>JALJCO010007076.1:0-600000 GCA_023101725.1 Atherinomorus stipes
CTTTTTACATCGGGGCCAATGCGAATAAACGGCACGAAATTGCGAATAATTCAGGGGAGAAATATCGACGCATTTGTCTATACACATCTGCTTCGACGCAAAATTATGAAGATGCAAAAACAAACCCGCATTTGTTATTCCAGAGGATCGTGAGCACATGCAGCAGTGACGGAGAGAGAGGCGGCTGCAGGTAAACTCCTGGATGCTGAAAACAGCTGATCTCACCGAGGAGATGCCAAATGGGGATTTTAAATGGAACACATGTAGGCTAGCTAAAAACCTCAAATGGCTACAAAATGTAGGGAAAACACTGCTACTTCAGCTGTGACACCCCCCAACCCCCGTTTGCCAAACAAGAGTGCTGCGACACAAAGGTGATAACACCTGAGCCATAATGATGCAGTAACAGCAACCAAGCGACACGTCTCTCTTTTTCCTTTCTCTTTTTGCTTGCGACCAGCTCTGTGACGGTCAGAGTGCCTTCTCTGATTGGTGGATTGTGTATCTGTTGGATGCGAATATTAAGAAAATCGACCTCAGTTCGAAAATATAAACGTCGCAAAATCACAAGATGGAATTTTGTCACTGATGTGAATGCTCCAGTTGACTTGATATTAATTTGATTCAAGCTTTTGCTGTGCGAATCTTTCGGATGAAATATTCCGGTTAGGTGTGTAAAGCCCTTTAGGCATGCAACATGAGGATGACTGAGATCGAGACATTTTTATCAAATCAATAGATATCATTATGTAACAAAAATCAAATCTATACAAAAAAAGCATATTAAAACCAAAATAAATCAAAAGGAATTAAGAACAAAGTAGATTAGTTTAATATACAATTTGCATATGAATCTTCAGTGTACATAATCGTTTTACTGTATGTGCAGACTGATGTTGCAATGAAGGACAAAAGTTGAGGAAGAGTTGTTGAGTCTAATGGAAGAAGCTTCCAGTAGTGTTTATGTACATCATGGTGAGAAGTGTTTATAGCTGAAGAGCTTCTGTGACTGACCCTGTCAGGTAGCATGTGGTGGGAATCTAAAACATTTGTGTACAAATTAATGCCTGGGACAGACAATCAATCAAGCAATCAATGGTGGACAGAAATCCCTCCAAAACAATGTGAGGGATCAATGAAAGCAAGGCCAACTGAGTATTCTATGTGCTTGAATCATAGAACATGCATTGTAAAGGGAAATACAAAAAGTGCTCGTTGTTTGTCCTGCTAGCCATCAACTGTTCCTCCGTGATCTATTAATCACACAGTCTGCTCATCAGTTTTAGACCAGTTACAGTCTCCTTTTCTCACGCCAGGGAAGTTATATCGTAAAGCAAAAGGGAAACTGAATAATAAGCAACTGCCTGAATTTGGGTTAAAATGTTCCTGCAGCCAAGTTTGCAGCCAATAAAGCAAAAACTTTTTTTTCCCCCCTATTTTAATGAATGTAAAATATTTGGCTCCATGCAGCTGATGTCAGTGTTGGTTCTGTGCAGATAAAACTACCCTGTTTTTCAATTCTGAAGTATAAGGAAGATAAAGTTGAAACTTAACGCAAGAACCAAGAAATATTTTTGATAAAAAGTGCAACATAAAACCCTGAGTTACACTTCATCAACATAACTTCACACTAAGTAATTTTGGTCCAAAAGAGAATGATACTGTATATCACACATTTATGATTCAATTCAAGATTATTTCAACATACCTGCACAAGTTGTCCCAACTGTGTCATTTTCAACTGCTCAATATATATTTTTTAAACAATATTGATTAATTTGTTATTTATCTATTCTCCATTTAAGATAAATGAGCTTGTTGAGGCTTGGACCTGCATTATTTACATAAAGAATATTTTCAAATTGGTAAAAATCTAAATCTGGAATACTTCAAAAAAAGTTTACTCTGATATATCTTAACACATTTCTTCACTTTCTCCTAACACAATTATTCCTGCACTGATATGTATGCAGTGCAGAGAGAAACTGGACTGCAAAGCCAATGCACCATAAACCACAAGATGTATTATGTGCAGTTTTTTGTTGCCATTTTTTCAGAGGTGTAAACTTTTGGAGAATATTTGTGTATTTGCAGCACAAAGAACCAAACATAGATTTGACCCTTTGCAATAATATCAGATAATTGATTTTGTTGTAGAGTTCATTGATTTACCTACCACTTGAGTGAACATCAATTCATTTTGCTGTAGCAAAGTACAGAATATGTCAATTACTGAAGCACACTGTGAGCAATTTACCAAAATATCTGGGGCCAATTAGTGGTACTGTCACCAATTGAGTATTGAACAGCCATGTAATGTAAATAAAAATATGCATAAACTTTTTAGACCTTGCATGAATATCTTGTTAAGAAAACATTTGCTATGATTTTATAGTTATTTGAACAAGCGTGACCCTAAAACTTTGTTTAGAAACACTGTAAACACAAAACACCTTGAGGCGACAGGAAATGTAATATATAAAAAAAGATAAGAGATATGAAAACTTTTCTCACACCAACTTTGCTAAACTGGGCCAAAACTACCATCATGCAATAAATCACGGCAATTTCCAACGAGTAACTCGATAATAGTGAAGGCTAGTGTATGAAAGTGGAGATGAAACCCTGTGTCCCTCCCATACCTGCAGGCTTACCTCCCATCCTTTAAAAAGCATTGAATAAACTAAACTGGCAGCTTACAAGTCCATTAAATCATCTGGGATTGTGGCAAAGAGAGGGAGCAAGGTATTACATTTGTGTTATTGGTCAAATATCGCTGGCCTGTGAGGGGGAGAAAAAGCGATACCCAGCACCAGTTGAGCAGATGGAGAGAGAATGCGAACGGAGGAGGTTAAGGGAGCATGTGTCAGAGCTATGTCCTTTCTGATAAGTGAGTTTTCACTTGCCTTCAACCCCCCCCCACCCCCCACTGTAATAAGAGCTGACACCTATTTATGACATATGACTGTATCTCTGATTGCCTGGGGCCTGATAGCATTCCGATGCCCCGCTCAGCTCATGATGGAGGGATAGCGAGAGTGAGCGATAGAGAAATGGAGAGGTGTCTGGCTCAAATGTGCTGGACAGAGTGATACCATATCTGTGGTAGAGATATGGAGGCTGTTTGTGTCTGCTTCGGGGGTTGGGTTGTTCATATATTGCTTGCTTGTGAATGTGTTGGATAACATGTAAAATAACTACATGGAAGGAAATCACTGAGTACCTCAAAGTAACTTAAGCTTACTTTAACTTACTGGCTCGTACAACTAAAGTTTTCCAGGACAGTGTAGACATTTACTCTGTAGGACAACGTCCACCAAGAGTAGCATCCCTAGGTGCTCTTAAAGCATGAGGTACATTTCCCTGGTAAGTCCAAATCTGTAGTTATTCAAGCTGAAGTGCCCATTACATTTCTCTGTGTGAGCAACAAGCATCCTTACATGTCTTAAAGGCACAGTGTGTAAAAATATCTATTTGTAAAGATGAGAATGAAAATTACTTTGAATGCCAAAATGCCAAGCCCAGCTGTGAATAATGGCAGACGTCAGTAACCAAGTTCTTCCAGACATTAACATTTGCCATCTGCGAACTGAGGAAATGGCCTCAGAGCATCGACTATCCGGGACGAATCTTCTGCTCATGTCACCCATTGGTTTCTGAAGAGCTAAAAGTGAGACCGCTTGTGCGGTTCCCACAGTCTCCATCTAAGCCGCATCCCATGTGTCGTCACTCCAGGAAAATACACTCTAAAAAGAGTATCTGGGCTGTAGTTGATATGAAAGACTTAAGTACATTGATCCAGTGGTGCGGGAAGTGGGGAGCTGTGGGGGCTTTAGTCCCCCCCTGGTGGCAGCTGCAGCCCCTACAGCCACAGCAAGCCTTGACGGTAGGCTGAACTGAAAAAGTTCATGTATTTCTGTAATCCAACTTAAAAGATGCAATTTACATCTGGTTTAGACAAATATGTGAATCAATATATTTCAAGCTTTTGTTAGTGTGGATGTTGCTGATTCGGACTTGCAGCTTAAGAAAACCTAAAATTCAAAAGCTCAAAAAATTAGGATACTGTGAAAAGCTCGGGTATTGTAGGCTCAGACTGTCACATTCTGATCAGGTAAGTAATCCATAAGTTCCCTGAGCCTTTAAAAAAAAGTCCCTGTCTTGGTTAAGAATAATTCACAATCATGGGGAAGACTGCTGATCTGACACTATTCAATTAAGTTGGTTCAACTATTTTCTTTTTTTTTAGTGTACAAAACAAGGCAAAAAGTAAGCTACGGGGCAAATGATCAACGTAAGCTAAGCGCTAACCGAGCTAACTGACTTTACCCGACTATATTACAGTACAGCTGCTCAACATTGTTTGTGTAAGGCCAAATTCTATGATTCATTTAAAAGTTCAAACTATTCTAATTGTCTCACCATAAATTGTTATCATATATCCTGTAGAGTAATATATCCTTTATTATGTTATTGTTACTGGCTTGTTCCGTGGGAGTTGAGTAAACAAAGATCTTATATTTATATCATGCTTTAGTAGTGCACTAGCCCAACACATGCAGCTGGTCCTTTAGTTAAGACGGGGAAGTTAAACCAATCTAACAACTCTATTTCTACTTTTAAAACTCCCCCAAAATCCTTATTTTTGCTATTATCCCATTTTCACAGAGCAGAGCAGAGGTCCAGCACTGTGGTTTTTTACAGATCAATGGCTCCCTTTCAGGAGTGTCTCTAGCATGATAAAACACGGCCCACTGTGGACTTATTGAGTCTGCATTCTGTCTAATGTGCTTGGCTAAGGTCAGCATGGTTACAATAAAAAAAACACAGGGTGGTGGAGGTGGGGGGGATTGAACAAGTGCTGTTTTTATCAAAACATTCATATTTACGTATAAATGAACAAGAAAACAAAAGTTGACAATTCCATTTAAAGTAGCAGAAGAATGTTTAAACCATTCATATCTTCACATTTATATGGCTTTAAAGCATTTATGAATGACTGAATTATTTCATATTTAGAAATTACTCGACAGGTTATTTAAAGCAGGTTTCCATTACGTTGTCAACTATTTTGCATTCTCAGATCTCATCAATATGTTTTGGTTTGATTAATCTTAAACATATTGCTATAAAAGGTTTGTAATGAAAGACATAGGCAGTAAGACAACAGCACTGAGCTGATTCTGCACCCCAACTTTTACACCCATTTTCCAGTTTGTAAAATCCTTTGATTAAATGTAACTTTTCAGTTATTTTCATAGATTACTTTTAGCTATAGATGCAGAATTCATGTCAAACCCTGATGCCCTACTTTTACAGTAGCCTCAAAATCAGATAAACCCTGTAAATTTAAAGCTAATAATAAGTGCAGTTATCTTATTTCTAGGAGTATATACGTGCATTTACTCAAAGGTCAAGTTTCTGCATTACTTTGACTCCTTGGGAAGATATTACGTTGAGTCGCCCTTCAGTGTACATCCAGTATCATGGCGGAGACGGGGCAGCCACTATATAACACATTATCTGCAGCAAAAACTCCTTTATTTCATCAATGCTTTAAGTAGAATGAACAAACAAATGAGCACTGTTGTCCTGTGAGTTCAGAGTGAATGCACGTATATACTCCTAGAAATAAGGTCCAGGCTGAAAAAAAAAAGAAAGTTAACCTTTAATTATCTTCGACCAAACAATTCAACGTCATGAGGGTGAAAAGTAGATTGTGCCTTTTCTTTTTTTTTTTTTTTTAAACACAGAACTTGTAAAAAAAAATGCATCCTCAGAGCAATGTAGGATATCCAGTTTATTGATTGCACACTAACTTTAGATATAGTAAAATCTTTATTACAGATTAATAAGAAGCACTAAACTTATAAAAACAAATGTGGTGTCAGGAAACTATAGCTAGTCACATATCTATATGACACTGTATTTTCTCTCTTCTTATTTTCTTTTTCTGTCTTTATTTAACTCCAAAAGGTTCTAAAATGGCAAGTCCAAACAAAACTATAGAAATACATCATTTATATATATATTTTTTTTATCTATATTAATTTGAGTAACAACTGTGTATCCAAGTATAAATTGACTTGCATCCCAAACTGTTCACAACCAGCTCTCCATGTGGGTAATGCTCAATATTGGCTTTTCTGATATCTGATAACAGATCTATGCAGACAACTGTGAGGTTTTATCTCCCATATTTTACCTTTTTGAGTGAGAAATAGCAAAAATTTTTCAGACAATAAGTCACACTTTTTCATATTTTGGCTGGTCCTGCAATTTAACATATTTCACAGTTTCAATGTTTTTGTGGCCATGTGTCATCATAAAAGTAAAGAGTAAAAACCAATACAGATATTTTCCAATATCACATTTTAAAGCCAATATCAGACTATAATATCAGCAGGGCGATGTTATCAGACATCTCTACATGTTGGTGTATACCAGCCTGTGGGAGATGCAACATGTAGTCATGTTGCAAAGGTTAAAGCAATTCTACAGAATTAAAGACACATGATTTTAAGGTTTAAATGATTTTAAAGAGGAGCATGGTAGCTGTCCATCTCAAACCAACATCTTTGCTTTGCTTAGGAGAGACTGCTTTAATCCACCATGAATCCCAGTCCATTGTAAGTTAGCATTAGAACCAGTTCAGGTTACTATAATCTGTCTTGAGGGTTGAAACTGTCACAGTTCTGATCAAGATTCATCAAAGGCTTCTCAATTAGGAGACATCTCCGTTGACACCAGAGAGCTTTTCCATCTAATGAAATACCTCACGTTATTGCCCTGCTGGTAAATTATTCAACTAAACCCCTTACTGTGGGTGGATGGGAAGACAGACGAAAAAAAAAAAAAAATTAAAATGAAAGAAGTCTCCTCATCATTTTCAATTCATCACCTTTCTTCCATATTGCCCTGCAGATCACAGAGAATATTCACCTAATCAGATTTATGATTTATCCCATTTAAATTCAGTCGACTTTCTCAAACGCTGAGAGATGGTGGGTGGGGTAAGAGTGATTGAGAGAAAGAAAGAGAGAGAGAGACAGACAGAGCTGCAATTTATAATCTACAGAAGAAAGACAGCAAGTGTGGATGACCTCTATTTGAATGAATAAAGATTGGCTCTTTCAATGTCCCACCATTGTACCATTTCTAATGAGCATAAATTATGAACAGTTAGTGTCGCAAACTCAAAAATCACAAGGCATCTTCTCCTGATACGTGTCATTATGTGAGAAATACTGGATTTCAAAGTCAGTAATAATATTACAGAAACAGAACTATCAGACCATTATGCTTCCATGCTATATTTAAGCAGTTATTAGCATTTTATCAGTGTGTGACCATGTTATGGAGGACAAACTAAAGGCAAAATTGTTTCCCTCTGAGGTTATTATGGTTGTACTGTATATGCATTAAGTAAGTATACCACCAGAGGCTTCATTACAACACAGCTGGGTAATTCACATCATGTGAATTAACATAATATGAACAAAGAAAAGAAGAGATTGTGCATGAGAAGTAAAGGGAGATGGGGAAAGATACATTTGATGAGGAAATAAAAGGCAGTATGTGTGGATGCTAACCAGGAGACAGGACAGATAAACTACCAAACTTATGTTTCTGACATATAAACAAGCATTATGCTGATAGATTCTGTGTAAAAAAGATTTTTGTATTTTCTTCAGACATGCAGGCATCTGTTATCTTAATGCAGAAAGAACAGTAAATATACTTACTGGGAATGGAAACCAGAGGAATGCTTGAACAGACAGTAATAAAAGTTACTTGATTCAACGGGACTGACACAAAACTACAGGGTTAAAACATTTTTTTTAGACTCATTCACTCTGAATTTATACAAGCATGAACAGCCTTCTTCAGGCATATTAACAGCAAGAAAAGATAAATGAAATAAATAAACACTGAGTCCAGGTAAGCGTGGAATGTGAGAACAAGAAGTGCGACGACGAGTACGTTCCCATTCAACTGAATTTAGGTAATAAAGAAAAGGAGGTTAACAGTGCAAACACATTTTGCTTCCTTAACCATCACCCCAGAGAGAGACCAGTGACTCCAATATATGCAAGTAGAGCAGTGGAGTGGAAGCTGGAAGACAAAAGATGAGTTTTTTTTTTTTTTTTAGAACATACATATGGAAATAAAGCCCCCCTCCCCAAAAAAAAGAAAAAAAAAGAAAAAAAGAATCGCTGATTGTGCCATGAAGAAGAGATTCAAGGTCACCAATCATACCAGTTTCTTATAATTAGGCAGGAAAATGATAGGAATTGTAAAAAGGAAAAGATGAAAGTGATTGGTGGCAAATTCATTTCAAGCTGCTGATTGGATACGAGCCATGTACTTTTTTATATATATACTGTAGAAAAGGGGGCAAAAAAAAAAACAACACTAAAAACAGGAGACACTTTTAAAAAAACTCAAATTTTAACATTTAACAACAGACAATCTTTTATCCAGGAGTGAAATAGCATTGGTAGTTTTATGCAGGATGCAATAGTGAAGGAGAGAAAAAAAGAAGGAAAGTTGGATTCAGTCGGTGATGAAGCATATAATTTCACACTGCATTACTTTCACACAGTCAAGTCCAAGGAACACAAAAAAAACAGGAGTTCAGTATCTCAAACTTAATGAGATGAAAAGGGAGAGGGTAAGAAGGGTAACCTAATCAGCAGAGGACAGCTCAGCTAAAAGGAACCCTTTTTAGGCCGAGTCCACACGGAGCTGAAGACGGTTCAGGTGTGAAACCGATAGCAGAAAAGCGGGGAAAGGTTTCACCATTCCCATGAAACCGCTGTAGTACAACGTACAAGGCTGTGGGTGGCGCTATGATGGTTAAAGTGTGACACTCCAAACCTAGAACAAGACACTGCGCATGCGCAAACAAAGACTCACCAAAGTGTCGCTGGAAATCAACAAAGGAAGAGCAGAAAGGTAGAGATAGCCGAGGATTTACGAGGCAAACGCTAAAGTTTTCTACACAGTTGAAAACAGTCGCTCACTGACGCCATTGCTGTTGTGAATTTTTTTATTCAATGAACTTTATTGTTTTTGTGAATGAGACCAACACGCGTTGCCCCCCAATTCCTTGCGCAATTACGCCCTCCCCGTGAAATGAGTTCTAATCCCTGGTTTTGTGAGGATGATAGGGCAGATTTCTTAAATTTTTTGACGGTTTGCTGTAATTCGGCACTGTGTGGACAGCCCCTTAGTTAAAGCCAGGTGGTTCCATGTGCACTACAAGATCAGACATTATACCTTCAACCAAACTAAACCACTTTTGGTAGTCTGATTGGTAGAACAAGCAATAATATCAGTGGAAAAAACAACTTTATGTTGAGATAGAAAACACAAGAGTCCATCCGTGGCCTCCGAGGGTCTTTCATCAGTCAAAACTTGATGTCCAAAATGAAACTTTCATAGCTTCCTCCCCCAACATGTCCTGCTTAATGCAGACCTTGTGACTCATTAGGGCACCATTTGCTCCCGGCGGACATAATGCATCAAGACACCAACACCAAAGGACAACTTGTGTGTATCTTAAGCAGCTTACTTTGACAAATGACAGCATTTCATGCTCTATGAATGAAAATGGGCGACAATTTGGCAATTACCTATTACATAGGAATGCAATATGCAAGTTTCTTTTTATTTATTTTGCACTTTGGTAAAGGCATCACAAACCAATTTCTCTGTAACTTGAGTACGATGACAATAAGGCCTATTCTATTTTGTTATATTGTCCTATTTCAAGTCCCCTTTCCCTCCTGCTGGTTGGTTGCTGTGGTTAGACTTGTTGGTTGTACCTGAGCTTCTTCCAGCCAATCATTGCTCAGCAGCATCCTGATAAAGAGGCACTGTGGAGCTGCAGCACTGGGCCTTTTGGTCATTTCTGAACATGTTGACAAGAAATACTGTCCAAAAATAAAAACAAACAAAAAGATTTACTGAGACCAAAATCATGTAAAATGCAGCACCCTCAAATCTGTACAAAATTTAATCTCTTTCATGCCTGGTGGGATCGCATAACTGCCTCATTGGCTTAATGAGATTCAAATGAACCCAAGAGCTCTTGTTTCAAAGTTCCATCTTTGCACAAAATAATCAAATAATGCCCGGCATACACTGTGCGATTTTTGGCGATTTTTGAGCCGATTTTCTAGTCGTGCAACAATTTTGGGGATCGGGCTGACTCTTGGCCAAATCGTGTGTCGTGTGTCGTGCGTTGTGCTTTGTGCGGTATACAAGGGGGTCACGAGAGGCGATTGGCACATCACAACTAGCTCGCAATCGGAAATTCTGGGTTGCAAGAAAATCAAACCTGCTTGATATTTTGGTCGTGGCTCATGAATCGCATGTTGAAATGGTGACACGACCAGACTGAGAACTCTTCCTTAGATATTTACACATTCTGCATGCGTGAAACAAAAACTGAAGTGAACCGGAGGCAGCATGGTGACCTGGCTTGTCATTTGGATGGAGTTCACATTGTAGAACTGTCGGACCGAACAGCCCACGTCTGGTCAGCCAATTCCTCGTCCACACACGTCGTCACCTTTTCTTTTTGTCAAATTCTTCACAAAGAAGAGCGCAAATTGCCAAGGCGGTGTGGGTTTTTTTGGATGATCGCATATTGTTGCTTTCTTCTTCTCTTTCATCATCGTCTTCTTCTACTACTAGCCCAGCTCTATTTATTGCATTGCATGTCGGACCTGTCTTTGAGGACGTACAGTGTTTGTGGTCAGATCGCATCCAGGTGTCGGTTCGTACCGTGAGGACAGACATCGCAAGCTGTGAACTTTTGAACTCTGCAACTGATTCACACAATGAGTTGGGGCTGCGAGGAACGATTGAAAACGCACAGTGTATCCCAGGCTTGAATATGTCTGTGTTGCTAATAAAGTCACTCTGATATTTTTTTCCTTTTTTGACACTGAATGGGTTAAGAAATTGCAACTGGAAAGCAGCTTTGCTATGATAATACTGTGGTTCTAAATTCAGGATTTTATCAAACAAAAATCACTATTCAAGTCCTGTCAAATGGTCAGGTCAGGATTTAACCATAATAAAAACTGAATGAAAAACCTCAACAGGTTCATTTGAGCTACTTAATTGCTCTTAAAGATTACATTTTTGTTCCTTACAAACATTTTCCTCCTCATGTTGTGTGCAGATATAGAGTTTAGATGTTGGTTTTTACTGTATTTATTTCTTATGTGTGTTGGCCTGGGATCTTCCTGAAGTCTTATGGCTCCTTGTTTTAATACATTGCAAAAACAAAAGGTAAATTTCCAGACAGACAGATAAATACATACTATCAGTGCATACCGAGATAAAATTTACACACTTCCATACACAGAATCTATGTCATCTCTGTATTAAAGCAGTCATGCTTTCTAAACAGGATGTGGTGTAAATCCACTTACAGAGATGGCGTTTTAACTCTAATAAAATAGTGTGTCTAGAAGCATGCCAGAGGAATAAAACCCATGTTCAGTAATTGTTATGGTCTGCTACACCTGTAAAGTCTTTTATGTGGGGCAGACAACTCAATATGATCAAAGCAGATAGTATTTTCCCCTGGGCCAGCAGAAAAATCTGTGATACCCTACTTCATTTACCAGATAAGATGTACATGCATCCCACAGAAATGCACAAAGTCTAAACTACAACAGCTGGACCTGCTGTTGTGTAATGAAATGGACAGGTGGTAAAAAGAATGCTCATTTAAGATGCACAAGTGACTTTAAAGACCTTGACAGCTCAATGAGATCTTATGCAACGTCTGTTTGACCCCAGCAGACCTTTTTCACTTGGCTGCAATGACTATGTACGCCATGACTGTGCCGACAGTTATACTTCCCAGCCAGTGGTGGCGCTGTTGCACATTACGTTTTGTGTTCAATGTTATTCCTCTGTCAGAAGAGGTTAAGGAGCACATGTAACAGTAACCGGCATGGCTGCCTTTCTGTTGTGATGCAATCCTCATCCATCCATGCTTGTTATGCCACAGAGAGCATTCCTTGTGAGTATTTTGTAACAGATAGATAAGTAGGATAACCTTTACTGTATCATTTTGAAGCATTTTGTTAAAGTTAATAGAAATGATTATACTTTATAATTCTTTATAGTTTAGTGAATTGCTAAATATGTAGATTGAGTTGCTCACGTACAACTTCTGTTTCTGTTATAGTTTTTACCTGTCAACAATGTGAAGGATACGTCAATAAAGAAGACATACATCTGACATTTTGTTGTGGAGTTTACCTGTC
Organism: Atherinomorus stipes; assembly: GCA_023101725.1. Classification (NCBI taxonomy): domain Eukaryota; kingdom Metazoa; phylum Chordata; class Actinopteri; order Atheriniformes; family Atherinidae; genus Atherinomorus; species Atherinomorus stipes. Next base: position 12,297 of record JALJCO010007076.1, read on the forward strand.
TGCATAGCTGTACCCTGACTACATACAGTGAGGGCAGAACAGTAAAAAAGGAGCATCTACAGCAACACACTGGATACGAGGAACCATTCAACATGTCTCATTCGGCAGAGAAAGAATCCTCCATCTCTTCCCACAAAACTCACTCTTCAAAGAAATCAAGTAAGTCATCAACAAGTATGGCGGCGTTAAATGCCCGGGCAAAAGCGGAGGCAGCAGCCAAAAGAGCAGCATTTGCACAGAAGCAAATCGAAATGAAAGTGGAAAAATCACGTTTAGAGGCCACTTTAGAAGCACTCCAGCAGCAATGTGATGCCGAAGCAGCCATGGCAGAGGCTAATGTGTCGAAGCTGCAGCAAATCAGCTAGAGGAAGAACGTATGAGTCAGTGTTTTCCTCAATCCGCTGATCCCGTAGAACGCTGCAGTGACTATGTTAACCGTCACTTTTTTGTTAAGGATGAAACAATCCCACCAGTTACAGTGGTGCCTAATCAGACAACAGGGGAGGAGCCATTCTGTCAGCTCAAGCCAGAGCTCGATACATCTACTGCTGGTTGTAGACAAATCAGATCAGAGCCAAATTACAAACACAGCTTCATCCCTTACACTACGGAAAGTTTCCCGGACTACAAAACACTACCATGTTCCAGACCTCAGACATACGTGCAAGAAAGAGCAGACATATCTGATATCACCAGGTTCCTAGCCAGACGGAGTTGCTCTCTGGAGGACTCACACGGTTCAGTGATAAACCAGGTGACTCTGGGCATGGAAATCCACGTTCGAGAATGCTATCAATGGTCTACAGCTAACAGCTAGTGAAGAGCTTGACCTGTTGACCAAGTGGTTAGGCCATGAGTCCTCACAACATGCTAAGCGCATTCGAGCAGTGCATATTAATGACCCTGCCCATGGAATATGTAAAATCTGGGAGCGACTCCAGCGGTGTTACGGGTCGCCTGAGGCATTAGAAAAGGCTCTGCTCGATAGACTTGACTGCTTTCCCAAGGTTTCTAATAAGGATCCACAGCTACTGCGCGACCTTGGAGATTTACTCCTGGAGATTGATTCAGCTAAGAGAGAAGGCTACATTCCAGGCTTGTCATACCCTCGATACAGCACGTGGAATCCATCCTATAGTAGATAAACTTCCATTCCCTTGCAGGAAAAATGGATGGTAAATGCATCAAAGTACAAACAGGAACATTTGGTGTCCTTCCCTCCATTCTCTGAATTCGTTATGCTCATCAATCGGGAAGCTGACATGCGAAATGACCCCAGCTTTAGGCCTTCTGTCCCAACCACGATCACATCCCTGAAGGCAACTAAATACATAGGAAAACATGAAAAGAGAGAACCTATCTCAGTTCACAGAATGGAAGTGACAAACTCCAGCCCTAAACAGACCTCCGATAAGTCAGCTGATGATCCCAACAAAGAGTGCCCCATCCATAAAAAACCTCATGCACTTAGAAAATGCAGAGCATTCAGAGAAAAAACCCTAGAAGACCGTAGAGCTTATCTGAAACAGAACAAAATCTGCTTTCGATGTTGTGCATCTTCCAGCCATCAAGCAAAGAATTGTAAGGTGGAGATCCAATGCACAGAATGCGGCAGTGACTCGCATGTCACTGCTCTTCATGCTGGCCCCTGCACCCTGGGCAGCCCAAACTCTTTCAGAGCCTGCAGCTGAGGATGGCGGGGAGCAAGAGCAGACATCAACAATCGCCACTTCTACCTGTACACAAATCTGCGGAAACGATGTCCACAGCTACTCGTGTGCCAAGATCTGTCTTGTGTCAGTTTATGCCAAGGGAAATCGCAACAATAGGATTAAGGCATATGTGATTTTGGATGACCAGAGCAACAGGTCTCTGGCAAGATCTTCCTTCTTCAACACATTTGGCATCACTAACGACTCTTCACCATACACTCTGAAAACATGTGCAGGGGTGCTGGACGTAACTGGTAGAAGAGCTAGCAATTTTGTCGTGGAGTCAGCCGATGGGCAAGTTTGTTTGGACTTGCCAACACTCATTGAATGTGACATGCTTCCTGACAATCGTAATGAGATTCCAACTCCGAAGGCAGCTGAACACCACCCCCATCTTCGGGACATTGTCACCGAAATTCCAGAACTCGACCCTCACGCTGAAATCCTACTTCTCTTGGGAAGAGACATTATACAGGCCCACAAAGTGCTAGAAACACGCAATGGTCCTCCAAATGCTCCCTTTGCACAAAAGCTGGTGCTGGGATGGGTCATCATTGGCAATGTCTGCCTGGATGGAGTGCATAAGCCCGAAAACGTTGATGTTCTGAAAACCAACATCTTGGACAACGGCCGACCTAGCCTCTTCATTCCATGCAATAACAGCATCCAGGTCAAGGGCGAGTTTGGGCACCAGGTCCAGCATAATGTTAGTTCTCTTGCTAATAGATCACAGCCCAAACCACACCAAGCTGAAATCATTGGTGACTCCATCTACCAGTGCACAAGTTCCGATGAGAAACCTGGCTATTCAATAGAAGAACGAGCCTTCCTCCAAATAATGGACAAGGACGTCTACCAAGACTGCTCCAACAGTTGGGTTGCGCCATCGCCCTTTCGTTCACCCAGACCACGCCTCCCCAACAATAAGCAACAAGCCAAGCAGCGTCTTGCTTCAGTCAGCCGAATGTTGACGAAAAAACCTGAAATGAGAAAAGATTTCAAAGATTTTATGCAGAAAATATTTGAGAATGGCCATGCAGAGCTAGCCCCTCCCCTCAGAGATCAGGAAGAGTGCTGGTATCTTCCCTTTTTCGGTGTGTATCACCCGCGTAAACCCGACCAGATACGGGTAGTCTTTGATTCCAGTGCACGCCACAATGGGGTATCATTGAACGATGTTCTGCTGTCTGGCCCAAATCTGAACAACAGCTTACTAGGAGTCCTGATACGGTTCCGCGAAGATCAAGTAGCTGTTATGGCAGATATTAAGCAGATGTTCCACTGCTTTTTGGTCAGGGAAGATCACCGCAATTTCTTACGTTTCCTGTGGCATGAGAACAATGACATGGAACGCCCAGTGGTGGAATATCGCATGTCAGTCCATGTTTTTGGAAACAGTCCATCACCAGCTGTGGCGATATATGGACTCAGAAAGGCCTCCAGAGAAAATGACGACGCAGACACAACATGCCTCGTGGAACGACACTTCTATGTTGATGATGGGCTTGCCTCTTTCCCATCTGAGGCCAAAGCCATCAGTGTTCTCAAAGGAGCTCAAGAAACCCTTGCCTTGTCTAACTTGCGATTGCACAAGATAGCATCTAATCATGCAAACGTCATGATGGCATTTCCCAAAGAGGACTTGGCATCCGGTTTGAAGGACCTGGATCTCAGGGCAGACACTCCACCAATGCAGAGGGTCTAGGCATAAGTTGGGATGTTGCCTCAGACCAGTTTACCTTTCAAGTGTCAACCACTGAGAAACCCTACACTCGCAGAGGGGTTTTATCAACCATAAACAGTCTTTATGACCCGCTTGGATTTGCAGCTCCAGTTAGCATCCAGGGCAGAGCATTGCTCCGACAGCTAACAACGGAAGCTTGCGATTGGGATGAACCCTTGCCTGAACAGTTGTTCAAGGAATGGCATGAGTGGAAAACCACATTAAAACATCTTGAAGGTGTAAAAATCCCAAGAATGTACACCTCCATCTCCCCAAGTGATGCAGCAAAGAGGGAACTTTGCATCTTCTGTGACGCCTCTACCCAAGCTATTGCAGCTGCAGCATACATCAAGACCACAGACTCAGAGGGCAAGTGTGAACTTGGGTTTATGTTTGGTAAGGCAAAGCTTACCCCACAACACGGACTGACAATTCCAAGACTCGAACTCTGTGCGGCTGTCCTAGCTGTTGAAATTGCCGACATGATCACAGAAGAAACAGACATTCCCTTTCATTCTTTGAGGTTCTTCACGGATAGCAAAGTGGTGCTTGGTTACATACGGAATGAGTCCAGAAGATTCTACATTTACGTAGGTAACCGAGTCCAGAGAATTCGGAAATCGTCTACTCCTGAACAATGGAGTTATGTTCCCACAGACATGAATCCAGCTGATGGTGGGTCAAGGTCTATTCCAGCAAATGCATTAATGTCCAGCAAATGGCTTAAGGGTCCAGACTTTCTGTTGAGGCAAAACTGCAGTGAAATGGAAACGCATCCATCTTACGAACTAGTTGACCCAGAGTTGGACCCAGAGGTCCGTTCTGTGGTGACAGCTCGAGCAACTCAGGTCACAGAGGCAACGCTGAATCCAAAACGGTTCGAGCACTTCTCATCTTGGAGATCACTGTTTAGAACAGTAGCAAGACTGGTCCACATTGCCAAGTGCTACAAAAGAGAGCAGCGAGACACCACTTGTAGAGGCTGGCACATGTGCAGATGTCTGAAACCGGAAGACTTTAACAAAGCAAAGGATGTCATCATGCGCTGTATTCAACGCCAGTCTTTCCCAGAAACTTTCACCTGCTTAGAAGCTGGAGAAGAAACTGTCAAGCACGACCAGTTGAGGAAGTTGTCTCCCTACATTGATAAAAATGGGTGCCTTAGAGTCGGAGGACGGTTGTCACACGCCAGCATCGAGAGTGATGAAAGGAACCCACTAATCCTACCTGGCCGTCACTACATAACAACCTTGATCATACGTCACTACCATCTGCAAGTACAGCATCAAGGTCGTCATTTTACAGAGGGGGCTATAAGGTCAGCTGGTCTTTGGATTATTGGGGGCAAGCGTTGCATCAGTACTACCATTCATAACTGCGTGACCTGTCGCAAGTTGAGGTGGAAGACAGAGAAACAAAAGATGGCGGATCTACCCATTGATCGTTTGAATACATGTCCTCCATTCTCTTACGTTGGCATCGATGTGTTTGGACCATGGCCAGTTTCTTTCCGCCGGACGCGTGGAGGCTGTGCCAACAATAAACGATGGGCAGTCATTTTTACATGCCTGAGCACCAGAGCTATCCACATCGAGGCAATAGAGTCCATGGACTCTTCAAGCTTCATCAACGCGTTACGACGATTCCTTTCTATTCGTGGACCAGTGAAGCAGCTAAGGTCTGACTGTGGGACAAACTTCCTAGGTGCATGCAAGGAGCTTGGGATTACTGCACGGCATTGCAACAATCAGGAAATTCAAGACTTTCTTTTGGACAATGGATGCACGTGGGTTTTCAACCCTCCTCATGCATCACACATGGGAGGTAGCTGGGAACGTATGATCGGCATCACAAAGCGTATCCTGGATGCAATGTTCCTGAGCGTTCCAAGCCAGCGGTTAACCCACGAAGTGCTCATCACGTTCCTAGCAGAAGTAACTGCTATTGTTAACTCCCGTCCACTGGTTCCAGTGACTTCAGACCCAGATTTTCCCTTTGTTCTCACACCAGCGACTCTACTTACTCAAAAAGTAGGAGCTCCACCAGTTCCACCGGGGGCCTTTAATGAAAGTGACCTGCACAGACGCCAGTGGAGGCAAGTGCAGCATCTTTCAAATGTCTTCTGGCATCGCTGGAGGAGTGAGTATCTTCCAACATTGCAGACTCGCAGGAAGTGGCAGTCTGCCAGACCTAACCTGCAAGAAGGAGACCTTGTTCTTCTTAAGGACAGTCAAGTCAAGAGAAGTCACTGGCCAATGGGCATAGTGTTGAAGACCTTTCCCAGTGATGATGGTAAGGTGAGGAAAGTTGAACTGAAGGTTGCTTCAGGAGGTGTGTGCAAGACCTTCTTAAGACCTGTTACGGACCTTGTCCTCCTACTGCCAACTGCTAAGGACTCTAATGGGGATAGGAAGTAGTTGGAGTGTTTTGACATCCAATGATGTCAGGCGGGGAGTGTGCCGACAGTTATACTTCCCAGCCAGTGGTGGCGCTGTTGCACATTACGTTTTGTGTTCAATGTTATTCCTCTGTCAGAAGAGGTTAAGGAGCACATGTAACAGTAACCGGCATGGCTGCCTTTCTGTTGTGATGCAATCCTCATCCATCCATGCTTGTTATGCCACAGAGAGCATTCCTTGTGAGTATTTTGTAACAGATAGATAAGTAGGATAACCTTTACTGTATCATTTTGAAGCATTTTGTTAAAGTTAATAGAAATGATTATACTTTATAATTCTTTATAGTTTAGTGAATTGCTAAATATGTAGATTGAGTTGCTCACGTACAACTTCTGTTTCTGTTATAGTTTTTACCTGTCAACAATGTGAAGGATACGTCAATAAAGAAGACATACATCTGACATTTTGTTGTGGAGTTTACCTGTCTGCATAGCTGTACCCTGACTACATACAGTGAGGGCAGAACAATGACCCTTTTATCTGCTAATAAAATCGTCCGCTTTGCCTTTTAAGCTTTATTCTAATTAAAGAAACATTCATTTAGTTCAATAAATTGCACTGCTTTCCAAGTTGCAAGCTATAAAGAAAACTTTTAACTAAATTTGTATATTTTTTTCCCCCGAAACTCATTCAAGAGCAGAATTCCTAGAAACAAATACAGAAGACAGTATATTTTCAGAGATGCCTTACATGACAGAAATCTGTTCTTCCAGTTTTATATTGAATTAGCGAATCGTTCTCCCACCAAGTGTGGAAAGAGGAGCAGGCATGTGGAAAATGTTCTCTGCTAAGTGGAATCTTCTGGGCGACACGCATCATGCTGAGAGGCATAGCTGCCTTTACTGTCGGCCGCTGTGCCAGGATGACAAGCCTTAACAGACACGGACACAGGACAGCGTACACAGGGACCTATGTGCTGTACAAGCTGGAGAGCTGCAAACGCAGATACAGGAATGTTCGAGAGTACACACACACACCCACACAAAAAAAAAAAACATGCACACTCATAGCGGAGCTCCTTCACAATGAAAGGGTGTGAAATGAGTACAGGGCACGTTGCGCTGCAGGAAGGCTTTTTAACACATGCCTGGACACTGACGAGCAGTCAGAGCTCCTTCCTGTGAGCCCAACACAGCTCACAAGAACTCAGTGCAGGGACAAACATAGGATCTACATAAAGAAGCACCTCATTAGGAATCATGGAAATATTCCATTACCTGTAGCTTATAACCGTGTGTGACAGAAGTGCAGTCAGCATCAGAATATATATATATATATATATATATATATATATATATATATATATATATATATATATATATATATATATATATATATATATATATATATATATATATATATTTTTTTTTTTTTTTTTAAACTAAGTGAGTGATAAAGGCATCCATCTCTTCTCTTTAACAGAGCGATCTCATGTCTGGTCCCCCTCTAGTCAGCTAAGAGCAAGAATCTGAGGATACAGTTGATGTGGGCTCACCTAAATTGAGAGGCTTTATGATAAATTGGGTCATGGGGCACCAGTCTGGGCAGAGATCCCTAGACTTCCTCATTCAGTTATTCCTGAGGAATCTGGAGACTGCCCCGAGCCAGCCGAGAGATATAACCTCCCCAGCAGGCCCGAGGTCTGCCCAAAGGCTTCCTCCCAGTGAGACATACCCAAATCACCTCCCCTATGGGAGATAGAGTATGATCCACTTCTTCCGGCTATTAAGACATAAACTTATCAGAATTGGACTTTCATATCAATCTGTTGGATGGTTCAAAACCTAACTCTGTTATGGAACTCTGTGTACAAACTAAGAGTCAAACCTCAAATTCAATTACAGTTTCTAGGGGTGTACCACAGGGTACAGTTTTTGGACCTCTCCTCTTCATTCTTTATATAAATAAAATCACCAAGAATGTTGTCAATGTAAGTTTTCATTTTCATGTAGACCATACAGCCATGTATACCTCAGTATCTACACCTAGCCCGGCTTTCTCTCAGTTGAAAAGGGCTTTTATATAATAAAGTCAAATTTTTATGATTTAAAACTGATTATAAATGCAACCAAAACCAAATACATGTTGTTCTCAAAAATCTTGAGTCAAAACCACAGAAGAATCACCACGCCAAGAAACTGATGGCTGCCACCTTTATGTCAGTATTTGACATAAAGCGGTCATGTTCTATTCATGTATGAATACTGAGGCTCATCAAAAACTACAAAACACTCAGCCATCATTGTTTTTGTATGCTTGTGTTGGTTGGTCTGACATACATGGTATGTTCTAACTTCTCAACATTCCCCGAGTTTGCTTCTCTCACATCTTCAATATTTATCATGGAATAACTAAACAATGAACAACTGCAGATCACAAGATCCCTTTCTGTTCAGCTGTTCCTAAGACCAGAAAGAAAGAAAAAGGCTCAACTATGCTGCTCCTGCAGCCTGGAGTTAACTGGAAAAGGCCTTGAACCGAAGGAGCTGGTCTCACTAAAAGATTCTAAAAACACCTTAAATTTATGGTCAAAGGTTAATTTAGAGTGTAGCTGCTTTGTTTCATATGTTTTAAATCTTTAGTACTTGTTAACTTTTTAGTTTTTAGCTCATGTTTTATGTGTGTTTAGTATGACATCAATAGCTGCAACTTTTCTTTATGTTGCTGCTGACTTGGCCCGGATACTCTTGAAAAACAGATTTTTCATCTAAATCAGCTAGCTTCCCTGGTTAAAGAAAGGTTAAATAAAAACATGAATGAAAGGCATCCTGGTCAGAAGCCCCAACACCTCACAAGTCTCCTTTGATGTGGAGAAAAGCAGCAACTCCATTCTGAGCTCCTCCAGTTCTTTTGCCTAAGGGTGAAGCCAGTCTACTTTCAGATCTCACTGCTTTGGTGACAACCCACAGTTCGTGACCAGAGGTGAGAGCTGGACAGTTGATCAACTGATAAAATTGTCAACCTTCTTCACTTTCTGTTCTCCTCCACATCACTGCAAATGCTGCCCCAATCCACTTGTCAATCTCCTGCTCTACTTTGCTTTCACTTGTGAACTGGGAGACGGAACTTTCTGTCAACTGAGAGTGGGAAATCCACCCTTTTCCAACTATAAACCATAGTTTGAAAATTTAACCACTTTACATTTAGATAATACATTTACATAAGACTATCTGAAAATAAAAATGCAACAGAAAACCCCTCAACTCCCTGGCTGGACCTAAAAAATGTGTGCAATGGTTAAATGTTTCATGTGTATACTTTGACAAATTTATCTGCAACTCTTGATATATTGTTAGATAATTGCCAAATGTTCAAATACACCGTCAGGACATTTAAAAATATCTGTATTTCTCAAACAGTTTTATATTTTCAAACCACAGTAGAAGTAACTCCGTCAGTTTAAAGGTTACTTAATTTATCTTTTGTGACAGTTGTTCAACACCATCAAACACATTGCACATGATGTCCAGGAGCACATCATGTAATTGCTGTGCTGCTCCACTTCCTTTAGTCACAGCAATTTGTAAAATGTCACTCTGAAGCATTGACGGCCATCATCTCCTCCTCGCAAGCAAAATTTTATTAAAATCTAACCACCGCCATCAAATTATTGCAGGATACATATGGATGGACACACCAGGGTCAAACCACAGCGTGTTTCCACATTTCATTGCATGGTACAGTTATAAAGTTGATTTAATTTAATTCTTTTTTGTGTTTTTATGGATAGCTGCTTGGTTTGGCACACGCTAAGTGTCCTTGAGTGTTATTTTTAGCATCTGCCTTGAGTTTCCTCTACAAAGCAAAACAGCAGCTTTGACAAACAATGTAAATTCACATGGACTCCTGGAAACACCTGCTTCATGTGTGACAGCAAATACTCAGCAGAGAGCTTTGAAGTTTTGACAATTGTGAATCACCTTTGTTGTGTGAAGGTTATCTATCCACCTTGAAGTGTTTGTGGATCTTTTTTTTTTTTCTTGCATGAAAAAAATCCATCCCATCATGTGTTTTAAAAAAAGTTTTCTTGGAGTTACTGCAGTGCTGCAAACTAAATGATTTCAGACAAAAACAGTCAAGGTGAAACACTGGAAAAAATGAAGAGGACAAACAGAAAATTAACTCGGACAGCTTCAAAATGAGCTTTCATCGTAGCTTAACTGTTCAGCTTGAAAGACTTGCAGTGAAGAGATTTACAAGCATCAACTTTTGGCTTAATAATGGTATGATTTTCTTTTTTACACAATGAATGATGGTATGAATGGTATGAATGATGAGAGCAGACGAAGTACTACCTGCCAGTCATAATGATAATTAGCTTTTTTTTTTTTTTTTTTTTTTTTAAATTGGGTCAATCACGGCTCACAGAGTTTAAAAGTGGGTGTTCCATAAAGTTTTACTCTTGCATCAAAGTTTAAAGGTATTCTAGTCTCTGCAGTTCATCATTTTCCTGTGCCTATTAAATACAGTACAAAGGCATGTGGCAGGCATAGTCACACAGACACTTGCCACACAGACCCTGCAAAACAGCAAGCTGTCATTTTTTATATTTCAGATTTTATACAGATATAATGCGTTATTTAGATTTTGTTATGGCTGGATAGAGCCAAGACAGCAGTTTGCCCAGTAAGCTAATCTGGATGTTCCATCGGTATCTTTAGATTTACTTTACATAAAGAACCAAAGCACTGGATGCACCGACTCATTTAAAATGAGTAGCAAATCTATAATTTGACAGGTAAAAGTGGTATTCATCTGTTGAACTGTCTGTCACAATCTGGTACACTCTGCTAAAGTCTTGAGCCAACCATGTCTTTATATTCAGCTCCCAAGGAGCCATACTTCCTCTATAATTTCTTATAATGGTCTTGAGCAATAGTTCTACAGGCTTTCTGAACAGTATGTTAGGCACTTTGTTATTTGCAGCCACACAGGACACATTTTGTTCCCATCTGTTACTTGCATCTACAAAAAAGGCCGGAGATAAAGTTTGACAAGCATAAAATTGTATTTTTGCCCAAACAAGGTCATTTGCAGAGCTATTTGCCAAAAACTTGGCATCCTTCTGTATGGTGTGTATTATGTCCTTGAGAAATGTGAGCAAAAATAAAACCCCTCAGCAAATAAAAAGTATCTGAAAGTGATGTTCTATGAACATAATCCAGCAAAGACCTGACACAGGACCTGAGAGATGCATCCAGACCTTCAACTGTTCAGACAGTTCCCTGATGTCTCATACACACAAAAAACTCCTGGATCAAAAATAATCCATTATGGGTTATTTTTGACCCACAACTGGGTTAAAAAGGGACTAACTAATTTCTAGTTTACTTTGACCCAGAAAATTGGGTTATTTTTTTTACCCAACTTTCGGTTTGGATATTTGACCCAGAAGGGGGTTATGTTGACTACAGTGTTGGGTTATTTCAACCCAAAAGTTTGGTCAACAACCCAACAGTCCAAATGTATGGGTTGAAATAACCCAGAAATTAGTTGGTCCCTTTTTAACCCAGCAGTTTGACCCAGGAGTTTTTAGTGTGTAAGAAACGGTCTCCATGGAGGGGTGGGTGTTAATAAGCTATTCTTAAAGGCGCTATACCTGATTTTGCACATTTGAGAACCGTGAGCGAGGTGAAGAGTGTAGTTTAAACTGTAAGCTCCGCCCCTAACTGTTTCTCCCAGTGAGAAACACTCCTACTCTCGTTTTTCTCTCGTCTCACTCAACATGCACGAAATAACGTGCACATTTTATACTTGTGCGCAAAGAAACTCTCCAGAGAAAACTTGCATCTTCCAGTGAATTTACTGTTTTGGTTGCAGTAAATGGCTGCAGATCAGCTAAATGACATTTTCTATCATAACGGGTAGTTTACCGTAACTACAGTTATGTAAACAGATGCACAATTATGACGAATTATGATGTTATAGGCGACATTACAACATGAAACCGAAAGTTTCTAATCGGCCACTTCGAGAAGCACTGATGTAAAGCTTCGTCGTGTTACGTTGTAAATATCACTATGTATTATATACGGTAGACCAGCAGAGGAAGCGCCAGCACCCGAGGACGTAAATGTTACTAAGAAGAAAGTTATTGAAAAAAATACCTGTCTAGGCGGACTTCGAGTCCACATTTAGTCCGAGGCATCCGGCTGCTCTCTACCTTCAGTACAATCCACCGAGAACGCAAACTTTATTCCTTCTTTGGTCTCTCCTGCGTTTCAAGCTTCTCTCCTCCTCAGTTTTGATGCTTACAGGCTGTTTTGCTGCGGCATCGCCACTTTCCCTTCGGTAGACGCCATGCAGTTCTGTTTACAAGAGCTGCCGTGCACGCGAGAGAGGAGGGCGCTTCTCATTAGAAGAAACCCTCCTGTGTCAGTAGCACCTGAATTTTATTCCATCAAAGTCTGCAATGACTGCCAAATTTTTCACAGACAAAATCCAAATTATTAGACAAGCCGTTGGTTCAACAACAGCAGGTTCAGGCCATGTACTGTATCCACCAAGTCTAAACACCATGACACAGTTTTATCCCATTACTAGCAAAGAACTGGAGGACATCTTGCATCAACTGAACTCCTTCTCTTGCTGTTTGGACATCCTGCCCACTGGTTTTTTTAAAAAGGTCTCAAAGACCTTGGAGTCAGATCTGCTTCAGATTGTGACCTCCTCTCTAACGTCAGGTGTTTTCCCAGAGTCACTGAAAACAGCTGTGATCAAACCTCTGCTAAAAAAAGGATAACCTAGACAAGACACAGATGAGCAACTACAGGCCGATCTCCAATCTTCCATTTTTAAGTAAGATCATTAAAAAAAGCAGTTTTTCACCAGCTAAATGACTTTTTAAGAGAAAACAACTGTTATGATGTCTTCCAGTCAGGTTTTAGACAGCACCACAGCACCGAGACTGCTCTGACCAAAGTCATGAATGACATAAGTCTGAATACTGACACTGGAAAAATGTCATTGTTGGTTTTACTGGATCTCAGTGCTGCATTTGATACAGTTGACCACATTATATTACTCCAACAACTGGAGAAGTGGGTGGGTCTCTCTAGTTCTGTACTAAACTGGTTCTAAACATACTTGGAGAACAGGAAGTACTTTGTGTCAGTAGGCAATTTTACATCTGAGCGGGCAAAAATGGCCTGTGGAGTTCCCCAGGGCTCTATCCTGGGGCCTCTTCTGTTTAAAGAAGTACTTTCATGGTCATTTCATTAATATTGCAGTGTTCTCTATTATTATTGAAGTCATTATGCATCGTTTCTGTAAAAAAAAACCTTCTGGCTGCTTCGTTTCAAGCTGTTTTTGTAAGCTAGAAGAGTGGCTTGGGCTCAAACGACAGGCTTTTCCGGTATTGCTCATGAATATCCGTGACGCGTAAATGAGTTGTCTCTGATTGGCTCCCTCCCATGAATGTGTGAAGGATCCCCCACCCCCACCCCCTGCTCTGTGTGTAACCGTAGCAACCAGCTGAGACCTACGCTATTACGCTGTTCGAGGCTTCATGCCGCCATCCCTGTAGCGGAGCCAGAGTGGGGGCAAGGGGGCGGTCGCCCCAGGGCCCACAAGGTCAAAGGGCCCCGTTTCGTGTGATTTGTTCATGTATAAATTGTTATAAATAAATTGTTTTAACAATAAAATGTGCAGTGTGTACGTGAAGGTCTACGTCTGAGTGTGGGCTTCAATAGGCCAATTCTTGTGTTACGACTGTCCGTGAATGCATCGGAGCTGTGAGCCAGCGGTGATTGGCTGGGCCGCATTAACTTTTTTTTTCTTTATGCTTGATCTGAACTCTGGAGGGAAGCTAAACAGCAAAAATGGAGAAGAAAAAACACCAATCTGGCTCATTCAAACTAAAGGTAAAAGAGAAATTGGTTGCTTCTTGTCATCCACTCAATTCCTACTTTTCATCAACACCACCATGGCCGTGAGAGCCCAACATCAGTCAGCCCACTCAGTCAGCCGGTGACTGAGGCTAGGCTAGCCGCCAGCGGTACTACTCAAAGCCCAAAGCCCACCATCGGGACCACCAAGAGCCCTGCTGCAGTCCAACACAAACGCTGCTGGAACATTTTGTGCCACCAGCAGCAGCGGCGGTCAGTGTCCGTGCTGGTAGCACCGGCGAAGACCCGGCGCATCTGGTAGCCACCTCCGCAGCTGTACAGGAGTACCCGACCGATCCATTCTTGTTTCGAGACCACCCTCTCACCCCTGAAGTAATCCGGGCTCTGGCTCTCATCGGGCATGGACCCTGTCAGCCTGGTTTGAGGGACGAATATGAGAAGTTTCCAGAGGGACGATGCTTTAACCCTGCCGGCATCATTTGGGAGTTTCGGGCATCGTGGAGCGACAGTGGCTCATTTATTCACCCAGACCAAACAAGCTGTTTTGCTTCTGTTGCTGGCTGTTTGGCAAAAAGACAACCGGAAAGTCTGGGAAAGCTGGGGTAACCCATGCACAGGATTTTCAAAATTAAAAAAGGATCATGGAGGAGTCGACTAAACTGCGACAGCCAGCGCAGAGAGCCATTGGTGAGTAGGTATGTTTACATGGAGACTTTTTCCCTTTCGGAATGAAATCATTCTGATTGAGGATTTTAGGGCAGCTGTTTACTTGGGAACTAATACATTCTGATCTGGTGTGTATATGCGCCAATATTTATTCAGAATAATCCTGTCTGACATGCGCAGAATGATGTAAATCACGTTATTTATTAAAGACGGAGGTATAAAAACTGATCGTCACGGTTGTGGTTTCTGCAGGACTCTAATCAGCAGCTGATCCTCATGCACTCCTACTGCAGACAACCAAGAGGAAAAGGCGTAGAGACAGCGTTTGAGTAAAAAAACAAACTTTCTTTTGCTGTCCATTGAATTACGTTGTTCACAGCCATCTGTCAAAGTGAGGAAACGTCACTCGTCACATGTTTACGTCTTGTTGAAGCATGCGCTGTAAGAGCGCAACCTCACAACTTTCCGATTCAGCGTTTACATGACACCCCGTTCGGTTTGGGGAAAGGAATATTCTACCCCCGAGAAACCGAATGAAAATTTGATCGGTTCAGCACTTTTCACTCGGAAAGAGGTGTTTACATGGATCATTTTCATTCCGAAAGAGCTTTTAAACCGAAAGCAATCTATATATTTGGATCCATGTAAACCCAGCTGTGTAAACTTAAAAAATTATCTCTTTCTCAAAAAGTTGTAGTCTTGACCAACTGTCTATTGAATGTTCTTTGTATTGCTGTTAACTATAACAGACCTCAAGCTCTGCACACGTCACAATACCTGCAGGACACTGGTCCTCAAGGACCGGAATTCTGGGTCCCTGATCTAAACTTTCAGCACCATGGACAGCCGACACTCTGAGATCGACACCTGTCAAGTGCATGTGTGTGTGTGTGTGTGTGTGTGTGTGTGTGTGTGTATTCAGAACACATTTGAGAACTGGTTTGTGGTTTTACTCTGCTTTCTGAGGCACATCGGTTTGCTTGGCTCAGTAAAAGTGAGCATTAGTGTGTGAGCATTGTTTGACGGTAGGATAAGGTGTTTGAATAGTAAAATTACTATCATAAGGGCCCATCGAGAATGCTCCGCCCCCTCTGTACTGAGACGTAGCTTGTCGACTCCGCAGCGCCGTCTTCACTTCTGGTGCGGAGAGGGAGGGGACCAGGGCAGGGTTACCTGCATTCCCATGGGCGGGCTTAAACACTAGTGGGTGACGCCCCTTGAACATGTGACGTAGAAATGCAAGGCTCTTCCTGATTCGCTCTTATCTCTGTATAGTTTCTATAAATAGGAAGCACAGCCCATGGAGGTGACGCACCACTTCCAAGCTCAGCATGTGAATGTAATTAAGGGTGACCCTCCCTATTTCAAAAGTAGCAAGTTAAACTGGTTTTTGGCGGAAGGAGGCCTTTAATATCTACATGCTACCAATGGCCCAGGTTATAAAGAACAACAATATTAGTTACCATAGCTACACAGATGACACACAGCTATATATTACAGTGTCACCAGGAGACCGGGGCCCTGTACAGGCTCTTGGTAAATGTATTGATGAGATTAATGACTGGATGTGCCTCAACTTTCTTCAGCTGAACAAAAACTATCACCTGAAGAACATCTCAAGGATAAAAGATCTGATGTCTCAGGAAAATCTGGAAAAAAATAGTTCATGCATTCATCTTCAGTCGGCTTGACTACTGTAACAGCGTCTTTACTGGTCTACCTAAAAAAATCAGTTAAACAGCTGCAGCTCATTCAGAACTCTGCTGCCCGAGTTCTCACTGAGACCAGAAAAGTGGACCACATCAGTCCAGTTCTGAGGTCTTTACACTGGCTGCCGGTCCATCAGAGAATAGACTTTAAAGTTCTGCTGCTGGTCTATAAAGCTCTGAATAGTTTAGGCCCAAAATACATCAGTGACCTCTTGACCCAGTATGAACCTACTAGACCCCTCAGGTCATCTGGATCCGGTCCTTTATCAGTTCCCAGAGTCAGAACCAGACATGGAGAAGCTGCGTTCAGCTTCTATGCTCCATATGTCTGGAACAAATTTCCAGAAAGTCTCAGATCAGCTGAAACACTTAGTTTATTTAAATCCAGGCAGAAGACCCACCTGTTCTCAGCTGCATTTACGTAGATTTTATTCAAAAGTTAAAATCCGCACATCTCTATATTCTCTCTTTTTAATCTTAAATGCTTTTAATTTTGAATTACGCTTCTAATCATTTTTCCTCTCCCTTTTGCTTATAATGTTTTATGTAAAGCACTTTGAATTGTTCTGCACATGAAATGTGCTATACAAATAAACTTGCCTTGCCTAGAAAACGCTGTAAGTGGCTGATAGGAAACCGAAACTTATGTAGAACGAATCACATTGGCATAAAGAGAGCGTCACGCCAACCTTAGAAATCTAAACTAAAAAGGCCTGGATTCATGCATATACGCAATCAATGAGTGATTTATTTTTTATTAAATTACCCTTTTAACACACATTACACCGTGTGGAAAGCATTTCTCTGAAAGAGATTAAAATAAAATCAGGTACAGGGCCTTTAAGGAAGAGAAACAAGGAGAAAAGGCTGAGGTATGCCAAATGACTCAACAACTGGACTCAAAACCAGTGACAATAAACTGAGGGAGCGATGACTCTTTCCAAGAGTCCAAACATCAACATTATTGAATCAGGGTAATAGGCAGAACTAAGGCAACACCACTCAAAGAAGAACTTTGGGCTGTTCTTCAAGAAGGAGTATTATTCCTAAAGATTAAAGAAAAAAAAAATAGAACCAAGCTTGTTTTAGACCCTCCATTTGCTCAGTCTGGTGCATATTCTAAATGAAGTAAAGAAATGAAAGTATAGACTGTTTATGATCAAATATCTTCTTCTATATTTATAAGATAGTGGATGAGTTACAGAAAGTGACCTGTAATCATTACCTATCAATGTGGCATCTCTTTTGTTGGAAGTCTGTGGATATGACTGCATTAATTCGAGCACATTGTGCTACAAATGTCCCCAGCTGATTTTCCAATCTGGCTCATGACAAAACTAAGAAAAAGACCGTCCTAAACAGCAGAAAGTGTAAAGATGGCTCTGAAGGAGATAAATGCAAAAAACATGTTATACACGCATATTTTAAAGAAAGCCTAAACGTTTTTGAGACAAGGCACAACTGTTAACATATTTTCCTTGGATCTTCCTGCTTGCTTAAGATGTGTATTATGATGAAGATATCTAATGATTACACATAAACATGTAGGCAGTATAAAGCAGCTTCCACATCTGATTTCCTTTCAGAATCAAATAAATGTAATTTCTTAAATGTTTTTTAACAGCTTCCAAGACAAGATGCATCAAATAGTATCAGTATCAGAGATAATTAACAATGTTTGCTCTTAAACATCCAAAGAGCTCCTTTTTACTGTTCTAGAAGCTCTGCCTGCCTGAGTCTATTAAACTTCAGACTTAGCAGGGACTGTCTGACAGTGGAGGACAGGAGGGTTTTAAACTTCTCTATAACACTGTCAATGAGGCAGCTTCACATCCCTGTGTGCTAGTGCATCCGTGCACGTTTGTGTACGTGCATGTACGGCTGTGTGGGTGCTGGTTGGTGTCTCTGCATCAGTTCCCAAGTGCCAAGAATTCAAGCACATCACTCACCCCAAGAGATGGTTCAGGATTTCAGGAAAAAGAAAGACAGGGCTGAAGGTTAATCTGAGCTGGGTACAGTTCATCAGATCCCTGAAGTGATGTGTGGCAGCCGCAGGAGAAGGCCGGTGGAGACTGAACGAGCTGAACACAGAAGAGCAGCAGCAGCAGACCTGAGTAATCATCGCTATCCTCACTTAGCAAGGATGCAAACGGAAACACGAGACATTTCTGACAACTGCAGACATCATTACTTCCATTTAATAAGCTGGAAAAACACGCCGGTTATCCATGTTCTCACTGCTACATCAGCCTTTTGCCACCATGTACATGGCAGGTATAAAGTTTTAATGATTTGACAGTTCCTGCTTGTGCGCCATCAGTAATAGTCTCAAATACAGAGTGTAACATGCAGCTACAGCATTTTTTACTCACTTGTGCGGGTTCAAGAGCTCAAGAAATAAAGCATAGAAAAGGGAGGTACATATTTCAAAAGGTACTAAATACAGAAATAAAGAGATGCACCCCCCCCAACAGATTGTGATGCTATTTCATCACCTTTCTGGGTCTGTTCCTTAAAGGTGCCATGACATTAAATTTCACTTTTCTAGTGTTTTGGGGGTATAATATGATCTGTTGTGCACTGATGAGGCCATGTGAATGTCCAGAGTGAGAATCAAAGTTCCTGTTTATGGTCTGTCAGCTTTGTCTCTCAGTTCAGAAACGGTTGAATCAGAAAGCAGCTTATCATTCTACGTATTTCTATTATTCTACGTAATTCAATTGCTCCAAAAAGAGCACACTATCAAGTAAATGCTGTACATGTCGAGAGATAAAAGAACAGCTGAAATATAAAAGCGGTTAAAAGAACAGTTCTGCTCATAAACATCCAAAATATCTACTGGATGTTTACTGAGGAACCGGTTATCTATCTGCCAAACAAAAAGTCCCATGAAGTTTCAGTTAAGGCAGAATATCTGTGTTTTAATTAAATGAAAATATAAGTAGTTTTTATTTGTTTTGTCTGTTTTATAGGTCGGCTGTGCTCATGTTGCTGAGCTCCATGTACCGTCTGTGGTCACATGACTTTACCCCATCCAGTCTGTAACGAGCTATCGAGGTGAACTGCTCAATATATCGTGATAATGATTTTTGGCCTTTATCGCCCAGCCCTACTTCACTCTTCAATAAACTTAACTTTCATTACCTAACCTGTACCTCAGACCAAGGGTTTAAATTCCCCAAGGGCTTCTGGGGAAGCTTTATTTTTGGGCGAGCACCATGACTTAAGCATATTAAAATTAGTGCACAGCAGTGTGGTCAAATATAGGGTTAATGATGCAGCTTTCAACCTTTTTTTGTTTATCACTGTCATTCTCTGTTGCTTTTTCCACCCTTTAGCAGTGAGACTTGGAAATCGCAGCCTGATGAAGCCAACAGAACCACATCATCTGCAAAATGCAGAGACCCAGTCCTGAGACCACCAAACCGGGTCACCTCAACACCAATCGCTTATCGCATATTGCGATATTGTGACTCTGCAATATATTGTGATATTCTGGGCACTTCAGAGAAATTGAAAATGCAGCTTGAAATAAAAGTTGTACCTATGTAAATACATTGGATGACTGAAACAACAGAACGAGTCAAAATCAATTAAATTCAATTCATCCTTGTCCAATTTAGTAAACTGGACAGGTTTCTGGACTAGGATCTCATAGTAAAAGCATTTACAGTTGTCCTCCTGAACACAAATATTTCTCACTTTGGGGAAACCCAAGTGAGTACCTGTGCAAATAAAATAAAAATAAAGTGATTTGAACACAACACAGCTGAGCTGGAACAGTATAATTGAAATCTCATGAGATTTCGTTAGTGAAAAAGATCAATACAGCTTTTTAATATCAATATTGCAACATAAAATATTGTGATATTTCAGTCTATCGACGTTTTGTCACACCCCTAACTTGGCAGAGTCCAACCCTCACTGAAAATGAATCGGACTTACTGCCAGAAATGCGATCAAAGCTCTGGTTGTACAGCTTGTACAAAGGGGTCAGGAACTCCATGCTCCCACAGCACCCCCCACAGGACACCCTGAAGGACATCGTCAAATGTCTTCTGCAAGTCAGCAAAACGCATGTAGACCGGTTCGCCAAACGCCCATGCTCCCTTCAGGAAACTCCAGAACACATCGTCGTCACAATCATACTGTAAGATACAGCAATGTTGAACCGGATCGGGGTCAGTCCAGTTTATTAGCTTACCCCATGGAGTAGCAATAAAATGAGCAGTATTGGCTGCTACATAAATCCAATCATTAGAGTCCAGCACCGCCACAGATTGATGTCTGCAGAAGGAATCAATTAAAAATCCATGCAAATATCATTTTAAAAAGCAAAAGATACTTCTATCTGCAGACAAGCAGAAAAAGAAGATAAAATCTCGCTTAACTCTCAATAAACCATTTTCCTTGCTGGACGAGCGACATGCAGATAAGACAGATGCAGAGTTATTGGTCATTTTCAAGCTTTGAAGTGGTATCAACTAGCGAATGATTTTAAGGAACATTTTCAGTCTTATATCAATGTGAAAAGGTTTTGAAACCTAAAGTTCAAGTGTTTAAGTGTAAAGACTCGATTTTACTTAAATTTTTTTTCTAAAAATACAGTATCTACAGCATTTATTTGGCTTGCTGTCAATCTTTTAACCAAAATTTGAGCTGTCACACATCAGAAGAGGCAGATCAGACTATAAATAAGGACATGAATACCGCAAATCATTACAGTTCTATCATGACTATTTGCTTTCCCTACACTTCCTCCATGAAAAAAGTCATTTTCAGTTGCCTGAATTTTGTTTTCATCACATCCTGATCTGACGTTCCAGCACTGCTGAATAAAACTTTGTTAGCTAAATGATAACTGAACTAGAGATTCACCAATCGGATACCCAGATCGGATATCAGCTCTGATATTGGCCGAATCAGATATCGGATAAATGAGACTGATCCAGAATTTCAATCCAGTCACTTTTTTTTTTTTTTTTTTTTAACATATATTAAATTCACTTCATTTGTTACTTTATTTGTTGATAGATGATAAAGTATATTTTATCTGTGTTAATTTCCCTTCTTTTTTTAACAAGGCTAAATGTTTATGTCAAGCCTGATGCCTTCACTCACATGGCAAGGTGTACAGTTCATTCGTTCAACAGAGGTATCTGCCAATAACTATCATTATAAGATTGGATCAGGAAAAAACTGGATCGGTGCATCTCTAAACTAAACAGCAAAATTTACTTAAAATATCAGCAGAACACTGAGATCAAAAACACTTAAAAAATTGCCATGTTGTTACAAAAAGCACTGAAATGCAGCACAAACACTTGGGCTTTGTGTGGCATTTTGTCAAGAGGGCATGTAGTATTGACAGTGATGGTGGAAAATGAGAAAATGCAAAAAGCTATTCAGATTTAAAAAAATACTAAGCCTCCAGAAGCAGCAGCTCTTCAGTCACCATATGAAAAGACCCAGAGTGAGGGCTGGCATACACTCTTGGATTACAGGAAAATATGCCTTCCAAAAAAAAAAAAAAAAAAAATTACAGCACCTTTTGGCTGATGCACACTGTGTGAGAGATAGGTAAATGAATAAATAATCATGTCAAGAAAAAGCCAGGAGGGACGAATGGGAAGGAGGGAGGGGGAAAGTGGGAGGTTGAATAGATGTTGCAGCAGATTTGCAAAATGGGTATTTAAAATCAAACATCTATAAATAGACTGTATGGCTAGATATGATTCTGTGTAACAGTAATGCATACAGCAATCAGTGCATTTCCCTGTTATACTCCCGCTTTGAAAACAAGAAAAGCTCAGTGACTAAAATTTTTAATAAGAAGACATCTGAAGAAAAGAAAAAAAAATCAACACAAAGAAAAGCTTTATGAATACACAGATGCCTATTTACAATGAAATCAATGGAGCGTTCAAATAACTGACAAAGAGTTTGTGAAATTAATAGATGAACAAGGCTTGTATTGAATTAGGATTTTTCTCTGTTTACTGTTTTGTTTACTTTTGTGTGGATCTAGTGCAATAAAGGCCACCAGACACAATGCAATTCAGTTTCCAAAGGGAACTCGATTTTATTGATCTCACCTTGAGTGAAATGAATCGTGCTTCATACCCATAGTGCAGTTCACATTACTTTCAGTGTTGGAGAGACTATGGGAATACCCTGCATGTGCAATTATTAGCCAAACAGTGTTCTCTAGGATTAATTTGGTTGTTAGAAAAACACAATGCTCTCAGTTAACCTAAACTGTTGTGGAAGCTCATACCCTGATGTTTCCCAAAAGAAAAGTTTAAACATAACTATGACACCTAAATAAGAAAAGAACAAAGACAAACCATCCAAAATAACCCTGTGTTTAAACAGTTCAGCTCATCAAGCTTTACAAAAAAAATCTATATTATTAGACCTACTGAATTAGGTGTGTTCAAGTTTAAAAAGACATAACAGGACAAAGAAACACTTTTATTCAGGGTTTAATCATCTCCTTTTTCTGTTTTTATATATCACCAGAAAAATGGGGAAAAGGCACAATGATTTACTGAGACATGCAAATATTTCTGGAGTATATGTGACAAAAAAAAAATCCTTCCAATTAGCTTAAAAGTCAGCATTTGATATGACCCTTGAGGAGTCTTTATCAATAGTCCCCGAGTTCAGAAATGTTGAGGTCAAGGCTCTAGGGAGGATTTATCACTCACTCCTTAAGACCTGCCATTGATGTTCAGTCCTGCTCTTGTTTTGTCCCAGTTTCCATTCATTAAGAAAGGTTTCTGGACAGCCAACCTTCAATGAAAACTGTTTCTAAAAAGGTTTTGATCAACAGTAGATGGGTCAACTGAAGATCTAGATCAGAGCACTCAATTCAGTCCAGCGAAGGCTGCAGTCCTTCAGGTTTTCAATGTATCTGCAGCGCAACCCGGCTGGAAGCGTAGACTGTGGTCCTAGAGCATGCAGGTTAGAAACTTTTTCCAACTTCAGACTACGTCTGCACTGCACCGGAAAATGTGACCATACCACATGACTAAAAAACTATGCAGATTAAGTGTGCAACTGGAGCTTGAGGACCTGCCTCCACCAACAACAGAACCTGGTCCTGATTGGTTTAACCTCTCACTGACGCGATCTCTTTTCAAACGGCCTCAGTATTTCATTGCAATAGACTATGTTAACGAACCTTGGACAGGTTAATGTTGAGCTGCTTCAACAAAGTAAATGAAAATGTTTTGTAGGCCACAACTTGTAGAATAACTTGTGGGCCACAAGTTATTCTACTCAGATAAATATGAAGCTTAGCTGTAGGTTATGTCAACACGTGGCCAAAAAACTTCTCAAATCCTTTTCATAATTTGGATTTGTTTTGTTCAAAGACACTTAATTTATTGGTGTGTATCCATACCTTTCCTCATGCAAACTTTGCACTCCCTCTCATGTTATCCATGAGCACCCAAACCCTTGATAAAAAATACTGTAACTATTAATGTGTTTAATGTGCCTTTCAGACCCTCAACACCTATAAACACACACGAATAAGGAATGAAAACTAAAAAAGTGAGAACCCACAGGATGGGGTTCATCCAAGTGGAAGGACAGTTTTGTATATTTGAGGTTGCATATTTACTAGATACAGCCCTTGCAGGACTGATTTAAAGGGGAACTTTGTTTTTTTCAATCTGGACCTATTTTCAAGCATGAAATATGTTCATTTACTAACCCAGACAGTTTTGGTGCAACTTGAATTCCTTTGATCCACTCCAGATTAGCGTATGCGCGATACAATGGCAGTGATGGGGCAATCGCGTCCAGCCTCTAATTAAGGCATTATCTGCCAAAAACTCCTTCATTTCTCCAATGTTTTGTTATGAAACATTAGTCAAACCCCCCGTGAGATCGAAGCAGCTTTTTCGTGGTGATTCGTCCTTTATTTACAAACTTTTTACAGCCACGGCTTTAATGACACCACTATTATGCAACACCATAACAAGTAAATGTCTGTTAATAAGGACAAATCACCTTGAAAAAGCCGCTTCCAGCTCACAGGGGGGGGGGTCCGACTAATGTTTGGTAACAAAACATTGGTGAAGGAGTTTGTGGCAGATAATGCCTTATTTAGAGGCTGGACGCGGTTGCCCAATCTCTCCCATTATATCGCGCATACGCTGATCTCGAGTGGATCTATGTATCTACCGAAGGAATTCAAGTTGCACCAAAACTGTCTGGGTGAGTAAATGAATGTATTTCATGCAAGAGAATAGGTCCAGATTGAAAAAAAACGAAGTCCCCCTTTAGCTCACTGGCTGCCATTCACGTGTTTCCACGTTAATTCAAATCTGAACGTTAACTGCCAAACACGTGTTTCCACGTTAATTAAAGGTTTTAATCGGCGGTGCTACTTTAATCTCTGGCGGAGCTTGTCAGAGAGAACCAAGAGCTCATGTTAATTTTTTCGGTAGTTTTCATCTAATCCAGCAGATGGCGGTGTCAGACAAGCTTAAAAAAAAACCTACCAGGAAGTGATGCAATTCTATGATGCTTCCTGTGTTGTTAGCGGTTGTTAGAGCTAACCGGCTGAAGTGTGCTGGATCCTGCACCTGGGGTGAGAAAACATGGTGACCGGTCGTAATCGAAGCAGTTTAGGAGGTGGATGAAGGAGCAAAGTTTGTGGGAAAAGTGATCGGTGACGGACAAACACGATCGATCGAAGACACGGTGGAAATACAGCAGCGAAGTGCGGCAGGCTAAAAGTAAAAGTAAGTCATGCGGATGTTTCCCACGGGGGGAGGGGGGGGGGGGTACACTGTGTGTGCACCTAAGCAACGGTGAAAGGAGAATGAGGGAGGGAGGAGGAATAGAGACGTTTCTGCTCTCTGTTTCTGTCATATATTGTGTTGTGAAACAAACTTGTTGTGACTTATTTAGCTAGTAAATAATTATTTTGCCACCAAAACTCTTTTCTCAGTGTTGTATTTGTTGTTTCATAGAAGTAAACAGCTGATCAGATGATGAAGGTGTTACTAAAGTAAAAACATATTGGCATCAAAGACACTTTTCCACTTGAAGCGGACCTCGGCATTCAAAGCTCGTTTTCCCTGCTTTTTGGTCAGAAACAGGCATTTTCGCTGCAACAAACCCATGTTCTACTGCAGATTACTAAAGAATGGAAAAAGCTAGAAACAAATGTTTTTTTTTTCTGATAAAAGAAGAGAGTCTAAGCTTTCCTTTGGTACATTCAGTGCGTCTATTGACATAGTACACAATATTCTGCGGATCTCCCAAAATCTGTGAAAATGCTTAAAAATCCTGGCAATATGGAGCGCTCTGCTCGGAAAAGGTCTGGCAGTCAATGAGTTAAGTAGGCCTGGGAATAAATGCAGCTTTAAATAGCGAAATGAAAAGAGCCTTCAGAAAGCTTGAACAACTTTAGCTTAAAGTGCCCCTGGCATGAAATTTGTGTTTTTTTTTTTTAGGTTTTTGATCATATATTTTAGATTCCCCAGCCTGCCTATGTCCCCTAAGGGGTTAAATTACAGATTTGCACTTCCTTTTTCCCTGGGTGTGTCTGCCTACATGGCAGAAGTTAGCATTCACAAATGGGCTGATTGGCAGTTCGGCCTATTTTACTCCTAGCGCAGCTTGTGACGCCATGACTTCCAGCCAATTACCTCCCTCCCCTGAACTATACTCTCCAAGTCCCTCCCTCCGAGACCTACAACAACAAACCGAAATCACGGTGTCCAGTTCGCATCAGAACTGCTCTGTACCTGGTGTACGAAGGACAACACCAATCTTTTTGTCCTCCCCACTGAAAAGCTTGTGGATGATTTCATTTCTGCAGGAATGTGGCGACTGAACTAACAGAAAATCTCCCTGCAGCTCCGTCTCCTCCTCAAGAGGTTATAACGGCTTCCAGCCACCACGAAGAAACACAAAGTTTCTAATAAACGTTTCTCATCATGTTCATGTCTTTTATCTCTGAGGGAAACTGATGTTTGTGATGATTCCAGTTTATAATTCTTCCCGTTGCGCGCAAGTGTTTGGCTGCATTCATAGGCAATCAGCCCTTCATCATCATTATCTTCACTGTTTCTGTACCTCTCCGGTCAGACGAAGACAGATTTAACGAGCAGAACTAGTGTAATATATCTTTAGTATTAACTGTTAATTGAATTCGGGTCATGGGTGAAGTAAATAATTCAGGGAAACTTGTTGCTGGAATATGATGCTGTTTTTTCTTAAACACGATTCATACTCACTGCATCAGCGTCTCATGACTGCCATACATCCTTTATAGATCCACAGAGGCTCAATACGTACTTCTTCAAGCCTGATGTGCGGCCCTGTTCAACAGAACACAGCAACCCTTTTTGTTTTGTTTTTTTTTAACTCCAACATGAGTGTGTGGAGAGGCGTGTGTCTGCAGGTTACTGCTGAGTGTATGGGTGAATGTCCCCAGGTATCTCCGTATCACTCCGCCTCCTCTTAGCCAGAGCACCATGACAACAGAAGTAAGTGTGCCTTCTGGTCCCGCCCACCGAACCTCGGTCATTGTACACCAGTGCTAACAGTAGCGCTAACTTGTAGCGCCTGCTATTCTATGACAAGGCTGAGTTACGGTGAATGATCCTTTCATACAGTATTCAGGTACTTAGAGTCTAACTAAAAAGGGACCAAAAGTCACTGGGAATTTCATACCACTGGCACTTCAAGACTTCTTCAAGATATGGCAGGACAGTCTGTTTTTCTTGGAGGCAAAAAATAAAGAAATGAAGGGGTCTAAAGACTTGTATAGAACTGTATTTCTCTTCGTCTTCAGTAACTGTCACAAGCCTCACATACATGGAGTTCTTTTTCCTAACAAGATACTACAACTGCTGCTGCGACTTGGTAGGATTAGGTACCTTTAACATTTAAAGGTTGAATATGGAACATTTTTATTAAAAGCTATATTTTAAAAAAAATAATACCTCCACAGGTCGTTTGGGGGGTGTACAGAATGAAAGTACAACATTTCCCAGAAAAATTATATTTAGCCTAAAAATAATTATAAAATAAATTTTGACGGGTTCGATAATGGCATTTTATTTACGTCTATAAGCCAATACACGCCGCCATTGTAGGTTGCCAAATGCGATCTCTGTGTGGAAACAATATTTCGGTCATAGTCAGGCCTGTGCAGGGAAAAACCGTAGAGATGACAAGTGAAGCAGCTGCTTCAGAGCCCTGGAGATGTTGTTATCTGTTTCTGAGGAGGAGTGACCTGAGAAGAGCAAAACCTGGAGTAAATTTAGGTGAAGACTTCACTAAATGGACCCACATAAACGTTTTCCACGGAGTAAAACACAGAGAAGGCGACTTTCCTCCTGGATCGGTAAGCTAGCTTGTTTGCTAACATGGCTAACGTTAGCTGTCGGTTATAAACTCCTCTGCGTTACTTGTTGGACATGCTGCTGCAGACTGTTACTTGCGTATCGGCAGTGAGCCTGGCATCCCAGCGGCTGGAGTTGTTTTTCTGCCGTTGCAACTACAACCTAGACACACGTGATGTCGCTGTTCTGTCCGTATTCCATATTCAACCTTTAAATAAGTTAGGAAAAACTAATTAAAAAATGTAATTTAGTACAGGCAGTCAAACAGTAGCATTTTCTGTACTTTTTATTGATAGCAAATGCCTTCAGCCTGTCACAGTGAGCCACCTGAGCATCACTGAGTGACCTGACATGCATTTTGGATGCAGCATTTATGCCAAATAATAATATATATACTTTAACAGAAAGCCACAGGAATAATATGACTGCATCAACATTTTAGAGCAATATATGGCATCACCAAAAAGGCGTCATTTTCAGGGATGTCCATGGAACAACAACCTTGTACTGCTGCACACCTTATGGGATGTCTGCATGAAAACTGGGATAAAATAACTTAACACCACTGCTTGGCCCTCTAAATGCCTGAGAGCCTTTTTACATGTTACAAGTAGTAATGGCATAATTACAAAGAGGAAGAAGCCGCATTGTCCCATCTATTTGTTAACCATTGCCCAGTCTACACTTTTTATTCTGATCAGAGGTTTTACAAATCCTGCAAAAGAGTTGATATTTGTTGTATCGACAGCATCTGGGTTAACTCAATAGAAAGTTCTTGCAATGTTGGTTCTACTAAAGATCAAGGAAATAAAGCTCAACAGTGATAATTTGGAACAACAACAACTACAAGCACATTTGATGCAACATCAATACTACATATTGAATAAATGTCCAAACACTTAACATGCAAAGTGCATCCTCAGATGACAGGAAGTGCGTTTCTATAGGCTGCAGCTCCATGAACAATGTTACGCTCAGATTGCATGACAAATTCGATTGGATGTGCTCAGTCAATCCGACTGAGTTTACAGCAAAAACATCAAATATAGAATATAAAAAAATGCATTTCATAATCTAAGCAGAGCAACAAGTGAAGGCAAAGTTAGGGGTTAGTTTATACAATCAAACCAAAGGGTAATCAATGATATGGCACTGACTGGTTATCTCTGGTGCTTTATATCCACTTGATATGTAAGCAAAAACACCTTTTGAACGGTCCATCCCTACCAGCTGGGGGGCTGCAGCTTCAAAAGAGTGTTAGCATCAGGGTGCCACTCCTGTGGGTGAAAAAAGCCCCAGAATGTTTTGGAGTCTACATAAAAAGAAAAAAAAGCATCAAATGAAAGGCGTGAAATTTTCTGAGCGCCAACCCTCTCAGACCACACCATCAGGTGGAGGTGCAGCCAAGCTATGCATTGCTGGTAAATACAGCCCCGCTTCTCCTTCTGGTCCAACTGTTTCCAACAAAGAATCTTCTTTTCTGTGTTCTGTGCTCCTCCCCATGATGCACACCTCTTCCACACAGTCTGCACATTTTCACACACTGGTTGCCTCCTACACATATCCCTTTAAAAAAAAAAAAAAACTAACACTTCCCCCCTCCTGTTTCTCTCCCTTGCTAGCCACAGTGTTTGCCTCGGCTCTTACCTTTTCCCCTGTAGGTCTGTGTGTCTGCTGTAATGAATTGTACTTAATTGCCAACTGGGACTTGCAGCCTTAAATATAATTCTCAGGACATTTAACCTAGGTCGATATAAATGATAAACACACCTTAATAAATGAGTTCGAGCCTGGAGCAAAGAAAACATTTTTTCTCTTCAGGCCCAGCCACTGCAGAGGTATGCAAACACACAGAATGTATTGTAAATGATTCCAAGCATTAATTACTGTCATCGCACTAAAGCATAACATCCCACATCCTGCACTTTCCGGGCATTAAAGCTTAATCTTCCTCTGCTGGAAGTTTATTATTAATCTAGGATATTAAAATAAAACAAATTAAATCATATGTTTTTACCCTTCACCAACCATGTCTTTTTTTGCATGCTCTTTTGCCAACATGGTATCAATTGATTGTTCTTTGAAATAAAAGGGAGGACAGCAGTTTTTATATGTTGCATTATATATTTTATCTTGCCATGATAGGGGGAAGCAAACATGCTACTTGCATTTGCCAAATCTCATCTCCACGTTCTAATTCAGGGGGTCTCCATTTTCACACATTTCACACTTCTGACGCACATTCATGCAACACTTCCTTATTCTCATGCCATATGTATCTGCTTTTCACCTCATGGTCAGACCTTGCTATAACCAGAGAAACTGCAAAAATAAAGGTTCATCAAAGACTAAACAAACCTAATAAGGTGATAGCTACAACTTTTTCATTAAAACAATAACTTTTTAAAAAATGAAATACACCCACAGGACATACTGTATAGAGAGGTGCAGAATAATAGTATTAATTTTACCCCAAAATTGTTTTAGAATATGAATACTTGTTTTATCAATTTTGATGGGTTATATTTACACAAAATTACCATGCCAACATCAGGATTCTTAGCTGTTAACATTAGCCCCAGAGTTGCCAGCTCGATTGCTATATGTAGAATAAACATGTACCTACTCTTACTTCCCAAATTCAAGCAGACAACAAATGAAGCAGCAAAGAGGCTAAAAAGCCCTCTGGAGGTTGGCCACTTTCCTCCTGGGCACTTGTTCATGCTAATAAATGGTTAGCTGGTTCTTTACTTTTGCTAATGCTAATTGAATGAGCAAGTGTTAGCATACCACCTACTGGAGGGGAGGAAAAAACTTGTTGCCTAGCTATCACTTTTAAAGGGAAGTTCGGGATTTTTTACATAGGGCCTCATTTTCTAGTATGCCAGGGTCCTACTTATCACTGGAGACAGTTTCATCTTATTTCATCTCATATTCTCGTTACCGGTGGTCCCTGATGCTAATACTAACATAAGTTAATAAGAATCTGCTAGCCTGTCATTAATATTAATTGCATCCACTCCACAGAATACCCAAGGCAAATCAGTCATAACACATCTGTGTAAATGCTGTGTTAACAAAATAAAGTTACAAATAAAACTTACCTTGTATTGCATTACATTTTGATAGTTAATTGTCTAGGTGGCAACACATTTTTACTTCTGGTATTTGGCAGCGGAGTGATATCATCTGCTGTTAAGTGTACCAAGGAATTTGACTGCAGTAGCGGCTACTGTAAAAATGAACACTTGCAAACCATGTTGCCTATTACTGTTCTTAATTCTGTAAACTAACAAGCTATTGAAAACGTGCAAAGACTGTGGTGCGCTTCTGTTTGTGCTCTCCTGTCTTACCACTCCAAACGCCTTCGTGGGGTTTTTTTGTTTTATATATATATATATAGCTTTTAATAAAAAATGTTGCATATTCAACCTTTAATTAAATTTCATTCTATATAAAGCGCAAGAACAAATCAGAAGTTGTCATTATTATTAAAAAAAATAAAAAAACAGCCCAATGTTATTCATCTCATTTAAACAGCATGCTACTTCTATCTCTACATGTCCTCTATATCACGCATGGCAGAGATCCCCCTCAATGTGTGACCACAGCCAAGCAGACTTCCACCAGTGTACAGAGAGCGCATGTGTCATGTCATCCACCTGAGGATTGGGGAAGGGTGGAAACACCCGTTCTCCTGTGAGGTGCAGCTAAAACAGTTCTCCTGCTCCAGTCTTGCTCTGGTTTTTGAAAAACTAATTTGTCAATTAACCCTCAATAAAATTGTCCTGTCTGTAAGCAAATTTTACACAACAGATGGAGACATTTAAAAGATTACCCAAAGAAGGATCTCAACCAACATGTGGCGTTTAATGCCAAGTTGTCATTTTAGTGTGTAAAACTTTAAGGACCCTGATTAGAGATGCAATGATTGCTTTTGGCTATCATATGTCTAAAATTACAGACTTGGAGTCCAAGAAATTACCATAAATTATGAGCTGTTAATCTCCCACCACAAACTGCGTCAAAGCTATATTGGAAAGCTCAATGACCATGGCAACTGTAACTAAGAGGAGCACAGCTTAGCAAGGCAATGATCAACATTCAGGGACTGAAATCCCACAGCACAGCTGCCACTTGTTACCAATTTAAAAAAAAAAAAAATTAAATGGTCAGAGCTATACCTTACCTTTTCATATATCAAACAAACCTCCATGTTCCCTCTGTGTCTGCAGCCAGCTGATTGACTGTGATGGTTATGACACTCATGTATAATAAAAGCGCACAAGAGGAAATGAGGGTACAGAAAAGCAGCACTGGGGCAAGTAAGGGTATATGACCAGTAGGACAAACTCCCACTCCACATCCACCTCCCTGCACTTTCCCTCCATCTCAGTCTGACATATGCTGCACATGCAAAGCCAGATCAAAGTAGGTGTAGCTCTTATGAATAAAAGAGTGCAACCCATCTGTGCAGCTGCAGCAAAAGAGATTCTACAGTAAGCCTGAGAGAGAAAGCAAAGCAAACTACACATGGGGTCACATAGGACCATGATGCTGCTGTGGTCCTCCCCCCTCATTGGATCAAACCCCTGGACCCTGCTGTTTTTCTTGGCAAGAAGGTTGCTTGTAGGCAAAGCCCCTGAAAATGCACAATTAGATTTAATGGATAGATAAAAATCATGTCATTTGTTGAAAAAAAGGACAAAAGTCTTTTTTTTCTGTTTCACTGATGTTCTTCTCCACATCAAAGTTGGATTCTACTTGTTCAATTTCTTATTAAAACCAAGACCACTGACATCCCAACCTTAATGCATTCCTTATCGTTTTGTCAGCACATTAAAGATTTCATAAG
Source organism: Atherinomorus stipes (assembly GCA_023101725.1). Taxonomy (NCBI): domain Eukaryota; kingdom Metazoa; phylum Chordata; class Actinopteri; order Atheriniformes; family Atherinidae; genus Atherinomorus; species Atherinomorus stipes. The sequence goes on from JALJCO010007076.1 coordinate 44,643, forward strand.
AGAAAGCTTTCTGATGTGAAGTTCAAAACTTTAACTCTCATGCGATGTGAATTTCCAAAAATCATAACATAGTCTTGCGAGCTTCTGCCTTTCCCAGCATCGGCAGGGAGCTGGAGCTCTCAAGGTTGGCACAAACCTGCCTGAATATCAGAGATGTAATATAGCTGCTAGCCAACTGCTGAGGACACAGCGAGTGCTGGATCCAGGAAAGTTGTGTGAAGGGATTACTGGTCTGAATGATAAAGCAACAAAGTTACTTACTAAAGGAAGCCCGGTAATATTTAATCAGTTTCTTGCTGTGTACAAATCTCATTAGATGCTCAAAACCAAAGAGTAAATCCAACTTTCCAAATTTTGAGGTTTCTTTTTCCTGTATAACTCAGCTCATCTGGTACCAAGAACACGGACTTTGTAAATCATTTTAATATTAATGCCATATATTAAATTAGCCATCTACTCTGTTGCTCTATTTCTTGAACACCCAACTTGCTTTAATCTGAAAGCAGAGTGTAATGTATAAAAATGACAAAATGACCCTCCTGCTGGCATTTTAAGGGCTACATGCAACCGAAATGATCCTGAAGTAAGAAGTGAGTTTGTTTTGACTGAACTGAAATTAATAAGTCTTTAATCTCAGAGGGAGAAAGTAATATTCTAATTCATTATTTCCATCAATTTACGCTGCAACAGTATAAATACTGCGAAGCTGGATTATAGCAGGATGTTCTCATCTGCAGGTCTCAGGCAGTGAGAATAGGGGATTTTACATTGTCCTCTCTGGTCTACATTTTCCACAAGGTTGTATGCTCAATCCCACAATCTTCACTCTTCAAGCACGGTTGTGAAACTTGTGGGCAACACCATTGATGATGCAGAGGACTAAAAAATTCCCACCTGATGAAGAAAGCCCAATGAAGGATTTTCATCCTCGCAAAGTTAAAAAAAAAAACAATCTGGACTCTCCTCTCAGCTGCTCACAAACTTCTACAGAGCCACAACAGGGTGCCTCCTCTGTTTGACCATAATGGTAGCTATTTTATCTATTTTATCACAATCAATCTGATCAGAGATTCCAGCTGACAGGTTTACACGGACACTGGAAAAATTGATCCAATCAGTTGTGTTTACTTGATAGACAGATTTAAGGTCCACAATTGTAATGCTTTTGGCATGCGCAATCAGGCCTGGAATTTTGTCATTTTAAGGGAAAGGCTACTTGGCCTTTGGTACTGTTGACTTTTTGAGGGCACAAAGGGCAAATATCAGTGCAAGGCGGCCATCAAATAAAACAGTAAAGTCAACGGTCAAGTCAATTTTAAGTCTGCAGTCATAATTAATTTAGCTTAAAGATTGAGGATTACATTTGTAATAAATAAAATGCCTTTAAATTAAATGAAGTCGTTAATTTCTCAGAATTGTGTTGATCTTTTTATAATGTTCTTTCACAGTAAAATGTTTTGGTGGTCGTTGATGTAAATGTTTCAAACTGACTGACAGAAGCATTTTTAGAAATATGGAAAAAGACATTTGTAGAATTCACTTCAGGTCTAATATGAATTATTATAGATTCAATTTTTCAAGGGGTGCAAGGCCAAAGAGTGGGCAATGACAGCCATGGCTGCCATGAAATTCCTACCCTGTGAGCAATGCCTACTAGTTTGAAAGAAGAGTTTTTTTTTCTTTTTATTTATGTAGAATCCTTTGACTGTCAAAATTCTCAATAATCCTCATCTCTTTCAGTTTCTAACAAAAAAAAATCCACATTTTTAATTCTGACTGGCGCCCGATCGGATCAAAGCTGCTCTATGTAAAAGCAGTCAGAGTATACTTGATTATTTTTGTCTTGATCAGATTGAAAATTCTTTCCATTCGAGGCTGATCAGATAAGCTGAAGTGTTCACATGAAGCGTTAACTGTATATTCTGATTGGATGCTCGATCCGATCAAAAGTGCTACATATAAAAGCACAACACAGGACACAAAGGACTTGATAGGAGGATAAAACAGCTGAGGGGATTATGGGATACCCTCTTTCAATACCGTGGCAGGGTCCAGAGGAAGGCCAGACGTAGATCCTGCCCACACAGCCAATGGATTATTTGTACCGCCTCCTTTTGGGAAATAGAACAGGAGCGTAACAACTCACAGCAAGTGTTTCTTCCCCAAATCTCTAAAGTCTATATCCACACCTCCAGAAACATTAAAACCTTTTTAAAATGTATTTCAGACTGAGAACTTGCATTATTCGACCCCTTCACTGCATCTCCATATTTTCAGTTGCATAACTGCATATATTTATGCTGAATCTATATCAAATCAAAATACTTGAACATGAAAAATGCAGAAAAATAGGCATTAAGCAAAAAATCTGCAAGACATACAGAGTAATAGTTCATAACATATGTCACAGCTGGCAAGGTACAGTGACAATTTTCCTCAAGGCATTTCCTGATATGGTTAGTTGTGAGGCTGCAAAACAGATCCTGGAACACAAATGATAGTCCTGTTCATACGTTACTTAAAACAATGTACAACAATATTTTGTGCCTGAACTGTTGTTTCCTTTTACGGTTTGTTTCAAATAAATCATTTTGGTATCAAACAAGATAAAGTAACACGGGAAAACAGTTTCAATAAATATGACACTGACATGTTTAGGGTGAGTGAAAGGCACCTTCTTTGAAGACAAAGGGTGCCTGCAAAATTCAGTTTCCAAGTCTCTAAAAGTAACATACTTAGATCTGCACAAACAAAACCATTTGTTCTCGTTTTGGTGTTCTGTCAAACAGCTACCGCAGCTTTATTCTCTTAGTGTTACCCCGAGGAAACAAGTCGAGGCGAGGAAATGCTCTCTGATGTGATATGCCCAGCACAGATGCATTTACAGTGTGTTATTAATCACAGGAAGATCATTTGCTCCTCCGAGCCGCCCAGGAGCTTAATTTCATTTGTTCCCATCGATTTAACGGCCATTTCAGAAACAGGGGGGTGGCGTCGGGAGTGTAGGCTCGATACATGTTATTGATCAGACACTAAATGACCTTGTGTACACAGTGACCACGGAAACCAACCAAGACATGCAAGAAAAATGACATCACTCGAGAGGTCTCGACAGGTTCACCGTAGCGATGCAGAGACGTTACGGGTGGTCATAAGGTCTGCTGCGTTGTAGTTTGTAAGCACAGATGGAGCGATGTAACATAAAAATGAGCACTTTGCTCCAGTCACCTGCCCACACAAGCATCAAACCTCTTCTCCTAACCGTAATTAATCCTCTCTGTTCATATGCATACCCCTCTCCTTAAGGAATGCTGTCATGGCAACCAATTCCACGCCAGCAAGCCATTTTCCATGCCTCTGCTCCTATTTGGCACATAGAGTCAATTATAAGTACCTTGTAACCTTTGGCCTCTTTGCTCATGAACTATTACTCCCAGGTACAGTGCCACATCACTGCTAACTAGAGCCTAGGGGGGCCCGCGCTCGATTGGTACTCAAACAAACAGTGTTTACACGAATTACATGCTATAGGAGATGATTAACTACCCAGCTGAACCCAGGCACCACTTTGGCAGCAGTCCCACAACACAATTTATGAGCTATTGTGCATTTTCATGTGTGTGCTTTCTTGTGTGTGTGCGTGGATTGAAGGCGCATGTGGGTGGGTGAGGGTGGGTGGAGGGGGTGGTGGTTAATAGAATTATAAGAGAGCTATTCTGTGAATCCACCAAGCAAGAATAAGTGGCACTAAACGAGCAGCTCTTTTGTTTGAGGCTGTTTGATTACTTGTGTGGCAACAGAGGGTGTGATTTCATTCACATTTCTAATCCTAATCTTGTTATGCTATAACCCTGATCCTTACACTCAGAAGTTGGGGTGTAAGTCCGTTTGTGTGTGTGTTAAGTAGGTGAATGATGGATATATCTCGTTGCCTGGCTTACCTTATCAGCAGAAGGGCCAGTATGGGTTTCATCAGGAGCCCGATGAAGCTGGAGATACAGGTAAGCCAAGTAGCTTTTGAGGAAGGGAACACACACAAACACACACACACACAAGATTGGCTTGTCTTCATGGCTAAATAAATGGTGTTGTTGAAGCTGAGATAGTCAAACAAGGAAAGAGAAGACTTCTTTAAGGTGGTGACTGCTTGATAAGGGCTCCACTGTGATTAAAAAAGGTAAAAAGGAAAGAGCTTAATGCAGTTATCGCTGATGGAAAATCGTCAAGAAATTTCTTAAGTGGTATGCTTGGGAAGTGGACAAACAGAAGTTTATAGTTGTGTTGCTGCAACACCTCCTGCTGTAACTTTTGGATGTTGGAAAAAAAAAAAAAAGAAAAAAAAATCACTCAAGGAATTAATAAGGAAGCATCAAACTCTGTGCAATGAAAATACAGGATACTTGATTCAGCACATCCAACCTCATCCACCACCTTTAAGTGCCCCTGGCATGAAATTAGCTTTTGTTGAGGTTTTTGATCATATATTTTAGTTTCCCCAGCCTGCCTATGCCCCCTAAGGGGTTAAATTATAGATTTGCATTTCCTTTTTCCCTGGGTGTGTCTGCCTACATGGCAAAGTTAGCATTCACAAATGGGCTGATTGGCAGTTCGGCCTATTTTACTCCTAGCGCAGCTTGTGATGCCATGACTTCCAGCCAATTACCCTCCTCCCCCGAACTATACTCTCCAAGTCCCTCCCTCCGAGACCTACGACAACAAACCGAAATCATGGTGTCCTGTTCGCATCAGAACTGCTCTGTACCTGGCGTACAAAGGACAACAGCAATCTTTCTGTCCTCCCCACTGAAAAGCTTCTGGATTTCATTTCTGCAGGAATGTGCCGACCGAACTAACAGAAAATCTCCCTGCAGCTCCGCCTCCTCTCCGCCAGAGCACCATGACAACAGAAGCACATGGTAACAAGCGTGCCTTCTAGTCCCGCCCACAGAACCTCAGTCATTGTATGCCGGTGCCAACAGTAGCGCTAACTTGTAGCACCTGCTATTCTATGACAAGGCTGAGTTACAGCGAACAATCCTTTCATACAGTATTCAGGTACTTAGAGTCTGACTAAAAAGGGACCAAAAGTCGCCGGGAATTTCATGCCACTGGCACTTTAAAACATACCTGGACAGGTCAGTCACTATACAGTAATATGAAAGCTTGATGTTATTTCGCAATGAGCTTAGTGCCACAGCGGTAAAGTAATGTTTGCTTGGTACTACCTTTGTACTAAAAATATTAACTTCATCAGACTGGCTCCATGGAAGGTGTTCAAAGCAAAAATTAGACATTTACTGAACATAGTGGGAACATTTAAAACGTGCAGCAGAGACCCAGGAGGTCCAGAGTTGGTAATCTTTGTATGATTGTATAAAGGTTTGGTCCTCTTCTCTACTTAGTGTCCAAAATTCTTCCAAACCCCGATAATATCCTTGGAACTGCATAACTTAGCAAACACAACATTAGCTTATCAGTGTGAGCAACACACTGCTTGTACACACCGGCTAGCTTTACAACAGTGGTTCATTTTTTTCTTTTTCCACACCATGTACTACCTCAAAAGATTGCATTCTCCAAGTACAACCTTTATGACTAATATCAAAATACTGTACTATATAACAGTATATAAAACAGTATATATACTATATACTGTTTTGTTTTTCCTGTGAGGGTGCTGTGAAAATGTGATTCAATTCTACCATCAATGTCCTCTTACACATTCACAGTAACATTATTGTACATACACAAACTAATTTGTTCGATAAATACTTTACTTAAAAATGCTGTTGAAGTTGACACCTCGTCAGCAAATGGAGAAACTCTTCCTGATCCGGATGAGAAAAATGCTCCTACGTCTATGAACATAGTCGTGATACTTGGATCAAGGTTTGCTTCATTCTGAGATTTAATGAAGTCATAATTGAACTTGACTGTATCTTTTAAATGGTTTAAGATGACTTCATTGCAAACTGGCACTCAAGAGTAAAGTCAGTTGAATTGCTCAGCTGAGGAGAAAACTGAACATGCTAAGCCTTTTCCATCAGTACCATCAGAATGATGCTGTCATATACTGTTAATTGATTCAGACTGAGACAAGATATTCTCTCACGTAACCAGCTCCTCCACAAAGATCATACTAAAGCAATGAGTAACAATACAGCAATGGTTATTGCTGCGCATATAGAGTATGTCAACATACCCTCTAGAACATAAGTGATTTAGGCATATGGTCAAAGTGCTGGAACTCTGCTGCTCATTCATTTTCTGCTATGCCTGCCATGTGAAAACAAGTGTAATCAGCACTTACCCAGAAATCAGCTGCACTGGCAGTTTCCCACCCTCTGATGATTGACTTTTTGAGCTAGTATTCTGAGAATACACAGGTCAGAGCCTTAGTGGTGCTTTGTAGATCTCTAAATTATCGTTAATTCATTCATTCTTTATATGATCTGTATGACCGCAATTGGTTTCACCATCTATAACAAGGCTGATAATGACTAATGAGTCAATGTTGGTGTTAATGGTTTGCATTTTTCAAATAAATAAAAATGATATGCATAGTATCAAAAACCTGTACTTGTACCATTAATTTCTACAGTTAGTTTTTTTTTCTTATGTTTTAACAAATTCTTAGTTTTTTTTTTTCATATAACTACAGTGAACTGAAAAATTTGCTTGTCAAGTGTAAACATAGACCTATTAACACGTATCACATTAAACACCGAAGACAATAACAGTGACTCCTGTCTGGGTATGGTGCTTTCAACTATGTGGATTTCAACCCCAACCAAAGTCTTCATCTTTATCCTAATCAGTGTGGTTTACTGCATTTATTCCGATAATAAGAACACACAGATTTGTGTGTTGCAAGTTGGAGGTTAATGAGCAGGGTTTGTTAAAAATATGACTCATGACTGGGCCTTCCTAAAACATAGCTGACCTGTGCCTGAACGCCTCATTTATAGACACACCGACTGAGTTGCTGCTGCTCTGCTGACACACTGCTGATGCTAAGCGGTCTGTGCTGCCATGGCTTACAATGCCAGGCTTTCTGTCCGTCTTTTAAGCGTGAACAAACTCACTGAAATGGTCAGATGACAAAACACAACGTTGTGTTGAAAGCCAAGGTCAATGAACTGCTCCTTCTTGTTATCAACTCTGCTTTTATAACCACTCCAGATTGTGAAAAAATACTTTGTCGGCCTCATGCAGCATTTCTTCCCAAATGAAAAGTGCCTTTCATCCCCTCACGTTAGCAGAGGAACTCTTCGCCAGTCCTGCTCTTTGCTTTCTAAATACAAATTCCACAAAATAAGGTGTCACCGCAAAACAACAAGAGCTGTCACGACCCTGAGTTGATGCTGAAATCCAAAGTATAGACATTGAAAAGGAAAGGTGACAGGTCTGCTCCGTGGGGGATCCTGTGCTTCTCTGAAGCATGTCCTAAAACATGTCTTTGATGCCGACAAATGGTGGCTTATCAAAGAGCTGGTACATAATCTGGGAAACCGGGCAGGTGTTGACCACCTGTTCCATTTTTGTGCCAACCTCATTCAGAGAAGGTAATCCAAGGACTGAAGAAAAAGAACTGGATGAAAGGAAGGAGGACAGAACAGGGGGGAAAAAAAGTTAAAAGAGGGAGTCTGTGAGCGAATTGCAAACATGAGGGGAAAGGAAAAATTCTGGCTCAGAGAACAAACGGAGGAAAATAGGAATTTTAAAAAAAAGCAAAAGGTGAGCAGAGCTGAAGCAAGTTAATGAGTGAGTACAAGTATTGCACTTGAGCTGACAGGACATTTCTTCCTGTTGTCACAAAGATAAAAAAAGGCCCAGCTGGGAATATTGGGATATGTGGAAAAACGCTGGATCCCAGGCCCACCATGCCCATCACTGTCACTCAGGTCTGGCAGTAGAAAGCATTCCAGTGACACGCAGAGATCCCCCGAGTCTGAGACGGAACAAGAGACCCTCTGTTTTCTCTGCTCTCTTCCACACCACTTACAGTCATTCTTTTACATTTCCCCAACTTCCTTTATTTAATCCCTTTGCTCCAATTCTACTACATTCAGCCTCCCCTCCAAATTTAACAGCCAATCCAACATTTAGGAAAGCAGCAGTTTGGATCATTTCAAACTCATTTCAGCAGATTCCCAATTATGAACAGATGTGCTTGTGGAAGAAAAGCAAATTTAAGCGCTTTCGCACACAGGTGAACTGTGATGCAAATCAACAACTAATTGCGAATCATGCTTGATGTGCTGAAGTAAAGAGTCTAAATCGGTCCGGGAAAGAAAGGGAGGGGGGGGGGGGGAAAAAAAAAAAAAAAAAAAAAAAAAAGAAAAAGGGAAGAAAAAGAAAAGAAAGAAAAAAATATTGGACCATACGGAGTTGAGAAGATCAGTCATTGATAGATCTCGTCTGTAAGAAAAACAACGTCCTCACAAACATTTGTCAGCACAGCTCTATTCACTAACAGCTAATTGTAGTGGTTTGTATTTGTTTACCATTTACAGATATGCAGTCCTCACTTTCCTCAATGCATGATTAAGTACGGTTGTGCTTAAAAGTTTACATACCTTTCCAGGGGTTAAAGAGAGAAAAATCAGCTGCCAGTGAAATAGGTACAGTAAGACAAAAGTAGGGTGCTTTAATTAGTCTGGGACAGTTTTTTTTGTTTTAAATATATTTTCTAAACAAAAATTCAAAATCAATATTTTGCTTTACTAAATTATAATTTAGTCATTTTAAAAATTTATTATTACTTTTTCAGTTTTGTGTTATTTGTATTGGGAATATAGCCTTTTATTTGATGGGAAGGTATATAAACTTCAAGCACTACTTCATACATATGTTTTGCAGCATTTGCTTAATTGGGTTTTCTGTATCTACTTAACAGCTTTAAAACCTGAAAAGTGTTTTAGGTAATGTTGCTACAGAATTTGACTTTAAAGCGCCAAATATATGCAAACTCCTGCAACATTCAGCTTTCCTCTATTACTTTATGCTACCTGAAGCATATTCCTGTTAACATAAGCTTAACGTAACCCAGTGTGTTACTTTGGGTTACTTTAATTCAAAATTAATCCTGAATTTCTTCTCTTGTATTTTTTCAATCTATTTCCTCCATTCCTCTTGGTTTTGTACTTTTCTACCTCCCAAGCAGACTGTCTTCCCACTACTCCTGCCATCCCTTCTGTCATGTTGGTAGCAGCAGCTTGATGCATCAAACAGCAGGTGCAGATGTGTTGAGCATCACCTGGCTAGCTTGAGCTACTGTTTCATCATCTAATCCATGTGCATGCAAAGAGCTGAACTTGGAAGCATGCAGAGGAACTCCTTAGTCTTTGTGCACCTCGGTTAGAGCAGCTGCGATGTTCATTTGAGTCGACCACTAGCTCAGACCTTATTATGAAGTCCGCAATAGAAGGGCCCAGACCTGGCCTCAGAGCACGAAAAGATAGGGAAAGCAGGCAGGGAGTACTAGCAGAGTAAAACCAGAGCAAACAGGCACATTAACACATTTCCTGTCGCCATTTTCCAATTAGCTTACTATTGATCAGCTTGCAAGCCTCTTGAAGCACTGTGTCTCTCACAGAGTGGGCTTGAGGCCACTCTCTGTCCAGGTTGTGTTGGTATTTCAACACACAGTGAAGGTGGACGAGCAAGCTTGCTTGGGAACCCATCCAGTCATGCTGGAACGGTAAAGAGAGAATTTGGCTCACTTTGTCTCAACTCTGACAGCTGGCAGAACTAGCTGTGACTTCCAGAGGTCAATGACAGCAGAGAATGCCACATTTGCACTTAAAAGTCTCGTATTATATGCCATATGTTATCTGGAATTGCCCGTGCTTGATGTGATCATGAGATGAGAATTAGTTTTCCATAAAAAAGGAAACTATATTCAAGCAATTAAGGAAAAGAAAAAAGAAGCAACAGCAAACATTTGCATTTTGCTCCTGTAAGGACTAGTTTCCAGGGATGAAAGTCTCAGCCATCTCAAACAAGCACTCTCTCAGCTCCTAGAATATGTATGCATGTGAGATTGTGAGTCTGAGCCCATGAGTGACGAGCCAAGAAAGAGAGGGAAGGTTAAAGCTCCAGTGATTAAAAAGGAAAGTGGGGTTGTGCTAATGACCCCCATCACGCCGTGAGGATCACAATTAGGGGGACTGTGGCTCCATAAATGTCTCTCTTTGATTTAACATATTTCTCCATGCACACACACTCCAACAGACTGGATAGCACAAATTATTCAGTTAAATAACCTTACCTCAACAGCCTTAAAACACTACCAAGTTTTTTTTTTTATTACAAAAACTATTCAGTAGCAACAAGTATTGAGCTTTAAAGCAGCATCTAAATTAGGAATAAAAGAGTATCAGTCGAACAGTTATATTTCCAAGCAGTTACTTGATAAATTTATCTAAGAAGTGGATTTGCATGTGAAAAAAGTCAAAACTACAGCAAACACTCTGTTCTTTCATTGTTTTCCAATATCAAATCAATAATGTCTGCACTTTCAGTGTGATGGACAGACATACAAAGGCGTGAAAAGAGTCCAATCAATGGTTCCCCTCGATGTTTTCTCATACGCACAGTTTTATTTCAGAGGGCATTTATCACAAGACATTAGCAGATGTTTTTCAGCTGCTCCAGAGTACAGGGTTTGATAGCAAGTGGTGAAATAAACAAATGAATCAGATGTTATCAGTTTCATGCATTGTACTGTACCTTTTGTTTCATCTTTTATTCCCACCTTTTCGAGGTGTCACTGTGAGAACCAGTAAGCTCATGAGCATGGGAAACAAAAGCTCCTGTCAGTGAGGATCTGGTTGTGGGCCCTGCACAAGCTGCACCCTCTTATCTGAGCTCAGCAAAAGTTCCCATCGATTGGCCTGCTGATTGTGCGTCTGTCAGCCTACCTGTCCAGCACCCTCCCACACCCCCCCCCCTCGCTCCCTTTTCCATCCATCGTCCCTGCCCAAGGCCTCATTGATCAGCCACGGCCTGGCTTCTGCCCGCTGATCAGTCAGCTTGATGTCTTTTGTGTCTGGGTGAAGTGAATAAACTATTGGGCCAATCGAACGGGAAGCGCGGGGCCACGAGAGCCAGTTCTTGAATGCCAGATTGAGAAGGACAGAGGGATGAGAGGGGAGGGAAAGAGGTGTGAGAGATGAAACAGAAAGATAGGCAGGCAAAGACAAGTGGATGAAGGCGTCCAACTGGTACGCAGCAAGATCAGAAATGGAACATAAAAGGAGAGAAAATGAGAAAAAAAAAGTAGGATTAAAGACAAAGAGGCCCCACAGGGATCAGGTTCACAAAGATCAGCAGGCCTCTCCCACAAGGGTGAGCACAGTAAGGACAAGATCCTCAGATAAACACCAATCAAACCAGCATCCAATCCGTGTTGAGTTCGTCAGCATTCCCTGCGGTTCTGTGCAACTGTGGACATAAGGAATAATTGCATCCATGAGACTGCATAAATTAGCTGGAAGTTGTGGTAAAATCCATAGGCAAGTGGATGAGGCCTTAGGAGGAAGATCAACGCCTCTCGAATTCCTGAGCGGAGCCTCAGAGTCTCAGATGGGCCAGATTGATGAGAGAAAGCCGGGATAAACAATCATTTCCATTTCAGCCCTGTCAATAAACATTTCATAATGAGCGCTAAAACAGGAGGAGGGGGTTTGTTATAATGATAAGTGAAGCTTTCATGATGATATTTTGGAGCAAGGTGACAGAAAATTGCTCTGATGGACACACAGATTGATGATGCATTTGTGGGATAATGTGGACAATTGGTGCAGGGATATATAATATAGATGGGAATCTAAAGTGGTGGCGCATGAATACATTCATTCACTTCCAAACAAGACCAGGAAAAAGTGACTATAAGAGGAGATTATGCACAAATAGTTTTCCCTTTATTGAACTCAGATGGGGAAAAAAAACTTCTGGTTTAAAATAAAATACATTAATTAGACCCACGAAATACAAGTCCCATTAAAGTTGACTAATAGCCAACTCTAACAGCAGATACATTTCTAATCACTCTTATAAAAACTGAAGACATAAACAAACATTTACCCTGTTTGGAAGCCCCTGGTTTGATAGGGGATTGCTGCATTTTCTTTCTGTCCTGCATGTTTTCAGTCAATCGGTCCTTAGATAAAAAGAGCTTAGAAAGATTATCCCCCTGGCTTGCATGCCATTATCATTAATCAGTGTGTTATTGACTGCTCTGTCCTTTCCTGTTTCAAGTTCAGGCCTCCCTTAATCCACAGATTTTGCCCAGAAGACACACACTCGACTCTGGGAGGCTCAGTGCAGCTTGAACCGTGTCCACCCTTGCAGGCATGGATCGATTTGCAGCAAGCCATCTCTCGTCTCCCAATCAAAATGCCCAAACATTGTGACTGGCAATGTAAATTCCCCCCTGTACAGTATCTGGAGACTCATCATGAAAATCTGTTACAAAGGCCAGCAGAATTTATCCTTATGATGAGTCAATTTTTAAATATGCCTGAATACAAGGTGGGAAAACACTGTAAATCCATGAAAAATTAAGCTCTAAATCTGTGTCACACATGATTACAGGTTATGTGAAAATTGTTGATGGGATATTGATAATTGGTTAAATAAAAAATTATATATATATATATATATATATATATATATATATATATATATATATATATATATATATATATATATATATATATATATAAATAAAACAATGACCCCAGTTTATCTTTTTTAAGTATAGATCAATCATTTTGATATAAACTCTCTAAAACTGAATACAACAGCATGCTTCCATATCACCTGGACAGATAAAAAAAAAAAGCTTATGCATGGAAACCATTTGGTGATAATCTAAACAAGCACCAAACAAAAGTGCTCAAAAGGGTGTTAATGAAGTCATTGCAGCTCAGCAGCTATGTGCCATCCAAAGACTACCAAAAAAATGGAAGTAGTGTCCGGTTACGTCTGAAGAGCTGAAAGTGAAGCCAGTAGGCCGTTTTCCACAGTCGCCATCTTGCCGTGTCGCGTATGTCATCACTCCCTGAAAATACTTACATGGGCAAAGACTTGGCCGCTCCGAGACATGGGGCAAAAGATTGACAGTTAAGCTAAATGCTAACCAAGCTAATCCAAAGTGAACAAGAACGGACAAAGATAGATGGTTTAAAGGTAAGGCTCGCTCAGATTTATTCTTGACCAGCTAAAACCTGCCGTTCTGCAACTCTGCTACAGGCTGAGGCCTTTCTGGGAGGAAACAGGGTAGGAAGCTGATTCTGTGTAATTAAATAAGATCTAAACAGATGAGGTATAAAAAAAAAGTTCAACCCACTCACAGTTGACATGAATGTAACCTTGACCAATTAAACCTAAAATGATTTTTTGTGACATGTATATTTCTGCTGTGAAGTTGGCCTTTTTAACATGGGAGTCTATGTGGATTTGCTCTGTTTTAGAGGCAGCCCCTAGTGGATCAAGAAAGAACTACAATTTTTTAAAGTTCTCTCCTAGTTTCACTTTTCACCAGTGGAGTTTGCCCCTTGGTGCCACCATGCAGTTCAGCTTAAAAATTCTCTTTAGGGGGGGCCATAAAAAAAACAAAAAAAAACAACAGTCTCTGGCATTCCATGGTGTTTCCCAGTCATCTCATGGGAATGGATGTTGCCAGGCATGTTTGTGCAGGGGTACAAATCATGCTGTCAGCTTCAGCGCGCCTGTCAAAGAAGCCACACATCAACACGGCCAGACGAAGACGACTATAAGCACAGTGACATAGCATGACTCAGTGGGGGGCTTGCCTTGAGTGATGATTGGAGGAATAAATGTGTGCACGCGCTTATGTGGTTTCAAATATTCTTGTAGTGTGCACATATTTGTCTGTGAAGAGATACACATCTCACACATCTCCGGGTTTTTGACCCATTAGTAAAATGACCTGTGCGTGATGAATAATCTGAAGCAAAGAGCAGCTTAAGGCTTCACAACATTAACTCCATCCTGTCAAAATCTATTGCCCCCACACCTCCCCTGTGCCCCAGTGTGTGCTTTACATCACAAACACGCCTGTGTGAGGATGCACGCAGACCTGTTTGTTTACAGGTAAGGAATGTTAGCTTAACCGTGTTTGTGTGCGCCACTGTGTTTTCGTTTTAGCATACTTTGCGTGAGGCTGTGTACCGTGCAGCCTTTCGCCCGCCTTTCACTGTTGACTACAGCTATTTGCAGACTGATTTACTGACACATACAGCCTGGTCAAATAGATGGAGATAATCTATGCAAATGTAACACAGTATTTTCTCAATCAAAAGCTATTTAGCAGCCTGTGTATCTTCCTGTGTGTGTTCAATGAGACAGCTCCCACAGGGCCTCATGTGGAGCTGGTTTGGTGATACAAGGCTGATTAAAAACATTGCAAAGTGGTTTGTTTAGATTCAAGAACGCCAGACAAATTTGTGTTCTTTTAGAGTGCAATGAATGCAATATCACAAGGATGTAATAAGCTTGTTTCTTTGTTGTTGTTAGACGTGAAACATGTACCCGTGAATGAACATTTTCCAGTCAGGAGGAGCATGAAGTAAAACTGCTGCAATCAATATTTGAATATAAACAATGGTTCAGATAACTATGTGCAACGTTACACATAACTGGGAGAAAAAAATGAGTTAGTGAGTGCAGACAAACAGAAAAAAGTTACCAACATTTGTTTTTATGTTGATAAATATTCCCTAAAAGATGTGCAGCCACACTTACTGTAGTCCTGTTAATGGATAGCCAAAAAATAACATCAGTTTTAATGAACAGATAGAGATTTTTATCTTCATGCATCATTACAAACGGTGTAATCTCTTCTGATATAAAACTACAACACAGACTGCTGTTCAGTATTAAACACCAAAGAAGACCAAAAGAAGAAAAAAAAAAAAAAAAAAACGCACAAACTTTTAAATTTCAAGTCTGTGGCGGTCATATGTGAAATAATCTCATTACTCTTTTTACAGTTTGAGCTAGGTGAATCTGGACAGTCATTCTGGAATATTGTGGTATTTAATATCACATTTTCTATACCCGTAGATCACAATTCCCGGCACCTTTTTGGGCTGTCCCGATCCAACACCGACATCAGATATTGGGACGATATAGATTTTTTTTTTTTAAAGTGAATTGGAATAGGTCAAAATTTGCAGATCCAGGAAATCTATTCCAGCTTTTCTTTCAAGCATTTCTTCCAGACTGGGTCTTAATTTATTTGAAATTATTTTATTTATTATTGTGTTTGTAAGTGTAAAATTCATCATACCCATTGGTAAATAATAAATGGGACTTTTTTCATGAACATGTTAAGCCGTTTTTTTTTTGTTTTGTTTTTTTTTTTTTAGCTCAGTTTTATGGACAGTTCATATTGTGTGTGTGTGTGTTCCTGTACTTGCTACATTGTGAGAACCGTTTTGCGCTTTTAACCAACAAAGTGAGGACATTTTAGGAAAGTGAGGACATTTTGGCCAGTCTTCACTAAAAAATCCTAAGAAAAACCCATTTTTGAGGGTTAAGATTTGGTTTTAGATTTTAGGTTACAATTAGGTTTTGGTTAGGGTTAGGGCAAGGGTTAGGTTTAGGCAATCAGTTGTGACGGTTAGGGGCTAGGAATGCATTATATCAATGAATGTCCTCACAAAGATAAAAGTACAAGGATGTATGTGTTTTGAACAGGTGCTACATGCTATTATCTCCTGTTGGTCTAAATGTTGTTTTCAGTTTCTCAAGTTCAAGTTTATTTACAGCGCACATTTATCAACAGATAAATCAACAGGGCATAAAAACAGTAACACAGGAAAAAGAGGCCAAAAAAAAAAAAAAAAAAAACGTAGACAAGATAGAACAGAATTGAAAAATTAAAATGTAGATTAAAAAAATAGGGAATAAATAGGCAACAAAAACAGAACAAAGAGGAGACTAACTAATGCCTGGTTAAAAAGAAAGGTTTTAAATGCTGGCTTGAAAGTGGCAACAGACTCAGCAGATCTAATCGATAGATTGAAAATAGATAATAGATCTTAGTGATATATACAGTACATCTAAACATGTGTGGTACTGAGATTAACACCGAAACATTATAAATTACATTACAAATAATTAGATGGCTTATTTTATCATTATGTGCACAAAAAGAAAAGGAAAAAAATTTCCCCTTAATATGTTTTGTACTCGGTCCTGCCTTCTGTTTGCACCACCCAGCATCACTTCAGGGTGTTTATATTTGCTGTGTATTTTCTTATGTTCCTCAGAAAAAAAATCTGCTTTTAAACAATTTTGTGAGTTAAAGTCTGGACTGTCTCCAGCGTTTGTGTGACAAAAGCTACAGTAATTTTCCTGCATTATAAGATCACAATCAGTGAGAACATGCACGTGGATCGGTCTGCTGGTGTAATAACACATCCAGCGTCAAAATTTTCCACATCAATCCACCTAGAACTGGTTTCCCATTGTGGGAAAAAGCTGAATCCATCCTCTGACCCATTCTCCTCTTTATTGCTAACAATGGCATATTAAAGATTATCAGCAGGTTGTAATTTAATCAGCTCGACTCAATAAGAGGATAAGCTAATTTTATGCTGAATATCATATTGCTCACTGTGGGCCTTTTTTTTTTTTTTTAACCCAATCAACCTTTGACCATGATCAGCACTTTTAAAAAGTAGTCCCGAGCAATTTTCTAAACACTATGAAAGCTGATCAATACATGCTGGATATGAAGGCTTCAAATTAGTCTCCCAGACCACCCTGCCACATGTCCATAGCTGTTCACGCTTTCCCCACAGTCTCTTCTGACTGAAATCTATCATCACCATTCCTCTGTCGCAGCCAAAAATCATTTGTGCCCAGCTTACTTTCTATTCGCTTCTCCTCTCCTCAGCACACGGCTGAGCTCACAGCCAAAAACCTGCCTCTTCCAACCACCCACACTTCCCCCTCCTCCCTCTTTTCTCATCTCCCTCGCACCCCACTCAACCTCTCTTCTCCCTCACCTCTCTCTCATCGCCCCCTCTCCTGCTCAACTCCAAAGTCTCCTAATTCCTGTCATGCTAATTGGAGCTGACAGACACAGCTAATTATGCGCAGATAATCTGCTGCATCTGACTAATTATAATTCCCATTAGCTGCCGATAATGCTCATTAGATTAACTTTCTCCAGAAGAAATTGGAAATAATAGGTCGGGCTCAACGCTGCATCTTTTTGGTAATCACGGGTAGGGGGGTGGGAGTGTTGTTTGGTGTTGAGGAGGGAGGCTGGTTGTTCTCGCTGGCCACTGAGGAAATAGATACACACCATCTGATCCAAATGAAATTTAACACATCTGGACTGCAGCAAATGAAATAAACAGAGACAGTCAAGAGGGAAAATTATGACATATTAGTCTGTGTCAGGTCAGACGGTTACATAAAAATATACTGTATATATATTTATTTAGTTTTAAGAGTGGTCATCCCAGCTGGTGAATGACGGCTGATGCTTAAAGCAAAGATAATGTTGGATTTGGGTTTAAACATAACTTGTGCGTACCTAGTGAGCCATGAAAACAGATGCAGTTACCCCAAGCTGGCTTCAGTTCATTAGCCCACTCTGCAGTATGATCTATCAACCCCCAATCACACACGCTTATTTGACCATTTATTTGTGATCCACTCAGTCTACCACTGAGCGGACCAATCTCACCTTTACTGCATGACAGCACTGTGGCTCAAGTACCACCTGTGAAGAAGTGCTTTTATGTGTTAAAGAGAGGGATATCATTTAACTTCTGACGGGTTTGCCTCAGTATGTGCAGGGATGATATAAAAGCAGGGCTATTCACGGCCATAAGCATAAAGCTGTACCACAGCGTCGACTTACTTTGTACATTTTTTAAACTGAAAATGTGAGCTGTCGAGAAAACAGCTCCAGCGCACTTTTGATGTAAAAATTGATGGTGTGGTATAATCATTTCATGCTGTCGATGCATTTGCGAGTTTTCTTTTGCCTCGTGTGAGTGCTCTAAGAGAATTGGTTGCTTTCTAAAGGCAGCAACAGCTACTGCAACTGATGAAAGAAAGGCTTGTTTGCTTTAGATCTCAAACTAGATGATGCCATCAAGTGGGCATCAATAGCATCTGACCACATGAAATTGTGAAATCCTCCGTTATGGTTGCCCAAGCTTGGAGAGGAATTGGACACAGAAGCTGTGTGTTATTTATTGATGCAGTGTGAAACTGAGGAGTCCAAAGCCTGGGGAACACAGAGGTCCTAAAACCCACAAATAGGATATTGATCGCATTGAAGGGTGGGAAAAAAAAAGAGAAAAAAAAAAAAGTATTTAACCATGAAGTACCCTACTTACTCCATTGAGTGGTTAACTTTCTTCTTGCCCACCTTTTTTTCCCAGCAGCTATTTACAACATTCAACATGCTGTGACATTCGAGAGTGTATGTTCCTATGACAACCCATCCAATTACCCATTGGGAGCAAGACTGACACTCAGGGTATTTAAATAAAAAAAATTTAAAAAATATCTGAAGTATATAAGATTCCATAGTGAACATGGGTTCTACTATGTTCTACTTCCCTCAAAGACAAAAGAAACAGCTGAGCCCCTGCTAGCCCACTTGTGTGCATTCACAGTTTAACTTAGCCCCATGAGGCTGACAATAATCCACAATGTGCATTAACATGTGAAGCACACGTACTTACTTGACTCTGCACGTGCCTGTTTGTAATGTTCCTAGCTTGATTATGTTAACATGTCTTAAAAAATAAGCACCATACAAGTAAGAAGGGAAAAAGAATGACAAGCTATAAAAATTAGCTAATTATGAGAAAAGCTACTCGGCAGAATTCAGTGGGATGCATTTTAAAACCCAAAGCAGTGATGCTTGAGCAAAAAGAGGCAACAAAAGTTGTCAAGCCCACCTACACTGTTCCTTGTTCATGTCCAGGAAAATGCCCTACAGCAGTGTTGTCAAAAAAACAAAAAGAAACCTAGCTACAAAAATATAAGCATGATTACAGGATCGCTCACTCCCTGCTTCAAAACACAGAGGGAAATTGATACAACTCTACATTTCTCATTTGGATAGCTTCAGGCGGTCCACAAAACAGAAACATGATGCTTGTCGGTGCTAAAGTGGAACAGACAAGAGCTGCTAGACATCAAGTTTTCCTTAGAAGTGAAAACAAAAAATAAATTGAGCTTTAATAAAATTACTCAAACACTTTTTTTTAAATCTTACTGTCAAGTGTCCAACTTTTTCCTTCCATGCTGCACTAATTGATGCCGAATCCACAGCATCTGCTGCTGTGACTAACAGCAGAGATTTGTGATTTGAATCTACTCCCACAACTAAAGAATATTAGTTCAATTAGGACTCCCAACAACTGCAGCTTCATGGGATACCAGCAACAATGCTACACCACAAAAGTATGCCTGCATATTTGTCACATCACATGATGTCAAATGTCATTTAAATCTGTACTGCAACAAAGAGAACCCTCTCTATTTCAGGCTAGGTGACCACTGATCCTTTTAATTTGGTCACTTTTGAAGGGCGCCCCTTTCCAAAAAGGGGAATTGGGAACAACAAAATCCTCCTGACAACACAAAACATGGGCAGGGGATTTAATATAAATTTTTATAGAAACATAAAAAAAAGAAAAAAAAACATATTACACTTACGTGTTCAGTTCTATAATAATCCTCATTTATGCTTTGTTTTTATGTTTTTAAAGTATAATTTTATTAGCGACTGAATGTTTTTAGATATTTAGATATTTTGATGGCATTTTAATTGCAGTTTAGTACAAATTGGAGGAAGAAACCTAACATCACTATTGCAGATAAACATGTATACCTGCTTAAAAAATGAGAGCAATTACTGTATGATGTTTTCTTTGTTTACTTTTTTCCTGAGATTGATACCTATGTAGGCCTACTGTATGTTATATATAGTAAGACTATATAAGACCCCAGTAAGACTAGCAGCCATCAAATGGACAGCTAATAGGGATTCCAATAAAAACAAAATTATTGATTGGTTAATGCCATCACATCCAGAAACATGAACACAAAATACCCAAGCAGATGAGTAAACAAAGTCCCTCAGCTGCTGCCTCCTGCGACATTCAAACCTGTTTCTATGGCTTTTTTTTTTTTTTTTTTAAAGTAAACCTGATAAAAAGCAAACTGTTTTCAAAAGCTATTCTATGTGTCAACAACAATTTACCTTGAGACGTGCATTGATGGCAACCCAAGGCTCAAAACTATCCTTGATTTTTTATTTTTTTCATCCCATCTAGATGTAATTTTATTCAATGTAATAAATGAAACAGATACCTAAACAGGCACATGGAATATATTCCACAAAATAATCAGCAATATAATTAGAAAACAGAAATATAGAAGTGATTCCCTGTAAATATGCTCACGCATACAAAACCATCCCTGCGGCCATTTAACTGTACTGTATGAGCATTACAAACACATTATAAGAAGAAGGGCAATGCAGGAGCTGTCACAGCGGCTGCTTTGCAATAACTGCACACAGATTAAATTTTTTAATAATTCACAGGAAAAGTGAAGTAGGTGTGCCGACAGACAGCCTGAAAAGGCAATGACATTTGGTCAGAGGAGCAGCAGACTCATTTACACCCTACTTATGCAGCATTTCCATTCCAATAATTGCCAGATTAGAGGCCTTTAACAGCTATACATCTCATTGTGTCTGCTGTAAAAAGCTACACAGCAACACTTTAAAGTGCAGCTGTCATTTTTATGTGCCCTTATAGAGCAGAAAATGAACACAGCTTTTATGTACACAACCACAAGTCCTCATCATTGGTCATCGCAGCAGTGGAGTTTGGGCTGGTGGTGGAAGGGGAATAGTCCATTTATCAGCCAAGAGATGTCTTTGTGACTCACAAATAACGATTACTGTTGCTCCTGCGTGGCTTTTCGTCCACCTTCGCTGCCCAGTCGGTACGCAGTGCTGATGAGAGGTACAATAACTACCTTGAGAGGTGCTTAGCAGCTCTAACGATGAAGCAGAGAGTAGCACGAGAAGAGGAGAGGGAACTACGTGTGGAAGTGAAAAGCTCCAGCCATCAAAACTAAGTGCACCCCTGACCCTTTTGTGTTCCATCATAGTACACTGAGTAAAAAATGCGCACATATCGATAGGAATAAAAACCTTCACAATGAAAATCATCTATCAGCCTTCTCTCTCCAGCTCTAAAGTTTGCACTTCTCTCCACATTTCTGCCTTCGTAGAGTGAAATGTGACATTAACCGACTCGCACTGTGTAGTCTCTTCTCTCCTGGTTTTAACCATTTGCTGTAGGATGCTTATAAGAGGAAAAAAAAAATGGAAAATTTAAAAAAGGGGAGTCCGACTGTCTAAAACAAGCTTGCAGCAAGAGAAAAATAAATAAAAAAATAAAAAAGGACCATAGCGTCCTATTTGCATGAGCAGACAGAAGGTTAATAACACAAGCCCTGCTGTGACAAAGGAGAAAAAGAACATAGAGTTGGTAGGAGGGATGGAAAGTGCTGATCCTCCACTTCTGGCTCCCGAGAATCCATCTAAGACACAAGGGAGGAGCGTGGAAGTAATTAGAGCCTCGGATATGTGATGGGTTTCATGTACGGCACCACCTCCCTTTTTTCACTGCGGCACCTCGTTTCCCAAAATGCATGTTGAGACAAGGCAGCAGCAGCGGCCGCAAATCTGAAATATTTCTGTGATTTTCAAAGAGGGGGTGCTTGTACAGCCGGGGTTGCTTCCAGAGTTAACAGCTAGAACATGTAAGAAACAGCTCAAGAGAGACAGATTCATAAATAGACACATGGACAAATTTGTGGTAAAGATTAAAATAAAACATGTAAATAGGATCACAAACAGGTGCAGTTAGTTCATATATCTGCAATCACCATGAAGCTTTCAGATCTCCACTGCAGGATTCCAAAGTAAATTGAAAGGAAAATAAGTGCATGTCTAAAAAACAAGGCAACAGTACATTTCATATTTTGCTATAAAATGGCGTATAAGAGAAACAAACCAGAATTTTCTGAATCAATCTAGCTTCGACAGGTGTCCCTTTGCACCCACCATGTTTATGAGCAAACATTACAGCACAATGTTATTTAAGCAGGACTGATTAAAAACTGTAACAGCGTTTGGTTACCCCGTGATTTAATTAGCAATATAACTTTAGCTTAACTTGTATGGGTGGACAATTTAATAATAGAGAGTTAACAAGATGCTGCTTTAGCTAATGTTATCTGCAGCCATGATATTAAAATAAAAGGATAAATCTGTCAAAGGAAACATCCACATGGAGATGGGACTGATTTTTACAAAGTTTCACGTAAAGACGAAATTATTTCAAGTAATGTGAGCGAATAAAATAAAAAAAAAAAAAACACTGAAATGGCTGTAGTATATGCCAGGCCTGCAGGTGGCGCTGTAATGCTACCACAGAAATGCAACAAAAACATTACAAGACATGGAGCATTCTCATAAATGTGCTTTCGTAAAACCGAAGATGAAGTGAATCGAGCTGAAAAAGAGACATTTCTGTGAGTTTCTGATTTTTTTTTTTTTTATATATAGTTTTTTCTTAGAAGCGTTATCAAGCTCAACATCACAGCATGAATGCAACACTGATCTACCGTTGTTGAATCTGTTGGTGGGGTTTGTGCATGCCGGTTAGAAAGGTGGGGCTATGAGTTCATAACTATAAGTTCAAGACAGATGTGGGTCACTTGTAAAATAGTTTCCTTTTCATGTTAATGCAATTTATTGGGGTGTTTTTTTGTTTTGGTTTTGTCTTCTTTGTGTTATGTCCTTGGAAAAACGTCAGTTCCATGTTGATAAAATGTCCAAATGATACAAAATATGCTCTGAACTTGTCTCCATGTTGACACAGCCTAAGCATAAGTTTTTTAGTGTCATCATGGTTGTTTTAAAAGGAGCACCATTTTCACCGAGTCCCTGAATAGTGGAAATATTTCAGCATTGCACTTTAAAAAAAAAAAAAAAAAAAAAAAAAAGTAAAATTTTAATATAAACAAGTTCAAAAGCCTGTGGCTTGAAAATAATTAGAGATAAAAGGCATATACAGTAAATGAGAAAAATGTTTAATGTAAACCAAATTTTACGATGGGAAGGAAATTCACTTTTCTATTTAGTGGATTGAACGAGAGTGGGCGAGTAGCTGAGTGGATACTTGAAAGTGAAAATGTTATCTATGCCATTCCTTCAGAAACACTGACACTGTAAATAAAACAAAATACAAAAACTTGCATGAAAAAAATGGCTTATCCAGTGGGTACGGAAAGCATTCAGACCCCTTTAAACTTTTCACACTTTGTTTCATTGCAGCCATTTGCCAAAATCAAAAAAGTTCATTTTATTTCTCATTATTGTACACTCAGCACCCCATCTTGACAGAAAAAAACAGAAAGGTAGACATTTTTGCAAATTCATTAAAAAAACTGAAATATTGCATGGTCACAAGTATTTAGACCCTTTGCTAGTACAGCCATGAGTCTTCTTGGAAATGATGCAACAAGTTTTTCACATCTGGATTTGGGATCTTCTGCCATTCTTCCTTGCAGACCCTCTTTAGTTCTGTCAGGTTGGATGGTGAACGGGGGTGGACTGCCATTTTCAGGTCTCTCCAGAGATGCTCAATTGGGTTTAGGTCAGGGCTCTGCCTGGGCTTTGTCAAGAATGGTCACAGAGTTGTTCCGAAAGCCACTCCTTTGTTATTTTAGCTGTGTGCTGAGGTGTGTTCACCTTCTTATTGGAAGGTGAACCTTCTGCCCAGTCTGAGGTCCTGAGCACTCTGGAAGAAGTTTTCTTCCAGTATCTCTCTGTACTTGGCCGCATTCATCTTTCCTTCAATTGCAACCAGTCGTCCTGTCCCTGGAGCTGTATAACACCCCCATAGCATGATGCTGCCACCACCATGTTTCACTGTTGGAAGGGTATATTGGGCAGGTGATGAGCAGTGCCTGGTTTTCTCCACACATATCTCTTAGAAATAACGCCAAAAAGTTCAATCTTGGTCTCATCAGACCAGAGAATCTTATTTCTCAGTCTTTCATGTGTTTTTTGGCAAACTCTATGAGGGCTTTCAGTGTCTGGCACTGAGGAAAGCTTCCATCGGGCCACTCTGCATTTAAACCCCGACTGGTGGAGGCTGCAATGATAGTTGACTTTGTGGAACGTTCTCCCATCTCCCTACTGCCTCTCTGGAGCTCAGCCACAGTGATCTTTGGGTTCTCTCACCAAGGCTCTTCTCCCATGATTGCTCAGTTTGGGTGGATGGCCGGGTCTGGGAAGAGTTCTGGTTGTCCCAAACTTCTTCCATTTAAAGACTATGGAGGCCACAGTGCTCTTAGGAACCTTTAGTGCTGCAGAAATTCTTTTGGAACCTTGGCCAGATCTGTGCTTTGCCACAATTGTGTCTCTGAGCTCCTTGGACAGTTCCTTCCACCTTATGATTCTCATTTGCTCTGACATGCACTGTGAGCTATAAGGTCTTATATACAAAGGTGTGTGCATTTCCTAATCAAGTCCAATCAGTTTAATTGAACACAGCTGGACTCCAATGAAGGAGTAGAACCATCTCAAGGAGGATCAGAAGAAATGGACAGCCTGTCACTTAAATATGAGTGTCCCTGCAAAGGGTCTGAATACTTATGACCATGCAATATTTTAGTTTCTTTTTTTAATATATTTGCAAATATTTCTACATTTCTGTTTTTGTCTGTCAAGGGGTGGGGTGCTGAGTGTACATTAATGAGAAATAAAATGAAATGATTTTAGCAAATGGCTGCAATGAAACAAAGAATAAAAAGTTTAAAGGGATCAGAATACTTTTCGTACCCACTGTAGTTCCATTAACTCAAGCCAAGTGGAGAAAATACAGTAAGTCATCCCTCAAGACTGGACTGTATTCACAAAATGGCACTTTGCTTTTTGGATGTATGGATAGATGAATAACTTTAACCAAATAAAATATAAGTACAATATCACGGCACCCCAAAAAATTGTATGTTAAAAACTGTTTCAAAGCTGCTTAATATTGTTATTCACAACACGGCATAATTAAAAGTTGTCATTTATGCCCCGCCCCCAAAAAAAAAAAAATTCCAAATGACTTCCTCACAAGACAGATTTTCTGTGCCAATGAGACACACAGGCAAGTACAATCAAAAGACTTCTGCAGGGGGAAGTTTAAAATACGTCTATGCTGCCTTCCCCACAGTTTCTTTCAGCCATCGTCTCTTTTCCTGCATCCTGGCTGAAGAGTGCAGTTGAGAAGTCACCGGAGGGAATTGATCAACAGGAAAGAGCTGAATCCCCCTTGCTCTGGAATAATGAAGCTCTCTATTTCTGGCAATTTTTTTTCCAAGGCTTATTGTCTCTATACATAGGCCCTCTTCCTTCTTCTCTGTACCCTTGGCTCATACAAGCCCAGATATGAGTGAACTGGGAATATGGCATGGAGATATATATCTTCTAAGTCTAAGTCAAAGTTAACCCCCCCCCCCTTTCCTCCCTCTTTTTTTCCTTTAGCAACAATGGACTGCAACTACAACCCAATGCAATAGTTTTGATGATCACTTAGTAATTTATGCTGGAGAAAACCTTCCTCTCAAACACATCAAATTCTGACCAAAAGAACCCAAACAAAAAAACCCACTCACAGGTGTATGAGCAACAGAATCACGCAAAGATACTCAAACAGCCTATAAATAGCAGAGATCCATGGCAACCTGAGATTTGTTGTTTGCCGTCACATGCTGCTGAGAGCGAGACAAGAGCGGGGACTTAAATAACACTGGGAGATTGGTTTGTGTGAGAGGCAAAGTCAAAACAAATTACACCTTTTCTATCACTACAGGCCTGCCGGTAAAGCATCTGAAATAGCCTTGTGCCTCGGGACATTTTACCACTGAAAGAAGATGGCGGCAATATCCTCGGAGAACGCTAAAAAACAAAGGGATGAGGGATGGGGGAGAGGATGGGGAATGAGGTGGTTTAGGTTTACTGCAGATCACAGGTGGTGATTTGACCACCTAACTAAGCCTTTTCACTTTATCCGTTGCCCCCACCCCGCCAATCCCTTCCCATTTTGTAGCAGAGCAGTGCAATATCCCACTAAAGGTGTTCTTTATTTTTACTGTTTTTTTTAACTTTCTAAAAATGGGAGAGGACTCTGTTGGGACAGCCCTGACAGTTCAATTTTTATCATCTCCAGCCTTTTTATAAAACAAGTGAAATTATTTAAAAGGTTTGAAAGATCCCCCCCCCCCCCCCATTTTATACCAACCTTCAAACAATTTACCTGCACTTCCCCCATCCTTTCCTTTTCTTTTGCAATACAAGCTCTGTAACTTGAGATATTTATCAAAGCTTTAATTGATTTTAGCCTTAGATAAACTAATCTGCTGCAACTGGTTCAGTTTGGCTGTGTATTTGCACTTGCTCCCATGTGTTGTTCATTAATTTGTAGCGAGTGGGTGATTCATCATGCTATTATGGTTGGGCTCGCACCCCCTCGCCACACACAGACACATGCACATGCCCGTACATGCCTGCAGATCCTCCCCCCCCCTGGTATCTTGAGGATGTGTACGTGTGGCACCACTTTGGTGGCTGGTGCTGTAACGGCTGCACTGAGGGGCTGGGAGAGACCCAGGGGTTGTCAAACAACAGATGGATGGACCCATTGGCAGCACACGCTATGTGCTTGCCTACACCCAGCCTAGCCTAAACCGGACTGGGAGCAAAAACAAGGATAAGTGGGGCAGACAGGACAAAAATCGAACACAAGATTAAAATCACTTGTCTTATATTAATTAATCCATGATAAGGCATTAATGAATAGACAAATAAGCATTTCAGGAGGCAATCTACGGAACTTTAAAGAGCTTAAAATCTTTGGTTTCTTCAAGAATATCAAGCAAAAATCAATATGGAAGAAAAAGAACAGACTCTTAAATTCTCCTGATCTCCCCACAAAAAAACCCAAACTAATAAGATCCATGTGAAAGTGTTTTCCCTCATCTCTTTATGCATAAGTACAAAGCAGAAGAGAAAAACATTTTTCAGGCTCAGACAACTGAGACATAATTTGCTGAAATTGGATGATACAGCTCAATAACAGAATCTAATGGTAATAGAACAAAGCTCTCATTGTATTTCTTCATATATTTCATCACCGGTGACTTGTGTGGTGTTACACTGTGCTAACTGCTGCGCTAAATCTCATGCTGGTGTTTGTGAGAAGCAGCGATAAGGGAGGGAAAACATTTCAGTTCCTGAGACTGCAATAAAAAGGACCTGCTAAATGGATTCTTTTTTTAACCAGTGGCAGTTGCAAAAATTACAAACTGAACAATAAAACCGTCTCTGGCTGTGAGGCATTTCATGGCTTTTTCATGTTTCACATGACAAAACGTGACTTTTAAGTGCATTATAAATGAGTCTTTTCTGGACTGGATGTCAAAGCCAAGTGTCAATGGTTTAAAACAACGTAAGTAAAAAAAAAAAAAAAAAAAAAAAAAAAGCAGAAACGTCAAATGTTCGGAAAAGTAACAGGTTCTGTATTGCTGCTCTTTTCACCAAGTGTTCAGATTTCACCGTTTGAGCTGGTGATTGTTCCACATGAGCTATGCTGCTTTCCCTCACTGCGTTTTACAACAAAGCAGATCTGTCTGAGGCCACCAGAAGCCACTTTATGTCAAGCTGAAATTTTCAAAACGAGTTCTCTCTGACATCCACTATTAACACCTGGTGACACTACAGCTGTGGTCTTTTCAGTGACGCCAGGTGTTATGTTTCAGATAAGATGCTACAGGTAGGTTTTTAAACATATACTATTAAACACAGTTATTTAAAAAGTGTTATTTGTCCAAGATTTTGTATCATCAAATCAAGAGTTAGAGCAGTAGGAAAAATTTTCATTTAAATAGGACAAAAAAAAAAAAAAGTTTTCTAATGTTACTTTTCCTTCACACTACATTTAAAATCCATGCTGGCACTGAGAAAACTACAGCCTATACTGAAGGTTTCCAGAATGACTGATTTTTTTCACAGTCTTTACAAAGCAGAGGTCTTAAACACACAGCATCAATTTCTTCCAAAGAAAAGATCAGAAATACTTCTTCACCTGACCACAAAACCCTGTCAAATTTCAATTATTGATTCAACAGTATGGCCAGTTGCATTGCTGACAAGCTGTGAGTCTCTGCCACTAAGCAAGTAAAAGATGACCTTATTAACAAAAGTGAAAAGTTGAAAATTATATATAAATCAAGAGCTGACATGAGAGTAATGTTCCCCACCTTTGGTTTTTCAAAATGACAAAAAAAGAAGAAAAAAAAAAAAAAAAAAAAGCCTGAAGCTAAATTTTGGACAGTAGTGCTCCTAACCAGATTTCAATTCTTCTTTATGCCAGTTAAGAGTTTATTATGTCTTTCTTGGGGACTTTATCCATTCTTCCTTTAAAAGGACGTTCACTTCTGCAAGATTTTTGGGGAAAAAAAATGTTACAGGCTTCACACGTGAAGGATCTTTATCCTCTTGAGGTCCCCATCTTCAGCCAGCGTTCCCACTGTCAATGGCTGCAACATCAACCCAAATGTGATCAATTCTCATCCTTAACAGTTGAAGATTTATTATTTTATTAAATTCTGTGCAATTTTCTCCAAGCATACATTTGCTTACTATTTCACAAAGTTGAATGTTTAACAGTTCCAAGGTCTAATTTTAAAAATGCACGTAGCTTTCTGAAGATTTCCATCCGCATTGATGCACTTCTGATGTATAATATTGCTGGTGAAGATGTGATTTCCTCTGATGATTATGGCATAAAGATTATGTTACTGCAACATAATGTAAAACAGCAGAGCAGGCCAGGATCATGACAGAGTCTAAATGATTATG
Organism: Atherinomorus stipes; assembly: GCA_023101725.1. Lineage (NCBI taxonomy): Eukaryota > Metazoa > Chordata > Actinopteri > Atheriniformes > Atherinidae > Atherinomorus > Atherinomorus stipes. The sequence continues at coordinate 73,657 of JALJCO010007076.1, forward strand.
CAGTCAAACTAGGTTTTAGATTGCCTATCTAGTGATTCAATGAACTTTTCTTGGTCATAAAAGCCTCATCTTGAACTTCATTGTTCTGGGTATCTGTCAAATCTAAATTACGACAAACTGAGGCTACAAACAGCTACCTGAAAAGACTAACAGCCTGCTCCTGTTGGCCAACAAATAATTTGAATTTCAAAGTGCAAAGCAGCTGCTTAGAGGTGTTCGCTGCTGCTGACTGTTAGGATAAGGGTTGAAAAGTCAGTATTCATGAAGCTTTGAAATTTGCCTCACCTGACCTTTACTAGCTAATAACTGTAAACAAGCCTTTGCTCCAACAAGCTCATTAAGATGGAGATCTTGGTTTATGTTATCCGAGAGCTAAAATCTATACAAGTCCCCAACCTTCTGCACACTGTGAATCTGTTTCTTTAATTCTCACAGTAAAGCTGCCCAAATAGCATGCACTTTTTTGCTTAAAATGTTGAAAAGGATGTTTTAGCTTCAACTTAATGCCATTTGGCGATGAGTGGATGTTGCTAGCATATCAAATATTTGTACAGGACTAATTTGGAATTTTAAATCATAAACAAAAGCATAACTCCTTCCTAAACACAAATGTGGATGCATCTTTTGGGCAATTTCTCAATTTCTCCACATTCCCTCTGGAAAATACAGAGAAACCCTTGAAGTACAGCAACAGCAGGCTGTGAATCACCATTACAGAAAAGTCTCTCTCTGTGCACCTAAAACATATCAAGGTAGAATAATTGCAATTATGTGCTTTATAAAACTTTGTTTTTCTCATGCAAACACTAAGAAAATCAAACCAAAATCTTCATTGGCACCAGATATCTTAAAACACAGACATTGATAATTTCACTGCTTTGGTAAATCAAATAGAAACTGCAGGCTGTGATCACAGATTTCTCCTTCATTCAGCGTGACAGCTTTTCTTTTGGGCTGAGCAACTGGACATCAAGATAAAACCCAACAACAGCCCCTTCTGTGACAGCTTAAAAACAAGCAAACATTCATACAACCACACAAAAGTACAGGAATTCTTCAGCAAAAGACACTCTGAAGCAAGAGTGGCTCTGTTTCTTGTGTGTGTGGGTGGGGGTTACTGTTGTTTAATCAATCTTAATTATTTTTATGCAAGTAATTCCACTCAATGAGCTACAACGTACAAAACAGCTACCTTTTTCTTCTCAATTAATCAATATTTCCACTAAAGACCCTTCCTGAACTAAATTTCCAAATGTCATATTACTTTTTCAAAGAATGTCAAATAACAACAGAGACCGTCAGCGAAGCTCATCATGTGTCCAAACACAGGATAGTACAACCTGTTTGTTGAAGCTTAATATCTTTTTCTCTTATTGAACTCGCATAGAGACATGGACACACACACAGAGGACCGGTATGCAGATGAAATCATAGCTGACATTAATAGGTAAACACACCAAGGTAAACAAACTCCATTAAAAAACTGACATGTTTAATTTAGCTGAGCTTTTTTTGCCTTATTGGCTTAGTTGTAAGTTTTGCTTAAACAGAAGAATGGGGGAGTGAAGGGATGCGAGGTGAGACCACTGCAGGTAATTATACTCTACACACTGGTAATCAGGGTGGGGGGGGTGTCCCTCCCCTTTGTTCTACAATCAATAGCCTCAAAGGAGGTGGTGAGAGCGAGGAGGAGGGATAGAAGAGAGACACAGGCAAGAAACAGAATTTGAAAGTTCTCATATCGGGGATAAATTATTTAACAGTGTAAGTGGGAGCACAAAAATATGACCAAATATTCATAGTTAAGAAGTGAAGTAAAGCAGGGAAACGTCTGGTGGCATTAACAGGCCTACAAGGAGTAACAGTGGCTGTTCTCTGCAAAGGGAAAAGTTGTGGGGAATGGGTACGATTGGAAAGGATAAGGGATAAAAAGGGTCCTTTTGACTTTGTCCATTTGTCTGTGGTAAAATAAAAAGCAATGGCTAGTGTTGCCATTTTGTAAGATAACTACAGTATGTAAAGTGCCATTTCTGGTGATATTCAAGCTGAAGCCACAATAGAATAGCAAAGCAACCAGGGGTTTTCAATCAGGAAAACTCCCAAAATAGTCTCATCAGTCAAGCACTTCCATCAGCTTCAAGTTAATGTGGTTTCCCAGCCCACCAAAGACTGTTTTCATCACAGTTCTGCCTTTGATCTGTAAAGAGGATAAGGAAATAATAACGATATACGCATCACACCTGCTTTACAGTTGTGTAATGTTGTATGACAGCATTACAGTATATATCTGTATAATTGGAGAGGTGAAGTTTGACCCAAAGAAGAACCCAGTCTTTGTATCTGCACCTCAAAAACTACAGCATCACAGCTGGGTGTAAGATGGAGGTGCCCTGATAAAGGTAAGCTTTGAAACAGATTTCTATAAAGCTGAATTTCTAAAGTCAAACCAAGTTCACAAGCAATTCTTTGATGTCAATTTCTATGACACTGGATTTTATAAAGAAGTAAAAAAATTTCTATGTCGCCATTGGCTTTTAATCTTAAATGAAACTATGATCTTCAGACCAAGCCTCAGACAAGTTTTCAAAAGCATTATAGCCAATCAGAGACATAAAATGGTTGGTTAACTTTAAAAATAATGAGGCTCTACATATCCAGAGGACAAGCGGTGCCTCTGAAGTACACCGTTCTTAATAATAATGGAGAAAAAATAGGATCTTTTTTTTATGAACTTGACTCAACAGACTCGCTGGAGTAGCTTCACATAAATCAATCAGGTCCTCATAAAGTTAGCTTCTTTTTGTTCACAAAAAGCATCATAATATCTTAAGACAGGAGTGCACAAGTCCAGTCCCCAAGAGCTACTATCCTGCAATTTTTAGAACAAACCCTCTCCAACACACCTGAATCAAATAATTACCTCATGCATGTCATTCAGCTCTGCAGAGGCCTGGTAACGAGCCTTTCATTTGATTCAGGTGTGTTGGAGAAGGGACACAACCAAAATGTGCAGGATAGCTCTCGAGGACCGGACTTGGGCACCCCTATCTTGAGATTTCATTATTGTGACACATGTCCTGTAATGTTCTTTTAATCTGACTAAGTATAAATTGGCTCTATGAAATCCATTTTAATATTGTCCAGATTTTTATTTGATCCCCAAATTATGTGTTTTCCATTTTTTCTGTTCTGTTTTATGAGACCTTATTTTGTCAAGAGGAATGCAAGATTTCAACAGTTTGATAGGAAAAAAATATCCATCCATTTACTATATCTGCTTATTCCAATGGAGGGCTTGGGGGTGGGGGGGCTGGAGCCTGTCCCACCAGCTACTAAGATCCACAGTCAGGATACACCATTGGCAATCCATTGTAGCACCAGACCACAGAGACAAACTACCACCATATTTTCCGGACAATAAGTCACTTTTTTCACAGTTTTGCTGCTCCTGCGACTTATACTCCAGAGTGACTTGTCAGTGTCTGAAATCAACTTTTTGACTCACCGGCCAAGTTGGCTGTTTTTGAAATCTAAAAAACAACCTTCTTCTTCAAAAACTTCTTTTTTACAGACTTTAAAACTTCAAAAGACTAGGGGTAGGAAAAAATATTGATACACTAAAATATTGCGGTATTTTCAAATGCTGATATCATACTGACATTTAAAAATGCAGTATCGATCTATTTTCTTAACTAAATCTCGCAATATTTCATCATTCTGTTACAAAATTTTGCGGGAATTCATGAAATATTGTGAGATTTTTTAACAGAACAATAAAATCTCGTGAGATTTTTGAAGTAAAATAGATCGATGCTGCATTTTTAAATATCGATTTGATATTGGCATATGAACATAACGCAATATTTCAGTGTATCGATATTTTTTCCAACCTCTATTTTTTAAAGTGTTGGAAACGGATAACAAAACTGCTATTTGCAATGACTGCTTATTTTTTCAGCTGTAACATCGGTATCGATATCGGTTATCGGCCACATGAGTTTTAAAATATCGGCATATCGGATATCGTGCATCCCTTAACTTAATTACTTTTGGACATTTCAAAATGGGCTGGATATCGATTCGTGACGTGTACCATTGTGATGCATTGATTTAATAATGAATTGGTAAACTCCTATTGTAATTGTTCTTGTTGTTATTTCGATCTTGGTAAAAAGTTGTAACAGCTGTGAGACTTTTTAAATATGGCAGGGCCGGAAGAAACGGAGATCATGCAAGGGGCGCGGCTTGCCAGTTCTACCAATCACCAAACATCTACATATTTCAGACCCTGCCCCGGAGTAGGAGCTAAAAAGGTTATAAGAACTGAGGGCCGAGGTCCCTAATTCCTATATGTCCGAATGCACAAAAAAACGGCCTGGTTCCCGAAAAGGTTACAGGAACTCCAAAAAGATTCCTACAGTCCGAAAGCGCCTCATGTTACTGGATGGATTTTTCCTTGGATCCAAAAACAATAACTTCTGTTTTGCTTTACTTAATTCAAGTGGATTTTGGAACATCTACTCCAAGCATTTGTTCAAGATAAAGGTTGTTAGCAAATAGCTGACAAGGCACAAACACAAGATTAAAAACAGCAGATCACAGAGTGTATGAATGGATAAAGGATGGCACTTGAGCAGTGCCTCCACATGAAGCCGAGATAGAAAGCCATTGTTTCCCCTCTCAGCTGAAATAGTAATCTGTCTTGGACTGCGTGCGCTTCCTCAGCCTCACAAACAGATAAAGATAAAAGGAGGAGGAGGGGGACACTATTGCAGTAATGTCAGTCTTCAGCCAAATGGATAAACCTGGATGGCAGGCTTTTTGCCTCTGATAAGAATGTTACTGCCACAGATCTGCAGGAGACAAGACTGAGCTAAATAAAAGCCTGGGAGAACGAGCTGGTATGCCCATAGTTTCATGAGAGAGAATAGCTGATTGATGTTACAACTGTAGATCTGCATGGCGTCATGGTAACAACAAGCACGTTGCATCTTTGTTCTGGCTTCCTGACTGAGGTGGGCTCTTAATGGAGACGCTAACAGCTAATGTCATTTTATTTTAGCTTCCTTGTTGCCATTATGAGCATGATTAGGCCTTGATGTGCACAAGGTAGGAAAAGTTTTGCTTGTTATGCAACTATTAAGTTGCCACGCCAACTCACCGCAGACTGAGTGGGGGAGTGGTGTTCCTGACAAACCCGCCACAAATGATGGTTGCATTTTATCTCATCAGTTCTTTGAAGCATGAGACGCTAGCAGGGGGTAGTGCGATTATTCAGCCAAATTCTGCAAGGGAAATTACGGCTCTGCAGCAGCAGGTGCGCTGAAAATTACCCCCTCCCATCTTCAGGCACAAACAGTCATGCAGACTTGGACAGAAGCACATACCCCAAATCACACACCTGTACAGAAAACACATTGCATGCATTACTAAAATAAAGCTCATACTGTCACACCTGTTCTTTTTTTTTTCTTTTTTTTTTTCCAAATGTGCCTCTCAAATCCTCCTCAACCACCATCCCAGAAAAAAAAAAAAGAAGAAACAACAAGCAGCACGATCACTCAGTGACACAGATCCATGCATGGTCTTGCCACAACGCAGCGAGCGAGCCTGTTGAAGCTGCTCCAGAGGAGGTAATTCTGTTTCTGTTTGTTCGACAGAGAAAAAGGGAGGGGAAGATAGAAGTAGAGGGGAGAAAAAAGTGTAAATCTAACATACGGGCCCTGTGGCAGAGCCCCCAGGATCAAATTCAATTCTGGCAAGATACACATTAAGCCCCGTCAATCACAAGAGTGTCCTTGGAATGCGACAGAATGGTGATGAGAGCAGCAGGGGAGTCTCTTTTCCAAGATAGCAGGGATGAACCCTCTTAAACCTGTTCAGGCACATACAAAAATTCCCATCATCCTGTCAGCTCCCCCATACAGAACTCCATATGCATAAGCATATGTAGCAGTAGGACATGATCTACACATCTGCAACTCCAGTCTATTTATTTTTAGTAAATATAGTTGTGTTTTTCTTCCCCTCAGGCTGTGTGGAAATGAATTTTAAGCATCATTACACTACACGGAGAAATAAAGTGAAAAATATTACACAGCACTTATAATGTGAGACTGTTTCACATAAGAAAGCAGGTTATTTACTGATAATAGATTTATCTAGAGATGTATGATTTTACCTCATCTTCAGCAAACCTCATTTCTTAGGCTTCATTGATTTGTCTTTTGCTGACACTTTTAAAAATGGTTCTTTTTTGCATTTAATTTTCATGTGAAATGTCTGTTTAAAAGGTCTTTGCATGCAAAAGGTTAGACATTTTTTTAGGGATGTCCGATATCATCTGCCTACCAATATTTCCAGCCGATATCAGCATTAAAATGTGATATTGGAAAATCTTAGTGTCTGGTTTTGTTTTTTTCGGGACCATATTTCTACAAACGAAATCTTGCGAGATCTTGTTCCATTAGCAGCAGTCCAGCATGCAGAAAAGTCCCTTTAATTCTGAAAGAACTTCATATCCCAGCATTCCTTTTAGCGTCATGCACTAAAATGCAGCTACTGCTGCTACAGACTTATGCTGCTTATAATATGTCTGGTTTTAAGTTGTTGATTAAGTCACCAAGTTGTCAGTAACATTATATTTTGCCACATCTTGGCTAATACCTGCTAGTATCTGATAAATCAGATGTCCTACATTACCCACAATTCATCAAGAAAAACTCAAGTCCAAAATCCTGAAGTCACAGGCCGATTACACTCACCCTCCTCTCCTCATATTTTTCCATTCATATTACAATCGATTCAAAATAAACATTCATTGCTTTGGAGGATCTGGCAGCAAAGATCGGTGGGACAGAATTTCATCCTCTTTCATGAAAGATGCTCCAATTTGAATACATTTCAGGTCCTATTTATACAGAAATATTTTTCAAAAATCTTAAAAGGGCTCACAAACATTCAAGCGCCACTGCATATTATACGCCACACTTCCCAAAAATGCACATCCTAAAATCTAATTCCACTTTCAGCAGACAGGAAAATCACATGCTGTTTGACTCGCAGCTTGAGTTCATTCAGGCTGCAGTGGAAGCGACAGTTAGCCTATTTACTTTTATTCTGGACTTGGGCTAATTATCTTAACTACACAAGTAATTATCTTTCACATCAAAGGACCTTGCTCTGAGCCCTGCTGATCCCCCACAACCAACCAGCCAGCCCCTGACACACACCATCATCATCACGTTTCCGGAGCCAGCTGAATCATGACATTAGCGGATAATTAGACGATCGCCTGACTGGGTTTGACGGGGGCAACATGTGACGAGGAGCCGGTTGAGCTGCCCAACGAGAATCCACAAAGATATCAGACCCAGATTTAACAGCAGCTAGATACCAAAAGTTAAGCTGCAGCCTCAGTTTAATCCATTTTTACAGATTAAAAGTGAATGAATGGCATCCCAGAAAATTATTGACTTGTTTGTTTTTTTCTCCACTTGCTCCATCCATGCTGAGCTGCACAAAACAAAAATAAATAAAAAATGAATAAATAACTTTCATGTTATCAATTAGAGCTGTTTCTGACCAGAGTCCACTCTGATCAATGAATAATGCAGCCGCTGTTTTGATTGCTGGCCAAAAGTCATGACTTCATGCAGAGCTTCATGACTAGGAATACACTATTCATATTTGTGTGCATATGCATTTACTCCTCGTCTCTGGGCTCCTGTTTCTGCAAACAGACAATAATCAGGTCATCTGGCATCAGGCATAAATCCTTCATTAACAGTATAAGGATAATCTCTGCAGAAAACATGTGACTGTAGAGAAAAATTTACATGAACTGCATTTAAATTCCTTTGAAGTTGTTTGTTTTGCTCACCTTGGAAACATACTATTTCTACTTTTCCTCTGTGCTTGGAAGTAAACGCACCCCATAAATATTTATCTACCTTGGGCCCGTGCTATTCTAGCCCAGTGTTTTCAACATAGCCACTGGAGATTGGGCCTATCAGGGACCCGCCACGAGAGAGAGAGAGAAAGAGAGAAAGAGAGAGAGGAGGAAGAGAAGAGAGCCGGGAGTGATGTAGGATAATATTTTGGAGTGGGTTCCAAAAAGAAAAGTGGATGGTTTGCAAGACGTTTAATGCAGGAGGATCGGGGCACGGTCCTTTATGAGTCACCTCACACACCTTTGAACTCCAGTCAAGGCTGCCTTTTTAGCCATTTTTGAGCATTTAGGAGGCTCTTTTGTCTAAAATTCTTAACAAAAATGTAATTCAAGGCAATAACCCTCAACACTATTCAGTTATTCAAAACCTCAAAAACGTACATGTGAATAGATTATAAAAAGCTGGAACATGCTGAAATATATTCTGTATAAAGTTTGGACAATGACAGCTTGTTGGTTAAGATCAGCCATTTACAAAAAGACATTCAACTCTCAGCTTGTACACAAAGTAAAGGTTCTGAGCTTTCTTTAGAAAGTATTCACATTTAAATTAAGGGAAGGCTTAAGGAATTACAGCATTTTAACATATAGAGCCCTCTTTTTCAGGAGTTCAAATGCAACTGAATGAAAACTAACTCCCTTTTTAATGTTATGCTACTTAGATTTCTTTGCATGCAGCGTCTGCCTGAAATTGAACCTGTAGACCTCAAGAAAAAACTCAAGAAGTGCAGTAGTCTGTCTGGTATTTCTGTTAGGTTGTTGTAAGGATCCCTCTGTATTTGCCTTTTCTCTTTGATAGACTTGGATAATTATGTGCCGACTTGATTCTTTACCAGGGAAAGGATTCTGCGATCTCCCATTGCCATTTTGTGTGGACATTCAGGCCTACTTTTGATGCTGATATCACCACAAAAATGACTTTTCTCTCAGATAAACCAAACAAGCCTTATAGCCAAGTTTATGGGTGCAGTGATGGGGTACTAAAATTGATATAACACTTGGCATGTGAGGTGCTTTAGTGTCATTTCAGCCAGTTGTGCACTTCCTGATTTTTGCGCCCTGTCACATGCTGTACAAATAGCACATCTGAAAAGCAAGGGAGGAGCATCTATCAAAAACCAAAACTGTGTAGATACATTTATGCGAGAGTAATATTATGCACTTGGGGCAAAAACTTCTTGTAGAGCCGCTCCTGTGGTGAAGCTGTGTTATTTTCTCAGTAGCAGGACCTACAGAAGGATGAGGGCCTGCAGGAGGTCCAGCATGCCTCAAGCGATAATAACCATTGCAGCACTGTGTTAACATCACAGTTTGCTCTTGTCTTAACCAATGCATCAAACTTAATCCCATTTCATCTGCACCGAAAGTTGTGGCTTCAACATACAAAGAGGTCATTTAAAAGGAATTGCCCAGACTTTTCTAGGAAATTGTATTTAATATTCGAGCAACAAAACGGGATTTGGTTTGAGCAACGGAAAAAGCAGTTTACATCATTAGTATTTTAGTGAAGTTAATTCTGGAGTGTACTTTTCAGATCCACAGGTGTTTCTAATTACAAAAAAATCTGCTCATTTTCTGTGTTCTCTTTTTTGTTGTGTACATTTCTATTACTTCACCGCTCAGGTCATATGGCATTGCTTGACGTCTCCGTCACCTCCTGACAGGAAAAAACCTCTCATGCCACAAGTTTTGCAATAAACTCCTGGATATGGAATACGCACACACATTCCCAGCTATGAACCTGCGCGGTTGCTCCAGCCTAATACAGCCAAGTATCTGTGTGGGAGCGTGACATTTCCTCCCTGAACCCTGGTGACACCTCTGTGCAGGGGGGTTGGATTATACATCCAGGGCTCTGTCACACACTCTCAAACACATGCACACTCACCTCTTAACTGCTCTGCAGGCTTCCCTACCATCAGAGCCCTCCACCTGGATGTTTCTGCCGCCCACGGCACCCTGCTCCACCACTCTAACAAGCCCGCCTCAACTCAGTCAAAGTCATCTGATGACACTGATGTGGGGAGATTGATATTCACGCTTGACTCGCCGTCCTCTCCACTTGACTGCTGTGTTTACCTCCCCACACAATTAGTATCTGTTGAAGACAGACAGACAGACAGAGAGGAGAGAGATGGGTGGAGTCAGACTATGCTGTGTGTATGTGTGACTACATTAACTCCAATTGTTTATGAAGATGGGAGATGTCTTTCAAAGTGGCTTGAAGGTGGCTTTCTATATCACAGGGCCATTACTGGCTCATTTAATCCCCATAAAGCTGTTTTACCTCACTGAATGTCAGAAGCTTGAAATAACAACAGCTGTATTGGCTTGAGTAAAATGCATATTTTAGTTGATATCTGCCAATTGTTCATGTGAGATGAGCCTCGCTTTGGCCTGTTAGGGTGCACTTACCAATGAAGCCACAGGGCTAACTAGAGGTCCCCTCCTGTTAGCTAATTTTCACCAGAACATTAGCATATAAACAAATAAAACACTTGAGAAGGCAATAAAAGAAAATTATTGTGGGAGCAGAGATGGACGGTGACTGACATTAACAGACTTTTGGTTCAGGAAAGGCTGCAAACCAACAACCATGTCTTCCAATTGATTTAGCGTTAATTGACAGTCTCTCTTATCGTCGCATTTGCCTTTTAACAGGGTGATAAAAACGGTTTATACGCTGAGTGATGATACCTTACCTGAAAGGAGAATTGGCTTGGCCTGAAGAGGGCAGGTGGACACTCACAGGTAGGCTGCGTTTGTTAATGGATTGGCAAAACGTGGACGGAAGTTTTGTACGGAGCCACAGCGCCTCCTCGTGGACACAAATAAAATGACCACTTGTTCATGAGAGACACTTGAACTGTTCTGTAACTAAAATACAAGGAAGCCTGCGTACTTTTTATTATTCTCACTTTACTTACAAACTTTTTTTATTAACCTTTTTGTTGTTGTTTATTTATTTTAAATACTAACTAACTGTCTATATCACTTGTGTGTCAGTGCTAGCATTTGCGCCAAATTAACTTTCCCAAACAGATTTTATACCTTATTGAACAGGCCTTGTTTTAAGACAACTTATATTTCCTCTGGCTGTCCGTTCATGATAAATTGAATAAGATTAGGGGCTGAAACTTTGTAAACTAATCAAAATTTGACTTCAAAGTGATTGGAGAAAATACCCAACCACACATATAAAAAAATAATAATAATATTTAGCTATACTTATGTTAAGGAAACAAAATGCACTTACTGGGCAAAAACCCCACTAGAAGTGAGTCTCAGTTTGAGTGGACTAGCTAGTCAATAAAATTGCTACAGAGAAGTCCAAAATGACTATGAAAAGTAAACTAAATGGACTCTGTTTTTATCATTTCAGTCATATCCATGAAAAAGAATTGAAAGACCTGGAAGGAAAATGATGGAAACAACTTAAAAAACTTACTTAAGAAACTTGAGATTGATGTGAACACTAAAAGACAAGACGTTACTCAAGACAAGCAGCATTGGGACTTATGCATATTGTTGTATTGTTCTGGCTCTCCATTTATTCTCTCTTTTTGATTTTTTTTTTTTTTTTTTTTTAAAGGCCAGAAGGAAGCTGTTTAATGATGCATTCAGGCACCTACAATAATAACTGTACTTAAAACAGCTTGTTTTTGTAATCTGCCAGTTTTGGAACAGATTTTATCTCATCAAGGCCAGACAATCAAATCATGCCAAATGTTTAGTGTAAACTGATCTTTACCTAAACCTTGGATGCGTAGGTGCAAGTGAAAGCACCATGTAAAGCAGTATACTATATCGACACAACCACGTTCGTGATTATAATGCAGCATTCATAGAATCCTTGTGTATGTAGGTGTTATTTGGTGGTTTGAAGTTTTCATTATATTATGAAACACTTGATTTGACTAAAACCAAGTTTATCATGACTAAAGCACATGTGTGCAACAGGACAATCCTTTCAGCTGTATGTACTGTGATAATGAGGTAATCATTCCTAATCATGTCTAGACCTTTTTTTTAAATAAAAGAAAATAAACTAATTTACATAAGCCACCATGTTCTTTGTCAGTCTTTTTCCCTAGCCCCCCCCCCCCTCCTAATTTTTTTTAAAGACCTGCCTCTGCTGGCCAAATTACCTTTATTAGCAACAGATTTTTATCATTTACCATTAAATATTTCCGGACGAGACGAAAAGGAAAAAATAAATTTGGAGCTGCAGGGCTAGACTAATGATGTCACTGATACAAGTTTGGGTTTAATGAGCTGTATGTTTACTGGTGACCAAGAATTTTAAATTGCAGCCCAATTAAAATATTCTAAATAATCACACAAAGGTGTTTTTAATGTAGATTGTGCCTGAGCCTCACTAAAAGGAAAAAGCAACAAGCAGGGTTTATATTTATATTTTTATTTTTTGCTTTGCTACAAAAAGTCCCAGCATGTTCTTTTGACCTCATAAAAAACACAAAAAAGAAAACACTTAAGTACAAAATGAAGTTTACAAAACTGCCCAATGCTACCCAGAGAAAATAGGCAATTGTATAAAAAACAGAAATACCTTAAAGTCTACAACTATAAAAGAAGTTAGAAAAAAAGGTTACTTTAGAGGAAGGCAAGTATCCACCACAAAATGTGCCATTTAACCACAATCAATTTGCACACCTTTCCTTGAATATAAAGTAATGCAAATACTTTACAATAAGTTAACGCAGGCACATCTTCGCACAACTACAGCAAAACCAAGTAACAGTCAAATGTATCACATAAAAATACACTTCACTTGTTTTCTTTTTTGGCAACAATTTCTCACATCACACAGAAAAAAAAGTCAATCAGCAAAGACTTCTGGGTAGCAATATTTTTGGTTTCTTGAGAACAAAACGTCCTGTGTCTACGACATTAGACTGTATGTATGAGTTTCAGAGACCTACATACTGTATACCATGTATTCAAATCATATAAATATATATATAAACAAAAATATACTAAAACTATTCTTGATACAAAGGATTAATGCCAAATAGAAGCTTAAAATAGAAACTTCAATAACTTAGACAATTTTTAAAAAAGGAATACTTTCATATGTTTCAGAAAAATGACACTTCAGCCCTAATCTCCTTAATACTAAGGATTTTGGAAAAAAAATTTGTCCCAAATTCTTCTTGATCATAAAGGACTGGTAAAACAGCATTCAACTGGTGTCAAGAAGTATAAATACTAAGAAAAAAAAAACCCTGTACAGTACTTATGTAAGTCCAAACTGCAAAATAAGTTAGTGTCAGGCATCTATACAGATTATATACAGCTTAAATACAATAGAAAGGATTTTTAACAGAATCAACTTGAGTATGCCACGTTGGCTTGGGCTGAATTAATTTGAAACAATGGACCGGAGCTGGAATACTTCTCAGTCTAGATTTAGCCGTCTTCACACCCATGACGGGTTTGACAAAGCAACAAAGATCAAATTAAATCAAATATCCACACTTTTGCTTGAAATGACAAATAAAAATGGCAGTCATGGTGGTTGGAGTGTGGGTGGCAGAAACTAAATAAAAGAGGACTCTTTGGGCACAGTTACAAGCCTGGAGGTGGAAAGGAAACACAGACACATTCATTCCTGACACCACCTGTTGTAGCAGGTGCCCAGTAAACATTTTAGTCACCTGCAGAGACAGTTGGGGGAGACAGAAGCAGGTGAGGAAGGGGGTGGGAAGCTATTTGGTTCAGGAGAGGTACGAATCTGTGAGGATGGACAGCTGGCGGGGTCGTCAGTCTACGTCACTGAGGTCACTGACTGCCTCGTCCTGCACTATGCTCAGATGGTTCATGGCGCGGCTGAAGGCGACTTGGACAGCTTTGCGGATGCTGGATGTGCGTCCTTCCATCATTTTGATCTTGTCAATGGTCTTGTCTATCCCCAGAGGAACCATCTTGGATCTAGGAAGCCACTGCCTGAAGGAGGGAAACAATATTAGGATTACATCATCGGAAAAGCAGCTGGTGTTGAATGTCTTCCTGCAATTCTGTTCAGGAAAATGTCACTAAATAGTATTTAGTTTACACAAGAATACTAAATAGTATTCTTGTATTATAAACCACAATCTATGACTGAGTTCCATCAAAACCATTTTTGCTAGATTTTGAGCTTAACTTTATCTCTACACTATAAACATTTTATCCATTCATTTCCAATGAGCAAGTGTGTCCACTTTAACTGTCATTGCGCGACTTTTTGCTGTAAAATATTAATTTTACCTCAATCAAGAAGCATTTGGAGAAATATTCTTAGATTGCACACAAAGACCTGGTCTAGAGGACTTTGACTGTACCTTGCCTGTGTGATTGCCATGTCAACAGAGATGAACTGAGGTGCATCTGGTCAGGCTTTTTATCATTTGAACATTTTATTAACATGGAAATGTTATTTTGGGAGCTGGAAAGCCAGAAAACAAGGTCCCAAAGTGAATAAATGATAGCCATCAAAATCTGCTATACAACACATGTGTCACGAAGGGGGCTACAAGGAAATCAGGCTGGAAACTACACTTTACATTTCCCCCCCCCAGGTTTTCCAAGTGAACACGTAAGAAAATGATTAGAAAATGTCAGCACTGTCTGAAAATCAGCAACTTCTGGAATATTACTTTACCAAAGCTACTTTCTTGTTACGTCTACAAGCCCACCATAAACAGCAGACTTTGGCTAAAAAAATACCCATAAAACACATTTCCAAAGCTTCTTGGAGCTACAGAAGCTTTGGAAACTTACTTTGTTCAAAATCAAAACTTATGGTAGAAAACAGAGAAAAGTGGCAAATATTTTCATTTCCAGCTTCTGTAACGATCAAATGTTTCACAGCTTTCCTTATATGGCTTCATGAATAAAGTATTAGAACTGCTTTCTGTCATATTTTGGTAACATGTATGGAAAATGTGTTTGAATATCTAAACGTACAAAGACAAACAACTGCAATGAGGTTAAATCACAGGGACTAGTTTAATTGTTTACCAGCCCAGTTTATGTATTATTTATTCCTTGAGTTATAGAACTGACCAGTCTGACATTCCTTCACAACGTTGCGATGGGAGTTCAGGGCAAAATAGCCGGTGTCTCTTGAAGTGAGAGCCATTTGTTGTCTCTTGACAATTGATGTTACGCAGCCGCGGGAGAATTAATGATCAGCTGACGGAGGGGTTGGCGGGGTTACCCTTGCGGTAGCTTGTGTCAGCTTAAATCACTCCGGCAGGCAGCGGCACTCACCAGCTGCGCTTGTTGTCGAAGAAGAGGACGAGGTAGAGTTGCTCTTCGGCCTTGTACTGCATCTGCTCTCCGATGCGGAGCACGTCCATGGGGGGAATGGGGATGGATACCCCATTGTGCTGGCAGCCAACACGCGGCATGTGGGGGTCGATGATCTACTCACAGTAGAGGAGGCAAACAGGGCAGTTACACGAGAGTGCTTGCACGGCAATCATGCATTCACATTTTAAACAGGTTTATACTGTCTATGCACAAATGCATGCGCACCACCAGCATGTGATTAGAGGATTTCTTTCTGCTTTTGTCCTTTATTGCAAAGATCAAATTGCTGGTTTGCAGTGAAAGGCTGCCACCTAGAGGATAAACTCTGCACTCCTGTTCACCTACTTGGTAAAGGAACACCTGAAATCAAAGTATTGCTCTGACCTCTGGAACAAGACTGTTCTTGATGAGTTTCAGTGTCCCCAAACTCAAAAAGTGACGTCAAAACATCAGATAAAAAACACCATCATGCTGTCTCTGCCACACACACACACACAAACACTCACCAAGGCAGGGTAGGAAGGGTATCCACTACATTTGGCCCAAACTAGCTTTAGGGGTTCCAATGCAACAGTTGCGGCACTAGCAGGCATCCAAATATTGCTGTTGCCAACCTCTATGGGAGCAGGAACAACAAACAAGTAATGTGTGTGTTTATACACACAGAAAACATGTTTCAAAAGCCGTGCTGTAAATGCAAGATCACACAGCAAACCAGGGTGGGAAATTAGCTTACAGGAATACGGTGAGAGACAGATATTAAAATGTTGCTGGCCACTTTCAGCATTTAAGTAGCCAAATTTGAGTTTGCGGCCAGGATCAAGTCTCCAGATGCTGATTGGTTCCATGCCACAAAGGCAGGAAGGGGAATAGGACTCACCAGGACTTGGCTTGTTGCTGCTGCCAATTTCCAACCCTGCTTTTTATGCAAGTATGAAAATCAGGTGTCTGCAAGTCCTTTAAAATGTATCCTTTATGATTTAACCTGACAAAACAGAATGTTAAATATCTAAAAATCGACTAAACCTGCAGACATCTGGGGCTGTACAAAGCCAGATACTTACTATTAATGTTAATATCACTATAAGCTGTTGTTAATGCCAAATAAAACAATCAGTTGTTCTTAATCTAATCAACATCATTCCATAAAATCCATCATGTGAATTTTATTATTTTCATGTTACCTGCAGCAATTCGTGCGGCTTTTGCAAAGTTCCCTGTTTCGATGCAGGCGATAAGTTCGCTTTTATCATCTACAGTGTTTCTCCTCACCAAAGCGGGTTTTCCCTTCCCACATTTTGGAAGACTGAGAATGGTGCTGAAAGCAAAACACACAAAAAACAACATCAGAGTCCAACTACCCGGTGGCAGCGCGAAACAGATGACTGAACAGGACAGAGTCTGAAAAGGCAGCTTTATATTTACCGTTTATTTGGTCATACTAAGCTGTGTATTCTAGGTGAAAAACTATATCTTAAATGACCTGGTGCTTCCTGGCAGACTGCTACATGAAGATATGGAGGACTCAGAGGCGCAGCGTCTTCTTGGTTCCACAGATCTACTGCTTCTCCCAGTTGGTTGCAGTTCCTTCTCTTCTTCTACCTCCAGAAAACCCCTTGACAGTCCTGCACAGATTTACAGCTAATTACGTCAATATAATGAGCTACATCTAAAAGCTACAACCTTAGGGTTGCTGCGTCAGTCTCCATTCTGATGTATGAACAAAGACGACAAAAGATAAAGATGTGACTGTGATCTTTTCGGTTGGTGTGTGAAGATTTTCAAGCAGTCCAACAGTTAACTGCAATGTTTTCATTTCCACTTTCAGTCGGAGCAGTGTGTTTTCTCTGTACGCCTCTTACCCGTGTCAAGCTTTTTCACCGGAGACTCTCCCTCCTCTTCACGCTCTCCTCCTCCCTCCTCATCCTCATCTCTGCTGTCACTGTGCTTCCTCTTCTTGCTGTGGAGCAGCGTCTCCAGTCGAGGTATGACCACTGACAGGAAGGACTTGGAGCCCAGCTGAGCGCCGTCTTCATCTTCTTCCTCCTCACCCTCTTTTCTGTCAGCTCCATCGGACTCCTTGTCTCCGCTCCTGGGGAGCTTCTGTGGGCTGGCGGTCTTGGACTTGCGGAAGAGGACGGCCGTCCGGCGGCTGACTGTGCCCGTGGGCTCCGCCAGGGTGGACGTGGCCACCACGCTCACGTCTCCGTCCAACAAAGCGCTCTGCAGGCTGTCGTGGGAGTGGCCGTTGAGGCGTGGGGCGGAGGAGAGGAGGTCTGGCATTTCCCTGTCTAACTTGATTCGCTTGCTGGGAGCTTTGTCTTCACAGTCTGGGGCGGCGTCGACTGGTTTGAGGGTCGGGGGCTCGGGATCTGTGTCTGAGTGGTTGAGGGGAGGTATGGCGTCTGATGGCTCCAGTTTGGGAGGAAGAGACTTGTCTCCTGTGGAGATGGTGATAAAAATAAGAGCTGTTATATTTATCACAACCGTGGAGAGACACTTATTGATGAATACAGCATGCACTCATGGGGTTGCAATCATTCTGAAAACTTTGTAACAAAACACGAAGCTTCCACATGAACAGAGAGACAGGTGGACAAAGTTGTGTCCCAGCAGGACAGAACGGATATGGGAAGCCTTTTCTGCAGCAAACCCAACATCTAGATGCTCATATCAATAAAAGCATGACATATTACATTTGGACTGGGATCATTTAAACCTTCAGGAAACAGAACTGCTAGACAAAAATGAACAACAATCATGTATCTGTTCTGTCTCAGCCTGAGCTGTTTACTCGTATAAAAGTGTCTTAGTTGAGGTGTCATGGCATCTTCTCTCTTTCTTTAAATCAAAACCAAACAGGATAATATTCTTTTTACGTATTATACAAGTAAAACCATGACCTAATATATTTAGGAATTCTAACTGAAAAAATAAGAGCCAAATTACTTTTAACCTCCGCTTGTTCATTTGAAATCCACACTCATAGACTTGGTTAAGTATGCTGATATGTAGCAAATCTGTGTTGTGATCATGTTTGCAAATATTAGCAATGATGCATGGAGGTCATTTTCTCATAGGTAAAAGAGACTCTCAGTATCTATTCAGGAATCAGCATCACAATGAGAGAAAAGAACAAGTTTCTTTGCTGCAGCTTTAGTGTGGTCAACACTGTCAAGTTTTCCTCCAGTTATGTTATTTTAAAAAAGAAAAGGCTTTAAGAAAGGTTTTTGTGACTCAATAAACCCTTTTAAACTAAAGTTTGAATTTAAACCATCTGCTATAGCACAATGATGGAGACAGATCTGCTTTAATCTAATCACACCTACAGTTTTCTATAGAAGTAGAAATAAAACTACATTATTTTCAGACTGTCTTGTAGAGTATTTTTTCCTTTCCCACCTTCACAGCCCAGTGACTGGCCAAAACAGACCCTTTACATTGTTTCTTTAGTAGTGAAATTATCAAAAAATATTTAGAAAATCTCTTGTGTTGAATAAAATTCCAAATTCATTGAAACAAGAACTGAAACTGAGAATTAATTATCATCACAATAAACAATACATGTAATATCAAACAAGTGGTTATTAAAGATGATATTATTGACATGTTTTCAGAATGTAATCTAGTATGTGCCTTTTCAAAAAATAATATTAATAAACATACTGTGAAGCAAAGATAGCTGCCCCCTTCCATACATACACATCAGGTTGTTGTGTTAAATATCCAGACAATAAGACTTTTTATGATTGTATTTTCCAATTTTGTTGGTATGTAAGAGCCAATTTAAATGGACTAAACTAATATGATTTAAAGGGACTAGAGGCAGGAATTGTGAAGGAATGTCCAGTTTTTTAATGATAATGTGGGTTTGTAAAGCTTCATCCCCCATTGTGCGTGCTCCCGTGCTAGCTCGGCTGGTGGCTGCAGTGACCCGCAGCGCCAGTCGCGTCACTCTCGAGTCTCATTTTTTAATCCTGCCTCGAGATCCTTTAAACACACTGGAAAAAGGAAACCACCATGTCACTTTAGCTTTATGAGGCTGCAATAAGGTCAGTAAGTTACCTGTAATTCAGGCTATGGAGGTATTCTCCCACATTTACAATCAACATCTACAAAATGTTTGAATTGGGTCAAACTGAGTAAAAACGAAAGCAATGAAAACAAAGGAGCAACTGTACATAATGACAAAAGTGCTTGTTTTCTCTGTAGGACAGTTACGCTTTTATGTACTTACAGAAATTCAATAAGAACAACTTTGTTTTCTCTTTGAATTATTGAAAACAAGTACCACAACAGAGGCTCTTGGTCTTTTCAAGACCCTGAATCTTAAGGCTGTCTAATAATGTGTGGCTCATCTCCATCTCAGGCTAAATCACAATTAAAACATTGCTTTATTGAAATATCTGTGTGTAAGTGTGATGACTAATCTGTGTTAAATCCAATATCAGCAGTTCAGAGCCAACTTGTCTGCCAGTAGGGATAAAATGAAAACGCGTTTTCTTGTCTGCATCACCAACTGGATGTATGGCTCCTAACACTCACATCCTACACTCACAATATTGTAACTTCTCTAAACTCAAAACTCCAGACTGGGCT
Organism: Atherinomorus stipes; assembly: GCA_023101725.1. Lineage (NCBI taxonomy): Eukaryota > Metazoa > Chordata > Actinopteri > Atheriniformes > Atherinidae > Atherinomorus > Atherinomorus stipes. Next base: position 93,524 of record JALJCO010007076.1, read on the forward strand.
CAGGTTTAAAAATGCTGCTATCTAACCGCAATCTAAAGATGAACTTCTTTGTAAAAGGCAGAAGTGATCTATACATACCCTCATCATCTGGGAAATGGCCGTTAGGCTTCGGCCTCTCCTCTCTCGTTTTACCCCGTTCTGTATGGCAGGGAGCCGATGACGCTGATGTTGATGAGGAAGAAGAACGATGGTGATGAGAGGGAAGAACTTTCTTAAGGCTTATTTCATTCCGCACATCATTTATGGTCTTTTTAAGCAGCTTGAGGCGTTTGCTGCGTGAGGGACTGGACTTCATGGCACACGTCAGATCAAACTTCTCCAAAAGCTGCTGCAGCTGCTTGTCAAGAGACAGATGCTCCCGATTGGCTGGCACAAGCAGACGGTCCACTTAAGAGAGAAATAAAACAGTGAGACGATCAGTAAAGGACTATAAGAAATAGTTTTGATCAATACATTTGATTTATTAGGCATGCATTCTTGCTCCGTTTCTCACCATCTCCCCAAGAAAACAACGGCTCTGCTTTGGTTTCAGGAGCTTCTGCCAAATGCATGCCGCTCTCGGTGTCAAAGCCAATTTTTTCCACATCTCGTCGGGCCTTTCTGAGCAGGACTCCGCCTTGGTCTCTGAGTCGAACGGCAGCCCGGTAAAAATAGGTGTCCTTTGAGTTGTATTTCATGCAGTTATCAATAATGAGGTTGAAGTCAGCCTCAAACTGGTCAATGTTGTTATACGCCTGGGCATCGATGCGCTGCCGCATGGTGGAGAAGTCCATCGGGTGTTTAATGTGGTCCAGGTAATCAGGCACCTACAGGAGGCATCAGACATGATAGCACATCATTAATACTTAAAAAGCCCCAAGAAAATGACACAAATAACACTTTAAATTGCCGTCACTCCGTTCCAAACTTTAAGGGCTCATAAAGCTGAAAACTCCTGGATAAAACTAAACAAAAAGGCTGCGCCCAACGTGGGGCTCGAACCCACGACCCTGAGATTAAGAGTCTCATGCTCTACCGACTGAGCTAGCCGGGCTTAAAATGCACAGTAACCTTTGCCACTTTGTCTTTCACCATCTGCCTGTGGACCCTGTTCTCATATGACACATTCCACTTAAGGAGAAACACTATTACATAACGCTGTCTACGCAGGACGGGTGGCCGTGATTTATAACCTAAGTGGTTGCACTCTTATCAGGTTCAAGTGCAATGAAGACATGATAGTTCTCCATTATAAAACAGTAGTTTTTCATTTCTGCTCAGAATGTCAGGGATATTACAGATCAAAAAGCATGATTTCACAGATTTGGTGGCTATATTTCACATCTGTGGTGTCTCCAGACACATCTGCACATTCTACTTTAATATATTTTTGTGTTATACTAGAGTTAAAATCAGTTGTTCAGAGAAACACCCTGTAATCTAAAGGATTTTGCCATTTCTGGCATTCAGGCAGAAAAAATGCTGAAACAGGTTGCTGTATTGCTTTTCGTTTCTGCAATAACAACAGCAAAAGGGATTTGTAGACAAAATAAATTCTTCAAATGACATATTCAATAGTTATTTTCTTAAATTGTTAAATATCTGAAAGCAGCTACCCTCAAGTTACAATGGAACATCAACTTTAACATGTTTTCTGCTCTTAACTTGCCAGAAAAAAATAGATTTCTACGAAAAAGATATAAGTCTTAAGAAACTTATTTTTTAATACTTCAACAAAGTAACAACAACAAGATCCTGTCACAGACAATGTTACAATTTTGCACAAGAAACAGAAATTTTGCATCATAATGTTGTGTTTAAAATCTTCTACTGGGGAATAAAGGAAAGATACAACATTCTTTATGGATTAACACCAAAAACAGCTCAGAGAAAGTGTTCATGTGTCTGCTGACGATCACCTCATTGACATCAACAGGCTGGGTGAAGATCCTGGCCTGGTCTTTTGCCTGGATCTGGTCCAAGAGAGCTCTGAGCAAAATACTAAACGGCGTCAACTGCATCTCAAGAAGGGTCTCCTGTAGTTTAATCTACAACAAAGCCGAGAAGAAAACAAATGTTTTCCATCTGGTGGCAGAATTTCTCGTGCTCCTGATATAATAATAAAACAATCATGAATTTCCACTCATGCACGGATTCTCCCTCTCCTACCTCTTCCCTCTTTAGCTTCTCTCTCTTGCGAATAAGCTCCAGCAGCAGTCGGGCTCTCTCCAGGTCATGTCGGAGGCGGTGCCACTCCTTTAGCTGTTCCTTTAACGCTCTGCTTTCCTCCTCATTCTGCCTCTGGGGAGAAATTTAAATAAAAGAAATGAGTGGAGTGGAAAATTATCAAAATCCCTCGCAGGAGCTTGTTTCATTTTTCTGTGCACATAATTCTGGTACATCATGGATTTTTAGCAGTAAACCAAATATTGAATTTGCAGCATTGTCAGACACAGCATTGCACGAGTGAGGTGCATACTTAGCAAAAGATTAGTCAAAGGCTTAAACCTGTAAAAATGAATGAATACTCAGATATCTATAATGCATTCAATCCTGCTTTGCTAGAAATTAATATGAAGATATAGAAAGTGGTTGACTGACAGATAAACACACCGGCTGGAAGTTCTTCTGTGCTTGCAGGCTTGTCTGAAGGCGTCTGATCAGGGGCACCCCATTCCTGGACTGTCTTTTCAGCATCCAGTAATTAAGAACCAGCTCCACAAAGGCTTTCTTCTTCTGTATTGACACCTGATTTAGGATGGTTTGCAACCTAGAGAAGCCAGGAGAAGTTTTTAAAAAGAGCACCCAACAGATAACAAGAACCCTTTAGCATCCCTCAATGCCTAATCAGTCAATACATTTGGTAGTAAAGATAGACGATACATCGGCCGGACGATATTTGCGTTTGCGCTGGTATCGGCAAGTCAGGTGTGTTAACCGTAGGGTTGGGCGTATCGTCCCGGAGTGATGCTTCAATAGCCAGACAAAATATCAGAATCAATGCTTTGATTAGCGATCCCTGTACAGATACAAAACATGCCATTTCACTCGAGAGTTTTGGGCGATGAAATTATGTGTGAAAAACAGCCAGGATCTAGCTTCTGTGTCCAAAGATGATGGTAGCCTATCAGATGTCATGATGATGCTGCTACTGTAAGTGATGATGTTTTGCTATTTTTCAGTGGTTTAATGCAGATTATTGCACATTATGTTTTAGTGAATTTATAATATTACTGTTAGTTTTTATATTTGAACATTTTCTGCTGAAAACATTTAAATATTCAATTTGACTATCAAAATAAGTTTTAATTGTATTTTTGTTTAATTTATTCATCAATATAATTCATTATTGTTTTAGCATTTCTTTCTAGTACTTCTGTTCCCAAGTTTTACTTATATTTAAAATTGCCCTTGTAATCAAGATATTAATGCAAACTGTACAATCGTGATTTTCTTTTAAGTGACAAAAAGTATTGGTATTGATGGAAAAAGTATCATAAACTGATGGTACTGTATTGACAGGAAAAATTTGAGTATCGCCCATTCCTAGTTGGCCGATACCCTCCTCAGCATAATTTACAGACAGGCATCTATACAGGTAATATTATATATATACATATACTGTATATATATTACATGTTTCTTTTTTATATTGTTACACGTGCACTATTTCTTTTTATTTGTACATTCATTACGTGTTTAATGTTTCTATTTAATTTTTGTTAACAAGTGCACTTTCTCTTTTATATCTTTAAGGTATTTTGTTTCTTTTTTAAATCTTAAGAGTTTTCAAAATGAGTTTTCATTTTGTTCATTATATTAATTTTGGGGTCAAATGCAGTATCAGCCCAAAATATTGGCAGGTTGTATTGGCCATTGGCTGAGGCTGATGAGAAAATATCTGTATCGGTATCAGCCCTAATAAATCTGTATCGGTCGATCCTTTTTGGTAGGGTGTGTTCTAAAATCAGTAGGGATGCACCGAAATTAAAATTCTTGACCGAAACCGAAAACAAAAAACGTGTAAACCAAGGCCGAAAACTGAAACACTGAAAAAAAATTTTGCAAATTATTAGAACAATAGAATTTTTGGCCCCGATGTGTACTAACCTCACTAAAAACAAGGCATTGCAATAAATCAAATACAAAAGTATCAAAATATTTATTTACCACTGACATTACAGCAATGCACAATATAAAATAAATTAAATTATAAAATATTTAGTTTGACCCCACTAACGTGTACATTTCATAATGCCTTTTAAATTTTTCTCTGTAGGACTACTACAATAAATAATAAGTTAATACACAGATAATAATATACAGGCTTATAACTGACTGGCCTGCTGAAAGACTGTGAAATTAAATATGTTCTCACATAAAAACACAAAGTGCAGAAGTCGTGTGCTGGATGCACTGTTTGCCGCGTCATAAGTTTTGGTGTCGTTTCGGTGATTTGGGTCATTTTCGGCGATTTGGGTCATTTTCGGCTGAAAACTCAGTGGCCAAATTTTCGGTGCATCCCTAAAGTGATACCATGTAACTTTTGAAACCAATGTTGGCCAAATATTATGATACATTATATTCTAAAATTGTTATTAACTAGAGCTGATTTCTGCTGTCAATATGGAGCACTTGACGCATGTCGTTGCTCCGAGGGGGCTGCCGTTCTCAAAAACCAGGCATTGCAACTTCTCAGGAGTGGGCCGTGTCTCTTATTGGATTATGTAACCTGGAACGCTTTGATGAATGACTTGATGACTTAAAAATCAGCTTTTCAAAGTGGTCTGCAACACTTTTCCAAAACACAGGCTGACTGTTTAATTTTGAGACAGTTGTGGCACCTGTGGGAAGTTACAGGTTTAGTGGCCAAAAGTTACAAGATATAACCTTAAAAATCACAGTACAATTCTAAAATATCTTATCCTAATGTATAATACTACCAGTAAATGTACCTGTGTGCAGGAAAAGAAGGCACAGTGACAGGAGGTGCAGCTTCACTTTCTTCTTCAGGCTCAGGCTTTTTGCTCTTACTCTTCTTTTTCTGTTTTCCTTTCAGCAGCCCCTTATCTTCTCTCCTACAAAGTCCGTTTCTGGGTTTGGCATCATCATAGATAGGCAGAGGCCTCCGAACACATCCATTAGGTGTGTGAGCTCCACAGTAGGCTGTCTTTTTAACAGAGAAAGTGGGCTCCCCTGTTTCTGTTACATCTTTAATTGGCTCCATCTTCATGAAGAGGCCGGCCTTCTGGGCACAGCTGACGTGGAAGGCAGTGTAACAGTTGGCTTTGTGGCACTGGATGCACGCCCCGACCCCTTTCTCCTTGCAGATGTAGCATGTGAGTTTCCAGCGGGCTGAAGGGATGTGGCAGACTCCATCGATAGGTTCAATAAAGGTGGTGTTGGAGAACCCAACCTCAGGGACCCAGAGAGCACACACTACGTGGCCCCAGCGGTCATCGTCTGTCTTTTTCACAGCTCCTCCCTTGTTGGGACAAAGGATGCAGTCTGCTGGCTGGGTTGATGACTGGAGGCAGTGTCTGCAATGCCACTGGCCCTCTGGAATATAGGGCACACCGTAACATTCTTGATGCACAGCTACATTGCACATATCACAAAACAGGATTGCGTTGCTGTTGTGGCACTCCCCGTCCATGCAGATGCAGCAAACAGCTTCTTCATCAATGGGAACTTGCCTCTCACTCGCTTGATCCAGACTCTCTAGGTGTGATTCCTTCTCAAAGCGGTCAATGAGGAACTCAAAGACGTTATGGGACACAGGACTAACCCCTTCACCTCGACGTTTTTCATTTACCAATTCCAGCCATGCATAGTCTTCTTCATCCATGTCATATTCTGTTTCTTCATCAAGCTCTTCCTCTGTCTTTTCTGTGTATTTATAATATGACGCTGGACGCTTGGGAACTGCCGGAAGGTTGTATTCCACATTTCGGAATTTAGGCTCTGGAATCTTTGGGCCAGCATGTCCACTGGCATGAAGCCCACCTCCCTCTCCATGGCCAGTGATGCCCAGCGCAGCATTTCTCTTCTCCTGGTTGTTTTTTAGTCTCACCGATCTCAGGAGGACCTGCTGCTGGGGTTTGTCAGCGTTCTCCTTATTGCAGGTGTTCTCCATCATCACTTGAACCACGGGGTCATCATCTGAGATCACGTCCAGCTTGTCAAATATGCTGAGCCGATGGATGTGACCGTCCAGCTCAAACTCCACTATGCGCTGTGCCTGGGCATAAGTCAAGATCTGCTTGTTGGGGGAAGGCTTGATAGGTGATGGCGGCCTCTGCGGCACCGCAGCCCGGTGCTGCCGAGCTTTCTTCTTCATCGTGATGCTCCGTGTTGCTGTAGAGACAGACAGCAAGAAGGAAGAGTTAAACCAAGGGCAGAGAAGGCTTCTACATTTTGCAATCTAAGCTAGTTTAAAGTAAAAAAGTTAGTGCTATAAAGTAACAGTATTCTATGACCATTTTTTTTTTTTGCTTTTTTAAAAAGTCCAATACTCAATAAAGAAACACATTAAAGTTAATCTGACCAAGTTTGGACAGGACTTAAAGCTCCTACACAAGAATATGTAAACATAGTGTAACCTACAAATAAGATATAGTATGTTTAACAGTATGTTTCCACATCATACCATCAATTACAACTGGTTGCTAAGCTACTCTTTACGAACCGATGAGTCCTTCACACTTAAACTGATGTCCAAAAGTACAGAACAGATTTAATGTGCAGCATTTTTCATGCATTAAGCATTACTGTAACTACTTTAATTGCCTGGTTAATTAAGAGAGCAAAGGGAAGATGCAATTCAATAGAAACAGTAGCTAGTTAGTAAACTGAAACGTACTGGCCAGTCCGTTTATTGACCTGAGGCATTTAAATGCAGTGGGAGGTGGTCACACTTGGCAGTCAGAGTATGACTGCACAGAAGTTAACACATGTCCATTTGGAGGAAATATGCTTCTTTATCACATCCAAAGTGAACATGGTGCTAACAATAACATTTGCTAACCAGCGAGCTAGCAATAGAGGCTAACTACCCCATTTTCGGAGCAAATGGCGTTTTAAAAAAACAATAGCGCTTCTAAAACAACGTTAGTTGTTCCGTACCAATATGCGACCAACGCTAAACATATACTCTGCATGACTTATCTTAGACAACACAAAACACAGAAAGGCCAATAAAGTCACAGCACATACCTCGGGTGCACGAACAGTTTGGCTAGTGGAAGGAGACTGTAGCTAGCCTTACAAAGCAACGGCTACTGGCGGATATGGCCTACTAAAGGGCTCTGATTCCGTGCACAATGTTGTCATCCAACGAGCAGAACTTGGGTCTTATCACTTATTTGAAAAAAAAAAATGGACAAAGACCTGCTTGGTGCCTTTTCAGTTTCGATGTTAAATTCCACAGAGAGGACAGTTGTTTGCTTTGTGGGCCATTTACAAAGGCTAGTTACTTGCTAGCCACAGTCGAGCAGAGGCAAATAGCAGAAACAGCAGCAGGCAGGAGTACGGACGGATCATCCCCCAACACAACAATGCGTTTAACCAGCAGACAACTCCCACCCGTACGCACTACTCTGCGTATGACGCTGGAGGTCATGTTAGTGAGTCGTAGATTTCGCACAAAAGACCCCATCTGTCGCACAATCAATGCATTGCCTTTTGTCGGTGATTGCTAGCTAGACGCAGATAGACAAAGCTCCAAACAAAGCGTAGCTTGGAACTGTTGCCCAGTGTGGGATAAGCAGAGATAGGGTTTGACTCTGTAGACTCGACCGCGATTATTTATTTATTTATTTTTGCATTCATTCATTTATTCAATATTCCTACCTGTCACTTATTTGTATGTAAATGTGGGTGACAGGAGATGGAGAATTAAAACACTGGTCATTATGACTCCCCTCCTCTGCCTCGCACTTTAATAATTTTTTTTTTTTTAAATTGGATTAAAACATTCTGCCAAATTATGTGAGAACCAAGCTGTTTTTTTTTTTTTTTTTTACATTTGTGGCCTTTTCTCCTTTTCTTATTTGAAATCCAAGTCTGTGAACGCAACACACATACAGATCTGATTTGAAGTCAGTGATTTATTACTTAGTAGTAATAATCTATTATGTGTTTGTTGTGTGACGTTTAAAACCTAAATAAATTAACTTATTACATTCATTTATTGTTTTCCTTGTCGTTATTACAGTATAAATTAATTATTCAATTTAATTAAGTAAGCATTGAACAGAAGTGTAAATGGGTCATTTTAATACATCTTGCATAACCTATGTAAATGATGGAAATTTATCAAGTATGCGGTTATATAACTAATAGTTAAAAGTAATTCATTACTCTTCGCCATACTGAAGACCCAAAGCCCAGTGACATCATAAAACCTGTTCCTTCCGTCCGACGCTGTGTGGAGCTGGTTCTACGGCCGATCGCGAACTGCTAGCAAACCAGGAGACAAAAGCAACAAAGTGAACCCCCCTCCGGATCAATCAAATGTGTCATATTTAACCGTTTAGGAGCCGAAACCTTGTGATCCCATCGTCTTATTCCACAGTAAGTATGCCGAGCTCATCTAAATGTTAGAAGAGGGTTTAATGCGGGCAGGACGTCGTGGTGAGTGTTTCTCGGATTCGGATCCCGTGTGGTTCGTGTGTTGCCACGGTTGGGTTCTGCCTCGCCAGGTTAGCTTGTATGTCCTGTGTGTGGCCTAGCTGGCAGCTAACCAGCTAGCAATCGTGGTGTGGTCCGAATTTTACCCAAGGCATTTCTCATCCCACAGTTATAAAAGCGGAACAGTTTTAAATGAGTCGTCTCTGCTGACATTTTCTTTACTAATCCATGTGACTTAAGTGTTGTACCTGATTGTTTATTTTTGTGTTTATTAGCTTCACGGCTAACCTAGTTAGCAACCAAGATAGCCGCCGACGTGTTTACTGATGATATAGCTTCACTGTCAGCAGCATTTTCATAAAATCTGGAATGTGTGATTGGGTGTAGGACGCACATGTTTAAATACTCTCGCAGCTTTCTTTCATTGTGGTTAAGAAGAAAGCCGGCAAGTAGTTGTAGTAATTTAAGCTGGTGCTTTAACAGAAGATGATGGCTAGTCAGGGTTGGCTATTTTATGCTGCCCTCTCGCATCTTCCTGAACTGCACGTAAGCCAAACCCGGAAAACTGTGTCAGTGCTCACATAAGAAACTTCCATTTTAATTTTGGAAACTAGATCGTGTATTAATCTATTACACAGTTGTTAATGCTGGGCACGCTTACTACTACAATAAAATGAATGAGTTACTATGACTAACTACTCGTTATTGTTGCCGTGTATTGATTTCTAACTACGGATTACTTAGACTGGTTTCATTGGAGTCCCACATTCGTAAGTGACCGTCCTCATACCTGATGCATGTCGCGTGTATACATATGATATTTGATGTTACAATTTAGCTATTACTCTAATAGACCCCCTCTTGAAAGCGTAAGCCCATAGTACCATAATATTTGTTGATATAAAAGTAAATATAACTGACGAGCTCTAAACATGAATTGTTTAAAAGGCACTGTTCCGTCTTAACTGAGCACTTTAAAAAAAAAACTGTCTTTAAATCAATTTATTCACAGTCAGGGCACACAGAAGTATAATGAACAAAATTCCCACTTAGTTGCTAGCTTTTGTAAATCTAAGACTAATGTAATTGAGTGCTGTATAGGTTATTAGAAAGATGGCCAAAAAACTCCAGACCCCTGCTTAAATGAGACAGTTGTGTGTTGTCTATCACAGCATGAGTTTTAACCGTGATTAGTAAGGATAAATAACGAAAATAAACTTTAAAACTACTGGTCCAAAGTCCAACAAAGTAGCACTTTTTTAATATGCTAGAACAATGTTTATGAATTTATTATGTACACAAGCCAAAGATCAAGTCAGTGATTTGATATAGAAATGCAAGTGTGAGGGAGTCAAAGCCAAAGGAGCAGTTAGTAAAGAATTTAAACCAGTTTAGTGTCTTTTAGCTGTGGTTTTCTCTATTCGTTCTGCCAGTAATTGTGTTACCGTTTTGTTGTGGTTGCATGGTTTGTCTGCCTGTGTTTTTTCCCCCCTTCCCTGTCCTATTTTTTTTTTTTTTTTTTGCTTTGATGTTGCTTGTTCTTGGTTGTTTTTCAGTTTTATACCTCAAAAGCCTAACCACACTCAAGGTGTGCAAACTGAAGCAAAAATCCAATTCTCAGAATGTGGCAGCTGTATTTCTAAATATTGCCTGTATATAAATGGTCCTACTTTTTTTTTAATGTCTTTTAATACACCTCTCTAGATCATCACTGCCATACACACACACACACACACACACACACATATACATATATATAATATATTATAATTTATTATGCTGTTGGTTTTTTACATATATAGTATTGTTTTAAAAAAAAGAGAGAGAAAGAGCTATTACAATTTTGAATTTCCCTTCTGGGATAAATAAAGTATTTTTTTCATTTCATATATATACATATATTTGTATAATATGTTTTAAGATGAATTGTTATAATTGATATAGACTATCTCAGATTTATGAAATGAAATGAAAAAGACTTTATTCACCCCAGAAGGGAAATTCAGTATTGTAAAAGCTCATTTTTTTTTTTTTTTTTTAAAAAGTCTTATCTTTGTGTTTGTATGTTTTGGACTTCACAGAGCCAAATTGGTGTACAAGGTTTAGCTGATGATTTAAACTGTATTATTGTTGACATTGTGACCTAAAAATAATTAGACATCACTGTGGATTTTTAAAAATTATTATTCCAGCCGACACTAATTTGACTTGTCCACCACACCGGAAGGAATGAATAAATCAATCAATCCTCACAGCAGCATACTACAGTTTGGCATTTTGTACTTTATATGTCCCTTGATGCATTCAGATTAGAAAGAACATTGTATTTCACTGATGCATTTTACAAAGTGTACATAAAAAAGTTATTAATCCACAATTGTCTGATCATTATTATCTCTTAAACTGCTAATATTTCTTTAGAGTTCCATTTAGCAGGAAATGGTTGTAGAAGTTGGAGCAAGATCTGTTAAAATCCAGACAGCTGACCAGATTGAGTTGTAGTTCTATGGAAAAAGCTGTTTTCCAACTAACTGGCAGATAAAAGCTGTGATGCAATTCCTCAGCATGAATTCTAAAAACATTCATGAAAGTAAATCTTTCTGAGTACTGGAAGGGCTGGCTGAACCTGTCACCTGTAAACCAATACTATGTTGAGGTGGTGCTTATCACCTTGCAAAATCAAATTTATGTTTATTTCTGCAAATTATTTTAAATGAAACTCAAATTTTCAGTGCAAATCGTTTAAGAAAACTTTTAGCATGGGTGGTGACTGAATTTCAGCACATGACTGCTGCTTCTACTAGAGCAAGCTGGTTTTAGATCATAAAAATAAAAGTAAAATCTACAGTACCAGGTGTAAAGTTTTCTAGCTGAACTCGTGATGTACTACCTGTTTGTGGGCTCTTATCTGTTGGAACTGAACCGTTTATATTTCTCCCTGTCTGTAGGTTGTGTGCAGAGAAGTGGAACTACTTCAGGCTATAAATGGGGAGGGACAAGCAGACGCTCTTTGTCCCTGCCTGCAACGCGCATATCACGACACCTGCTTGAGAGCTGCTGTATCGATGACAACACCTGAAAAAAAGTGATAACACCTGACACACAGACCTGACTATTTCATAAGATTCCTTGGGCTGCCGCTATGGATGGGGAGGAAGATTTTTCTCACTTGTGCGAGGATGTGGTTTGTGACTCAGATGGCTCCATAGAAAGCAAAAAAAGGGAAGCGAAAGGGACCTGCCTGAAAATTGAGGGGCAGGATGGCTACGTATTCAAGTCCTACAGCATTAACCCTCATGATATTATAGACCCAAAGTCACCTGCTTGCTCCTCAACACTGGATAAAGACTGCCTCCCCTCTTTTCCTCCTTTCCCATCTTTTGATTTATCTTCTCAGGATGACTGTCAGTTGGAGTTAGATGCAGCATGTAACACTGATCCAGCTTCTCCTAATGCTGAAATTGAAGGCAATGCAGAGACTGAGAATTATGAAAATAGCAACGAATCAAGTGAACATGTCCATGAGGAAATTGAGGATGCAAATGGGATGGAAGATGAAACGCAAGATGATGAAAGGCTAGCATTCAGTAGCTCAATTGGCCCTTTTGTAACTAGGGATGGGGACGATTATAGTAATTTATTTAGTGGATACACAAGTACCCTTTATGATGTTGCCATGGATGCTGTCACCCAGAGTCTTTTGTCATCTATGAGAAGTCACACCAGCCCAAGGAAAAAATCTCCTGCATGGAACCACTTCTGCATATCGCCACGAGACAATACCAAAGCAATCTGTTTATACTGCATGAAAGAGTTCAGTCGGGGGAAGAATGAAAAAGACCTCAGTACAAGTTGTTTAATGAGGCATGTACGAAGGGCTCACCCCACTGTGCTCTTACATGAAGGAGCGGACATATCCTCAAATCTGCCTAGCTCGTTTGCCCCATCTTTGATGCTTCCCTCCCCAAGCTCACCAAAAAATGGAGACTTACTAAATAGCATTCTCACTTCTGCCTCAAAGAACACTTCACCGTCCACCTCCTCAGCTGAAAATTCAGACCCGTCATCCAAAGAAGTGTTACCCAAAGTTGAACCAAAACTAGAACCGTGCTTCATTGCTGACACCGTTTGCAACGTGCTCTCCTCCTCACATTCCAGCGAAAACCACATCGAAGACTTGTCGGACAGCACAGCCGAGCGCCCTCCAGGGACCCCAAAAGGCTCAAGTTCCCGTCGCAGATCAGCTGTATGGAAGCATTTCTACCTGTCACCTCTTGATAATTCCAAAGCTGTATGTATCCATTGCATGAATGAATTCAGTAGGGGTAAAAATGGAAAAGATCTAGGGACGAGCTGTCTTATTCGTCACATGTGGAGGGCCCACAAAGAAGTTGTAATTGAGGAAAACGGACAGGGCAGTCACATTCCTCCACCCTATACAAATCCACCCTCGATGTTGTCCCGCACGCAAATACAGGATGCTTTAGAAAATAAAAAAGAGTCCCCCCTTCTGCCATCCTCACCAGAAACCATATCAGATGAATTACCCCAAAGCATTGAGGAAAGCATGGATATTAAGGAGGAATGTGAGGAAATGATACATTTCTCAGGGCACGAGTCCTCTCTCAATGTTCCCAGCAAAGCTCAGGGGGAGGATACGCCCCTAACCTCCTCACCCTGTGACTTCCTTGAAGGCCCCAGCCTCAATCAGGATCATTTAGTTTTCCAGCAAAACAAGAGGATCATGAAACGGGTGAAATCTGAAGTGTGGCATCATTTCATAGTGTCACCAGTTGATCAGTTAAAAGCACTGTGCCGTTACTGTCCATGTGTCATTAGTCGGGGAAAGCGGGGCGACTTTGGTACAAGCTGCCTGATGAGGCATCTTATGAGGCGTCACCCGGACGTTCTCAAAAACCAAAAAAGCACAGAGGACAAGGAATCATCCCCTCATCCCTACGCCAATGTCGCCGCAATGAATACAGTTTCAGCCAAAGAAACTGAGAGCCCTGTCGCTGAGAAAAAAACACAAACCCCGCCTGCTTTTAGCAAAAAGACGTCAAAACTGTGGAACCATTTCTCCATTTCGCCTACTGACCCTACAAAGGTGGTTTGTTTGCACTGTAACCGCACAATTAGCAGAGGCAAAAAGACTACGAACCTCGGCACGAGCTGCCTCTTCAGGCACATGCAGAGGTTTCACGGACATGTTCTTGAAAGTAACAATCCTATCTCAGGTGATGTGCCGTCTGCTGAAATTCACATTAAACAAGAAGTTATGGACACTTCTGCTTATGAAATGGAGCAAAGCTGTGAAAGGTTTGACGAAGACCACCCGGTTGCCAAAAAAATGACCAAACTTATCACAGAAATGCTCGCACTGGATCTTCAGCCATCAGCTATGGTGGAGAATGCTGGACTGAACAGACTGCTCGAGTTCCTCCAGCCTCAGTATTCTCTACCACCTTCTTCTTATTTTACCAGCACTGCCATACCAGATATGTACGAAAGGGTTAAGGATGTTGTGCTGAACCATTTAAAAGAGGCTGAAGGTGGTGTTGTTCACTTCACAACAAGTATTTGGGTCAGTAGCCAGACAAGAGAATACCTGACCCTTACTGCCCACTGGGCAACGTACGAATCAAGTTTCAGACCTGTAGGTCAAGACTTTCACTGTTCTGCTCTCCTAAGTGTCTCACAAATAGACTGTGATCAAGATATGCATGCCATCCCAAAGCAGCTCGAGTATCTGTGGGATTCTTGGATCACCTCATCAGGGCTAAAAAGGGGGTTCACTGTAACAGATAACAACACCATCAGACATACTTTGGAGGAGCATGGGCATGTCACCATGCAGTGTTTTGGACACACTATAGACCTCATAGTTAGTGAAGCCATAAAAAGCCAGAGAATGGTTCAGAACCTTCTGAGCATTGCACGTAAGATCTGCGAACGCGTGCACCGCTCAGCACAGGCAAAGGAGAAGCTAGCCGAGCTCCAGAGGACCCACCAGCTGCCAGAGAACCAGCTGATCCAGGATGTTCCATCCAAATGGAGAACCTCCTTTTTCATGCTGGAGCGGCTGGTGGAGCAAAAGCAAGCCATCGACGAGATGTCGATCGAGTGCAATTTCAGGGAAATAATCAGCTGCGACCAGTGGGAGGTGATGCTGTCGGTCTGCAATGCACTGAAACCTTTTGAAGTCGCCTGCAGGGAGATGAGCACCCGCACTGCCACTCTGGGACAAGTGATACCACTCATTCACATCCTCACCAGGAAAATAGACCTGCTGTTTGATGAGACTGTGGGCATAGATAATATGCTTAAATCTCTGAAGGAAGCCATGGTGAGCAAAATGTCTGCAACTCTGCATGACCCTCGATACACCTGGGCCACCATGTTGGACCCGAGATATAAAACATCACTGTTCACAGAGGAAGAAGCTGAACGATGTAAACAGGATCTGATCCAAGAGCTGGACTCTTCTACCTCAGATGCAGATAAGCCTCTGCTGTCAAACGGCTGCACGGAGGCTCCCGATTCATCCAGTACCTCCCCGTCAATCAAGGACAACCTCTGGTCTTTGATGACTGATGTCAGGCAAAATGCAAAACTCGAGGAAAAAAAGTCTTCAGAGATGGCAGTGCTGGAGTACCTTGAGGAAGACATAATGGATCAAAGCTGTGACCCCCTCGACTATTGGAATCTGAAAAAGTTCCTGTGGCCCGATCTTGCCAAAGTAGCTGCCCGATATGTGGGTTGCCCTCCCAGCATCGTCCCAGCAGAAACGCTGTTCAGCACCGCAAGCGTCAACTGTGCTCTGAATCAGCCCAGGCCTATGCTGGACAACATTGAGGGCCTGCTCTTCCTTAAAGTCAACCTCCCTTTGATTTATTTTCAGTACTGATCATCACTGAGCATTAACTTGAAACCCCTTCTAACAAGGACCAAGTTGCATAGCTGTGAAATGGGAGGTGTTCTGGTGTGCAAAATGTAAAATATCAATTTATACACTGATTCTCAATGCAAAGGCCAGATTGAGGTTTTATTGTATTGTATACTACTGTTAAACACTTTGGAGCTGTTGTGATGGAAAGTCTCAGTAAGAAGTGTATCAGGGAGGGAGGGTTTTTCTAGCTGTAGGGGTTGGTGATTGTCTGCTTATAAACCGATGTCCTTTTGTTTTCTGTCTACTCTCTCCTTGTGCCTTATCCAAAACTACTTCAGGTCAAAATGCTGTAAATATTATTGGAATCATTCAGATCTTGTCAGGACACTTTTTTTTTTCCTTCTTTTGTTGTTGGTGTTGTTGTTGATGAATGAATTATAGAAGCAGAGATTTTCCTGAATGAAAACATGGCCCAAAAATAAATGCTGTGACTGAAAGATGTTTTAAGTTAATGTTATTTAATTTTCATTGTGAATTTGTGGTACAAGGTACTGTCACTTAGAACTAGATTTTTTTTTTCTCTTTTAAGTTGATGATTAAATGTTTTTAAGACCTTGTATAGTATTGCTGTATTTTCAGAATGAGGGGGTTGTTTGGAATATACATTTTGTCTCTCAAGCACAATTTAAGTTTATGTCCAGGGGGTTAAAATTATGGGTTTATTATTGATTGAAATGACGTACTGTACATTTTTATATTAAATAACTTCTCAAACTAATTTGATATATGTTTTAGAATTGAAACTGGAAACATGCAAATTTTGTGGTCATTTGTAAATAAAGGTTTTCCTTATACAAAATTGATGTTTTTTTCTTTTTTTTAAATTAGATTATTTATTTATTTTTTTTGTATGCAGCCTTGAAATGTTTACCTAAGAGTTCAGGGCCCCGTTCCACAAAGCAGGAGCATGTAACCTTGAGTTGGGGGCAAACTCTGTTTTTTTTTTTTTTTTATTCCAAACAAGGGGAGTCTTGCCCAGAGTCTGTTACCATAGTGACCAACTCTGTGAAGTAAACCTACTCACTGGCAGGTTCAAACAGCATTTGTTGGAAGTTTAGATTACTGGATGAAGAAATAACTACTGAATATTTAATTTGAATAGTAGCCAGTGTGAAATAAAAAATAACAGATGTCCAATCATGGTCTAGTACAGTATGTTACTGTTGTAAAGGTGTTTTTACACTTAACTATCAGTCCATGTATGTTTTTCTCCGGTAACAATGAATCGAATATTAAGATTGTTTTTAAGCACCAATATTTTAACCTGCATGCTGCCGTTTTAATAAAGTTATAATTATAATAGAATTATATAAAGATAGTTGATAAAGTAGTTGTGTTAATATACAGTCAAAATTTTTCACTCAAGGAAAAAAAAAATCAGATGTCAGAGAAATAAGTTGAAATTGTGTAAAGTGATATCTATGAAAATCATAACATTGATTTTGAATTGTGGTTTGAAAGAAATATTAAAAACACACAAAAAAAACAAGTAAATCATGATGTTGCTCTGAAGCAAAAATTTTGTTGAGCACCACTTTGAGGCAATCACTGCAATCAGGTGTTTTCTGTAATGTTCGAGATTTCTGCCCGTTATGGTGTTTTTGTCCACTGTTCATGGGAAAGGTGCTCAAATGTGTCTAGGGTAGTTTTTTTTTTTTTTTTTTTTTTTTTTAGTTAAAAATTTCAACCAATATTTAAAAGCAATAATTTATCTCACTTAATTATCACAGTAAATTATGCCATTTTCCATTTTTTCCCAGACATCTTTGTATTGCCCATATTCTTTGATAAAAACTTCCCCTCCAATCAGTTAAAAAAGAGGCTTTTTGTCAGTGGTTGCCATGGTGAATCTCCGTATCAGGGCTCCACTGATGATAGTTTTTGCTTTGGTTCCCAAAGTTGATGGTACCAACTCAAATCAGCTGATCTGGAACAAAAACTTCAAGACTTCCTCAGCTCCAAATAAGTTAATCCAGAGTTATCAGAACCTCTTTTCCTGAACAGGCTCCTGATGGTTCAGCTGTGTTTATTTTTCCTCATATTCCCATTCAGCTTTATTCAATAATTCTATATGCAAAATATACAAATCAAATTCTGATGCAAAAAAAAACCTCAACAGCAACTCGTTGGGTAGTAACAGAATGAGAAAAACTTGTACCCATCCTTATAGTTATGCATGAATGTACAGTTAACGGTTCAAACTTTTCTCTTTCTTTGGTCCCCGTTCAAACAATTACCCAATCCATCACATTCCAGATCAGTTTTCCCTAATGGAGATCAGTCAGTCTTTCTTTCCATCAACACAGTTTTCCTCTCTAGGCGCACAGTAACAGGAGGAAAATGAGCCACGTTGAAGGCCATGTTGCTAAAACCTTCTATGAAGGCCAGAGGCCGATGAGTGTCCTGGAGCAGCTGCATCTTTGTGACGTTAGCCTCCATCAAGAGGTGCGAGTACATTTTCATCTCAGGACTTGTGGGACTTAAATCCTCTCGTTTGTCATATCTGTTGATTGAAACAAAGTGGAAACATGGAAAAAAAAAAAAAACAATAATGTGTAGAATAAAATCGCAATAAGCAAAAAGACCAACCTCCAATTTTGGTGTTGCTCTAAAAAGCGTGACACTCCTGTCTCAGCAGCAAAGGTGTCAATGTGGAGAAAAACCTCTGGGGAAAACAGTGACAAAGTTTTTGCATTATTACTGAAGATTAAGAAAAAAAAAAAAATGTCCTTGCTCACATATTGTCTTTCTATTTGTATAAAGCGTATTGGTGCTTATACAGTACAAAATGCTTTAGCCTCCCTTCATTTCTATGTGCTTTACTTCCAAAGTGCCAAACTTTGTGGTTTTTTTTTTCTTGATTATTAATCCTCCAGAATTTCATAAGTGTAACATTTTTATGTTTTTGGATAAAAAGATGATTACCAAAGAGCTATTGGCTTCACTACTGCACAAAAGGCACACCTCTAGACAAATTAATTTAATTAAAACCAGATTTTACACTTCGCATTTCAAGCTGAAACTTCATACATTTTACGTTTAAAAGTGTTAAATGTTCCAATTCTGCTGGGATCTCTCTGCAGATACAAACAAGATGGAAGCGATTCGCACCTGCAGTGGCTGGCAGCAGCCTGTGTAGTTCCTGCATTCCTTTGCCTCCAGGGTAGTTGTGGTGAGACACATACAGACATAAGCTTGAGTACATAGTGTTGGCTAGCAGTTGGCCAATCACAACCACAGAGCCGAGTTTATACATCCACGATTTCTGGTAGTTACACAAACTGAGACACAAAGAAAAAAAAAAAAGATTAAATGATCAATAGAAGTCCATTGTTGCATTGTGGAAAGAAAAACACAGCAAGTCATTGAAGGTCAGCTTGCAGCTCATCATGTCTTTTCATGCTCATTTTCTCCTTTAAGTCCATTTTTGTAAGTAAAATGATAAAATCTGCATGCACTTTTTTCCTGGTTGTAATACAGAGATTTTTTGGTTCAGCTTACATGAACGAGCAGCCACGTGCAGCCACCAAACTGAGCACTGGGAAAGTGTATATGATGAAACGCAGCTCCTTGTGGGGCAGGAGAGAGTATATTAAAATGAAGCCAACAGTGGGAAGCAGCAGTAGTCTCATTCGCCTGTCAAGGAGGCCAAAGGGCATGAAGAGGAGCGTGCACCCCAGGGCACGAGGTACCGCAGAGTAAAAGTACCATAAAAAGGGAGAGGTTTAATGGAGAGAGGAGTCAAAGAAAACTTAAGAGTGGATACTAAGGACAGAAAAAAATCAAAACCTTTGATTTCTAAAGTTTATTTTAAAAAACATGAGAAAGAGTGTATCTTTATTTTAAAGGATATTCCCCAGTTGGAACTTTTATTAAGGACAGTGTTGTACC
This sequence comes from Atherinomorus stipes, assembly GCA_023101725.1. Classification (NCBI taxonomy): domain Eukaryota; kingdom Metazoa; phylum Chordata; class Actinopteri; order Atheriniformes; family Atherinidae; genus Atherinomorus; species Atherinomorus stipes. The sequence continues at coordinate 112,974 of JALJCO010007076.1, forward strand.
ACAACACCTGCCCCTCAGGCCACAGAAGTTTCCTCCAAAAAAAGGTGTCAACAGCCACTGTCAGAGCTGCAAAGACAATCAAAGTCATCTTCAGATGACAAATAAATTGAGATATTTCTTCTTTATCATCATTGATTGATCTAAAGTTTGCTCTTACCCAGGGAAAATATCCCAGCAGGAGCAGCGTAGTAAAGCAGCCGTAGCACTCCCAGCCTCCTGCTCAGCAGCGAAATCAGTAACATAAGACCCAGGAAGATGCAGAGTTCTGACCGGAACACAATGATGACCAATGCAGAGAGGCTAATGAAGCGGTCATGCTTCTGAGCCATCCAGGATGTGAATGCCATGAGAACTGGGAAAAGAATTCTACCATTACTATGTGCACAAATTTAGGAAAAGGATAATAAAGGTCAATTTAATCCAGAGTTGCCTACCTATTGGCAAGGCGAACACATTAGGGAGCGTCCTAGTGCTGTAGAACATTAGGTGAAACTGAGAAGCGCAGATCAGGCAGAAAAGACCTGCGACTGTGGAGCCAAACTGCCTTCTCACCTCTCGCTGCATGTGCCATAGTGCACCAATGACACATAATCCCAGAGAAGCTCTAACTGCAAAGAACGCACAATACCGTAAACATCTGTTGATTTTAATGTATCAGTAGCATCTCTTCTTAAAGTTTGCCTACCTATAAGCTGTGTGTAGAATTTTGGTGCATCAAGCAGAGAGGACACAAAAACAACAGGGGAGCAGAGCGTGGAGAGGAAGAGGGGGCCGAGGAAGGTGCGAGGCACCACACCAGGGAATTCATGATGGTCATACTGAAAGACAGGAGAAGCATTTCATTGGTTGTAAACGTCAAAGAACACAGATGAAAAATAATGTCAAGTACAAATACAATATTCACTATAACGTCTAAAAATACAGATGTAAACACATTTGCACAGTTAGTGTTTACATTTAGGCACATCATACTTTAAGAAACACTGCTGGCATAAACTATAAGTGTACTATGTGTATTTATTCAACATATTCTTCTCAGATGATGAGTTTGTTCCACAAGATGAGCAAGTATTCAAAATGTCAGTCTTCCATTACCAGAGTTAATAATAGGCTATGAAAACTCCAAGATTTATAATTAATTGAAAATAATAGCTTTTAAAAAATGACTATTAAAAAAACTGGTGACTTGTAAGGAAATACCAAACTTGAAATACAATGGAACATTTTCACTGTTTGATACTGAACACATAAGCTTTTGAATAAAATCTAAGGTTTTTAATGTCGTTTCTAAAAACTAATGAGTAATCCTTAAAAGTGAAATTGCATCCTTATTACACAGTTACTTATACTTATTTTGAATATCACATTTTATGTTTAGCGTTACAAAAATACAACTAGCAAACACAATGCACAACGCTGGTGTTAACAGTTAAGATTCATATTCATTCAAGTGTAAGTTTTATACCTTACTATTTAAGAAAACCACGAATATAATTTCTTATAGTGATAGATCAATCAAAACTTGGCACATTCTGTGTTGCATCTGTAAACAGAATGTTTGATTCAAACTCACAAATTTACAGTTGACACATCACTTACTTTACAAATGTACACTTACACATCAACAAGCTGCACGTTTATGCCGGCTTACCTTATTAAAGTCAAGTCTGTGGTACAGAATGTCGTGCGCTGCTTGTAAATTAAAACTTTCTTCAACTTTAGTAAATGGACAAATGAATAAATGCAGCAAAGTCACAGAAATTAACAGAATAAGTAGAGGCAGCCCCCAAACATTCCTCTTTTCAGCCATGACGGCTGAAAGCTGTTTTCACTTCCGGTCAACACAGGAAGTTAACTACGCTTTCTGTACCATATCGTTAGAAAAGTTTTTTTTTTTTTTTTTAATTTGACTATAGCTTTCAATACAAATCTTTCCAGATAACTGCGCAAAAATATATAAAAAAAATCAATAATTTTGCATATCTATTTGGTTTCTTGAATTTTCCACGTGGGGGTTGAATTTTATGTCCCGCGCGTGGCGGCTTAGGATTGGTTTCTTATTTGATTGACAGGCACTATAGCCAATGATTATAAGCCACAATCCAACTCGGAGGCTGACGCGGAAAACAAGAACCACAACCCGTTCCCCCCCTACAACCGGCATGTAAATAGCACTTTACGGAGCTTTGCATAGATAACGCTATCTTTGATTTCATGTTTAAAACAGTTTATTTAGATGTGTCTGGCTGTTTCAGCGCTTTAATTGGTTCAAAGCAAGCTTGCGAGTGGTCGAAACGTGCGCCCTGAGATGAAATTGTGAGGAAATTAGTTTCTGCTGAGATGCTGTCCACCGGTCCAGAGCTGCAGCTGCGTCTTGTGCGGCTATTGTCTTGTGTCATTATTGTTTTACTTTTTCAAGTCAACGACGCCAAGAAGGATTTAAAAAGCGCATGCAACACATGCCAGCAAATCACTGATAACTTCAAAAAGGTTAGAGGTTTTCACTACCTTCTCCTTGTTCTGTTTTTCACTGGTGTGAACGTCTTGTCCAAACTTTGTTCTTTTTCACATTTAAATGGCACCAGCCTCATTAAGTGTGTAACTAATTGCAGTGTTTTCTGTATTTTATTATGTTTCAAAAGGGCTTTGAAAGAACAGCAAAGCAGAACTTTGGAGGGGGTAATACAGCCTGGGAGGAGAGGAAACTGTCCAAGTATGAGACCAGGTGAGAGACTTCGAACTGTCTAAAGCTACAGGTCAGCCTGCCACATAGCTGTTTGTTTTTCACCAGATCTTATCAACATTTCAGATAAAGTCCGTGCATGCCAGTCCACTCGTGAGTGGCAGATATTTTACACACATAATGCTTCTGTCTTAAGAGTTTTCTGTGGTTATTTATATGTTTAGCTCATCAGCTTCTCTTTGCCTTGTGGATGATGAATGTCTGTTTCTAACTGTTTAACAGTGAGATCCGCCTGATGGAGATTGTAGAAGATCTGTGTGACAGCAGCAGCTTTGAGTGCAACCGCATGTTAGAAGAGCACGAGGACCATTTTGAAACTTGGTGGTTCAAGAGGTGGGTGTCTGTCTAAATTTGAGTATCATGGTCTGGTACAGATGCAATAATACTGATCCCTGCTGTTCAAAAGGTTTGATAATCTTAACAGCCTAAACTCCTCAGAAAAAAAATGCACCAAATGAGACATGTTCATGTTAAAAGTCAGAGATGAATGTCATGCAGGTTGTAATGCAGCTTGCAAACATCCAGATGATTATGCACATTGATGTATGTCATTGAGAACTGTATGTTTTGAGAGATTTGTTCTACTTCTTCTGTTATAACGCAGGAAAACAAAGCATCCTGATCTGCACAAATGGTTCTGCATAGACACCATTGAAGTATGCTGTCCAAAAGGAACATTTGGACCTGATTGCAATGGTGAGGAATTCATCTTATTCCAGTGGACATAAGTTAAAGTATGTACTTTGCACAGCTATACAGGCCCAGATATTTGGACACATATTTTAGCTATGTTGAGTTACATTTGAAAAGCGGATGAGGTCTTCATGAGAGCAGATGCAGTTAATCTCAACTGTACTCTTTAAAGCTTGTGTGGGGGGCTCAGCGAGACCATGCCATGGAAACGGAATGTGTGATGGTGATGGAACCCGCGGAGGGAACGGGAAATGCAGCTGCGACCACGGTTATAAAGGAGAGTTTTGTTTAGACTGCATCGACGGTTATTTCAGCGAAGTGAGGAACGACACTTTCTCTTTGTGCACAGGTAAAACTCACTGCTGAGCCAGCTGGAGAAGCAGCCGCTGGTGTGTCTTTGATTTATTTTTATAAACTACCAAGATGAACAAGGAGTAGGTGAACCTGCTGTGAGTCTGATTTTGGGCTTTGATTTCTACAACAGAATGCCACTCTTCTTGCGAAACCTGCACTGGAGCAACCAACCAGGATTGTGATGAGTGCAAGGAAGGCTGGGAGGAGGATGATCAAGAAGCTTGTGTTGGTAGGAAGATCAAGAATGATATAAATGTTCTTTTAAATCTAATGACATTTTAAATCTAATGTACCCACCAAAAACAATGACACAACGTCTACAAAAATATTATGTAATGTGTTAATTGGTTCATGATGCATAAAATTCCAGCAGTCACAATTTGGCCTCATCTAAAAGATGCTTTCAGTTGCAACGTACCATATTATGAGTCTTGAGCTACCCCTAGTTCAGGGGTGCCCAAGTTTGGTCCTCAAGCTACTATCCTGCAATTTTTAGAACATACCCTCTCCAACACACCTGAAACAAATAGCTAATTACCTGATGCACATGTCACTCAGCTCTGCAGAGGCCTGCTAACGAGCCATTCATTTGATTCAGGTGTGTTGGAGCAGGGGTGTACCCAAAATGTGCAGGATAGTAGCTCTTGAGGACTGGACTTGGGCACCCCTGCCCTTGTTACTTCACATAATGCTTGAAAGCAGGAAATAGGAAGACACTACTCACAAACAAGATGGGAATATTTGTTTTTTTGAATGATGTCAGAATGAACTTGAAATCTACTATAAGCTTTCCAGATGAAATGAATTTGACTATCTGTAAACTTCTGAAGGCACACTGTCAAATTTGAAGTACTTATTGCATAACGTGCTGTTCTCTAGTAAGATGCTTAACCACAAAAAAGTGTGCGAATCATGAGTGGACCTCTAAATGTTCTTGTTCAATGACAACTATCTAAACAGTCCTCATCCTACTATTCAAATTTGTACATCATCAGACCAAGACGACACCAAACACGTCATGTTATTGAGATATTGGCTTTTTTATGCGGTGCACCCACCACAATAAATTGTTTGAGATGAAGAAACTACCACATCATGATTCTACTATGTCTGACATTAATGATATAATATCAGTAAAGTATGAACTTTTTTACATTTTTCCTCAAATTGTACCCCAAAGTTGAATATTCTTAACTTTTTGTGAGTAGTGTGTCTGTGTGTGTTCCATTGGATAGCTTTATTGTCCTAAATGGTTCATAGGTTAGAGTTGTTCAGCTTAACAAACAAAAATGATTAGCTACAAAGATTGGACTGAAAGTGGGTTAAGAAAAAAAAAAAAAAAAGCTTTGAAGACTCAAAGTGTGAAAACTATTCCTTAAGAGCACTTTTTTAAAAGAAAACAAGAGTGGTTTATTGGAAGTTAAACTTATTAAATGAAATCATAACTACTTAATTATTCACAGAGACAAGTGGGACATTATAATTAATGTTAATAAGAAATCTTGTGAACATAAATGATATAAGAATAATAGGAATAGATAAAAAAAAAAAAAAGAGGGGTGGTGCAAGAATTGTACGTTGCTTCATATTTATCAGCTGAACGTGTTTGGGAAGCACCAACCGGTTAATCATAGCCATGTGAAACGAACACAATATTATTTCATTTCAAACTGGGAACACGTAATCTGATTAAGAACAGGGATGTAATGTGATATACAGTAGCGACCTTTCTAGTCTTCAAACTTCCCTTTATAGTCTAAAGAAAAGAAACTCTGTGGGAAAGGTATATTTCAAACGTGTTGTCTTTCATTTAGACGTGGTTAAATGGTTGATCTCACCACAGTCTGATGTGTTGCAGATGTGAACGAGTGTGCCAAAGAGCCTTCTCCATGCCAAGAGGATCAATACTGCCTCAACTCTGAAGGCTCCTATTCCTGCAAGGGTAAGAATACATCCACCATGGATGCCACCTTTTTGTTAATAATGCACAACACTTAGTAAACTTTTAAGTTTCTGCTGTTGTAGTAGTTTCCATGCAAAATGTACTTTGGTTGAAGGAAATATTTATTTAATATATTCCTACTTAGTTTGTAACAACTCACAATTTTGGGTCTGGTATTTTTTTAAATGCATCTTATTTATTGCTGTTAGTCATCAAAATGACGGTACTGATAGTTTTATCTTAACTTAGAAAAATGTCTTTGCTTGCACCTCACAGCTTGTGACAAAGCATGCGCTGGCTGCACAGAAGCCGGCCCTGATAAGTGCCAGGCTTGTACCAGTGGATACCAAGACACAGAGGGGACCTGCACAGGTGAGAAAAACTACTCAGCTGTTTGTTGCAAGGGAAATGTAGCCTTTATAACACAAAGCACCCAACGTTTAGCTGGACAAATACAAGTCATAACTATTAAATGGAACTAAAGGGGAAGAGATGGTTATTTATGTTGTAAAAGGTCAAGCAATGTTTATCATGGTGTCAGATATTAAAACAAAACAAGACCAAGTGGAGCCAAAAAGCAAGATAAGGAAGCTACAGAGCTGCAGTTTGGCTGGTGTAAAGGGAACACAGTGGTCACACTGACCTTCAGTGCTTCAGAGTATGCACATATAAATTCATCAACTGGATTCAACAGTTACAAAGTTATTTTTCACTACAGTACACAACAAGGCAAACAGCTGTTTTCAGTGCTTTGCACTAAATATTTCAATAAAATGAACAGACACCTGTTACTTTATATGGTCGTCAGTCTTCCTGAAATAAATATGTCAAATATGTCCAGCTCTTAATCAGAGTTGGTAATTTCTTTTTTCTCTTTCTCTCTCTATTTTGTTTGCTTTGTTTGTGTGTTGGTGCGGAGGTCATTTTTTTTCTTTTTTTTTTTTTTTTTTATCTGGTAATTTTGATGGAAACCAACTGATAAGTCCAGAGAAACTGCTTCTGCCGTGCATCTCATGGACCCAGGTTTTCTTGTTAAGGGCTGCAGCTTGTGCTGAGTTTGTGGCCATGAGGATAGTTCGTTCGTTTATTTTTATCTCTGAAGGATATGTAGAATTCTGCATCTGGACATTTCTGTACAGTCTGGTTTCTACAACAGTTGATGTGGTTATAGGTTGTTTGCCACTTTTAAATGTCTACACATCTGAGAATCTAACTTAGCAAAACAACTTATTTAGCTATCTGTGATGATACTAAATTTCCTGGTTTAGATTGTTTCCCTTCTCATGGACACAATTATGTTTACCTTTTCCCTCCTCAAATAGACAAAAGAATGAAACTGGGGCTAAAATCCCAGCAACGCCTAGGCGAGAGGCAGGGCGAACAACACATCAGACCAAGACACACTTAACCATATTTTTAAAAAATGCAGTTTGGGTTGAGACCCTTTTTAAAAAGGCTAAGTTATGCACACAACCATTTGCAGTTTTGTGGCGGTGGTGCAGCAGATTTGTTCCTGACCTCTGTCAGAATTAACCTTAATTGTGTTATCAGAAAAGATTCTGTATGTTCAGTATTAACAGTAGTGCATTTTTAGCAGCCACTTTAGTTTATCCAGGTAACTTGTAAGACCACTAGATGTCACTAAATCCTGCAAAGTGTTCTTAAGATGAGCGTAATTTGGAGTGTGATAAGAAGCTACAGTATCATGGATAATATTAATGAAGTAGAAACAGTGTTTTGACAAACACACAGACACAAAGAAACACAATATACATGAAAACATTACACCATGTCCTTTTATATTTATGTCTTTGTATTCCTGTTGTGTTTTTTATTGGGTGTTAAATACACTGCCTCCAACTGCATTTCACTGACATCTTGTATGTACATGTGACAAAGAACTTGAACAATACTTGTATTGTAATAAAGTTGGGTTTCATATTTTCCAGATATCGATGAGTGTTCTCAGTCAGAACCGGTGTGCACAAAGGAGCACCAGGAGTGTGTCAACAATAAAGGCAGTTATTCATGTATCTGCTCCAATGGCTATGAGGAAAAAGATGGCGAGTGTGTCCAGACACAACAGCAAGGTGAGGAAAATCAACTTAAATAAAAGCACAACCCAGCCAGTTATCTCCTGCTTTGACTTCAGCATCTGCAACCGGCTGTTGTCATTGTGTGTTAATGTTACACATGCTCTTAACACAGTAGAAGAGACGGAGGCATCCCAGACGAACTCAAGTCCATATGATGAACTTTGATGTCAAAACGGGGAACCAGTAGGACCAAAGTGAAGGCCCCTCACTGCTGAACTCTCAACCACATGCACTTAAGATACCAGCTGCTCTCAACATCCATCAAGACTGTTTGCCAGCAGTGGATTAAAGAACAGAAAACTTGACATTTTATGCTCTCAAAATGCAGCATTTGTTTTACTTTGTTTGTTGTGTTTTAAAAATGAAAGGTGTTTCAATAAATGGTGAATTATATTAAATTTAAAGTTTGTCACAAAGATGGGGTAAAATGGAAAGTTTAAACTAAAATACGAGGTTGTATTTTTCTGCAGTGACCATGGATGACCACATGGTGGCACTGCAGCCCTTTGAAATGTGAGCACTGTTATCTGAAAATGAAAGTAACTGTGACTGTACTTGATTCTGAAAGGACTGCATGGCATGGGTGGTTTTAAGAATTTAACCTCCACTTTATATATCAGATATGTTTTTAATGTTTGGTAATTATTTAACTACATGGCAGCACATTTGGTTTCTTTCATATAAGAAAATATCTCCCTGTATCAATCCACAAATTTACTGTGGATATCCTGCGTTGATGAAGCATATTTATATAACCCAGGTCTCACCTTGCAATGAGGCTTCCCAACTTCCTGAGGGATTATGTCATTTGTTTTGACTCTCCAAGCCTGCTTTCAGTGGAAGAAGCAGCCAGTTGAGACCTGTCTGAGCTGGTAGTGATGCAGCTGAGATGCAGTCACACCACAGACCCCCACCCCACCCCTTCACTCCTCAGCAGTGGATGTTAACTGTTATGGGAAACAGATTGTCAGGAAGGATGAGTAAAGGCTCTTTCCCGCATCTCTAGCACATTATGCAAATCATCTTAAAAATGGTCATGGCTGTAAAATTGCTGTTTTATTTGTTTGGGTTTTTTTTTTTTTTTTTTACAAAAGATCATGCTTTTCGTAGCCCAATGAAATCTATAACATAACACACATAACAAGGAGTGCCATAACAGGGAATCTTTAAATGTTTGCACTCGTGGGAGAAATTGTTTTACTGTAGAAGGGTAAGATGAAGCTCTGAGCAAGACAGAGCATCGGTGTGAGTCAGCATACTGACTAATACATAAGTCAATTTATATCGATGGTTCTACACCGATACAAAACATAAGTCGCCTAGATGGGTGTAGATGGTTGGTTCTCTACACCCATCTAGGTGACTTTAGCTTTTATGAGATGCATAATTGATATGATGCTTCATCCCCTGAAACAAAATATTCTCCACTTTCACTATCTCAGGAACAGCTCAACTGGAAAAGTTTAGGGATTATGTTGCAGCAGCCTGATGCTAAGTGACGGCATTTTTATTGCAGCAGGTTCACTTCACTCTTCTGATTCACATGGCTATTTGTATTTGCTACACAACGAGGTGGTGGTGCAGCAGAGATTTCACAGTTTAATCTGGCGTGGGCTCATTTTCACATCCATTTTATCAACCTGACACACAAAGTGGCATCACAAAAAAAATGTTAATTCTATTTGTGTAAAGTTCGCCTGCAATCTGCTTGACCACTTTATTGAGAATTTGTCAAGAGAGAATTTCTTGGCTTTTAAATGTGATTTGATGCACCCAAGAATTAATTTTCAAGCTTCTTCAAGTTACTTGTCTGTGTGTCAGCAAGGTCATGCTAAAACTCTTAGCTTAGCTGTCCTGTTATAACATTCTGGAAGATGCTGCATGTGCAAAGGTGTGGAGCTTTTAAATTGTGATGCAGATTTGAGCTAAACTCTTTTTAAAAAATGGGCTAAATGAAGCACCATGTTCCCTGAGAGCCCTTCTTTGTACCGTTTAGGTACTTGTGTACCTCAGGGAACTTTTTTATAGCTCTTCCAACTGTTGTAGGACTGATCATAGTTCATAGAATAAATTTTCTTGGATATTTTTCAGGTTTTTAGCTTTATCTCACAGTAGATACTTCCCACCCTTCATTGCATGACCATGGTAGCTCAGTCCTATGTCTAAACACGTACTTGTCAAGAAAACTGAATGTACTGGGTTAAGCCTCTATGCAAGAAACATCTCATGGATGCACTGGGACACATCGTCAGTGATGTATCCTGGGGTCATTGGGTGTTTTGGGTCTGGCAACATCATACACCCTCGCCCAGGCGACCCAGCCAGGATTGATCAAGTCCCGACTTGCATCCCAGTAGTAGTCCACAGATCAGCCTTTTTAATCTAAGCCCCCGTGTGGCCCTCTCTGCGGCTTCACTTACGGACTTAATGGTCCTCTTTTTTGCCGCTCCTTTAATGCCTAGGTGACTCAGGACTATGCACAGATGCATCCTGTAAAACCTCTACAACCAACTTCTTTAGACTCATGGAAGGTTCTCCAGCCTCTATCCCTGCACTCCTCCATCAATTCCAGGTTGGGAGATTTTCTCTCATTGGCTTCCTCAATACACTCTTCCCAGAGCACAACAAGTTCCAGTATGATCAGATGTTTTGATGCAACAGAGGTTAAAATCATATCAGGACAGAGGACAGTCTGCAATGTTTGGGGAGAACCCCAGCTGCTTCACTAGGTTGACCTGCAACTGCCAATCAGATGCCATGTGGAAAAGGCCTGTTAGATGTTTGCCCAATCTGGGTTTCTCTCCAGTTTTGATGAAGAGGACTGCCTTCTTTGGAGCATGATGGTGTTTGCTGGTGCTGATGGCTGAGGCTAAATTCTCAGCAATTGCTTTGAGCACCTGGTCATGGCTCCAATGATAGAGCGTCACCAGGGCCTTAGGGCAGCAGCTGATATTCTAAAGAGCCTCTTCCAGAGCAAAGAGGACAAGAGGGTGTCTTACTCTTCCCCCAGACATGGAGGTTTGCTGGGCTTGGCAGGGCATTATAGACTGCTTGCACCAGGAAACGGACCCAATGGAAATCTGCCTGCAAGATGTTTTTCCAGGTGATCCTGCGTTGTAATGCTTTCTCCCACCTCGTCCATGCACCCTGTTGCCGGAGTCCTACCGCCCTACTCACTCTTGCTTCCTCCATGCCTGCTTGGACCTCTTCCTGGATTAGATGGTGTCTTTCCTTGCCACGGGTCTGGTTGATAGCGGTCTCTGGGGAAGTAGCCCAATCCCCCCCCCCCAGTGCCTTTTGTCTCAGGCGAGACTCTGCCACCTCCACTGCTTTCCCAGCCTTCCATTTCCTTCCTGTCCTTACCTCAATGCTGGCTGATGACTCCTTGTAGTCCCTGGAGTCCCTGTACTGTAGGGCTTCTCTGTTGCGCACCACCATGAACTCTTCAGTGATACTACTGAAAGGGAGCTGTAGAATGTTGCTTATCCCATACAGTGCAGTGAGACTGCGTGAAAGACCCAGCCGTGTTCAAAGAAAGCCACTGATCTTTCTTTCTAGGGCTTTGAATCTACCAGGCAGACCAGACTTCTCAAAATTGATGAGCCAAATTTTAAGTTTTGTATTGAACTTCTGGATGGCAGCCGAGTCTTTCAGGCTTGTGTCGAAGAGTTTCCCCAAACTCTTGACAGGTTGCTCTGTGATGGTTGGTATGACAGTTCCTGAGATGGAAAAAATGGAACTTATCAATCACTTTACCCTTCTTCAGCACAATGGATCTTGACTTGGAGGGCTTAAACCTCATCCTCGCCCAGGTGATGAGTCTCGAGTCCTTGTAGGATCCACCTACACCCTGGGACTGATAATGTAATTGTGAGGTTGTCCATGTAGGCTCTTATAGGGGGCTGTCATACTCCTGATTTGGTCAAGGGCCCTATGCATTCCACCATGGCTGACTTACAGTAAATACCATGTTCATGGCCAACGTAAAAAGGATAACAGAGATGGTGCAACCTCTCATTATTCCTTTCCCCGTGTGATGCCAGTCTGATGTTTCAGACCCAGCTGTGACCCTCATCTTAAAGTTACTGTAATAATCCAGGATGAGGTCCTTGATCTTGATAGGAAAATGATGGACGTGGACTGCCTTCTTTGGAGCATGATGGTGTTTGCTGGTGCTGATGGCTGAGGCCAAGTTCTCAGCTAGCAATACAGTATGTATGTAGGTGGTACATCTGTGTCAAATATTGTCAAGCGTCACTGTCTACATACTCCCATGCACCCTTTATCTCGTCAGGCAACACATCCTGAGTTCACTTCCGAGTTAAGACGTCAGCACACAGCAGTAAACATGGACAGTAAACAAGATCACAATAATCACATTCTCAAGAAGACACATACATAAAGGCAGCACAGTAAACAATGGTGGTTTGTACAGCCACAAAATGCAATGTGGCTTCTTCTTTGTTTCTTTAGTGTAAGGCAAGCGTATCTGTCTTACTTCACCACCATGATTCTGCAACAGTGTCATGATTATGTGACTGTTAAGTAGACATCCAAAAATCAATAACGGCATTGTTTGTTTAGAATCTTAACGATACCCCAATACCTTTAAGATTAGGAACTGGTACCAAATGATATCGGTACTCAGTATACATCCCTAGTCAAGACAAGGCCGAATTCAGATTTTTTTTATGCCATATATCATAACTTTGTAGTACATGCATTAAATTAATACATAAATTCACAGATTAATACCTTTTGATTAATGTGTAAATTTTGAGAACCCTATTAAAAAGCATTGCTGTCAGGATCAGTGATACCAGCCCTTTATTTACTTGGTATTGGATCAATACCAAAGCTTGCAGAATTGTACCCTCTTAGTGTAAAAAAACTGAAAAAGTCCATGATCTCATAAACCTCAGAGTGTTCATAGAATTTTTTGGTTCCAAGGAACCTTCACATACAGCGCTCTGACCACATAAACGCCTTATGTAAAAGAGAAACATTTGTGAGTGCAAGATACAGATCGAAATGACTGATCTTGTCACAAAGTCAGTTACTTCGCTTTGGTCTGTAACATCAGTGATTGAGCCTTTGCAGGTAATTATGGCACAAACGTGACATATTTTATATTTGATGCTTTAGATATTCTCTGTGAGGACAGAAGCAGTTCTGGACTTCAATCAAGATTTTCAGAGCTTTAATCTTTTGACCCTTCCAAGACAATTCCTCTAAACACCAGGCTTGTGTTGAATTTAGAGTATTGTTTATTCCCAAAGTTGGCCTGCCTTTTCATTCAGCGAAGGGAATCTCTGGTCTGACCCCACAAAACGTGCTTCAAGATGCGTTTCTGTGCCTGTATGCATGTGCACACATGCTCTGTGGTTGGAGGGGCACCCTTCTCTTCTCCCTTTACTTTGTGGTGGTTTTCCTCTGCCAGTAAACCTCAGCTGTGAAGCACATGGTCCAGCTGTAGTGGGGTGACTGTGAGGACACTGGCAGGGTTCCCAAGACAGCCTAGCATCATGTGGAAAAGGAAAACGCATTGACACTGAGTTGATAGCACCATAATCTCCTCCATTTTTGCTTAGCCTGCCAGGACAGCCTTCTTTCTTTCCTGTGGCACTAAGCTGTGGCTCTGATTCTACTCCTCTTCCTCATTTATCAGTTGTGAAATCTCAGAACTGCTCTTTTCTCAAAGCTATCCTTAGCCGACAATCTTCATTGTTTCATTCTAAGGCAATGGGGCAGAGATAATGACAGTGGTGCAGTACACTGAGGGGAAACTGCATGCTAAACTAGAAGCCAGATGTGGCACCATGCGCTTTTGTTGTCTGTCAGCGGTCTGCCCTGCCTCTGATGTCAGGCACTCCTTAAACCTGCTGCCCTTTCTGATGCGGTTGAGTTTTCCTTCCTTTCACCCAACCGGACACTCAGCCACCAACGATTAAGCCAGACAAATTGGAAACTCTGCAGGGTCGACTGAACTGGAACTCAGATATCAAACTTTTCAAAGGGCTGTGTGAGAACTTTGACCAGCCCTTGTGGTCAATGATCTTTCATAAGATGCAGACTTTGGTGGGAATTAAATGGAGGACAGTGGAACAGCTGGGGCTATAGCTGAAGCTGTCTGCCTCTGGTTAAGAAAGGGAAATTGGAAATCGGTGTTGTTTGCAAGAGATATAACTCAGTGAGTTGCAGCCTGTGTGACCCCTGAAACACAATGACTGGATTTGAATTCTAAATTCACTCCAATGAATTCTGGATTTCATTGGAGTGGTGGTTTCTTTTATCAGCTAGTTTTTTCTGAGGCTATAAACAAAGACATATGCACTTTGATATCTGAATAAAGGCTTATCATCACCCAGATTTAAGGGCAGAATGATTTACTTATACTTAACTGTAGTGTATCTGAGCAATGATCTCACTGAGTGGTTTTTGAGAGCTTCAATTTAAATGTTATGTGCCTATGAGGTCAACATTAGGAATGAATGCAAGTCAAGCACACATGTTGCAACATCAGCATGCTGTTTGCATTTCTGGGTGATTATTTAATGTCTTTATCTGCACATATTTTAACTCCACTAGCTTTCAAGGGGATAAGTTCTGGTCATGGTTATTTTAGCAGCCTGTAGCTGCTCCCACAGCTATGAACAGCAGCAGCAAAAAATGTTTAAAACAGAAATGTGACCTTCTTTTTGCCTGTTACAAGGTATGCAACAAGGACCTAGATGGGATTTGATCACCTGACTCCCAGGTGAGAGTCATGTGCACTTACCTGTCAGCCAAAGGGATTTTGCAGTAGCCAAGTAGCCAGAGTACATCATCAATCAGAGGCATAAACCCCATTTCCACCAGCGGGTCTGGGTCGGGTCGGTCCACGTTTTTTGCGTCTCCACAGATAAAAACTGGGACAGGTACCCTTTTATATCTGACCCGATCCGGCCTACTTTTTTGGTATCCTTCGATAGGGATTCTGATCTAACTGATGCCGACCAAAGAGGTGGAGCTAACACAAAGCAATCCATTGAGTAGTTGAAAAATCTGTCACTTCCCGCGTGACCCGGCATAAAAACAATGCAGGGGTGATTCCTTTTGTTCCTGTCACGTGTGGTGCGGTGCTTTGGTTAAAGGTAGAGTCCGACATTTCACCCCTGAAAATAAATGTTAGACTTGTGCAAGTGGAAATCCGTCTCAAACTGTGCCTTTGGGCCTCTACTCGCGTGCCTTGGCACGTTTGAATGCAACTCTCTCTCCCCCTGCCTGTAATTCGCTCTTTAGCTTTCTTTTGCTGTGTTCAGGACGTTTCTGGGTGGAGATTTCTGTTTATATCACCAGCCAGTGACAGAACTTACGACATGACGCTGTGTGGGAATAAGCTCATGATTGGAGCAGACTCCAGTCACTCGAACTCTTGAAGGAAAAAGAAAGAAAGAAAGAAAAAACAGTGGATGCACCGAAGAAACGGTAAGAGCTTTAGATAATGCAAGTTGGAAAACCAGGGCTAATATCAGTTTGGCTTTTACCCGATTCTGAGCTCTGAAGGAGAGGCTTGAAGCTGAATAGTTTGAAGAACCATTAGCCTGAGAGGGAGGGGCGCTAAGTTTGAATGCTGCTGTTTGCAAACAGAAACGGTACTGGCGCTTTTGAGACAATAGGAGCCATGAAGGTCCTCCAATGTGTGTAGAGGGCACCCAATGACCTTCCCAGCCATTTTGGTCTCCCTCTGGAGCTCTTTCCTGTTTGCCATTGTGCAGCTGGAAAACCATACACAGAGGCGGTACGTGAGGATGTTCTCCATGGTGGAGCGGAAAAAAAAAAACTCCATGGCTATGGCTGATGTTGTTCGACTGAGGAGTCTCAAGAGGTGGAGTCTTTTTTGAGACTTTATCACCAACTGCGGTGTTCTTGTTTCAGGTCAGTTTGTCATCAGTGGGAAGTAGAAGTCACTGACCCTTTCCACACAGGTCCCACTGATGAGAATAGGCTGACTGTTTTGTTCTTTCTGTAGTCCAAAATTAACTTCTTTGTCTTTGAAGTATTCAGGAGCAGGTTATTGTCTATACCAGTGGTTCTTAACCTTCTTTTCTTTAAAACACCCCTTGTGAGATACATTTTCAGCCTAGTAGCCTACCCCCTGTCTCCTACAAAGTATGTTTGGTTGGGAAATATTGATTTAAAAAAAAAAACAAACTTCACTTTGTAATTTTTGTCTGGTTTATTACTCTGGAACACAGAAGTAATTTTGCCTACTTTGACGCTTAGCCCTTTCATTTCAGTCAGATTTCTGCGACATTCAACCAGGGCTCCATTGTTTGTGTTATCAAGGTGACAGTGATTGACATTTGATCTCATTTGACACGTAACAGGTTTGGTTAAACCATGTCAGTATGTGGAAGACAGGTTTTTAATGAAATGGTGTGAAACCAACTTTAAACTCAGTTCATTAATGTATACTTACATTTACTGAAATCTTTAGTGGATAAATTTTATTGTAGGATACTTTTTCATTTATTAAAAAAATGGAAATAAACAGATATTAAAAAGTTTCACATACCCCTTGTTTGCCTTCAGGTACACCAGGAGTATGCGTACCCCCACTTGAGAAACAGTGGTCTATACCACAGTCAGCTGATGCACCTTCTCCCAGTGAGCCGACTCATCACCTCCTGTGATTCAGCCTACCACTGTGTCGTCCACACACTTAATGAAGGTGTTGCTGGTGTGAATGGGGGTGCAGTCTGAGGTTTAGAGACTGAAAAGAAGGGGGCCCAGTACACAGCCTTGAGGGGAACCAGTGCTGAGTATGAGGGGTGTGGACCCTATGTGGGTGCTCTGATAAAAAGTCTTTAATTCTGAAGCATGCGGAAAGAGGTAGTCCAAGGTTCAGCAATTTCCTCCAGAGATGGTGGGGATGGCTTGACACTTTCTCCCTTTCTTTTCCTTGCTTCCACTCTTAATGTCCTCTTGGGTGTCTTTGTTGAATTAGCAATAGTGCATACAAACAGCCAATGTGTTGATTTCCATTTGCTGGTGTGTGTGCGAATGGTGCCTTAAAATTTAACTGTCATGGGACAAAAGATGTTTTTTAAGTGTGTTTTTTTTTTTTTGCAGCAAGGCAATGACAGTAGCAGGAATGTGCATGTCAATGTGCCATTAAAAGGAGTCAGAAGCAGAGTTATGAAGCCTGAAACTAACAATTTGTGCCAATAAATTTGGAAAAGGGTAAAACAAAATTGCTTTGCATTCAAAGGTGGTGTGCTTTGTAGGCAACCCTAGTTTCATATCCAGATTTAATTCAGTGTAGAAAAAGAAGATTTTTACTACTAAAAATCAAGCATTGGTGCGCAGATTGTACGAATCCAGAAGGTTTTTCAGATCCATGAATGTTTGTCTGAGGTATATTTGGTTCAGTCTTGATGGGGACAAACAGGAAAACATAATCTAAATCTGAATTATTCAGGTGATGAATGTTTTTTTGCAACAACATCTGAGACAGCACAGAAATAATACATTAGGAAAACATTCAATAGCTCCTACATTTTGCTTTCATGTGTAAAAATGATATTCTACCTGGGACTGCTCTATTCGATAATAGGCTAGAACCAGTCCAAACATTTTAAATTATTCAGATGGTTTTCCATGAATGAGAAGTTGTAGAAAATGAGTGCCTTTCGGTTATGTTTTTTCCTGCACGACACAGAGATATCTTTTATCTGATAACATGGAAGTACTGCATTTTTCTAAGTGCTGTGTATGGGAGTAAATGTGACACTAGTTTTGATGTATTATGATAATGTATATTTTTCGTCTGCTTCTGTTTGTGCAATTCTCTGGCTCTAGTTTTTTAGGGGTGTTTTTCTCAAGGGAGCTGGTGGAAGATGAGGAGGAGGGAAGTAAGAGACAGGGAGTGGCATGGCGGTAGCTGGCATGCTCTCAACTATACAGAGATTTTGCAAGCTGGTAGGACAGACTGATGTTGCCTACTTCTGTTTGATCTTAAAGCCAGCGTGCATGTCTTTATGTGTCTGTCTGCACAGGCAGGTGTGTGTGCCTGCACAACAGTATGATGAGATTATTCTTGTGTGCGTATGTTTGCAAGAACTGCTGTGTGACTGTATCGTCTGGCCTCTGATCTCTTACAGCCATCAGAAATGAGAGGAGACAGTGAGGTGACTTTGATCTTCAACTGTTTTTCTTTTTTCTTCTTCAATGTTTTTTTTTTTTTTTTTTTTTTTTTTTTTTTAAAGAAATACAGGAGTCCTCTCTGGAGCCTTTGTCTTTTGATGCTAAAAATGCTGAATTCAGAAGAGAAACAGCAAAGATTAGTCAAAGATTAGATTAGTATTATTTATTGCACCAGACTTGTACAGTGGTATAAAAACGTTTAGGCACTCCTGAAAATTTCCATTATCTTCATTTATACTTTCTCATGATTGGAGGCACATGTCTATGAAGTCCAAGGCTTGATGAGCTCACCAAGCCACGTTTGTGTTCCAGTTAACAGCACTAAGTAGTTCAGTTCAAATAATAAAAAATGCACATCTTCTGTTAGTCCAATAAACCTAGTTTCACTACTGAAATATTACTGTTTCCATCACCTATTTCAGAGATCAAAATGAAGTTGCTGATCCAAACACCCAACAATATCTAAATGAAAATAATTGAAGTTTTCAGGGATGACAAACCTTTTTTATACCATCGTAAATGAGAAATCTGTGTAAAAAGACTGTTTAGAAAGACACCATCACCATCAAGGAAATCAAAACCAAAACAATCATATAACCATAAAATAAAATTTAAAAAAGTCTATTACTCTGGGAACAAGAGATGATAGTCTAAATATCTTAAAATAATATAACACCACTGAGGATTTCAATTAAAAGACACATTTTGCAGCTTTTAAGCCATATATTTCTAATTTTAGACTCAAGTCAGCTCCAATAATTCACACACACACACACACTAAAAACAAGCCTTTTATGATAGGCCCTCAGTTCATCGACCATTTGAACCAAGCTATTTAGCTCCTAGCTCTTCAAGGGCCTCCTTAAAAAGCCACTTTCCTCTGATTGACCCCATTTCAGGGGGTTTTGTGGTCTGTAAATCTGTAACAACTATAAAAGTTCTTAAAGCTAACTGCAAGCTTATCTGTATGAGATGCTTTGTTCTTGTCTATAAATGGCATTCTAAGCACACATTGGTGTTTCATTTTGAATCTAATCTGAAGTATCTGAGTGGATAAAGATATCTGCAATGATTACAGAAGGACACCGTGCTGGGTTAATTTTATCAATTGTTTTTAAGTGTAAGCCAAAAAAAAAAAAAGTCATGACCAAAATAGAAGGTTATAATATTTTGTTGGACCGCCTTTAGCTTTGATTATGGCACGCATCCGCTGTGGCATTGTTTCGATAAGATTCTACAATGTCACAAGATTCATTTCCATTCGGTGTTGCATTAATTTTTCACCAAGATTTGGCATTGATGATGGCAGATTCCAACCGCTGCACACAGCCTTCTCCAGGACATCCCAAAGATTCTCAAGGGTGTTAAGGTCTGGACTCTGCGGTGGCCAATCCATGCGTGAAAATAATGTGTCATGCTCTCTGAACCAGGCTTTCACAATTTAAGGCAGATGAATCCTGGCATTGTCATCTTGAAATATGCCTGTGCCATCAGGGAAGAAAAATCCATTGATGGAATAACCTGGTCATTCAGTATATTCAGGTATCAGCTGACCTCATTCTTTGAGCACATACTGTTGCTGAACCTGGACCTGAGCAACTGTACCAACCCCAGATCATAACACTGGCCCCACAGGCTTGTACAGTAGCCACAAGGTATGATGGCTGTATCACTTCACCTGCCTTTCTGGCCACATTTCTTCCTTGAAGACTATGGGGCTCCACTATCCTTTTATTTTTTAATTATATGTTGGACAGTTCTGAACCTAATTTTAGTAGTTTCTGCAATCTCCTTAATGTCTTTGATGCATGCCAATGATTTGAACCTTCTCAGACAGGCTAACATCTTCTCCTCGACCATGGGATGTGTATTTCCACATGGTTGTTTAGGAAATGAGAAGCAACTCATTGCACCAGTAGGGGTTAAATAACATGTTGCCAGCTGAAAGATAATCACCCATGCAATAATTATCCAATAGGAGGCTCATACCAATTTGCTTAGTTAAATGCAGGTGGCAAAAAAAAAAAAATTTTGTGGCCAGGCAGTGTATGTTACTATCACAATATATTTCTTGTGATAATAAGTAAAACAATAGAATTTATTAAGGTTCAGCACACTGAAATTAATCAGTGGTATGTCATTTGATACACACTATTGTTTCATTCTACAATAACATGTAGAACTATACTAGCAACTATTACACAGTAAAGATAAGTGATGTTCTGTGTTTGCAAAGGTAAGACTGGGCAAGTTGACAAGGCACATTTCATGTACAAGACAATTCAAAGTGCTTTACATAAAATATTAAAGCCATTACATCGAAGTGCAGGGGAAGCAATTTAAGGAGTTTCTATGTAAGAAAAATAAGTAAAAGAGATTTTAATAAGAAACATAAAGAAAATAAATAAATAAATATAAAACTTTAAGCTTAAAAGAAACAGTGCAGATCTGAACATCTGAATAAACGTTTTTTTAAATGCAGCTGAGAACAGGTGGGCCTTCAGATTTAAATAAACTGAGTGTTTTGGCTGATCTGAGGCTTTCTGGGAGTTTGTTCCAGACATGTGGAGCATAGAAGCTGAACGGAGCTTGTCCGTGTCCGGTTCTGACTCTGGGAACTGATAAAAAAGACTGGATCCAGATGACCTGAGGGGTCTGCGAGTGTGGCAAGGTACGCAATGAGGAACTGGGCCGGATTCGATCCCGCAGGCTCCCAGGTAAAAGTAATGTGTGCTTATCAGTCAGCCAAAGGAATGTTCCCCTGGCCAAGTAGCCAGGGAGCATCACCAATCGGAGGGATAGTGACAGGACCCCACCCTGTCACAGGTTCATACTGGGTCGGGAGGTCACTGATGTATTTTGGTCCTAAACCATTCAGAGCTTTTTAAACCAGCAACAGAACTTATAAGTTCATCCTCTGACAGAGAGGCAGCCAAAGTAAAGACCTCAGAGCTGGACTGATGTGGTCCACTTTTCTGGTCTTAGTGAGACCTCGAACAACAGAGTTCCAAATAAACTGCAGGTGTCTAATTGATTTTTCAGGTATACTGTAAAGATGCTGTTAAAATAATCAAGCTGAAGTGGCGGATTTTTCAATGAATCAGCTGATTGCTGTGTATTAGCTCCACCTCTTTGGTCCGGATCGGTTAGATCAGTACCCCTACCGAAGGGTGCCAAAAAAGTAGGCCGGGTCGGGTCGGATATAAGGGTACCCGTCCCAGTTTTTATCTGTGGAGACGCAAAAAAACGTGGACCGATCCGGCCCGACCCGACCCAGACCCGCTGGTGGAAACGGGGCTTTAGATGCAGCAAGGACCACAGGTTGTGAATGGTTCTAGCATTAAGACACTTAAAAATGTTTTTCATCAAATTCTTGTTCTCTAGCTCTGCTTATGTCCAATCAATGTTGCTGTTTCACTAAATTGTAAGGTTTTGGAGAAATGTCACATGCCACCACAGGCCCACGCTATAGTTATCTCCGGCTAGCTGCGTTATACTTTGAATGTTTTTCTTTGAAAATAACCCACATTAACATCCACATTAATCTGGTATATATTAGGCACCTAAAGAATACAAAGGATAAATTTGAGAGGTGTGCAGATACAGCATGTTGCCTTTCCACTGTATCGCTGTCACATGTTACATGTAACTTTTAAACTACTGAAGCTCAGATATTGGATGTTTACAGGTATTAGATTGGGAATACTCATGTGAGCTGCCCTTAGATATTTTCAGATCCTAACATTTTGCATGAGTAAATTCAAAGTAACAGACAGTTTCAGGCAGATGTTCAGCAGCTGGTTGGATAAAGACTGGACCAAAAGTCAAACACATGCTTATCACCATAAGTGAATTTGAAATTGAATCCTCAAAATGTAAACTTAGAATAGCTGCATCAGTGATTGTATTGGTGAAAGTATGACCTACTTCACAGTGGGGTTGAGAAACATTTAGCCAAGAATTAGCAGTATTTTTTATTGTTAACCTATTCTAACACCTGCAGTAACATAAAACACAAGCTGGCTTTCCACATCAAAGCATATTTTTCTCACAGTGCTGGACCCAACTTCAAAGTGTTTTTCCGAACCTTTTCTCTAAAACCAGCTGTAAAACCCCAATGGAGGCGGAGAGCAATGTTCGTCTCTTCTCATAGCAGTGTGTTGTTGCCATGGCACTCAGGTGGTGTTGACACTGGAGGGTGTAAACAAGGCGAAAAGGAACAAGGTGGTGGTGTGTACAGGAGTGGAGAGATCACACACAGATGGACAACACAGTCTAGATTAGTGATTGCCCGCCCTTTTTGAGCCAAAGCTCCCCTGTCTATTATCCAGGCCCACCACTAAAACATAGGCTAAGGTTACAGTGTGTTCACACTGCAGGTCTTACTGCTTGATTCTGATTATTTTTGGGTTTTTTTGTTCATGATTGTTCACATTATGATTTAAATATGACCATCATCAGACTCCACTGTGAACAGTGTGTGACCCTGAAGTGACCCGTATGCACAGAAGACGTTATGTAGACATAGAAGTGGGATGAAACGTGACATGATCATTCAGACTGAGATCACCTTGAAAAACAAGATATGGATCTGAATTAGGACCACATAAGAAGACTGGGTGTGATTTAACTAAATCAGTTTCACACTGTTGTGACTGTTGTAAAGGGGAAAAAAAAGATTTGGGTCACATAAGGACAAATGATTCAGAATTGCATGTAGTGTGAACATAACATAACCAATTTAGCCCTACTCTGAGACAGGGTCTTTTCGTGGTTCCATAGGAACCCATATGACATACAGGGGTTAGACAATGAAACTGAAACACTTGGTTTTAGACCACAATAATTTATTAGTATGGCGTGGGGCCTCCTTTTGCGGCCAATACAGCGACAATTCGTCTTGGAAATGACATATACAAGTCGTGAACAGTGGTCAGAGGGATTTTAAGCCATACTTCTTGCAGGATAGTGGCCAGGTCACTACGTGATGCTGATGGAGGAAAACGTTTCTTGATTCGCTCCTCCAAAACTCCCCAAAGTGGCTCAATAATATTTAGATCTGGTGACTTCGCAGGCCATGGGAGATGTTCAACTTCACTTTCATGTTCATCAAACCAATCTTTCATCAGTCTTGCTGTGTGTATTTGTGCATTGTCATCCTGATACATTGCACCGCCTTCAGGATACAATGTTTGAACCTTTGGATGCACATGGTCCTCCAGAATGGTTCAGTAGTCCTTGGCCCATCTAGCACAAGTCCTGGGCCAAGCAAATGCCGTGATTTGGGCAGCTGTGGTTTTACGTTTTTTGGATACAATCCGGGTTAGCACCCGAACATCACGTTCAGACAGCTTCCTCTTGCGTCCACAGTTAATCCTGTTGGATGTGGTTCGTCCTTCTTGGTGGTATGCTGACATTACCCTGGATACTGTGGCTCTTGATACATCACAAAGACTTGTCTTGGTCACAGATGCGCCAGCAAGACATGCACCAACAATTTGTCCTCTTTTGAACTCTGATACAATGTTGTAGGCATTGCAATGTTTTGATCAAAACCGTGCTTTTTACCCTCCTAATTGAACCTTCACACTCTGCTCTTACTGGTGCAATGTGCAATTAATGAATACTTGCCACCAGGCTGGTCTAATTTAGCCATGAAACCTCCCACACTAAAATGACAGGTGTTTCAGTTTCATTGTCTAACCCAGTGATTCCCAACCCTGGTCCTCAAGGCACAATATCCTGAAGACCTTTCATTTTACCCTGCTAGGACACTGCTGATTCAAATTAAATGGATCTCTGACGAGCTCTGCACCAGTCTGCCACTGACCCATTAATGTGAGTCAGCTGTGTTTCAACAGGGCAACATGGAAAATCCTCAGGATAGTGTGCCTTGAGGACCAGGGTTGGGAATCACTGGTCTAACCCCTGTAAGTGTTCAGTATTTTGTCGCCACTTAACTTAAAAAACAGAATAACGTCTTAAATGTTCACAGATACGACATGGATACAACCGGGGCAAGTTTAATAAGTTAAATTCACATGTTGTCTCCTTTGTGTGTGGCGCTCTGCTCTCCTGTCTTCCTCCATCAAAAAAAGTATTGTCTGCTGCTCGATTCTCCTTCTCCTGGCTCTTTCTTTGCTCTTCCAGCCTCAATGTTAGACCAAGGGGCAAACTCCACTAAAAAAGACTGAAGCCCAGAAATTAAGTTTCATAATTGTAGTTCTTTCTTCATCCGCTAGGGGCTGGCTCCAAAACAGAGCAAATTCCCATAGACTCCCATGTTAAAAATGCCATCTTGGAGTAAACATGTTTACAGTCTGGTTCAAAAAATCATTTTAGGCTTAATAGGTCAAGTTAACCTTCATGTCAGCTGTGAGGGGGGTGATTTTTTTTTTATAACTCATCCATTTAGATGGTATTTAATCTTGAAATTACACACAATTAGGTGCATGTCCTTTTGATTTGTTGGCAGTTTTGACATGTACAGTACTAGATAATGTTGCCCCGCTACAAAAGAAGAAAATCTGCCAGAAGAAGCAGGCTCCCTGGTTTAATTCCCAGCTACGAGCTTTAAAACAGACATCTTGATGTTATGAGAGGAAATGGCGTGCATCTGGCTTAGAGGAGTCTCACTTAGTCTGAAAAGAAAGTCTAATAGTTTATAAAGAATCCTTACGTAAGACGAGAACAGCTTACTATTCATCATTGATAGAGGAAAATAGGAATAATCCCAGGTTCCTTTTCAGCACTGTAGCTAGGCTGACTAAGAGCCGTAGTGCTGATGAGCCATGCATTCTCCCAACTCTCAGCTGTGACGACTTCATGAGTTTCTTCATAAACAAAATTGTTTCTATTAGAGAGAAAATCCATGACATCTTTCCAGCTACTGACGACGTCTTACCCCCAGCAGGATTAGAGACATCTGTAGATGCTGATTTATGTCTGGATCATTTCTGCCCTGTACAGATTTCTGAGTTAACCAAACTAATTGTGGCATCCAAACCTTCTACCTGCATTCTTGATCCCATCCCAAGTTCCCAACCAAGTTGTTAAAGGAAGTTTTTCCTTTGATTAACACTTATTTACTAGATCTGATCTATTCATCTCTATTGACAGGATATGTACCTCAGTCCTTTAAGACTACCGTAATAAAACCTCTAAAAAACCTTCTCCTGATCCAGGAGAGTTAGCTAATTATAGACCAATATCCAACCTCCCCTTTAAGTCTAAAATTCTTGAGAAAACAGCTTCAGCTCAACTTTGTGCCCATGTGAGCAGAAATAATCTGTTTAAAAAGTTTCAGTCTGGTTTTAGAGCTCATCATAGCAGAGAGACGGCACTGGTGAAGGTTACTAGTGATCTTCTTATGGCTTCATATAAAGGACTCCTGTCTGTACTTGTCCTGTTAGATCTCAGCGCTGCATTTGACACCATTGATCACAATATTCTGCTACAGAGACTTGAACATGCTATTGGAATTAGAGGAACTGGATTAGACTGGTTCAAGTCATACTTATCTGATAGACTTCAGTTTGTTAATGTCAACAACGAGTCTTTATCGTGCACCAGAGTAACTCATGGAGTTCCCCAGGGTTCTGTGCTCGGACCAATACTCTTCACATTATATATGCTTCCTTTGGGTAATATCATCAGACAACATAGCATAAATTGTCATTGTTTTGCAGACGACACTCAGATATACTTATCTATGAAGCCTGATGAAACCAATCAGTTTGTTAGATTACAAAGATGTCTTAGTGACATAAAGACCTGGATGACCCTGAACTTTCTGCTTCTAAATTCAGACAAGGCCGAGGTTGTTGTCTTTGGACCTGAAAAACTCAGGACTAAATAATCTAGCTAATAATTATTATATTTATGATCTGGATGGCATTAATTTGACTTTCAGCACTACAGTGAAGACTCTTGGTGTCATTTTTGACCAGGATTTGTCATTCGGCTCACATATAAAACAGGTTTCTAGAACCGCCTTCTTCCACCTACGTAATATTGCTAAAATTAGGGACATCCTCTCCCAGAGTGATGCAGAAAAACTAGTCCATGCTTTTGTTACTTCCAGATTGGATTACTGTAATTCCCTATTATTGGGCTGCCCCAAATATGCCTTGAAAAGTCTCCAGCTGATCCAGAATGCTGCAGCGAGGGTTCTGACTAGAACCAGCAGGAGAGATCATATTTCTCCAGTTCTAGCTTCTCTTCATTGGCTCCCTGTTAAATCCAGGATAGAATTTAAAATTCTTCTTCTCACATATAAAGCTCTCCATGATCAAGCTCCATTATATATTAGAGATCTCATAGTTCCATATATTCCAAGCAGAGCACTTCGCTCTCAAACTGCAGGTCTTCTGGCAGTTCCAAGGGTCTCTAAGAGTAGAATGGGAGGCAGAGCGTTTGGCTATCAGGCCCCCCTATTGTGGAACCAGTTACCAATTCAGGTTCAGGAGGCAGACACCCTCTCTACCATTAAGATTAGGCTTAAAACCTTCCTTTTCGATAAGTCTTATAGTTAGGGATGGCTAGCCTTCTCTTAGTTAAGCTGCTATAGATTTAGACTGCTGCGGGACGTTCATGATGCACTGGGCTTTTTTCCCCACTCATCTCTGCCTCTTCATGTAGAAACTTGTGACAGTACTGCATCATTAACTGTGCTTCTCCTCTCTCAGCAGGTCTAGCTGGATAAAAGTTTCAGTATCTGTTGGTATCTCTTTTGTCTTCTCCACCCCAGCCGGTCGAGGCAGATGGCCACCTGAGCTGGGTTCTGCCGGAGGTTTTTCCTCCCTGTTAAAAGGGTGTTTTCCTTCCCACTGTCGCCACCACCCCGTGCTTGCTCAGGATGGGGGATTGGACCGGGTCCAGTCTAGATTTGATTTAATCTGTTGGTTTCCTTAGCTATGCTATTATGAATCTGATCTGAATTTTTCTGTCTGTTAAGTACCCTGAGGTGACATTGTCATGAATGGACACTATACAAATAAAGTTGAATTGAACTGATTGACAGGTGGCAGACTGGGTGCCGTGGAGGCTAATAGTTAGCTCTATGCTTTCTCCCAGGAAGGCCTCAGCCTGTAGCAGAGTTGCACAATGGCGGTTTTTGGCTGGTTAACAGCAAGTTTGTGTGTGTCTTACCTTTGAACAGTTTATCTTCGTTCGTTCCTGTTCACTTCGGATTAGCTCGGTTAGAGTTCACTCGGCTTTCAATCATTTGCCTTTGCTCATTTTAGTATTTTTCAGGAGTGCTGTCACATACGACACGGCAAGATGGAGACAGAGGGAACACCCAACTGGCTTCACTTTCCCCTCTTCAGACGTGACCGGATACTACATCCATTTTTTTTTTTTTTTTTTTACAGTCATTGTGTTAGATGCCTGATGTGATCGTCCGTGATGAATAATCCTGTCATGCAGACCACGATAACAGTGGTGATTCATTTCTTCTCTTCAGTCATTTCGCAGGTTTTGTTTTATTTTGTTGGGGTGCAAAAATAACATGTCACTGTCACAGACAGGTGCTTCGCATCCTATCAAGGTCCCCGACTCATGTGTGAATGTCAAATGAAACAGTTCCCCTGGAAAGGGGTAGTTCATAGAACGAAATTCGAGGTGAGCAGTTCTTAGAACTGTGTACTTAGAACTCCTCTGTCTGAATGCGGGTATAGTGTGCCATCAAATCCAACTAATTGTTGTACGTTTTGATTTTGAGAAAAAGCGATTTTGGGAGTCGGTTGGGCTTTAATGAGCAGCCAGGATAATACAGCTGGAAGCCATTGAAAACCAGTCCCAGCTGCTCTGAAGGGATGCATCCCTCTATGTGTATGGGTCTGGTCTACCAGGTGAGATAAATGTGGGCCTGGGATGACGGAACTTGGATAATGCACTATGGAAATTACCAATTTTTCTTTACAGTATGCCAAAAATAGAGGATAAGACTGTTGTTGGTAACGTGTATCTGACAGTACACAGTAATAAGGAGCAAGTGGAAAGCAACAAACAGGTCAATAGAAAGGAAAATTATTCAGATGCAACTCTCACCACAAGTAGCAAAAGATGTCCAACTGATTTGCTGCTACATTTGCCCATCATCTCACCTGATCTTATGTGCCATGGATTTTACTGGAGGGCTGAATAAAAAGTCTGCAAGGAGCCTGGAGCAAAGGCTGCAGACAAATCACCATTCTAGACAATCTCTAAAACATGTTAAGACTATAAATCATGTGCAAAAACAACTATAGTCCATTAAAGGTTGAATATGGAATACGGACAGAACAGCGACATCACGTGTGTTTAGGTTGTAGTTGCAACGGCAGAAAAACAACTCCAGCCGCTGGGATGCCAGGCTCACTGCCGATACGCAAGTGACCAACAGTCTGCAGCATGTCCAACAAGTAACGCAGAGGAGTTTATAACTGACAGCTAATGTTAGCCATATTAGCAAACAAGCTAGCTTACCGATCCAGCAGGAAAGTCGCCATTTCCGTGTTTTACTCCGTGGAAAACGTTTATGTGGGTCCATTTAGTGAAGTCTTCACCTAAATTTACTCCAGGTTTTGCTCTTCTCAGGTCACTCCTCCTCAGAAACAGATAACAATATCTCCAGGGCTCTGAAGCAGCTGCTTCACTGGTCATCTCTACGGTTTTCCCCTGTACAAGCCTGACTATGACCAAAATATTGTTTCCACACAGAAATCGTATTTGGCAACCTGCAATGGCGGCGTGTATTGGCTTATAGACGTAAATAAAATGTCATTATCGAACCCGTAAAAAATTATTTTATAATTATTTTTAGGCTAAATATAATTTTTCTGGGAAATGTTGTACTTTCATTCTGTACACCCCCAAACGACCTGTGGAGGTTTTTTTTTTTTTCTTAAATATAGCTTTTAATAAAAATGTTCCATATTCAACCTTTAACTATTCCAGTTGGGCACTGATAGATATATATTAACATCTTGTATAGCCAGCAGGTGTCTCAACAGCAAAGAGAGAAAAAGGGGTATAATCATCTTCAGAAAATGGCGAGTGTTGTTAGATTTTTTAAAAAAAAGTGTTAAAGAAAAATACCAATAATCAGGTTAAAACATTATGAAAAATTCAGTATGGCATCTTATCCAGCTGATCTTATCCACATTAACATAGTCTCCTATTTGTGAAAGAAAACACTGCAGAAGGAAGTGAAACCTACATTTTATCTAATGGCCAAAAGGAGACAGCCCCTATGGCTAAATAGAAATTTGGGGAATTTGTATGCATCTGCTCAATTTATGACCTCCATAAGCATTGTTCTTACTAGTTTATTGCCTCAAAGTCATTTTTAAATAATTCTCCCATTTAGAGGAGCTTAAACATGCATCTGCAACTGCTTTGCATTGGTGCTTCACGAAAATCATGTTTACATTTTACCACAGACCAATCTGGGTGTGGGTTAGGCTTGGTTATCTTCCTGTGCTGTTGCTGGCCCTTTAGTTTTGTGCTGAGGTCATTATGGGCAAAACTAAGTGTTGAAATAAACAGATTTTTTTTTCACTGCAGCTGTTGTCTGTGCAGCTGTGTTTTGACCCCTGCTTGTTTGCTTTTGTTGGTTTTGACATTTTGTCCACTTAGGGTTATTAGCTCGCGCTAACTTAGCAAGTAGCATCCAACCAACACAGAGGCTGTGACAGGTTACTTTGCTGTTCTGGATGCAGAAGTAGAAACTTTATATGATGGATGGGCACATAACCTTGCATGTAATTAAGGCGTAACTCTTAAGGTCCTATTTGTGGTATTTGTTTTGTTGTGTCAAATGTGCTCAATCTGCTAAATGGTCAAACTTTAACTGTATTTTGTGCACACACAAAAAACAGCCTTCTGCAGCTGAGGCACCAAAACATTCTCACATCTTCCTCCAGTTTCCTAAACGTGACTCGGTCTGATCCTTGTTTTATTGGGTGGTTTAGTGGATGTGTTCCTTTGCAACATAATAAGAGAGGACATGAGTCTCTTATGAACCTTCAAAGCCACATGGCCACATGAAAGCAAAAATCAGCCTATCGCAGCAGCAACAACAGGAATCGAGTCCATTTTCCTTCTGTTATGATCGACTGGATATGAAACAGGCCCGGGCTTCTGTGTCATTCTGTGTGGAACTCATTTCCTGGCTGTTATCGGTTCATATGGCTCTGTTTTCTTGTGGACGGGAACTTCAGAAAAGAGAGAGCAACGATCACAGGAGGGCTCAGCAGCTTAGCCATGCTGACCACCCCACTGATGGCAGTTATGCAACTCATAGGGCTACTTTCGGTCAGCACAGGGGGTGATTCACGTTCAGTCCAACAACCTCAGGGTAGAAACAAACCCTTTCTTCAGGTCTGTGACCCTTAGCAAGGCAGATTTTAATGTTGCACCTGCTTAGACTGGAAAGTCTGGTGAAAATAACTTCAACTGAACACTTTCTTTCTTATGAGAGAGTGGGGCTCAGACAGCGAGGTTTCCAGGAAAGAGAGTGCATTTTGTTTTAAAGGCTGTGCTGATGAGTCTGCAGTCAGACAGACTGACGGGGAGAGAGAGAGCAGCACTGCTGGGTCAGCTAAGCCTTACCCGTCACCTCTCTGTCAGCTCAGCACTTTTGGACATATATCTGCCATGTAGAGCTGCTGGTCCAGTGACATGCCACTCACTCCCACTGAAGCCTGCGGTGCTAAAACTTCCTGCAACCCTCTACTGACTTTTTGAAATTCAAAAAATGCAATAAAACCAAAATGTATGAAATAGTATAACCAAAATTATAGCTTTACACAAGTAATTAGTTCATAATTAGTTCGTGCTTTTTATTGTTATTGCTTTCTTTTCTATTAACAGATGCTGTATATATGTGTTCTATGAGTGCACAAGTTATGCAATGTGAGCAAACACTAAACTTTGTGCTTATTTGAATATAGCAGTCTTAATGATTGCTTCAGGTGTTAAACCTGGCCACATGTCAGAGCAATGCAAGGGTATACTGGTTTCCGTGTTCCTTTAATAGCTGAGAAATGCCGCTAAAAGTCATGTTATCGGGTCATCATCCTCTTCGTCCTCCATGTCCCATAAGCTTCGAACACTAGGTGGCATCCTGTGTGCAAGAGGCGATCTGTCAGCTCTCCCACTGTGGCCCACACGCACCGAGTTAATGGCCAGAAACATCTGGACACACGTGCAATTGAAAAGCTGGACACAGCTGTAGACAGGAACGATCCAGCAGAGTGTTTTCCTGCAGGCAGCCTTTCTTGTTTTACTGTTCTTAGCTGTGGCCTGCACGGTCTTCATCACCTCAGGAGCTGGATCTTTTTTAAGTTTGACATTTCTGCTCGGTTTAGTTCTATAAACAACACCAAGACTTTCTGTTATGTTATCATGTGTTTTTAGAAGCCTTCGGGGCGATGATCATGAGTTAGATAAGCTCGGATTGTTTTTGTTTAAAATGGCACCCCAAAAGGAAATCTGATCCAGAATCAAGGTTTTTGATGTAAAAGGGCATGAATAAAAGCTTGCATATGAGGAAGGTGGGGGGAATATTTGAGGGGGAAGGATTTTCTTATAATGTGGCTACTTCTCTTTCCACTCCTGAATACATTCCTCCACACAACCAGTTTTCTCTGCCTCTTTTCTTTTTTTCCTGCTCTGGCAGGTTTAAGAATCCCATGGCAGGTCTGACCTGGTGACATAACACTCAGTCTGCCTTTGATCTGCAGATTTTTGCAGGTATTTCCTCCTCTCCAAGCTGCTGTCACTGCTCTAGTTGAGAGAAGAAAAGAAGAGCTTCCGGTGTTTCATTCCTCCAGTGAAGATGTAAATTAAGCATGCGACCAAATGACTACACAGCGTGATCTGGCAGGTTTACATAATGCTGGAACCTGCTCAGGTTTCCCGTGGCCAAGCAATAGCAGCTCCAGCTTGGCCTACATCCTGTTTCTGGGGCTATTTAGCGATGGCTGTGAATGGCTCCGGTAGCAAACAGCATGGAAGTGTCTGATTGCAGAGAATGGAAGGCAGTGAACTGCCCACTCACCAGCTTGCTGCAGCCCCCGCACACAGACATACAAATACACTCTCATATAAAGAAGCATGTTGGCGGCAAGAGCGCCTGCTGCACAACCATTCAAACCGTGAGGTGAAAAACTGGAAACTACTAACTTGAATTAGGAAATAATTTAGCTTTAAATGACTTAAAGTATAAAAGGCTAATGGACACAAACGTACGCACAAACAAAATGCAAACACACAAGCTCCCTCGCTTGACTCTTCCCATCTTACTGTCGCCCACACACGGACATGCTCTCTCACGTGTTTGTATGTGCCAATACAGAAGTCCCAGATGGACCACTACCAGAGTAGGAATTACATAACCAAATCCTGTTTCAACTACAAACTTTCATTTTTATATGATGAAGCACTGAGAAGATGTTTGTCTATATTAACACAGATACATTACATAACCAAAAGCAAATTATTGTCACTGTAAAGGCTCATTAACACTGAAGTTAATATTAAAAGGCTAATTTGTGTGACTTAATCACTTATTTTGGCAATGGTGTTTGTCAGTCATGATAACACTACACACACCAATGTACCTGGTGATGTACATTCAGTAGGGATGTATGATAACTTAAAAAAAACCCTCAATAAAAAAAAAAATTTCAGCTTCTAAAGGCTGATACAGATAAATGATAACCAATAACACACATGCATACCTAATCATGACATCAAAATTGTTGAAAGATGTTTGCCTAATTTTAATTTTTTATGTTTATCATGTTCAGATGAATCATAGGACATTGACTTGGTCAGTTTTTGCACGTCATGAAAATCTAAACTGCTTCAACGTAACTTGAAATGACTTTATGCTGTTTGTTATCATCATTCATGAATAATGAGCAATCTCCTGTGCGCACAAAACTACACTGTCGAATACAAACATTTGCAGGTTTTCAGCAAGTGGTGAAGGAAATCTAAAGGGATTTTCCATGAAGTGCCAAAAAATATGACTCGATTAAAAAGAAAAAAGGAGCAGGGTTTAAAAAGAAACATTCCCCCCCGTAAAAAAAAACTATACAAAACAAACAGAAAAAAAAAAAAAAAAAAAAAAAAAAGAAGAGAAAAAAGGGGGGGGAGGAGAAAAAGGAGGAGAGAGAGAAAAAAAAAAAAAAAAAAAAAAAAAAAAAAAAAAAAAACAAAAAAAAAAAAAAAAAAAAACCCCCCCCCCCCCCGAGACCACCACCGCACCCCACCAAAAAAAAAAAAAAAAAAAAAAAAAAAAAAAAAAAAAAAAAAAAAAATTGGACAAATAAAGAAATCTTGAATCTTGAACTTTGTCTCATAAATACAGGGAAATTCTGCAATGGTGCAGTAGTCCTCAAAATTATTCATACCCTCCAATTAAAGAATGAAAAAAATCAGTGAGTGAAATAAGTTGAAATCAACAAAAGTAATGATAAATAAAAATTTCATGAAAATCATTAAATTGATTTTGAATGGTGTTTCAACAGAAATATTATAAACAAGCATACAAAAAATAAAACAAGTAAACAAGCATGATGGGGCTCCAAAAGCAAATTTTTTTTTTGAGCAACACTTTGAGGCAATCACTGCAATCAGGTGTTTTCTCAAATGTTCAATCAGACTTCTGCACCTGTTCACAGGTATTTTGACACACTTTTCATTGGAAAGGTGCTCTAATGTGTCTGGGACAGTTTTTATTATTATTTTTATTATTATTATTATTATTATTATTATTATTATTATTATTAGTAGTAGTAGTAGTAGTAGTAGTATTTTCAACCACAATTCCAAAGCAATATTTTATTTCACTAAATTATAATTCAGTAAATATTAATTTATTATCAGTTTCTTTAATTTCCTGTCATTTGAATTACAATTGTGAATTTAGCCTTTTCTTTAATTGGAGGGTATGAATAATTTTAGGACGACTGTATATCTGGAAAGGTTTCTGTTAGACATGTGTATTTATTGTTTACTGGTCCAGATAGCAGTAAACAACATAATTTTTTTTATATATCTAAAGTGATTATTTTGTTCTTACTAGTCAGTCCGTCATTTTCTGTACTGCTTATTCAGTTCAGGGTCGTGGGAGCCTATCCCAGTTATTATTAGGCGAGAGGTGGGGTACACCCTGGACAGGTCACCAGTCCAGGTCCAACAGAATGAGACAGACAACGACGCACCCTCACATTCATTCCTAGGGACAATGTAGAGTGATCAATTCACCTAACATGTATGTCTTTGGACGGTGGGAGGAAGCCGGAGTACCTGGAGAGAACCCACGCATACACTGGAAGAACATGCAAACTCCACACAGGAAGGCCATTGTTGAAATTGTTTGAATCCCCCTCCCCAGCCATGAATTGAACTAGCAACCTTCTTATTGTGAGGCTGTGGTGCTAACCACCATGCCATCGTGCAGCCCATTTGTATTATTCTAACTAAAACACATATCTTCTGTAAAACAGGCAAATCTATCTCATTTAATCTCATTAAGTAACGCAAAGAATATTTCCACAGCTGCACAAAGGTGACGCACAATCATAGTCAATCATGTAGGCACTAATTGTACTTGAATCTCAAATGGGGATAGGCTATTTATGTAGAGCAACTCTCTCAATAAAAAGCACAAAAGTCTGCTAGCAGAAAAGTGGTCAAATCTGACCTGGAATTCTCCATGAATGCAGCAAACAAGATTTGTAATGGTTTTGAACTGTCACCCCGTGAAGGAGAGGGTTACGCAACTTGAGGTTTCAAGAAAACAGGATTTGACTGTTAATCGGGTTCATCTCGCTGCATCTCCTGCCAAACAGCAGCATGTCCCTCACAGCTCCGCGTGGATGACAGAATGCTACCATTTACAAGGTAGCAGGGAGAGAGGCTGGAGGTTGGGGTAACTGAGAACAGATGTAACTTCTGCCACGTACACATAAACCTTGTCACCCTGACTCATGTCCTCCTGTCAGACTACATTGTTGACTTCTTCCCGGCCATCTTTTTTTTAGAAAGAAGAAATCTACCAGTTCTCTTACATTTGTGCTGTGATTTTTTCCCCTCCAATGCTTTTTCTCTGCCCCCTACCCCCGCTCCTCATGTGCTAGTTTTAACAACAGGGTCACTGTGGCCCACTGGCGTCTCCTTGGTCCTCTACTGGACACAGACCACTCTGTCTGGGTGTGCGAGAGCCAAAGGGGGGCTTACATGACTCTCCACTCACAACACAGTTACAACAACCTGGGGAGACATAGGTAAGTTTTAAATGCCAGTCTTGTCTTTCCAGTGTAGCTCGTCTTTGTTCAAACACATGACTAGAGGCTGAACAATGTAAAAGTTGTCAAATGCATAACACTCTAAGGTGCTGTTTGAAGTGGATTTTCCCTCTTTGTCTCCCCCCTTTCATTCCCCCATCTGGCCACATCACATAAAAAGCAACACAATAGCCTTGTTGTGCTGGTAATATTGCTCAGGAGGTAAATACAAGGTTTTGTTGTCATACCCCTCCCCCCATCTTGTCTGCTCTCCTCCTGGGAGTCTTAGAATCACCTCAGATTCAAACCGAAATCTGAACAATCGTTCCTTTATGAAACCTGTAATTCCTTGCCGTTCACAGTTAGATGCAGGAGTCAGACCCCTGACTGCAGGTCATGGGGGATATGGTCTTTGTGGCCTAAATTAAATGCATCCTGTTAGATTCTCTGAACTTTCTGTGTGGCTTTAAAGATTTTGGCTTTGATGACTGATGCATCTCACATGAGCACCATCGGACCTGAACAGCTTACATCTGACCTCGTTGACTCTCATGTGACTTTAAAGTGATGAGCCATAGAGTTTTAAATACCTTGGATTTGGTGACAGTTGGCTGAGGGAGAGAAGAGCCAAACTAATTCAGGTGTGCTTGACCACTAATTTAATTCATGTTCACCCTGAGAGGAGAAGCCAGCGTAGAAAATGATTCCAGCAGGATTTAAGAAGCCCTAATAAATATGTAATAAAAGCTGCAAAAGGCCAATTCAACAAAAACATGAGCAAGGTTGACCTTTTTTGTGTACTTGTGTCCTTGGACAACAAATTTCCATTAGTTTTTCTAAATAATTTTCCAGGAAATCCTTGCCTCCCTGTTCTTTGAACCATAAAAATTGACTTGTAACAATGAAGCAAGCGATAAAGGTGGAGGGTTGAGTGGCAACAGAGCTGCAGCTGCAAATGGTGTTAGATGCATCGGCAGCACACCTGCAAGATCAGATATTAGTTGTCAATCAATACCCTAGAAAGCTGCAAATGAGCCTGAGGGAGCAAAGCGCGACTTAAACAGCTGATGGCAATGAGCTAATCCAAGGAATGACCTACTGTGTCTGATCCCCCCTTGTTAAAGGAAAATTCAACATACAGGGTTTTTTGTGTGTAGGTTGCTCAACACAACCCAAAAATAGTCAAATCCTCTTTAAACTGTATTTTTGTTTACATTAACATCAATATCTCCTTAGTTATCCCAACAATACGATATGCAAATTAAGTGGCTACTGTAATTGGATGCATGCACATGCATGCATCGGTCAGTTGCATACAGTATCATTCTTTATTAAATGTAGGTGGAAATGTGATGTTGACTAGAAGGAATATAAACTTCTGCAGTTCTGCAGACCCCAACATCTGTAAGAGAGGAGCGATGCAGTGGTAAGAAGATAAAAAAAAGGACATGGAGGGGGGGGCAAAACAAGGTCAATGAGCTGCATATGTATTTAGTTACAATAAACTGCACATTAATGAGAAGTAAGGTACATAGCTTCAGGTTGTGAAGGCTTCCTTGAAGATGGGCAAAATCTACCAAGTTGTAAGACCCCCTTAAGTGGTCCCCTTAAGAAAAAAGAAAAGACCAAGCATTGTGCACTGATGAATGCTGGGAAGCTGAAGTCTCGTGAAATCCTTTTTTCCTTTTTTCAGCCTTGAAAAAGACACTACCAGAACAAAAGATGGCATGCAGAAAAAGAAGAAAAAGAAGAAAAAGAAGATTTCCCAAACATAACACCTTGAAATCTCAGGTCAAGATCACAGACTGCATAAATGATAGACTAAAACATCGTCGTCAGGTTTGAAGCTGATGCAAAAATTGGTAAAAACACAATACCACCAATATATACTGATCCAAAACATCTCTAGTTCCAGTAGATTTACCTTAAAACAGTGGTTCCCAAACTGTGGGGCCAGCCCCCAGGAGGGGCTCAGGGCTATGTTCGGGGGGCCCAGGCAGGCTAAAAAGTATAGTTTTTGCACTTCTAACAAAAAATGAGCATATTTTTTAAAGTACTAATGAACAAATGATGATGAACTCCTCCTAAAGCAGTGTATTTTTTCATGCATCTCATGGTAAATGTTTGGGTGCAGGTGGTAGCAGTGGTGGGATGGGGGGCTTGACTTTATAATTGGCAATGAAAAGGGGCCCTGCAGAAAATGCCTTAAAACAACATTAACTTCTCTTAGTGAGTCACTCTGTTTCCAAATAGTTCTTAGCATGTATCAAAGCACAATAGGAACTAATACAAAACTAAAATTACTGCAATATAACTGGTTGAGGCAAATATATACTCCAGAAAAACTTACCTGTTATAATAAAGCCACACCTGATAACTGTACAAAATTTACAAGTAAAAATACCACTATATATGGAATGGATTTAAATAAAAAAGAAATAGAAAAGAGAGAAAAGAAAAAAAAAAAATTTTAAAGGGAAAAACCTCACTAGATACAAGTTATTAGATTTATATTTACAAAAAAAAAAAATTAAATTTTTTTTTTAATATAAAAAATAAAAAAAAAAAGAATGAATAAAAGGAAAAAAGAAAAAAAAAAAGGAAAGGGGATATAAAAATATAAAAAATCTATATTAAAAAAAAAAAATAAAAAAAAAAAAAAAAAAAAAAAAATTCAAAAAAATAGAAAAAAAATTATGTAGAGAGAGAAAAAAAAAAAAAAAATAGAAAAAGAAAATAGGCTCTTTCAAAAGAATATAAAAATTTGAGATGGTATAAGATCTTTTTATCTATTAAAAAAAAAAAAAAAAACAAAAAAAAATGGAAACTTTTTCCCAAAAAAAAAAGGAAAAAATCGGGTTATATGTATTTTTTAGTATTTTTTTTTGTTGTTGTTTTTTTCTTCTAAAAAAAAAAAAAAAATGATGAAAACCGTGGGGTAATAATGAGACCCCCTAGTGAAAATTTTAGAGGTTGAGGGGGAGAAAAGATGTTAAATTATTAACTTAAATTAAAGAAAGGAAATAAAAAAATTAAAGGAAAAAAAAAAATTCATTAAATGAAATAATTTATTATTTATTATTGCAATAAAAAAAAAAAATAAAAAATTTTTTTTTTATTAATATTAATGACCCTCATCAAAAAAAAAAAAAAAAAAGAAAAAATAAAAAAAAAATAAAAAAGAAAAAAAAAAAAAAAACAAAAAATAAAAATATAAAATTATTGAAACATATAATTAACAATCAAATGAACTTAAATTCTGTTCATTCTTTATAAGATTTTCTATAATGTGACTTCCTGGGTAATCTAAAAAAATTAAATTAAATGAAAGGAAATGAATATGAAAATCTAAAACCTACTAATAACTTAATGCTGAAGAGTAAGTAAGAATAGATGAGAGAAATGAACTGAAAGAGAAGATCAAAGAAACTAAAAAGAAAAGAAGAAAAGGGAAAAATAGAAAAGAATCAAAAAAAAGTATAATTAATAAAAGTCCCTAGATACCTTGACCTAAAAGAAAGTAGAATGAAAAGAATAGAAAAAACCAGACAAAACAAACAAGAAAATGAGAGAATATGGTGGAAGAGGAAAAGAAAAAAAAAAAAAAAAAAGGGAAGAGCTCCAGGAAGAGATCAGAGAATGTTCAACAAAGAACATCACTGAAGCCCTCTCCCTGGAGGGGGCAACAGGGGAGGGTTAATCAAAAGCAGCCCCTTAGAACAAAACAAAAAAAAAGCAATCAGGTATAAAAAGAAAAAAAAAAAAAAACAAACTGAGAAAAAAGAAATTAAGGAATGATGAGATAAGATAAAATTTAGGATTAAACTTTAAAAGAAAATGAAAAAAATCTGTGTATAAAAAACCCCTAATATCACCCACAGAGAAAAAAGGGGAGGAAAAATGGATGGGGGGATTTTTTTAAGGGGGGGGAAAAAGAGGGGGAGATAAGGAAAGATGAAGGGAAAAAAAAAGAAAGATCCGAAGAAAAA
This sequence comes from Atherinomorus stipes, assembly GCA_023101725.1. NCBI lineage: Eukaryota > Metazoa > Chordata > Actinopteri > Atheriniformes > Atherinidae > Atherinomorus > Atherinomorus stipes. The sequence continues at coordinate 152,264 of JALJCO010007076.1, forward strand.
ACCTATCCAGAGGAAAAATCTCCAGAGTGGGGAGGAGGTAAAACTTAAAAAAAGAATAACAACATCAAAAAAGAAAATAACAAACAAAGGAGTGAGAAAAAAACAAAGAAGTGACTTTAAATAAACGGCAGACACAACAAACCAAACCAAGTGACTAACTAAAAAGAAATGAAAATGCTGAACAAAAATAAAATACCACTACCGACTGAACTGAAAACTAAAAAAATGGAAAAGGAAAAAAAAAAAATGGAAAAGTCCAAAATCAGAAAAAAAATCATATAAAAAGAAAAATAGATAGTAAAGGACTGAAAAGGGTAATAATAAAAAAGACTAAATAATTATTTAAATTTCATATATAATTTTTCTTTATAATTTTTCAATAAATTTTTTATTTAATATATATTGAGAGTATAAAGATAAGGTAAATAATAGAAATATGATTAAACAATGAAGTATTGAAAAATAGAGGAATTAAGAAAAGTTTAATACTTTATAGAGTTAAAAATTTAATTTCTTTTCCTTATTAAGTTCCATAATTTTGTTCTTTTGCACATTTACTCCTATCTCCCCCCCACTCGCCAGCCTGGTGCTTCAGATCGATCAACTTCTTCTGGAGATACTGAGGTCTCAGCAGAGGCTAAAAGGGGGCACAGCATCTGCAGTCGCTGCTCCAAAGATTTTGAACTTTTTACCGCTGCACATCAGAAACCCCATCACTGTCCCTTTCTAAAACCCATCTGTAAACCCAGTTTTAAACCCATGGGACTCCTGTTTTATTGCTCTTATCGTCCATTTTACTGTTTTTTCTCGCATTGTACTTTTATTGTATTTTGCGTTAGTCTGTTTTTATAGTTTTAGTTGTTTTATAATTGTTTTATGTTTTGTGGTCAGCACTGTGTTTCAGCTGTTGTGTTATAGTGCTTTATAAATGAAATTGAGTTGGGTTGAAGGTGTTTCACTTCTCATCTGACAGGTTTCTTCAGATCTAACCAGCTGACGGGGAGTTTATACACCAGCATAAAAGCATCACAAACCAATAATTACTATCAAATGAATGGAAAAATACTTATTTGATCCCCTGAGTAATAAAGAAAATAACACTGACATTAAGAAGTTAACTGAAGCCAAGAGAGAGCAGTAAAGAAGTGTTAGGACAAGACTGTGCAGAAACTGGCAACCGGATGCCATCTGGATTTGCAACAAAGTTAACTGGAACTTGGATATCAGAAATGAGAGCATCTTGGCTTCTGCACCACTGGTTCAAATAGAAAATGGCAGCATTATGAGTCAAAGAGCAACCTAGTGAGGGGGTATATGGCACTGACATGGCCATCAATGCTGCTAGGTGTTCTAACCAAACCCTGACCTGTAAAGAGGAAGATTTTTAAAAAGTTCAAAATGTATGTTTATGATAAAGAAAAGAGGACTATTGTCCTTTAAGCCAAGCAGAAAAGGTTCCAGCTCTGGTCTTAGTGAAGATGACTCTGGAGAAGGGGTGGCCAAGTCCAGTCCATTTTGGTTGTGTCCCTTCTCCAACACACCTGAATCAAATGAATGGCTCGTTACCAGGCCTCCACAGAGCTGAATGACATGTGTATAAAGTAATTAGCCATTTGATTCAGGTGTGTTGGAGAGGGTACGTGCTAAGAATTGTAAGATTGTAGCTCTTGAGGACCAGACTTGGGCACCTCTGCTCTAGAGAGTAAATAGAGAGAGAAAAAAGTAGTGGAATCCCCAAACAATGCTTTGAACAAGGATTTTTGTGACTATGATACAATTATACTGAAATCAAACACTTACAAAAGTTCAAAATACCTCCCCCCATAATCCTGCATTGGACTAATAGAGAATATTACCTTTTCACCATCTTTGTAAATATGTAGTGAATTTCTCATTTTTATGTCCCTTAAGAGGGTCTGGATGGCGAAGGAAAGATGCGATGAAAAACGAGGGCTCTCTCCTCCTTGTCAGCCCTGCTCCCACTACCATTATTTCAGATGACAATGCGTCCACGTTACAAGAATTTGTCCTGTATAACCTGATGAAAGAAGCAGGATGTTGCTGATGCTCATAGGTTCTTTCAACCAAGCCCCGCCCTGCGCCCCAGCTAATGACAAAAGACTGCTGCCTGCTCCAACTGATTAACCAAACAAATGCTACCATTGGCACAAAACATGTCTGTAAATGCACGTGGGCATTCCTAAAATGCTTGCCTGTTTATATGGTAGAGGGTTCAGAGGGGTTCATGCATTTGTGTGTGTGAGAGAGACTGAGGGCAAATGTGCTGTATGGACGCTGCCAATGAATGGCCTGCATGAACCCGGTGACTGAATTGTGCTTTTCTCTTGACTTGTAATGGCACTGACTGTATGTGCGGCATGTATATAGAGGATTCTGTGATTGGTTGGGCAGCATGGAGTAGGAAGTAGAAAGCATCCTCTTCTGTATAGTAATGATAGCTATACCCATGGGCCATAGTGAACATCAACAAAAGAAATCCCCCCCATCTGATTTAGGTATTGGGTCACTGCAACTTCGCATTTGTATCATGAAAAACCCCTCAGATCCACAGCAGCCTTCATCGTTACTGATCGCTTAACTAATTGCAGTCCCCTGTGTCATTATGTAAACTGTATCTTTGTTCCAGTGCATCTTCAGGGTTCGGGCTGGGACAATGCTGGGAAAATAAGTGATATTGAGAAGAACATTTAACAACTTATTAGATTAACTGGCAACAAGTCAGTAACATTACCGGGAATGAAAAGAGCAATTTCTAGTGGTAGAGTCTCAGAAAGGTTCAGCAATCTGCAGAAAACATGACAACAAACTGTGAGGCATTTTCACAAGAATTATCATCAACATAAAAGTGGGCAGAATTTGAATTTTCCATCATTTATGAGAATCTTGATATGAAATTTGAAGCACTGCACTGAGGACAGGCATGATTATGTCACTCAAATGACAGCATGGAGACTTCTAAAATCACTGTAAATGCAGCTCATACTGCCATCCACAAATAAAGGTTGAAGCTCTTGTAGGAAAAGAAGAAGCCATTGTATAAACATGATCCAAAAAATACCAATGTGGAAGACTTGCTCAGAAAGATCAACTAAAAAGATGCCATGTCCTCTGGACAAACGAGGAAAGTGGCCATTTTACTTGTTATTAGTGCATATTGTCAAAAGTCTGCATCTCTGATGGTACAGGTTTGCATTAGCAACATGCACATCTGGAAAGAAACCATCAATGCTGAAAGGTGTAAAGAAGTTTTAGAGTTACTCTCTTTTAGGAAAAAAGGGGTGTGGAATATAAAATAAGGATTAACATGCTTCTGACATGTTTTCTTTTTTACCTTTTCTTGAAAATAGATTTTGAAACAGATTTTGTTCTACATTTATCTCCACCACTTTCACACTTTCAAATGCAACTACAGCAGCATTATACAATTAAAAAGTTGTCACACTAGGAGCAACAAACAAGAGAGAGATGAAGATTCTGAGGTTAGATGGAAAAACAGTGCAAGAAAATAAAAACAGTTGATGTGAAAGTGGGAGATTTAAAAGAAGCTGCAAGGGATAAAAGATCTTATTGCTGAAGTGTGTATGATGCACAGTTGTGAACATACACAGAGACAAATGCAAAATTGTCGCCCCAAACAAAGACTTTTCACCTTGACATGAGCATGAAGAGCATCTAAATAAAACAAGATAGCCGTCATCATTCTCCATCTTTCACTATTCTTTTCTATTTGCAGTGTGTGACGCCATTTCCTTATGTAACCATGACACTGACGTACAGTGCTGGAATGTAACTTTTTATTTGTACTTTCAAGGCGCAAGGCTGATGTAATTCAGTATTTTCATTGAAGTCAGTGAGTCAATGAAAAGCAACAGATAAAAGAAAACTGTGTGAGAAGCATATTTTCACTTGTGGAAACGCTTAAATAAAATGCAGTTGTTTGGGACAAGTGGTGAACAAGCAGAGTATTTTTTTATTAAAATGGTGGCGCAAACACAAATTGTTCTGTGGATCCGAGGTCTGTTGGGTCTTAAAAATGAAGTGTATTTTCATTTCACTTGGCTTCTTATTTTAAAACAAACTTACCTGCACAAGTATAAATAGATTAGATTGGGTGTTGTGAAAATCGGGAGTGCAAGGAGAACAGCATTTCACTGAGTGGATCTTATCAGAAATTAAGTACCGTTCTGTCTCAATATCTAAATTGATCTATTTATCATTGATCCATTGCCTAAAATGATAAGTTGCGCAATGCAAGCCCATTTTTATTTTAAATTAGGATGATCAAACTAAGCTGACATCTGGCTGCAGGAGCCTCAGGAGCACCTGCAGTGTGGTTGAACATCTGTTTTCTTTGCCGTTTGGGCGTTCTCCAGCTTCTGCGCTGGGGAGATGAACACTGCTCTTGAACAGTCATAGATGGAACGCCCAGGCAGTATTGAAAGTAAATTATGCTTGCAGAGTGTTTAAATAGGACTGTTGCCCAAGAGCCATACAAGGAGGCCCAAAGTATCAGGGTTCATAGCGCCAGAAGATGAAGTGAAAGGACCCAAATGCAGGACACGCAGGTGAGGATGATGAATTGATTGGTAACACAAGTGACTGTAATGGTAAAAAACTGAAGCACAGAGAACAAGCAGGAATGGCATAAAGATGTGATTTGAAAAATTAACCAACAAGGGACAATTGGAACCAAGACTCTGTAGCCTACATGGCAAATTCATGATGAAATGAGCAGCAGGTGAGGTATTCAACAAAAAAAAACCCCCAGGTGTGACAAGGAACCGATTCCTGAACTAGACAGAAACAGAAGGGAATAAAACAGATAAGAAAAAAAGAAAAGAAAAAAGAAAAAAAAGAAAAAAAAAAAATATGACACAGAGGGGTCTGATGCTGCTACTGGTCCTTGACATGAGTCTGGCGTATGAGACCTCAAATCTATTCTTCCTTTCATTTAGATTTTCTCAACAGTGTTTTCATGCAAATGACCTGGATTCTTCAGTGTGTGATGGTTTTATTCCTCTCGTTAATCCCATGACAGCATTGTCGTCAACACTCCAGTTCACATGCACCTGTTCTATACACATGTGGATTCAGTCAGACTTTGCTGATTTTGTACTAGAAATGCTGACTGCATGAAGCGTGCTAAACATCTGCCAAGCTGATATGGACAGATGCATATTCAGCTTTGCCATGTCATGTACACAGTGGAAAACGTCAATAAAGAAACACCACAGGTTACCCTAGAAAAGGTAATATTTATATATATATATATATATATATATATATATATATATATATGTATATATACAGTTGCCCTCAAAATTATTCATACCCTCCAATTAAAGAAGGAAAAATCAGCTGTCAGTGAAATCAGTTGGAATAGACAAAAGTAATAATAAATTAAAATTCTGTGAAAATCATGATACTGATTTTGAATTGTGGTTCGAAAAAAAAATATTAAAAACAAACAAAAATAAAACATGTAAACAAGCATAATGGGGCTCCCAAACTAAAATTTTGTTGAGTGACACTTTGAGGCAATCAGTCCAAATAGATGTTTTCTCATGTTCAAAGACTTCTGCACCTGTTGACAGTTATTTTGGTCCACTGTTCATGGGAAAGGGGCTCTAATGTGTCTGGAACAGCTTTGTTGGGTTGTTGTTTTTTTTTACTAATTATTTTCAACCACAATTCAAAAGCAATATTATATTTCACTAAATTGTAATTTTGTAAATTCTGTTTATGATTTTGTTTACAGTAGTTTCTTGTTATTTGAAGTACTATTGTAAATTTAAACTTTTATATATATATATATATATATATATATATATATGAGGGGAGGAACAATACAAAAAATTCACAGTTTGGTTTGATTCGATACTTCAGTCTCATGGTTTTTCTCAATATTTTTTTGCTACAAACAAAACAAAACAAACAAAAAAAACATTTTTATGCGTTTTTTAACTTAATGTTCTTTTGGCCACAACTGCTTACCATACTTACAATGAAAACCACAGTAGTTTCATATGTCAAATATGAATGTAGCAGGCCGCAGATCAACTGAGTTTTCAACACAGAGGTCATCATCAGAACACAAGTTGATAAAATAAACAAAAAAAATCGGTATTGTTTGATATTCGATACATGTTGGCCATGGTTTGGTACACACCCATACAGTTTGGTTCGATATGAATACATGTATTGTTTTGTTGCACCCAATATATATATCAACCCCTAAACATATATATGTATATATATATATATATATATATATATATATATATATGTACATATATATATGTACATATATACATACATATATATGTAAACTCATTGTATGCTTCCCAGCTTCCCTTCCTTCCATAGACTGTGTAATATCAGTGCATAGACCATCATGATGTCACCTGTAGGTTTCTGATTTCCACCATCACCATCTTGGCAGCATCATTTGCTCGACACTCCTGGAAAAAACAAAAAAGGAGGCAGAGGTGGAGCAGAGAGCACCTGCGAGTGTGGGGGTAAATGATTGACACCCAACAAACTCTGAGCTAACCGAGCTAACCTTGAGCTTACAGGAGCGAATGGAGGTAGCAAGCATGAAGCAAGCCACTAGCCACCAGTGCCAGGTCTGACAGTCGACCTGTTGCCTGTCAATCAAAAGGACACGCCCTTAATTGTACATCATTTCAAGATTAAATAACATCGAAACAAATTAGTTATTGAAATATTTTGCTGCTGGCATGAAGGTAAACTTGACCTATTAAACCTATAATGATTTTTGAACCAGGCTGTAAACATTTTTCCTTCTGCTGTGAAGTTTATGGAGCTTCCGGAGCAAGCCCCTAGTGGATGAGGGGTGAACTGCAGTTTTTAGCACTTCTGCATAAGCTTCACTTTTCACTGCTGGAGTTTGCCACTGGCTTCCTTCACATTTCCAGCTGTGAAAGCACCTAGTAAGCAGACAAAAATTTCTTCCTGTGAAGTACATATGCACACAGCAAATGAAAAAAAAAAAAAAATCATAGTAAATCAACTGGAGTACAGATGTATCACCATTTGGTGCATTAACAGATTTTTAAAAAATGATTATTATAATTACTTTTATTCTTCTTCTTATTATTATTATTTTTGTTAGCAATGTGGGTACAGAAATTATACACATCGAGGTTTGACCGAACGAGCACTATTTAGGTTTAAACAGAATAATTCCATCAAAATTCAATTACATTTTTCAGTAACAAAAAAATGATGCTTAATTGCATGGAATACTGTCAGTTCTAAGCTTCTGAGAGGCAAATGTGAATAATGATGTGCGTGTGTTCCTGTGAGCATGTAACTGAACACTGCCCTTTTGACTTTGCATGCTATTCACAAACATCATAAACACGGATGCACACATGGCGCATGATTAGGGGAAAAGCCTAGATTCTATTCATAATATTAATAATATTCTAGGGCCTAGAATATTATTAATATCCAGCGGCAAGTGGCTGGCACAGTGACATGCTCTCAGCTGTGACGCAGGGGCTTACATCAGTCCACCACTTCATACACACGACTGGAAACAGAGCACAGCAAGCAGGAGGGAGGGAGAAATGGCAGTCCTCAGCCTTTTCCAGGTCTTGAATAATTAAGCAGTGCTGAGCGGTTCACTGAGCCGGTAACTAAAACTCTATTTTTAGGCAGCGTGAGCAACACTGACTGGTCATGACTCCTTATTATATTTGAGGCAGAGCTCACGCAAGCTTGCAGGCAAGCATGCAAACATATGGATGCTTATATTTGAGCGTATACATACACACGGAAACCTAATCCTCTTTCAAGTCTGTACACACTCTTTTTCCCAGCATTGCATGATGTGCAGAGACACACCCACGAAAATAGACTCACGTGATGACAGCTCCAAACCTCGGGCTAAAATCACTGCACGTCCAGCACCAAAGAAGACTAAAGTCATTATTCTCAAACATTGTTATTTGGTTTAAAAAGAAAAAAAAACTAAAAACCTCTAAACTTGATCTACACCGTCCAAAATCTGGTACAACACAGCCATAAATGACAAAGAACGGAGTGAAATGACAACGGTATTATATATGAAAACACAGTTCTGTATAACAAGCAAATAAATGACCTTTTTAGGAATGTTTTGTAAGAATTCACATGAATAAAAGATTATTAGCAGCCAATATACAGTACAGGACTACAAATAGCTGATGTATTATGTATTCACACACAATAAACAGTTTGTTTTTTGAAACAGAGAAACTGATAAAAAAAAGAACATTGGAGTCAATCCAGAATAAAAGAAAAGAAATTCCATTTTCACACCACAAATAGAAAACACACTATATGGAATATTTTTAGCATTATATATTTGATCAAAAACAAGTAAAATTTGTTTTCTTTTACTATTATGATATTTATTTCCTCATTTTACTGATTTTAATCTTGGGTTATTTCATTTAGTACATCCAGTTTATGCAGGAAACAGCAACTCAAACTAACATTTTGTCATTTAGTCCCATGTGAGCTGCACGCACACCTAAATTCATCCTACAACATGGTCACAATGAAAAATTACTCACCAGAATCAGACAGAACAGAGCATCGTCTATTTTCACAACACACTTTAAATCCTCTCCTTTTCATCATCTCTTGGCCTATACTATATCCCTGGCTTAAATTCACGCTTGGGTAGATATTATTCAACATACTGAAGCATAGCTGGTTACAAATCACTATGTCATAAATATAATATGCATGTGTGTAGGGCAAAGTAGATATGCTTTTCCCTCCAGCCTGTAGTGACCTGCATTTGTACTCTGTCCCACCAATGAACTCCCCGAAGCCTCCTGGGGAGGAATCCTTTTATTAAATGGAGTGGTTATATGTAGGCTTTACTCTATATATGTATGCATGATCATAAAGTGCTGATCATGGGTTTTTTCTTCTTATTTTTTGGCTATTCAACCATGCCCCACGTTTGTCCTCTGCACTTCAGTAACCAGCATGATCCATGCTGTCATATCTAGTTTTATCATCCTGCTGCTTTGAAGGCTTTTTCTTTTCTTCACCTCCCCCCCAAGAGTTCACGTGGAATATTAAATGGGGGAAGAGTTAGGATAAAAGCATGCAATCTTTCACATGCAAATAGCGTGACTGCTTAAAAGTGCATGTGCATGCTTCAGGGTGACAGAGGAATGAGAAGAAATGTGATTTAGGGAATGTTGACACACACTGATCCATGTTAGAAGCACACGCAAAATTTGCCTCTCCGTGATGTCATCGGCACGCTTCGTGACTCTCAGTCTGACAGGTGGGGCTTTGCATACCAAAGTCACCTACGGTTGACCGAGAATGATGTCACTGCCTGTGAGCTGAACCACCGAGCAAATAAAAAAAAAAAAAAAACTGGTCATAGCGAGTTCTTACCTCTTTCTCTGTAATGATGCAAACAGGGGGATGCGTCAGGCTTTATTTTTGCATCAGCATGTTGATTTGTTTTCCTTTTTTTAAAAGCTTCTCTCAGCAGGTTTTCTTAGATTGTATGCCAAAGGGAAGCAACATGTAGTTGCAGGACGAAACCCCAGGTTGACATTTAAAGGACATGTACTGGTCAAATTACAACATAAATCCACTACAACAGCTCCTTTTCCCACCATGAATTTCCACCTCTTAAATTCATCCTTTTAGAGGATGGGTTGACCCACTAATTATACTGAATTCCTCACTTTCACAGCCTTTTTCTAATCAGTTATACTGTCATTTTTTAAGTTCATGTATATATAAGTATATTTACTGTACAAATTGTCATAAAAGTGACTCCAGTTCAGACCACCAACCATAAAATGAACAGAAAAAAAAGACAGCAAATTTGATCCTTAAATGATTTTACTTCAGCTATAAACAGTTGGTGTTTATCCCTCTTTTAGGCACAACCTCGTTGTGAGCCATCTATCAAACTGACCCACGTTATTAGAAGATCACACCACTATACCAAACAGCCAGCTGGCAGCTTTAGATTGTAGTTCCTCCATCATATATCAGCTCCATAGACTTTTTTTTTTGATGCTACTGATTTTTACTGTACTGTATGGGGTACTTTCATCGACCAGTTCCTCGAGTTGTTACCAAAGTTAATGAGATTATCTCTGTAATGGCAGAGCCATTCATGGAGCATTTGATGGAGCTTTAAAAAAACATGAAGAATACAGGTTAGAACTATGATTTAATAGTCAGGGTATTAGTATATATACTAATCCATTTTTTAAGATGAGTGACCTATATAGCTGCTGATAAATCTGTTAATAGTAAAGAACAAAGCAAAAGAGTTTTGGCTTATTATCCATATAAATGCAGCAAAATTTGATGTTGAAATTAGGTGGAAATTAAAGATATTTCCACTCAGAATTAGGTGAGACATAAATAATAGGGTGCAACAATACATGTATTTGTATCGAACCATTAAATACAGGTGTGTATCGAACCGTGACCACCATGTATCAAATATTGAACAATACAGAATTTTTTATTCATTTTATCAACTTTTCTTCTGACGATGAGCTCTGTGTTGAAAACTCAGTGAATCTGTATTCAGTTACATTCAGATCTGGTGTTTGGAACTATTTGGTCTTCATGGTAAGTATGACCGTGATGGTAAGCTGTTGTGGACAAAAGCACATTGGGCTTTAAGTATTGAATCTAACCATGAATTTTTTGTATTGTTGCACCCCTAATGATGTTTTTTTTTTCCCAAACACTTTGGATTTTATTGATTACACAGTAAGAACAATTATGTAAAATGTCGAAGATGATAACAAATTTTCTCAGGAGAGAACATCTCAGTGAGCAAAAACTCAGTTTTGGTTTGTCTGTGTTTCACTGAAATCATGACAGGATGAAGTTATAAGATTAATTTCACCTTTATCTCATGTCTGGCAACACAAATTTACACAAAACCAGATTAACTACACTTTCTACTGTATGCACAATAGTGCACACTACCAGATTAAAACTGGTCCACTTGGTGGGTGGTCCATGTGGCTCGCATGAATTCATACAAGAATTAAATGACTATAATCCATCTACACGGATATTTAAGTACACTTGCAGTTGACTTGGAATTTTTTATTTTTTATTTTTAGATGCATTTAAGATGAGCACAGCAACTGGACTACTCATCCGAATGGTGATGTTAGGAGGATGGACTTACAGTACATTGAACAAAGCCTGTATTACTTTTTCAATATTCTTTAGCCAGCCAAAAATCTCATTTTAAAAAAAAGGTCTGAAAGGTTCACTGTCTTGGCAGCGTCATTGCTTGTTGGATAACAGTGTCTCATGAGACCTCTGCCTTCCACCTGAACACGGAAACACCCACATCTGTGTCTTTCTTTGGTTGTCTTTCAGATTTTCCTGTTACTCTGGCTTGTTCTGGTCCTCTCCGTGTTTGGCAGAAAACACGGTGCGAGGTGGTTTTCTGAGTTATTTTCAGTTTTTGTGCTCTCCCTCGACCTCCAAAGAGAATATCAGGATCATGTCAACAGAACCAAACTTGCATTCAAGTGGGCTGCATTGATTCTTAGACACCCCATGTGATAAACATCTAAATTCAACAGAACATCCATTTTATGAAAACACTTTTCATGATTAAATTATAAGGCTGTGGTCCCAAAATGGGTCTCTCTCTTCGTGAGGGATTTTCAAAAATGTGAAAACTAAACAATTTTTTTTTTCATGAGAATTAAAAAAGAAGTTCTGTGAAATAAAATAAGAACTATGTTTTATATGTCTAACATCTTTTTGGGAACCAAATAACTTCTAAAAAACAGCAAGGTTGCAGAAAGAGGCAAAAAGTAGGCCAAAATCAGTTGCCTTGCTGCTCAGCCATATTTCTACTTTGCTGTTGTGACGCTGGATGTGACCTACTTCTGTTTGGCCAGCATCTGGGCTCCCTGCTAAAGGGTATACTGCATTGCACTCCTTTGCTTCCTATAAAACGAAAGCATCCAGCTCAGTTTCCTGTGGTAGGCTGGGATGCAGAAAAAGCCTGTGGGAATCTGGGCTCAGTTGCAGCACAGCTAGAGGAGTAGTGGCATCTTCCATACAGCAGCACAATTGAAAATCCACCACTCAGCATTGGCCTCAGTTTTGTTGCCTACTCTTTATTTTTTATAATGGTACACTTAAGGGATAATTCCTGTTTGTTTATGCCCAGAGCATGTCCCATAAATGTGCTCATACTAACTTTGCAGCCTCAGTTGTAGAATAGGGAAAAAAAGGCTTAAAAAAAGGGCTGCATAACAATGATTTAATGAAATGTTCATTTGTTTCTTAAAGGTGCACTGTATAACAAAAGCAAAGGTCATTTGCAGAAAATGCAATATACAATTCAAAACTGTGTTTCTATTGATGTATAACAGCTTCAGCTGTTATGTTCATTTTCTTTGAATGAGCTGTCACAGGGTGAACTAATGAGTGCTGCCAGAGACAGGACTTCTGCCCACTAGCTTGGTTCTTAGCATGCTTTTTTTTAAAAATGGTTTTTGTGTGGTTTTTAACTTGGTTTTATCTCCACACTAGTGGGAGCTTTTAATGAACTGATTGGCAGCACCTGGAGAGGACTCCTCCCCTTAATTGGAAACAGCAGGATAAAAGCAGGTGTGCGGACAACAGAAGGAGGGGAGACCAGAGACAGAGGAGACAGAGGACTGGGCGCAGGAGACACAGACACAGGGGAGGACATCAGATCCCCTGGCTGGGTGCTCCGGAATCAGAGGGCAGCTGAGGACCCTGACAAGGGGGCCTATGGCCCGTGGCAAGGCCACCAAGAGGAACGTCTGCCTCGGCCAAGAGACCGGCTGTGGTGTCTTGGGGGAGCCTATGGCCGGAAGGAGTCACTGCAGTCGTTATCTCAAAGAACCACTGTGACATCTTTGGCGTTGTCGGCAGGATACCGGCCCACTGCGGTGGAGGGGTGCCTCGCCAGTATGCTAACTGTTTTAATTTCTTTTAGATTTTTATTTGCTTAATCTGTTTGCTTTTATGAGCCCAGGACTGAGTTTTTAAGACAGACCAAGAAGGACTGCACACCAGCTTGGAGAGATGGATGGATGGGCAAGTGGTTGGGACGACCACCAAAAAAGCAGAGGAGGATGTCACAGAGTGAACTCACGGGTGCTGCCGGAGACTGGACTTCTGCCCACTAGCTTGGTTCTTAGCATGCTTTTTTATGGTTTTAGTGAATCTACAGTGGCCACTGATGGCATATGAAGTCATTACTAAACCCATCTTTACCACTAGATGTCAGTAATTCTTATGCACTGTACCTTTAAATGATACTTTAGACTGTTGTCCTTAAAAAAACACTCCATTTTTTTCATGCAGACAGTATTGATCTGTAATGATCTATATTCAAATGAAATACAACCTCTAGGGGTTGCAAGAGTAATGTATGAAAAGTCTCAATATGGCGTTGATAAACGTGTTACTTTCACTGTGACCAAATGTTCACCCTATTCGCTACGTAGGGCCCTATATAGGGATCATGCCATTTTGTAGGAGTGTCCAAATGTCCAGAAAGAAAAAAGTAGTGTACTCAAAATTACCCACAATGCATCTTGAAAACTAGTGAGGGACAATATAGACCACAATGCATTGTGGTCAGGAGCGGTGAATGGCGCGAGGTGTTGTAGATATCGAGCGGTGGAAAAAAAAGAAAGAAAAAACAACACAAAAGGTATTAAACACAATAAAAGTAAATGAAATATCTTGCTCGCTCAAAATCACGGATTTGATTTGGAATGACATCTTTTCATGCGTCGTGTGGTTGCTACGGTGAGCGCTGGTGATCACATGATCACATGATTTGCGGCGAGGGAAAAGTAGTCAGCTTTGTGTCCGCATCACAGGCAGAATGAGTGCACTAGATAGTGTACTATACTGTATGTAGTGCAGCCCCATGTAATGAATGAGGGGTTAAGGAGTAGGAAGGACATTTGGATACAGCCTCTGTTGTTGTAACCATTTCTGTGGTTCTTATTGTTATGTATTGATGCTATACAAATAAAGTTAAATTGAACGAAAACTGAATTGGCTGTTGGTAGAGGGTGTCTCACTAGTGCTTTGATAAAACCACAAACCTGTCGAAAATTGGGATGTAGTTTGAAAATAGGACACAGCTTACAGCTGATGGTGCCATCAGGCACTTCTTGTAAACATGTTATCAAAACCTTGTCTTAACTGTAAGACTAATAGTGCATGAGCAGCCAGGTTCATTTCCACTTGCCGTGTTTATATGCAGTACTTGTGTGTCATGTATACGATGTTGTCAACAATATGTGCCAGGTTGTTTGTGCATTTGCTTGGGTGTGTGTATATTTGTGTCTTAATGTGCAAGTGTTTATCTGGTGTCCTTTTCCTGGAGTATCTGTGTGGTCTCATGTGTGTTATGGGAGTGGAGTGGCACTGAGAGAGCCTTTTGGGAACAATAGTGGCTTTTTATTGGGAATCCCTTGTTTCCCCTTTCTCGGAACTAGCTGTCCTAGTTGTAACATGATCACTGTGACAACAGTAGCAATCACCGTGGCTACAGGGTTACAGGTAAACAAGGGGGAGGAGGAGTAAAGGGAAAAGCGCAGGTGAAGGCAAGGTAGAGGAAGCAATAGAAGTGGAGGAGAAGAGGATGGAGCTTTTAGTAAACACATTACAAGAAGGGTTATTATTGAAGAAAGCAGTAGTCCATTATGGGGAAAAAGAAAATCAGTATAGATGGAAAGTTTGGATACCAGGATGAAAGTGAAGGTAAAGGTACTCTAGCTAAATGGAAAATGACTAAATAAATAATTTCAGATAGAAGAAAGGAGCCTTTGTTTGTGAATCATATTTCCCAAAACCTGTTATCTCACTCTTGTAATGTGAGGTCTTGTGTTATTGTGAGCCTCTTACATAAACCACTACTGGCATCAGTGAGAAACTTCTGAGAAAAAAAAACTGAACAATTGATCACATTGATAACCTTAGGGTGAGAACGTACTCAAATTTCTGTCAATGAAAAGAATTTGAAATTGCTTTCAGGAATTTTACTGAGCATAATCAGGATTACACAATGAAAAGCATTTCTCGACTTTCCTTTTTAATCACTTTTAAAGTAAGCAACTTCAGTTGTGAGTTAGTCATAAACAAAAAAAAGAGGCATAGTGCGAGTGGACTTCAGTGACAGCAGAGAAAAATAGAGGTCAGAGGAAGCAGCAGCGTTTGTCACTGATCCGCCTCCTTGGGGGTTTTATCCGTGACGCACTGGCATTGGGGTCACACTGTTCCAGAGATGTTCCATGACGGATCTTTTCTTTTTTTTTCATAAGAGGAAGCAGGGCTGATGCTGACAGTCAGAGCTGACTCACACCATGAGCTCTGATGCTCAGGTGAGCAGTCACCTTGAACAAGGCAGAGGAAAGTCTGTTGCATAGTCTGTTGGGGCAAAGAGTTGTGATGGCAACCAAGAAATATGCAGTTTTCTCAGGGAAAAGAATCCAGTTTTCTAGGAACCACTAAACTTGGATAATTTTCCTCATAGGCTACCAGGCTGTCAATATCCTTCAGCCACCCAGTTCACAGTGAGCCCGACCTTGATTTTTATCTATCAGATGGTGAGCCCATGTACAGGTGGCAACCTGTGGCTTTGTGGCCTGGACTCAGCCAAGCCCCAGGTGCCAAGACCCGAGTCAGCAGACACCAGCAAGCTCCTCTCTCAGACCTGGTTCCAGGAAAGTGCCCCAGTTTCCCTCCTCTGGGTGAGGTGTTTAATCTGTGTTGGTGACAATCCATCGAGATAGCTCTCAGTTTGACCCTTCCCCAGAGACAACTGCGACATCCTACCAGGAATGGATGCTCGAGACAACACAACTCTCAGCTTCATGGAGGTAGGGCATCCTGGAAACACGGCTCAAGGAAGATGCATTTAAAAAAAATTTTTTTTTCAAAAGTCCAACCCCCTTTTTCAGACTTGTGATTTCACCATGAGCGAGTCAACCAGAACTAAAACAACCAACTAGCTTGTTAGCTATCTAGTAGAGAGCAGGTATACCACATTTCTAAAAGTATTTCATTTGCGCACCTCCAACTCATTTTGCAGTGTAAAGAGTCCACACTGCAAAACATTGACACCTCCATGACTTGATCCAAATCCATTTTTTCCTTTTTTGGTAGATGACAAAAGCAAACAGCTGCGCAAATAACAGCAGGAATAAGCAGTCTGTTGACCATGGTGCACGCACGGACGCCAGAGTAGAGAGGGACAAATGGCAGTTGAGTTTGATAGCCATATCACTATGCAATCATCCTAAATGGGCTGGTCAAGATGATTGGATGATGTTGTTTTCAGTCCTGTCTGTTCCACAGGTGACTGCAGTTTTTTTTTTTTTTTATGTCAGAGCATTTAATCAATTGGCTGTAATTGAGGTGTGAAGAAGATTTTAAGAAACATTGTAAAAAAATACTCCTGGAAAACATCCACCCTAACTTTGAGGTGGCAGTGGTGGAAAGGAGTCTCTTCTGATCAATGTTCAGTAAAATGGGCGGAGGAAGTTCTCATCCTGGGATTTCCACCAAACTTGCAGAGGAGTGATCTTTGAAATGGAACATGACTTGGGCCATGAGTCCACAAGTACACACAAGTACACAGATAGAGAAATGTGCCTGGAGCTTACCAACCCTGGTCCGCTACTATCCTGTAGGGTTACATGTTTCCCTGCTGTTCACCTGACCCAAATCAATTGATCATTTACAGGCCTATGCCAAACTTCGCAGCCTGCTGAGATCTGTTTAATTTTTTTTCCCCCTCTGACTATGTCCTCTTTGGTTTCCTTGCAGAATCAACCATGGTGTGGATTCAAAATGATCAGTGAGTCGATATCAGTTGCCAGTGTGTGACATTGTACTGTAAAGTTAAACACATCTGTCCGTGTTGGGATGCTGGAAGGCATCGTGAATACATTATTCTGAAAGCCATTATGAACGTGCCATTGAAACCAGAAAGAAGCACAGAGTTTCAAGGTTGGAAACTGATGCAATATTGCCTAAAAAAAAAAAAAAAATAAATAAGAATACAGATAAATTGTTACAAGTCTTTAATTTTGGTGGAAAGCCAGGACTCACCACCCACCAAAATTAATAAATAAATCGCTTTTTCAAACAATCTGCATTTACCATTTCTAGCATTATCAAAACCGTCTATTTCTTTCCACACTTTGCTCTTCAAAATAATGTTAAAAAACATTTTCAGAGAGTTTTATTTATCCCTTTTCTGTTCCCACTCATTCCCACGGCCCTCCCATGTACTCTCGGGCTGAGTGAGAGTAAAATGTGTAGGCTGATGGTCTACCTACTGCATGCGGTTTAGGCGGGAAGCTTGGAGGCGGGGCAGAATGAATAGATACTTTCCCCACACTGTGGTACTTTTCTCCTCTCTCAGAGCAGCTCCCATACATTCCTGGTCAACTGAGGGGAGCTAACCTAAGCCTGAAGTGGTTGTTACATACCTGTGGCGAACACATGCCCTTTAATCAAAGACATCAAGGAGCTGTGCCAGGTTTTGTGATAGTGTTGGGTGGGAGGAAGGATGCACTACCATTCTCACAGCTTATCAAAACCCTGCTTGTATAAACTGTGTCACTCTACCATGTAGTAATATTTACTCTGTTGAAATAAGAGGAAGTGGGATTGTTTTCACTGCTGCAACATAACTCTTAAGTGAGCTGCTCTTCTTTGTTTTTCTTCAAAGAGACAGTCTGGGCCTGGAGGTGAATTACATAAGAATATAGGCCTATATTTTGTGTTTTTTAAAAAGGAGTTTCTCATCTCTAGTGTTAAAGCACCACAGAATGAGCAATAGCTTGAATGTAAGGGACCTAGCAAACTACTAAACTTAACTTGATAGCTTTATACAAGAGTTATGACTCATAACAACACTACTTATTTAAATCCTTGCACACTAACAAACAGGACCTCTGCTACAAAAAACCCAAACATTTCTTTACTCACAATATGAAGAGATGCTCTGCTCTAAACCTCTCCCTCTAACACCACTAACACGGTTCTACATCTTCAACTGACTCTTCACTTTTCCATCAAATGTGCTGATAAAACTAGCACAGGCACTGCTAAATTTTCCACATTCGAAAGTTTGAACAACTAATGAGAACCATGAGAGGATCTACCATGAAAAGAAACTGCTGCCATTTTGATAAAACATGAGCGAAGGAGGTACAAGCAAAAGGTAAACTGATAATAAAAGCTTGGCTTTCATTTGCCACGGAAGCAAACCTGAGAAGTTAAATGAGCGTCACATTACCATCAACTGATTTAAAGTGGATAAACTAGGCTTTGTGAGATGGTGCAGTGCACGCTGTTCGTAGGGCTACATGGTAACAAAAAACAAAAAAAAATTGAAGTTTGTTTTCATGTCAGTTCATTTTAGATTTGAGCAACTGAAATATTTCTCTAAAAATCCACATAAACCGACAGTTTAACAGGAGTAGCCTGACTGCTTTTTTTCTCACCTCTCTGCCTCATCCTCTCAGTCTGCTCCCAAACCTGAGCTCGGCACAGCCTTTTCATTGTTGTCTGAAGAAAGCTAATGGTTCAGCGCAAATTTACAAATGCTGCCATCTTCATCAGGATAATATTGCAATTTGTTAACTTTTGTGGAAAATTGTCAGTCTGGCTAAATGGATGACAATGTAACTAATTAACTCTTGAAGCAGAACCCTGTCACACTAGGCATTGCTCTTAAAACTGGCACATAAAAATCAATTGACACCATCAATGTGCTGCAACAATTCAACCTGATCCAACAATGATGGATTAACACTGTTGTACCAACAGTTATTTGGAGAAAAGAGGAACTGAAGTACATTTACAGCCAATTGCCTTCCTGAATTTCCCAGCCAGAGCTATGGTCTTCTTCATGCACATTTAGAATAATTGACAGGGATTTTTTTTTGTATTGGAACAGTTAAAAAAATACACAGAGCTTTCAATTGGAATATTATAGAGCAAGAACAGCATGTTCATGTTCTAACTGTGCCATGGACTTAAGTAGGCATTTGGCCGACATGGATAAAACCCCAAGTCAATTTGACCTGAACGGTAAAATGTTTTACCTATAACTCTGATAGTTACCAAGATTTGGTTTCTTTTTAGTGGAAACTTGGATGAAAACAACTAAAGACAAATAAATGAGATTTGAGTTTTAGTAAGCCTGGATAAGTGACAGAGTGGCAGCAATCAAAGTTGAATGAAAATAAAATGGCAAAATGAAGATACCCACAAAAGACTCACTGATGGGCAGGTATGTTACAGAATGACTGACAGCTTGGTCAGTATTAATACGTTAACTGATGAATAATGACCTATTATTTTGAGACATCGGGTGTGAGGGATTGGGCAACTACAAATGGTGGTCAGTGTTCTTAAACAGACATTTTGAAACAAAACATGACTGAAAAAAAGATTCTGTTGCAATCTCAACCACTGAGAAACAAGAAGTTTATTCTCCTCACCTGTTTATTGTAAGACCATGGGGGGCTGGAGCCTCTCCCGCAGTGCACTGAGCTGAAAGGCATCTGAGCACATTCCATCATAAGGATCACTGATCATTCTGCTGAAGCAGACCTGGATGTTGTTGGGTGGTTTGAAAGAATTGCGCCACCATGCTTGGGACCTGTACTAGAAACCAGTATGTAAATGTGGTTTAGCTTGACAAACTCTGTCAATGAACATGTTTTCATTGACTCAGGTGTCAAACCAGGTTTTCTGACACATTTTGGCAAATTTGACAGCAGAAGGCCAGTCATTAATGACACAGCTGCAGCCAGAGCAGGAAAGAAAGATGACAAAAAAAAAAGCATCCCATTTAAAAGCACCGCCTCCTGACCAGGACTTTGGTGCACTGAAAGATTTCCAAATATGAATCCTTCAGTTTTTGCTGATGAACTTTTTTATGAAGGACATCAGGAGATGCTTCTGGAACAGGGGCTCTTTCAGTAACATTAATTTCCTTCTTAGTTCAAATTATTCACCAGAATAGATTTGCTGGTTTGCATGCTGCCTGCCTTAGCCAAATTACTAAATGCACCTGTCTGAAAAAAAAGACCCAAAACACAATTAATTGTGTGTAGCTAGAAAGAGGTAAGCAACTAAAACCATTTTCAGACCACAGGTAAATTAGATTTGCTTACGACAGACTGTCTGCACTGTTATTTGCAAGTGATCGGATGGGTTTTGCATATCCAGACGTCACCAATCTGCATGGGTTGCTGTGGCAATGATGCTGTGGTCTCTAACAGCATAGCCACCCCAGTGGCACAACTTCTGAACAGCAGGTTCCTTCTCGTTTATCCTGCATTGAACATTTCTTGATAGAGGCATTAGAGGAAAAGGGATGACATGCACACTGCTGCAGTAGTAAGGGCTCAGTCTTTGGTAGAGTGGTTACACACTGGAAAAAACCTGCATTCTCCATGGTGCATTTGAAAATGAGCATCATTTCAAACCCTTTCAAAATGTGGTTTGGATCCATTTGCAAACACAGGATTTAATTTCAGTTCTGTCTTCCTTAAATCAATTCAAAATGTAATTTAGGCTGACAGTCACATCAGTACCAAACATCATCACCTGACTCAATGTTCTGGCATTGAGCTGGTTGCAGAACAGACTTTTTGAGGAATCTTAATTGATAGATAGGCTGCATCCGGAAAGTCTGTACCAGCTTCACACAGACGAATCCACTCCTGCAATCATGCACATTAAAGAGAGGGAGGGAAACAATGTGTTCAAGTGCATTTTCAGCTGGTTGTGGCTGACTTCCTGGTCAAATGCTATGCTTACGTGCACACCAGTTAAGACCGAAGAAGATACTGCGGTGTAAACAACATTTTCTGATCACCTTAACCCATACTCAGAGAAAAAAATAATTGGAAAAAAAGTTGTGTATAAAGGAGCATGCTGCTACATCTGAATGCATCCACTGTTTCTGGAAGGGTTTGCAATCCCGTCTGCAGGGTTGAATGGTCAATAAAGATTTGTTTTTAAAAATATACCATCTGCAGCAGTAATAATTTCCCTTTCCTGGGTGATTGGATTATTATTTTCAGTTTTGGGCCGAAAAATGTCAATGAAAGAAAACGAAGATGCCTTTGACTCAAGCTTAATGTTACGGTACAAACATGAGCAGAAGCATGTAAAAGCGGATTTCTACCGGGTCTGTGTGTGGTGCATTACGGCTGCGGTGCAACTTAGAACTGACCTCCATGGAGCGGCAGCTCCCACCAGGGCCCGCCCGCGACTGCAGTCCATGCTACCAGAGATAAATCTGATAAATCACATTTGCAGAATCACACCATAATCATCAAGAGGGCTGGATAAATGTCCAGTGGTGTGTGTGCAATAAATGTCCTACATAAAATAACATCTCCCCTGCATTTTCCAACTTAAACCAGCATAATATATCATTCATAATATAGGTTATGTTCATTTGTTGTACAGCTATACATAACATCTTTACATTTTTAACAATTAGCTTACCATGTATAATCTATACCAGAAATTGATCATACCATCACTTTCTTGCTTTCTTGGCTGCAAACTCAGTAATAAGACTTTATAATCCAGTTTTGATGTAGGTTTTGTATCCATTTCTAACTGAGAGTAGTGCAAACCTGCACATTCTGTTCTGTGATATAGGTGCGCAAATATCTTTTGATTAGTCTCAACTTTGAAAATCTTTGCTTGCCTGATGCCACCATTACAGAAGAGTTAATAAAGTCCTGAGCACAATCTCACAGTTCCTTCAATCCGTTTGAGGTAACAAATTATTTTCTAATCTCACATCTAAACAAAGTTAGAGATCTTAACCACTCTTTTCCCCTACATGTAAATCTACTGTGTTGGTATTTTTTATTTTGTTGTTTTATGTTACCTAGACAGGAAGACAAAGATCGAATGTGATGAATATATTTATAAAAAAAAAAAACACACACACGCACGCACACACACACAGCAGGGATGCAGGCGCGGGGTCCTGTGCGGATGCACAGGTTGCACAGTCCATGTGACGGCTCTGCTTGACTTCCTCTAACCTGGAGCCACTGGTAATGTTACTGTAGTTTATGCCATCACAACTCTCCGGAAGGCTTTTATTCTTAAATTTACTGGATGCTTTTCTCTGCTCTCGTGTCTGGTTTACCATCTGTTCCTATCTGCACTGCAGAGCTTGACGCATTCTGAGAGTGACCTTAGAATGTGACCTTAAGATAGCGACTTTTGGCAACCTAGGGGCATGTCTTATAGTGGGTGTGTCACATAGTAGGCGTGTCATAGTGTGTGGGCCTTGTTAGGTTTAAGAGGTTTTGAGGAAGATACTTCTGTATTACTCAGAAACTCCGGTCACACACCAGCATACTACATTGCTGCGCAAAGGTTTTAATGTAATGGTTTTAATGGAGTCAAACAAGATTTCTTACAATCATGTATTGTTTTAAGATCACCAAGGATAACATGAAATTGGTGTTGATATTTGGGCCCTGCATTTAGTTGAAATCACCTATCAACAAACAGCTGATAAATCCTGACAGTTGAACACTGGGTACAGGAAGCATTAACACTGTGAAAATATATATATAAAAGAAGGTAAAACCTATTTCAACCGAGTATTAAATTTGATTTAACCTATATTTATACAGGTAAATCCCATTGAGACATGCACTCTTTTTACAAGGGAGACCTGTTTACCTATCATGCATGTCTTTAGATTGTGGGAGGAGAGAACCCACACATACACACATACATGTTCTTTTGGAGAACATTTCCAACAAGCAACAAAACCATTGCATAACTGTCATCTTTATTACAGGAATTTGTTTAAAAAACAAGCACTATTCAGGTTGAGATCCTAAAGAGACGACTTTTGTTACAGCATAACCTAAAAACAACATGGTCAGCTGTTTCTGGACTCACACTTTCAAAGCTAGCGTCCTGTTTCATCGACAGAATAGTCTCTTCTCATCAAGCTGAAGAAACAGATAACAGCCACAGGGCAAAATAAGCAACGGGTCAATGATTCCTTTGATCACATTACAAGTTTGCTTAAAAAACAACAACAACAACAACCTGTAACAATTAAGATGTTTATCTTGTTTTTCTCTCTCTCTTTCTCTCTACACACTCTTTCATCTCTTTTAATCCTTCAATTTCTCTCACTTTCTGTCTTCCAACTTATTTTCCCCAACATTCTTGCCTTGCTGACCACCCCTCTGTCTGATGGTGGACAAATTGTTCTGCATTTGGAATATTAAGCTGTTTGCAGTCGCCTCACTTCACCTGCTGAGATCTGTAGTTGTTGACAGCCTCTGTTGCCAAGCTCCCAGACGACACAGACCTGACTGGGGCTTCGTAGTCTGGTTTCTGTTTCATCTCAGGAACTTGTGTTTGAGTGTGTCTTGCATTCTGAGACAGTTTCGTGTGTATTTGCCAGTCTGTGTGAAAGTCTCTGCATGAGCCTCCCTGTTTCTTTCTGCTTCTCCCAAAACACACTCTCCTCATGTGTTTACACCGTCTCCTGTTGACCCAGAACAATGAGTTCCTTCATGGTACGCAGTGACGGCAGCAGGTTCCCACCAGCCGGGTGGCCAGGTTCTCTTCTCTGGCACTGGAACAACCTTTAATGAACTCCAAGCCAGACCAGTGGAAAGTCCCTGCGGAGGCTTTGCTCTGGGGTAACAAAGCGAGAGACCTCCAGAGAAGGCAGACAGCCCTTCAACAGTCCTCAGGGCTGACAAAAAACACATAGTTCAGCCTAAAGTTAAACCATACCCAAATAAATTCAATTTTGTTTCATATGATTCCTCTGACTGGAAATGATGCAAAGTTGGAAAAGATGGCTATATTATTGGTTAAGTTAAAAACTTTTAATGATGTCAATGCTCAGTTTCTACGTTTTTTCAGACACTGAAGCAAAGTTACTTGGGAGATTTTTACATGTTGTCATAGGGATTTTGGACCACTTTCTGTATCTTGCAATTACTTATCTTTGCTTAAGAAGGTTCCCAACTGAGTTTCCAATGCTGTATTTGGGTTGTCTACTCATTCATTTACTCACTCACTATGTAGTGTCCACTATACCACTCCAGTGCCACTTTCGGACTTGCATTATGGAATATTACCAGTAAAGTCACATCTGCTCTTTATCCAGAGTTGTCTTTTCAAACATATCACTTCCTTGCGGACTTCTTACATCCTGGCCATGTTCAGGGAAATGTTCCAGATAGGTCAACACAGAAACTGTCCTCCCCCTTAACCCTGAACATTTGTTGTGCATTAAGCCAAAACAATGTACTGCAACATTTCCGCTGTTATGACATGGGGGCTAACCGGTACATGTCCGCTACAGCTCATAGGTAAAAGAGCGGTACGTTTGTCTCAGTGCAAATGGTATAAAAGACAAAGTCTGCACTATGACTGCTTTCCAGAGCAAGTCTGAAAGGGGCTTTGGAGACAAGGCTAACCAGCTGCTGATGGATTTTGGACACTACTTGAATTGTTATGTCCAAGACAATCACAGTTACATATCGCATAAACTACGATCACAGTAATAAGTCATGAATGCTAGGAGTTGAAAGAACTGCAGTGATTACTGGCACAATATTCAACATACTATGTTGAAAATAGTATCACATAGTACCACATAATGGTGACTCATTGGGTAATGAGTGGGACAAACAGGAAAACTGGAAACACTGTAGCTTTCATTGTTAAAAGGTCTTCTGCCATCCATTCTTTCTCAGTTGATCCAACTGGGAGGAATGGGAATAAATCAAAGACTGTAGAAAATATGGACGTAGTATCTGTTCTTGTCTGAATAGGGGAAAGAGAAGCCAGTTGGGTGTTTCCCACCATCGCCATCTGCCGCATCGTGTGTGTCGTCACTCCTGGAAAATACTAAAATGGGCAAAGCGCGGCCCCGGGGCAAATGATTGACAGCTGATGTACTCTGGGCTAAACGCTAACCGAGCTAACTCAAAGCTAACAAGAGCTAACGAAGATTAGCCCCCTAAGCGGTGGGGTAAAGGTAAGACATGCTTAGACTTGCTATTAGCTGACTAAAAACCACTGTTGTGCTACTCTGCTACAGACTGAGACCTTACTGAGAGCAAACAAGGAGCTAACTAGGAGCCACTGGTCGGCAGGCCGGCATTCAGCCTGTCAATGAAAAGGACACGCGCTTAATTATGTGTAGTTTCAAGACTAAACATCTAAACGGATGAGTTATAAAAATTTTTTTACCCCCCTCACAGTTGACATGACGGTAAACTTGACCTATTAAACCTAAAACGATCCTTTGAACCAGGCTGTAAACATTTGCTCTGTTGTGGAGCCAGCCCCTAGTGGATGAAGGGAGAACTACAAATATTTACTTCTTCTGGGTAGCGTCATAGTTGGCCACTGGAGGTTGCTGCTTGGAATAAATATAAGAACAGGAAAGCAGCAAGTGGTGTCAGTATATTTGCCTTGGGTTGCTTAGCTTTCCAGAGACATTGCCTGCATTAAACACTATAATGAGAATTAATTGTGGTTCTCAGAGGAACCACACGTAAAAACACAGAGGGTGATTCTCTGACTTAGTGACTCCTTGGTCTTTAAGGATGAAAGTTTTTTTTTTCTTTTTTTTCTTGCCATCACTCCAATCTTTATTTTTCTTCTGCAAAGTCTCCTTGGCATTCAGTTCAAGACACAATATCCATTTTTAGTTTTCCTTGACCATTTCTTGACCACTTGATCAACATTCTTTTGTTAAAAAGATCAGATGTGATTCTTTTTGTTACATCCCAAGTTTTTCAGCCTATTGTTTTCCTCAAATATCTCGATGTAGTCATATTCTGTGAATATACCGTTTACTTGTTGTTTACCTGTCCAACTTGCTGCAGAGTCCAAAAAAGATCTTTACAGTCCTGACTACTGTCACAGATCTTGACTGTAGAGACGTTTTTTAAGATCCATATTAAAGTGTCAAAATGACTCTTTCACTTAATGCGAACACTGCATTTATGAACAAAAACAACTTTTCTTTGTCCTGGTGAGTTGGCATCCATTGGAAATATTCTTGTGCAATGTCTGCCTGGAGATGATGGTGGAAAAATGGCTCAGACTTATTAAAAAGAGACTGTCATGGTATATGAGTTTTGATTCTGTTCTGTGGGCTTTTTGGTTCAGGTTGACTCTTTGGATGTGTGTCAGTCAGCACACTTGCACTATGTAGAACACTACTTTTGAGCATAAGTGTGGTTTCAACTAAAATTCAGTGCTCGATACTGCCTTAACAATGGCCAAAAATCCAGTGCAGAACGAAGCACACTGCTCGCACTAAACAGATGCCATCTTGCTGACGGAGCAGAAGAGGCAGGACTTTGGAACTGTTTTCAGAGCTGAATAATGGTGAAGAACAAAGCAGTGGCGACCCCAACAGCAGCAGAGACTGTATTGTACTGATGTAAGTCATTGTCATGAAATTATTCAGATATAATTACGAATGTATATTGTCACACGCTACCAAAGTGTTCACTGCCTGATGACAGTTGTAGACCTGCTCATTTGTTGCGGTTATACCGGCTCAGTAGAGTTTGCACATGTTAGCGGACAATGCTAGTCTGTCACTTCCGGTAACTGCAGTGCATTTGGGTCAGCATTTATCCAAGATATTGTGTACTACAGTCGAAGCGCACAGTGCGCACTACTAAATTTAAGTGCACTCATGCAAGTGCCCTGATGAGACTCAGCTTTTCTCTTTATTTAAATTCATGTTTGATTTTGAAGAGACTCTCCCCCTTATGTATTCAATTAAGTTTAAGGATACTGGGCAAGAATGAGGATGCCTGACGAAACTTCCCCAGGAAAGTCTTTATGAACTCTTTCACAGCTGTGGACGATCAACAAAATTAGGCCAAGGAAACCTTGTACCACCCAGAAACTCAAGCGCTGCCTTTGGAGTGACCTAACATCTCTCTATTAAGAGAAAGAAAAAAAAAGAGGTAGAAAGAGATGTGAGCATTTGATGGTGTCAGAACAGCAGAAATAAATCTCATGCCATTACACAAACTGGTCTGCTCACAAATTGAGCAGGAGAAAGGCTAAAACATATTCTTTAAACACAGTTTGCTAGTTTTTCCACAGATTACTGGATAAAATAACAATAGGACCTCAAAAAGGCCGCTACCCTGCAGGTTTTGCCTACTTGCTCCACTGAAATTAAACAAATCCATTCTGCGCAATCACTCATTAATTTGAGTCAGGTGTGTTGGAGCAGGGAGGCATAGAAAATCTATACCTTCTCCAACACACCTGAATCAAATATATGGCTCGTTATCAGGCCTCTGCAGAGCTGATTGACTTCAGCCATTTGATTCAGGTGTATTGAAGAAGGGAAGGGGTGTTCTTAAAGTTGCATAACAGTAGCTATTAAGGAGTGGATGTGTATATCTCTGTGCATGTTTACAGATTCATGGACATTGCATGTGCTCAACACCATGAACTTCTGCAAACTGATGCATAGACATGACCACGTGTCGTTAGTGAAAGGATGAACTGCATGTACACACATTCACAGAGAGAAGTATAGTGAAGTGTAGTATCATTGCTGTGATCTTTTCCCTGTCCTCGTACTGGCGCTGCCTCCTGTGCTGCCCGTGTGGGTGCCACCCACCCACCCATCTGTGCCCATTGGGGCCCTCAGGCTCAGAGTCCATCTGGCGTCTTCCTCTGTGTCTGTCGAGTTGTCACCTACGACTGCCACCACTGACAGCCTTAATGTGCCGGCACAGAACAGCACAACACAGAAAAAGGCGACGAATCAGTGACCTCAGCTGCAACTTTCGTTACAAGTTGCACAAAGGCTGCATTCACAAATGTCTCAATCCTTTAATTCATAGATAACAAAACTGAGCTTCAAGGTGAAAAAGAGAGATTCTCTGACTTTTATTGGTTTCTAGCAAAGTGACAAATAATTTTAAGATAACACATGTCAAATGGAATACCTTTTCAGATTTGACAAAGTCTAATCACAGTACAAGATTAATTAGACATACAAACGTGCATGTTAGAGTGATTGCTACTAGAAGGTTAGAGGCAGGTGATATGTTCCAACTACTGGTTTAATTTCTCTTTGTCTAAACAATCTTTTCACATGAAAGCCAACACTTCAGTGTCCCTACTGGAGTATATTTTGGGAATTTTGATGCTTTCAAGTGGGTAAAACTCAGGAAATGCCAATAAAGCAATACTTTTCCTAATGTGGCAAGACAAAAGAGAACTGAGGCAGGGTTTGAACCCTCCCCTCCCAGGTAAGAGCCTTGCATACTGACCATTCAACCAGACCAGAGGGACGTCCCTATGGCCAAGTAGCCAGGGTGTGTGATTAACTGGAGGCATAGTAACAGAACCGTCAACTGTCACACTAATGTGAGTAAATTAAAATTGAATTAGTTTGATTTGAGTTGTGAAAAAAACAGTGTTAGAACAGGTGATATTCAGACTTTCTTTCTTTCTGAATTTCTCTAAAACTATAGCCCAGAAAACTGACAGAAGCACTCCAAGCAAAGATTTGTTTCTATGAGAGAACTAATATCCTGTTTCATCTAATTACATTGATGTTTCCTGACCTTAATGTCTCTGAAACTTTTCCATTTTTATCAAAAAGAATGCTTCATTCCCTTTTCCACAGATAACCCCACTTGTACAGATGTGGACATAAAATGCAACAGAAATGTGCTTTAGAACCCTTTTTCACAACCATCAGTCACATCTTGACTTTGCGTACCTGTGGCTAGGGATGAAATGCAAGGTATGCAAGGCCAGTTTAGGTGCAACAGTGTGGCTTTTGATAATCCAAAACCTTTGAAAAGTGTCTTTCTGAAAATGTTTATCTGAAACAGGATTAGCATGAAGAAACAAGCTCATAATCACTGCCAATGTTTAATGTCTTCAGTCTTATAGATCCAATGGCAAATTATATAACACACCCAAAAACACACGTCCAAATATATGTACCTCAGTGTCGAATGGCACTTTTTAATGTGTTTCATCCTCACACATTATGATATTAATTTTAGAAGTCTTTGTGCACTGAAAATCATATATACCTCCTGTGATCTTTGGGGCTCCAGGTTCGGAAACGTTGATGTTTTAAAACTCTGCTGATCGCATTTCTCCTCCAACAGTTGCTCGTCTAACTCAAACTTGGGGATTTTTGGTGTAAACTTGCCTAATACCCCCTTCGAACACCTCCATTCCCCAACCTGCACTGAGAATATGGGAACTACTCCTTTTAAATGGAAACATTTGCTCTTCATATGTGGTAAATAATGGAGGTTTTCCATTACAAGATATATGGCGCTCAAGATGCAGTTCAGAAAATACTGCAAGAAAAAGTAAAAAAAAAGGAAACCACACTGGAATCCTCACTGACATATGGACTGGTGTTGAAACGATGAGTGAAAATGACTGATGGTCCTTTTTTAATACTTTGACACACTGCTCCTTCAGGTAAGAGAAAAGGCATGTATTTTGGACACAAACTACTCAAATATTCCCTCGTTGCCATGAGTAAGTGGCAGTGACGGATGATAATAACAAGCCTTTGGGATCAGACTCCAACCGAAGGAGACAACACTGTGGCATATGCCCTGCTACACTTAATGAGGATTTCACGGTGAGATTGGGTGAAGCCTGACTATAGCCTGCAATTCTGAGCAGAGGGGATTGTAATGAAGACAAGTTGCTGGTCATTTGCATGTCAAAAAAGCCCTGAGATACAAAGACAATGGAGGATTACCAGGGATGCATATAGAAACACAGATGTTAATGCCTTGAGTCTGACACCAGTGATCATTTATAGCTGTGTTCTATCAGACGATCGGTGCTTAGAAAAACTGCTGTTTTATTTCATTAATTTAAAGAGAAGTCTCCAACTATAGAAAACCTGGTTGAAGGTTTATAGGGAATAGCTTGATGACTCCTGTGCGTTCAGAGGAGATCACTTTGCATGCTGAATATGCAGCCTGGGGCAGACTGGCGCAGCATGAAGACTGGAAATTGGGGAAATAACTTCCCTGTTATTTCTTGTTTGTTTACTGTGTTTCAGATCTCCAGTTTTATCTGTAAAGAATAGCATATTGTTAGTGCTTTAGGCAACGTTGATATGCATTTTCTTCCCCTCATTTACAAATCCAGCTCAATAAGAAAACTGACACAAGCAATCAGAGGAAGAACGTTGGATATCTTCTTTACGTGCCTTGTCTGCTGGATATAGTCAGATGTATATTCCAAGTGGTAATTTGAAAAATAGAAAGCCTACTTCTGCTCACTGCTTTTTCCATGCATATAAATCGATCAATTCATTGTGAAATACAAGCATAAAAAGACTCAAGGAGCAGCTGCTTTATGAAGTCCTCAAGTACCAATATGTCTCTACTCCAACTGAATAGGAAGCATTTAGTCAACGAAGCCACTGGTGTCTGGGAAGGTGCCTATGATTGTGTCTTTATCCAGGGATAATGATCTTAGATCTCCATTAGTCAGCCTCGCAGATGCATGGTACTGTGCGCAATTCTCGTGCCACCTTTCATTTCTTTGTATTTTATTATTTAATTTTCGAGGTTCCAAATGTTCTTGTTTTAAAGTGGTCTTGAAGAATATTTCTCCAGGCTTTCTGTAGGTCTTCCTAAGTGTTAATGACAGTTCGGCAGTTTTTATTTAAGACATTGGCTGCTTTTTCACTCGTTTTTTGTCCAGTCTTTGTACCTGAACATTTTCATGAAATTTATGAATCATTCAAGCATGAAAAAAACACCTACAGTCATCCTCAAAATTATTCATAACCCCAAATTAAAAAAGGGGGTATGAAAAGTAATAATAAATAAAAATTTCATGAAAATCATTACATTAATTTTGAATTTTGGTTCAGCAGAAATATTAAAAACAAACAACAAATAAAACAAGTAAACAAGCATGATGGGGCTCTGAAGCTAAAATTTTGTTGAGCAACTCTTTAAAGAAATCACTGCAATTGGGTGTTTTCCATGGAAAAGGTGCTATGATGTGTCTCGGACAGTTTTGCTTGTTTGTTTGATTTTTATTATTATTGTTATTATTATTATTATTTCCAGCCACAATTCAAAAACAATATTTCATATCACTAAATTATAATTTTGTAAATTTTTATTTAGTATTAGTTTCTTATTATTTCAATTGCTATTGTGAATTTAGCTGTGTCTTTAATGGGAGGGTATGAATAATTTTGACTGTAACTCCAGGGAAGAATGAGTGTTGTGTTTACACATGAGAGACAATTTTGAAATGTGTCTCTAAAAATTGTCTTGCAAAAGCTCATAACTCTATCTATGAAAAATCCTAAAGACGACGCAGTGTTGACCAGGTCTGATCAGGCACGGTTTGACAGATAAAGCTGAACTTTTCTTCTCCATCTTCTTCTTCTCCTTCTTCTTTTATTTGTTTTTGTTTTTTCATACCAACAAGGTGATTCCCAAAGAACTATTAGCCTAAACTTGACATAGCCTATCTCAGCATGGTGTGCTGTATCTGATAGTGACATCCTTGAGAAGGATATAAAAAACCAGCATAGACCTGACACAAGACCTAAGATGCATTTGGTCCTTTAGTTGAGTTAAGAAATGGTCTCCATGGAAGGGTGGCTGTCCCAGGGAAAATGAAAGAAAAGGCAAAGTTACGCCAAATGACACAAGAAAAGACTGAAAATCAGTAGCAACAGGTCCAGTGGAGGGATGAATCCTCAGACATCAACATCACTGAAGAAGCATGGGGTCATCTTGACAGAGAAAGGAATAAAAGAAGAATAACATCCATAAAAGGCTTCTCTCGTGAAGTCGCAAGAACTATGCCTGAGTACTACAAAGAAATTACAAGAAAGCTCATCTGAAAGGGTTCAGGTGGGCTTTTCAGACTTATTACAATTGTACAAATGCTGTATTCCCATCTATGTTTCAAGAAAGTACAACACATACTCACTGATATCCTGGCAAAATATAAAGAAATGACTTTAAACATAACTATGACTCGTTTAATTTTACCTTTTTCAAGAAGCAATCTAAGATGGAAGAAACAGACTGTTATGCAAAACCTGAAGCACTGACCCACCAGAGGGGGCGATATCTCCCCAGAAAAAAATGGAAGCACTTCACACTCTGCAAACCAATTCCACCAGCTTATTACTCATGGCCTCCACGAATCCAGTCATGGTTTATGTTTTTGTACAGCAGATAGGCAAGCAGGAGACTCAAAATGGAAAAGCAATGACGTTATATATTTTTTTACCACCGTTATGCCAGCATCCCCCCCTTGTCCTCACCAAAGCTCTAGTTACATGTGGCTCTTATTAGCCCCCCTGGTTGTCATCCAGTTAACGTCCCCTGTGATGTTTGTCTTCAGCCACATCGACAGTCATGACACATGTTGGAGTGTTTTTATTACAATAGGCAGTGTAAATGAAGCACTTGCTACATTGGACATGCATATTAGCCCCATCCCACCTCCCTGAGGGACTGCTGTCAGGTGAATGAATGACATTGGCTCACTTTCATTACGGTGTTAATGTGAAACTGTATCTGCTGGGATGTACTGGAGCATACTCTAAAAACAAGTTTGTTCGGCTAAAAATGATCAAGACACCAGACGGTTTGTTTTCTGTACATAAAAATGGGTGTTTAATTGAAACTTTTGTATAAAAAAATAGCAATATCCATCCTTCACAGCCACAAGTCACACAGCTAAACTGAAAGATCTCCAATATGAGGCTATGTGACAACTATGAAAACTGTTCCACCTATTGTTTAGCTTTCCATAGAACTCAAATCAATCTCGACAGTACACAGATGGATTACTGATACCTAGTCGTTCAACATTACCAACAGACTTTTTCTTAAAGTAGTTAAATAACATTCAAATGCTCTTTTTCAAATTTAAGTAAACGTTTTATTCTGCTTTACATTGACAACTGCTTCAGTGCATCCTCCACATCTCAAAAAAAAAAAAAAAAAAGAAGTTGAAATGTAAAAATAAGTTATAGGAATGCAAACCAAAGGCCAGGTAGGATATGCAAATTTTCAGGGGAAATCTTAAGCATAGACAATAAATAAATAAATAACCACAGAATGTGGAATGTCTACATGTTTACGAATAAATTAAATGCAAATGGGGAGAAAAAAAAAATTACACACAAAAAGAGTGAAAAAAAAAAAAACATGCTGTACAATATCTTTTGAAACCACAAAAATAGGGGAAAAAAATTAAGTCCATGAATATTGCATTGATTGTGCATTTCACACCCCAAACCCTGAGGGAGGCCAGGGGTGGGGGCCTTGTAGTGTCGAGCAGTGAGATGGTGGGAGGCAAAAAAAAAAAAAAAAAAAGAGATAAGTTAAGAGGGCTAAAAACCCTGCAACAGGCGTGAGAGGGAGGAAAAAGGTGGCGGTAGGAGAGGGGTGCACGTGTGTATTGACATTTGTAGACATTCAGAAAAGACAGGATCCAGTTTCCAAACACCTGTTCAGGCTATAGAGTGAATGAGCAGCGTTAAAGAGAACGACACAGAGTTGAGTCGAGTGTGTTTCAAGTATTCCATTGTAAGGAAAAGCCCCCACCTCCTTCTCTCCCATCTAGTTCTAACAGACTCTTGGCCTGGGGATGGTTGGCTTTGAGTGATGGAGAGAGGGGGTTAAAAATAAAAAAATAACAATAATAAAAAATAAAAAGAAGACTCGATGCCCCTTCCATCACAGCACAGACAACTTAACCACCACGCCGCCGGCAAATCCCAAAAAACAGAGCTGTTGAAAGCCCCCAGAAAAGCAGCTTTCCAAAAAAAGGCACTCCAAAATCAAAATTAAAACATTTAAATAAAAAATTTACTCCAAGCTCTATGAGAGCAGCCATATCTGAATAGGAAGGCCTTGCCAGCTGTATATATACCAGCCTAGTAACAAAAGTAAAGTTAAGTTTAAAAGGGAGGGGAAATAAATAGTGCTGGTAAGACCGCCCAAACAGCAAAATGTTCCCCTTTAGGAAACAAGTATAATCGACTGAAATGAAAAAAGAGGGGATGGGGAAAATAAGATAAAGAGGAACAAACTGTAATAAATTAGAAATTCCCTACAGAAGAGGAAAATTAAAGTACATTTTACTTGCTGGGCCAGCTGAGTCAAGTGCCTGGCCACTGATAGACCAGTTGGGCTGCTGACCTTTAGTCCATATAACCCCCTTCTGTCCCCAACCCCTTCTTTCCTCAGAAAGTCTTTTCAGTCTATCAGAGCCACACTCAGAGGCTCTCCTTGCTTGAGCTTGTGCTTGAGGAGGAGTCTGTGTCGATGGTCCTGAGGCGGATGTCCCCGGCCACAGGCTCCTCTGGTGACTTGGGTGACTCTGCTGTCACCCTCATCCAGGGGTGGTCGCAAATCTGCTCTAGGGTGGGGCGGTCTGATGGCCGAAGGGCCAGGCACCATTTGATCAGCTGCTGGCACTCTAAATGAGGAGACAGAAACAAGACAGAACATAAACAATCAGCCACAATCATCTGCATGGATGTGGTTGAGAAGTGAGTCATCAATAAGGTAGCTTATGATGTTTGTGTGGTCTTTCTTTAATGTAAGCTGAGTCATAAACTGGGAGTGGATTTTGGGCTGTACCAGTGACTGAGGCTAGAGGGCAACAGAGTCAACTTATGAATTATGTATTATGCTGTGGTTGACTTACCAGCTGAAATCCTCCTCCTGAAATACAGTCTTCCTCTGAGGATCTCCTCATCCTGCTCAAAAGGGATGTCTCCACACACCATGTCGTAGAGCAGCACACCTAGCGACCACACTGTCGCCGAGCGACCGTGATATCTGTGGAAGCGGATCCACTCTGGTGGGCTGTAGACTCTCGTACCTGTTAAAAAGACACAGAAAAGGCTGGAGCTGAGTTTTAAGTGTGTGACAAATTATAAAAATCAAGTGTGGAAGAGACAAATTGATAATAACTACTCTATCTGATAAAGCTGAGTCATAGTTGAACTGCTCTCCATCTTCTCTAAACTACATAACACAAACTGGGTGACCTGCCTGCTTCTCCTCCCTCCCTCTTTTTTTTCCCTCCTTTCTTTTGCTCCCCCTCCCTCTTGAAAGGAGGAACTTGGATACCAAACCCAGAAAAAAAGAAGGCAATGTGAGCCCATCACGTGAACTGCCGACTCTCGTTTCACAACAAACAGATGTTACGTGGCACTGACCTAATATCCACAACATTTCCACACCGTGACTAAAGCAGTACTGACAAAATAATGACCGGAAGCACTAAAGCACATTCTGGCTCACAAGACTGGGGATGCGTCACTGATTAAAAACGGACACCAATGAGGGTTGATAAACTATGAGTCACGTCTGCGACGGCGCTGATAAATTTGCTCTAGCAGCGTCGTTTTCCATCCTTAATAATCATAGGCTCCAGACTCTTGGCTAGGAAAACCCTCGACCAAAAACAGACCGCTGCGTCACAGCCTCGTGAACGCCTCCATGTCTGAATATAGCACAGCGGAGCATCAAGGGCAAACACAACAAGGCCCACACGGATATATACTAACATAAACACATTACAGCTCCAGATATGTGACACATTACAGCAGTAATTGATGTAACTGAAGAGAGCGGGGGGGCGCTGCTTACCATCGAAATCGGTGTAGACCGTGTCCTTGAGAATCGCCCCTGAGCCAAAATCAATAAGCTTGAGCTCCCCGGTGCGTAGATCCACCAGCAGGTTTTCATCTTTGATGTCTCTGTGTACTACACCGCAGCTGTAGCAGTGTCTGACCGCCTCCAAAACCTGGCAGAAAAAGCCCCGAGCCGTATCCTCGTCTAAAGCGCCCTTCTCGGTGATAAAGTCGAATAGGTCCTTGACAAGCTCCGGCTTCTCCATAACTATCAGCCAGCCGTCCGCGCGCTCGTAATAGTCCAGCAATTTGATAACTCCGCGAAAAGAGGAGCTGACCTTCTTCAGCAGCAGTATCTCCAACGGCACCATAGCTCCATTCTGTAACAAAAAGGGGGGTATTTAATAACTATTGTTAGGATAATGCATAACATTTACACCCCCACCCAGCAACAGAGAAGGAGGAGGAGAGGGGGTGGGGGGGGGGACCAAAACAAACCACACACAGACACATTTGTAAAGACTACTTACTATTGTGCCCCACTCTGTCACCCTCTCCTTTGCAACATGTTTCACAGCAACCTGGAAAGAAATAAGAGAAATAAACGTAAGCAAATATGTGAAGGGAGTCGCATAGTCGGTCATGGTGGCGCAATGAGAATCACCCTCGCTTTGATGGTGTCACATGTAAGATCAAAACATGAGCCCCGATTCCCATCCACGTCCTTACCGGTGCGCCATCGGAGATCCGGTTGCCGGCGTACACAGTTCCAAATCCTCCGCTGCCCAGCACAGATCCCACTTGGTAAACCTTTTCGAAAGACTCCTTCTCCACTTTAACTGCAAATAAAATAAAATATAAATGGACGTTCGCCATCAAAATGCCGCTCAGCTTCACAAGCCGGGCAGCTGCAACCGTAGTAGCTCAATAAAACTAACCACAGGGAGTAATAGTGTGCCACTCGTTTCTTTGTTACTCTCTGTTAAAATCCACCATTAAGTCGTAAACGTCCAGTATCTGTAACCTACCTGGCTGGAGCTGTATCTTCACTGGTAGATGGTCCATACTTGAGGGATTGCAAATATGCGAAAAAGAGCCAAACTTTGACAGCAACATATTCGAGCTGAAAAGCCGATGTAAACGATCCCTTTTTAACCGTTAGAGTCACAAGAAGCAATGCAGAAAAAGAAGAGGTGAATTTAGGCGCAGTATAAATGGTGGTGCGGACCGTCTTGGCTGCGAGGGAATATTATCCAGTCCAGCAGTGCGCCAACTCCGCCGCACCGCGCCCGTCAGAGTCGTGTCACGACCGCGAAGTCGCACACCGCTTCCCGAAAACCGGCATCAAATCTCTCTCGTGTGTCTTAATGCAAGCGATTCCGAGAAAAAAGTCCTCTTAAACAAGAAAAAATAAGCCAATAACTGCGATGAGTATAGTGACCGTGTCGACAGTAGAGTGCGTTTAAAGGGCCACCGCGGTGTGTTATTATCCCGAAGAGTGGCCGCTGTCTGAGCTTTGGCGCGGTCTTCCCAAGCCAATATTTTGACGCGCAACCTGGATGCTGGTATCCCTCCGCCACCAATACAAATCGACGTTATCAGTAAATTCCGGCGTAAAACAACGCCTTTTTAATATATACAAACTAAAGAATCCCCAACGTGCACTATGTGTAATAACATTTAACTTTAATCCTGAAATTATTTAGAAATACACATTTTATAACGCACTATTTTCTCATAGTACGAGACGCCCAAGCATCCGTTGTCTGGAAGCTTTGCACTGTGTCCACTATCGACTAGAAGGGAACAGCCAATTAGATATCGTCTATAAATACCGTGTTTCGTATTTGGACCAATCCAAAAAAGTTTTCATAATAAAGCAGCCGTTTGAGTGCACGTGGCGGTAAGTCTTCCCTCCCCTTTCCTCTGCAGCTCTGCAGCGACACAGAGACCTATCGGAGGGGAAAGTCCAGTTTAAGGTGTCATTTACCAGCAACTCTGCAACTGATTATCTCTTTCAGGTTGTCATGTAGTGATTACTACTAAATACACTGCTGTTGTTTATTTACACATAGTTTTCAAACCCTACAACATGACCTCTTAAAAATGAACAGTTTGAATATTAACAGCTGAGAATTATCATTAAGCCATATATATATATATATATATATATATATATATATATATATTTACTGATGACCATTTTAAGTGATAGTTTGTTTAATACAAATGGTATAAAATAATTTTAAAGCACCATTACAAAGAAATTAAATAGTTTAAGATAAATTATATCTATAACACAAGCAAGCAAAATAGCAAACTGAAGAAACTAAATAAGGCATTTTTCTGTACCTTTTAAAACACACACATATACACAATATGATACAATAACAGTCTACACAGTCGTATTTAGAGGATGATACACAAGAACTCTATTTCAGTGTTATATCAAACACTGTCATGCATTGTGAGTAGCCTATGAAAACAAAACAGTGTACTACCAAGATAAAAATGACACATGGAAACATTCAGAAAGTATAAGTGGCCAGCTGTTCTGTTTCAGAAGGAAAACTTTCCAGTTTTACTGTTAAACATCTAACACGACCTTGCCTTT
This sequence comes from Atherinomorus stipes, assembly GCA_023101725.1. Classification (NCBI taxonomy): domain Eukaryota; kingdom Metazoa; phylum Chordata; class Actinopteri; order Atheriniformes; family Atherinidae; genus Atherinomorus; species Atherinomorus stipes. Next base: position 190,663 of record JALJCO010007076.1, read on the forward strand.
TGGTGAACTTTCCACTTTTTATCTTGTGCTACCTCTGATACCCTCAGCATATGAGTGCGTATGTGTGTGTAGCACTAACCAAACAGAGGCATCAGAGAATTCCAGGGAATGTTATCTCTCTATAGGCCAGCAAAGTTATGTAAATGCACACACACATGCTGAGAGAACAGAGTAACAGCCTGTAGGCTAACCTGCAACTATCTTCCGCTTTTTAACATATGATAACGCGATTTCAATTCATGTAAATTTCACTCAAAAGCCTGGGCTGTAAACACATTTGAGTTTGTATATGTGGAAAGTTTGCAAGTTACCCCCACATTAAAAAAGTAGCCTAAATTTGAGATGCCATAAGAAATTTCATTTTACCAAGTATTCAAAGTATTTTATGCATTTGCATTTAAAGGGGATGTACGACTATATACATGCAGATTGTGTGTGGGTATATGGAAGAACCTCAAGGGCTGGTTTGCTTTTATCTTATGAGATATTTGCATAAAAGAGTTCAAAGGTTTAATGGATTACGCTTCAAAGAAAATGCATACAAACCTGCAGCCCCGTTCTTCCCTTCAGAAACATGCTTTGCCTCCCTTCTCAGCATGATCATCCTGTAGTTTGGGATACCACATATATTTTTTATATACAACTGTATATATACACACTGTATATAGGGATACATATTCACAGCCACTGTTAATTTATCATATAAAGTTGCCAAAGTTGCATGTGAGACCTATTTTATTTTATCTTTTTTTTTTATTGTTTTTCCAAAGGGACTCCAACTCTCTTGCACATCTGTATGTGAAGCTTGTACTCCCAGAGTCCAAACAGGTTGCCATAGGTGGAACGGAGTTACCAAGTGGCTTGCTATCACAAGCTTATCTGAGTTGCTATGTCTGTGCTAGCCTTATTTAATGTGCCAATCCACACAAAGCCACACAGCATGGAGGACTCTCTGGAACACAGGGACACACACTTAAAATTAACCACCCTAAGCAAGTGCAACAGGTGGATCAAATGAATACTTCCTCCAGTATCCCCTCTATGCAAGTATGCAAATGGACATGGAATGGATAGGATGCTGAAATGACATCAAATGTCAACCTTGGGACAGATTGTTGACTTGCGCGTGGTATGCGCTTCCTTTCACCCAGTGTATGTTAGGACAGGCATCAGCAGTCACAGTCCTTGATATGACAAATATAGCGTAAATAATCATCATTATCTCTCCTCTTTAACTTTACTCTTAATGAGGAGCTGGTATACAAAACAACCAGTGTGCTCCTCTTACTATGACTAATTGGAGCAGATTAGTTTTGGTTGATGGGTTGAACAAAGGCTCATGAAGAGACAAAGTGTAAAGCTTTAGATGCAAAAAGTGGATTGTTTCTTTCACCTTACAGTACATGCCCCCCATGGCAAACAGTCTGGCACATGGATCTCCCAATTCGATTTTTCTATGTATTACATGCAAATAAAACCAGGCTTTGCCCTGGATGAGGTTCAGTTAAGTTGTGGTGCATTCAAGAGTGTAATCATTATTTCGTTCTTGGCATTCGGAACAACTTGAGGGGTAAGTCAGGCAGTTGGCCAACCAGGCGTGCTGACAGGAGAAGCACAAACAGCTGTTTTGCCGTTGCTCGGTATGAACGTGTGGTATGCAGTTGTTGTCTGCTCTCACGGGAAATCATCTAAACTTTTGTTTATGCTCACCAATCATTTGATTTGTGCATGTGGAGAAAAGGGAGGGAGCAACAAGAGCAGGAAAGAAATGGCTTGTGGCCTGCTGATGAGCTGAAACCGTTTATCCTCCTCCTTAGCACTCTCTCTCTTCATTTTTTTTGCCATTTTTCGCTTTTCTCAGCGTGCCTGGGATGCCTCCCATTTTCTTTTGCTCTAATTATTGCTTCAGTAAACTGTGTCAGTGAGCGGAAATAGTTTCGATAAGAGGTCCGCCTGCGTTTGCATCTGTAATTTGATGGGTTTCATCGAGGACACGTAAAACCAGGCTCACCATAGTGTACGTGGCCACATCAGAGCCTCAGGGTCGGCTGAGGGTATTTTTAGCCCCATCGAGCTAGCCCGGTGGCAGCCACATCATTTTGGTAAGCCGCCGATTGAAATCAATATAGCTTGGTTGTGCTGGTGACCTGTGCCAGGGAAATCTGAGAGACTGAATTTGTTGAGCCTCATGCTCCGGTTAGATTCCTAAACTTGCGTGGGGTAAGCATATCATGCTCAATATAGCAGTGTCCTCATGCAAAGGTAGATTACATTACAGAAGAAGCTTACATATTTTAAGTATTTAATACAATAAATTGAATTTTTAAAAAAGACACAAATTAGAAGAATTTACAACTGTGAAATAACAGCTGGAACAAACACAAATCTTTTGATTGACCTATATATTTACTGTATGTACCGTTAGGAAAAGTGTGAGAACCTCAGCCATTTAGTCAGAGTTACAGTGGGATGGATTAATTTCTCTTCCACTTATGTGACCAGGCTTTTAGCATTTAAAACACTTTACATAATCCCCTGAGCATACATGTGTCAAAATACACACATTTTCTAATATTCTACTGTGAGACAAGCCTCTTTGTGCTGGACAGGTTACGGCTTCTAGTCATGAGTGCAGCATGCCAACCAGGTTGCTGTATGGATTACTGTCTGGACTCACCATTATGTAACAATGTCAGGTCTTTAGTCAGTCTGCTAATCTGGCAGCCGCATTGCATAACTGTTCGTTAGCTCCTTCTCCACATTCCCTCACACCTTCAGTTTCTTGCTCTTTATTCCCTGCATTCATGTATGTTTCTCCTTATGTGCTGTGCTGTATACACAGAGTGGTGGCCTGGGGTCATGCTTGGATAAATATGTGGGTGCATGTGTGAATTAGTGTGTGCAGCCAGCAGCCAGCTCTGAAGACAGTGCTAAGTGTGTGAAACATGGTGTAATTTCTTAATACAGTTTGAAATGTTTTGTTTGTTACCGAAATCTCGCAAGATTTAATTTTTCAAAATATCGACCCAAAAACCGATACAGATATTTTCCAATATCACATTTTAATGCCGATATCGGCCGATAACATCGGAAATCCCTAATTGTATTATTTGGTAGTTGATTGGTACTTGGAGGGGGCGTACAATAATACATATATGTATATATATATATATATATATATATATATATATATATATATATATATATTTTTTTTTTTTTAACTGTGCTTGCCTTGATATTATAGGTTACAAATCCCGACAAGACCGAGACCAAAGACTGACAAGACTGTGACAAGACCAGGACAGCGAAAAAGTGGTCTCGAGACCAAGACCGGTCTTGAGAACTACAAGTTTACTATTAACTAGCATTGGCAGCTCACAGCAGGCTGGTTCAACACCCTTCTGGTGCTTATCTCAATTTAACTTCTCTCTAACGGATAATATTTCTCCCATCCAATGCAACAGGTAAAATCTTCAAGTTACCTGGCAATCAGAATGGTGCTACTGACCAGAGATCAGCTCTTAGCTTTGTTTGATGATAGGATAGTTTGAGATTTTTATATGGCCACAAATCTGCAAATCACCCAAACTGCCATCCGCTGATTGAGTTTACCTTAGTTCTGATAAACTTGAAGGTGCATTGCGCATGTTTAAATGTTACTATTCTTTCTTTCGTCCACATGCTCTTACAATTGCCTGATGTGTAGAATGAGCTGATCTGTCTCTAATACTGTTCCTCCTGAATGCTCAATGCGAGAGTTTCGGGTACGAAGCCTCAAGGGGACGCTTGTGGGGAGACGAGCTGCGTGTTCTCGTTCGTCTGGCTGCACCAGTGTCGTGTATTCCGCTGGTATTCTGCCACTGCAGGTCCGCGCATGTTGAGACAAAACTGACTGCAGCTAAAAGATGGAGAGCAGGTGCCTCTCACACTACAACTCAGACTCCAGTAAGACAAAGAAGAAAAGTTTTGTCTTGTGAGACAAAGAGAGCCAAACTGGAGTCTGACCAGCGCCGGAGTAAGACGGGAGTAAACAACCAAGCAGCTTTTTTTCTTTCTTTTTTTAATTGGAGGGGACTTCGATCCAGTCTGGGAATAAAACAGGACGTGCAGTTGGCTTTCTTCTTACTAACAAGGTAAATGTATGACGGAAATAAGGATGCATAATATTGCAATGCTAAGTTATTAGCATGTAAATGTAGCAATATGACAGCCATATGACTGTTCCCGGGGGAAGAGATACACATTGGCCACTTCTTAAATTTATTGATGCGGTAATTTTATAAGGTAATCATGGTCTCAGCCTCTGAATTTGGATATTTGATCTCCAAGCCAGCGTTAGCCTGTTGTTACTGTTAGCATACAGTCCCTCAGGTTACTCAACGATTAACTGTAAACAACTTGCAGATTTATACTTTATTACCTCAGTAGACATCGTGTCTCTAACTCTGGGATCAGACTGAGTGTAATGTGGGTTAAACTAAAAACCAATGCAGTCAAACCAGCTCATGTGTGTGCACGACATTAGCGTCCCTTCCACTTGTCGCCAGAGGGGCGAACTTCTGGAAAAAAGCTGGAAGTTGCACTGTTCTCCTTTAACCAACGAACAATCAGAATTGGGGTGAACAATTAGATTTCAATATCTCATCTTGCAGTAACAAAACGACTCTGTGCATGCTAAAGTAAGCATGCAGCCAATCGTCACACTATGCATCATGGCATAATGTTCATGGGAAATGCAATTTGCTTCATTAATCACTTGCCAAACTGGCCATTAAGGTTTTATTTATTCCTGCCAAATTCGGTTATAGCCTGCATTTGGCGCTTGGCTGATGTTAATTTAGTTGTTAGCTTACAACTGTCTTTGCTAATCCAGGTTCAAATTATTAGGGGCATCATTTGATGCATTTTCCTCACAAAATTCACCATCACTTGCCACATATATCTTGTGAAAGAAATAGATATATTCAAAAATGAATGCTACTGAGAATATTACAAAAACAAATAATTGTTGGTCGCTTCTTTTTGGTGTATTTATTTGATCACGCTGTATTGTCCAACCCTGCTGTTTATTCCTAATGTGACAGCTGGATATTAGAGCTCTTAAAAATTACACTTGATACATGTATATACGATACCCAACAAGCACATGTGATGAATTTGACACTGTCTTAGATGGAAAGGTATGGGGGAATCAGGACATTACAGTATCCTTATTTTAATAGATTTTAAGATTTCTGAAATGTGTTCAAATCAAACTTTCAGTTCTCCTCAGTCTTCTTATTATGCTCTATAAGATAAGTGGTTCAAAATTTGCTTTCAGTTTGGAACCAAACATAAAACATATCTGTACATTTTCTGCAACAGCAACAAAATGCATGGTAGTTGTTTGACTGTATCAGACACAATAATATCCACCTACCCCTTTATGTTGAAGTTGGTGTGCAGACTAAAAGCCAGCCCCTTCCTGACACGGAAAACCCTGGCTTTGGGCTTAACATACCTTGCTAATGCATTAATGCACAGAGTGCAATGACAAGTGGTGAATAAGTTGTTGTACTGCAGCGTCCAGTACTCAAATTACACTGTGCATAAACTACTGTCAAACATCTTTTAAATAGACACTGAGGTAGGCAAATGTGGATGATTTTATGATGAACATATCTGGGCTCTATCTTCTGTGTGCACATAGTGTTTGTGTGTTCATATAAATACTGCAGGAGGGGACAGAACAGGCCGCAGGGCTTGAGTTGGAGATTTCATAAAAACAAATCCCATTTGATCATTTCGGATAGGAACATTTTTATTGCATTAGTTCAGGTTTTACGTATGGGTTGGCCTTTGATTACTCCATGTTAAAAGGCTGCCACACTGCCCAACTAACAGCTAAAGCAGTAAAATATTTTGTAGTAGAGAAGATTAGCACAGTTTTGATGGGAAAATTCAAAACAGGTGCTTTTTTTTTTTCACCGTTCTGCCCCTCATGGGGTTTCCTTAGGCAACCATGTGGATGCAATTTTAGCTATCAAAGCAGCATTGCAAGTTTTGCTTAACAGTTGACAGAATGGTTTGCATTCCACCTCTTATCCTCATTAGGGGATTCTTATTTAATGGTAAATAATCACATTCAAAGTCTATTGCTCAAACTGTTTTTGAAGTCCGTCCTTAAAACAGCTGCACTGGGGGCTAATCCTAGAAACAGAGCTGCCGCATACACTGTCCTCACACCGTATATGAAAGTTTTCAGCTTAAGTACTCTACTTCCCTCCAGTGACTTGATCCATTTAACTGCCCATTCCTGTCTTAAGAGGATACTGCGACCAAAGCCTTAAATCCCCCAGGCCCATGACCCCGGGTGGAGGCTGGCTGTAAGGCCAGAGATGGTCCACAGAGCTCTGATTGAGCCCTGTATTTTCAAACAGAACAAATTAGTGGCTCACTTTCATGAGAGGAATTCAATTTACTTCCCTTTCAGATCATTAGAGGACTAAAGTCCCAAGCAAAAAAAAAAAAAAAAAAAAAGCTGTAAAAAAAAATTTATTTTTTTTTTTAAATTTTTTTCATCGGCTTTATTCATAACCAAAACAGCCATATATGTCAGTCAGTCATTCTCTACTGCTTATCCAGACCAGTTCAGGGTTACTGGAGCCCATCCCAGCCATTATCAGGTGAGAGGCAGGTACACCCTGGACAGGTCACCAGTCTGTGGCAGGGCCAACACAGAGAGAAAGACAACCACTCACACTCACATTCATACCTAGGGCCAATTTAGAGTGAGCAATTAACCAAACATGCATGTCTTTGGACGGTGGGAGGAAGCCGGAGTACCCGGAGAGAACCCACGCATACACGGGCAGAACATGCAAACTCCACACAGGAAGGCCATTGTTGGAATTGTTCGAACCCCCCTCCCCAGGCGAGACTTGAACTAGCAACCATCATATTGTGAAGCTGTGTTGTTAACCACCATGCACAGCCCATACAACCATATATGTAATTTTTCAAATTATTTTAACCCTTAAAATGCCAGGATGATGGCATGATGTCACTTTTTTTTATATCAAAATTATATAAGAATTTTGAAAATGTAAAATATGAAGTATTTTCTCTCTTTCTTTCTTTCTTTCTTTCTTTCTTTCTTTCTTTCTTTCTTTGCAGAATCAGATTTATAAAACTGTATAACCTTTTGGGCTATTTGAGGAAAAAAAATGCTCTCAAAAATTGCTTTGAAAAAAAAAAGAGATTACTAACTTTTTCTATTTTTCTTTTTTTGCTTGAATAAAAATTAGCCCTATTCAAAAATATAAAAAATGTAACTGTCTGGTTTATTTTAACCCTTTAAACGCTGACTTGACAACATAATGTCACACACATACAAATCATTTTATAAAACTGGCATTTAAAATGAATTAATGCTTTGAATAATTACATATTTGGTCTTTTTGATTAGGACTGAAGTTGATTCATTTTAGAAAAAAAGGGGAAAAATAATAATATTTTTATTTTTCTTCTTCTTCTTCAATGATCTGAAAGGGTAATAAATTTGTCCCTGGTATCTTGTTGACATTTCAAAGTTCTTTAAGGGAAACATATTCTTACAAAATAAAAAAATATCCTATGTGGGGTAACACAACCAAAATGGTGGTAAAAAATTGAGTAAAAAATAATCTGAAACGACAAAACGTAATATCCATAAGGCACAATGAGGTACAGCTCCCTTTTTTTTTTTTTTTTTTTTTTTTTTGCAGGAACATGTTTACAAAATGTACCACATTAGATGACAGTCATAGCTGACAGATACAAAGAGATGAAATTGATCAGTTTTACCTGTCAACGGGGCTGGGAGATCATTCAGTCCTGCTGTGGGCCGATATCTGCAATCCAGTTAAAAGTAATATATTGAATTCGTCTAATCATGTCAGAAAATGGCCCTGTGATTGGCTGATGACCTTCCCAAAGTTTTGCACTGCTTCTCACCCAGTAACTGCTAGGATAGGCTCCAGATCCAGATCTCTGAAAACCATGCTAATCAGAAAATATGGTCCAACACAGCCTGCAGGAGGTTAAGGTGTCCCTGCATGTCTTGTAGCTTATTTTCTTGGAGGAATACCAATTGCAACTCAAGTTATGTGTTGTGGCATTCAGTGAAATGGAAATATACTCATTACTATTGGCACTGGGAAAAGATTAATTATGCCTCTTTTATCAAGTGTACCCAAGGGGTAAAAAACATATAAAATAAACAAAAAATGGTGTAAATTAGATTTTTCCTTGCAGAAATGGTAGAATTGCTGTAAGAAATGCTATAAAATGTATTAGGGGGATTTTGACTTTTTAAAAATTGTTGATTTTGCTTTTAACAACTGATTAGACTTAAGACAACTTCTTTTTGGGGGGGGGGGGGTATAAGGCTTTTCTTTGCTGATACTAAGTTAAGAATAAAAAGTTAAAATCATGAGTCTACTTTTTGTGTGATACAGTGTGGAAAGAACTTTGAATCAGCATTTGAGGGGAATAAAATTTTCATGACGGCAATGTGAAAAGTGATTTATTTTAGGGAAAATGGAGAAAGTTAAAAGGCAGTTGCTGACTTAGTGCAGTAGCGTTGATCCATTACCACAGTATTTCTACAACCTGGTTGCAGCTCTGGACTACATTGTTTGTCACCTATCTTTTTTTGTGGTAAAGATAAGTGATATCAGTGTTATTGCAAGATGTGGATCAGCATGAAGAAAAGTGCTTTGCAGGTGTTGTATGCCACAGCTGACTTGAACCACAGAGATGCTGTCCCAACAATTGGTTCCTGCCTGGCCTTTGGCCCATGCTCCAAGTGATCTGATTGGCTGACTGCCTTGACAGGCATTGTGCTGACTGTGTGTCTTTGAGGGCCCGAGTTCTGGCAAATGCTGCCTGGTCAGCAGTCTGTACCCACAAACACACACACACCCACACATACGCACATGCACACTTTTTACAATAACATGCAGCAGTTAGAAGAAAACGTGTCTTCGTGCAAAGAAACACATGCATGGGGGTTTCTACTCACGCACATGCCTATACCTAAGTGAGCTTCTCATTCACGAACATATGCTATAGCAGCGATGCGGTTCATGCTTTGTTTGTTTCATTCTCCATATTTTCTGCGGTCACATCATTATTTATTCAGCAGCGTGGCTAATAGCCACATGTCACCGCTGAGCTCTGTCACATTGTGCAGAAACTCAACCCTCAGAGGACCTAATCCATAGGTCCTGATGTTAGGACGCAGCGACAATAGCAAGCAAAGCAGCTGCAGACCCCATAACCTTATCACCTATGACACCAGCACAATAAACAGCCAGCCTCTTGACGCCCAAATCCTTTACACCTGAGTGCTCACACTGAAATGAGCTGAAACCGTTAGCAGAGGATCTAAATTGAGTTTAAAGACAGTGATGAAGATGGTTTTGGGTGCAAGAACTGATTGTGATTGGCAGTTCATCACAACTACTAAGGAGCAGAAAGCAGTTAAGAAGCACAAAATGAAGAACCAGCTCCTTTAAGTTATTTCTATAAAATAGAAATTAAATTAAGCTTTTGATACAGGATTTTTTTTTAACACCCTGGCATCCTGCAATCCTACAGAAACAGCCAAACATCCTGTCTGAGACCCTCTGGAATGCCAAAGGGTTAAAGTTCAGTACTAAAGGGCATACATCTTTAGAGACATCTTTATTGTAGACCGTCCCCTTGAGAAAGCTCAGAAGGAAAACAAATACTCCATTTGGGTCTTTTGGTCTTCTGTAATGATACTGATTAGCATAAAGAACCTCTGCACTGAAAAGTCACACTCGACATTATCTTATCTTTGCCAAACCACACACGAATATACACACACACATAAACTGGGAGGTAATGAGAATTAATCGTGACGCGTCAGCGATGAGAAGCCTCCTAACGAAGGCTTATCTAATTACATGTCAACAGGCTTTGCATGCTCAGCAGTTCAAAATTCAGGACTCCAGTTTTCTGCTGTAATTAGCTCATTTTTGCGTCGTAATCACAACTTATCCAGCCGAAGCTCTGACTGCTGTAGATGACACAGAGAGCTTATTGAATAATTACATGCTACATGTACAGTTATATTTCCTGCTTTCACCTCGTGTGTCAGAGCAGTTATGCAATTTTATCACATGAGGCTGATGATTGTTTTGGATGCTTGATGAAAACAACACAGTTTCACTGAGAAATTATTAAGTATCTAGTGCCTATTGACAAGCATACCTGCAATACATGTCAACTAGCTAATGAGAAAAGCTCCTTCCGCGTCTTGAGCAGTATAGCTATAGTGTTCCCTCTTGGTCTTGGGAGTTTGTCATCACTTGTCATGGTAAGAAAACCTAGATAATATTACAGGTGGCTTTTTCCTTTTTAAAAACCTGGTAAAATCCTTTGATTTTCACCTATAATTGTTTTTTATGGATAAAAGACTTGTGGACCAACTATGTTACTGCACTTCTGTGAGTGGACCCTTGCTGATGTAACAGGACTATATTTTTTAACAGCATCATCTGCATGGAGTACAGCATAGCTTCATGGGTAAATTGCATTGGTGACTGGATGAACAGTTATGATTGGAACCTGGAATGGTATACATCATTCACATCTCAAGAATGTCAGCTTTCTAATGGTGTATGTGTTAAGTACCTGAGGGGTTAGACTATAAAATACAAATCTATGGCACCAATAGACGAATAAATAAATAAAAAGATGAGTTATTTCTTCTTTTAAAAAAGTTTTCAAAAAAAAAAGAATATATTATTATTTTTAAGAATATGCAAAAATTTAGGCCACTTTTGATTGGGGGAGAGGAAAACACGTTGCAGGGAATTGGCATGTTATGGCTGACTGTCACATCCCGTGTTGAACACACATGTGACCTTCTGAAGCTACACGCCATCTTGTGCAACAGAATATGCAAATCACTGCCTGAGCCTGTTTCTCATTCTTCAGACACTTTTTCAGATAGAAGTACAGATGGATTGTGGGTAATTACAGAGGACCCTTGAACTGCTGGTACTTATGGGCTGGAATGTTCACAGCTGAGAGAAAAGTGATGGACTGTCACGTTGGCATGGCAACAGTGAAGGTGCTAATAATGTTCAGCCTTAACAGTGAGGGAGGAATCCCCTCTTCAAAGGATAGAAACACCTGTGAGGAGAAGCCCTCAAAGCTTTTTTTTATTTCCTCATTTCTTCATCTCCTGCAGCACCCTCTGTTTTACACAAACATTTTAACAAACTGTTTCACAAACTATTAGCTCTCTTTCCCCCCTCCGTTCTGAGCTTTTTTTTCTGTCTGTATCAAATTTGTGTGGACTCCTCAAAACTGCCTGCTAGGGTGGATTATCAGTAATTTATTTATTATTATCAGTAGGTGAAATAGCCCTACTATCGCTAAAACTGATTTTATAGGTTATGTTGTTGCCTAAATATATAATAAATAGCCTATTTTTTGGAAATGTTTTTGATTCTTTTTATGCATTCTATAAAACATACAGTCATCCTCAAAATTATTCATACCCTCCAATTAAAGAAAAAAAAAATCAGCTGTCAGTGAAATACAGTAAGCTGAAACTGACAAAAGTAATAATAAATGAAAAAGCTAAAATTTTGTTGAGCAACACTTTGAGGAAATCACTGCATTCAGGTGTTTTCTCTAATGTTCAAAAAGTCTTCTACACCTGTTGACAGGTGTTTGGGTTCACTGTTCATGGGAAAGGTGCTCTAATGTGACCGGGACAGTTTTGTTTGTTTGTTTGTTTGTTTTAATTCTAATTTCCAACCACAATTCAAAAGCAATATTTTATTTAATCAAATCATAATTTTGTAAATTTTTATTTATTGTTAGTTTCTTTAGTTTCTTGTTATTTTAATTACTATTGTGAATTTAGCTTTTTCTTTAATTGTAGGATATGAGTAATTTTGAGGACGACTGTAAATGCAGACATTGAGAGTTAAATGCTATCTTTGCTCCAAAACTGCAATTTAGGTTGCAACAAGTTTTAAAAGTTTTGATTAAGCTAGTCAGTCTTTCTAAGATTTTAAACACTGCATTAAGGTTTTTCTGCATGTTTTGCTATATTCTGGCTTTTCAGACACTGAATGCACCATCTTTCTGATCTGAAGGTGCTGCTGTCATGCTTGGGTGCATTTTGTGCAGGAGAAACAACCTGAATTGACCACTGTTTTGCTTCTCCAAAATAATTAATCTGTTTTGTTTCATGTTTGAAATTTATAGCTGGCCAGGAAACCAGCATGGAGATGCGACATGTACAGGTGAATCATTTGATGCATTAGTCAGCATGACGGCCCACTGCCATAGATTGACCAATATACTGTGCAGTTCAGTCTTATTTACTCATCCAAACATTTCTTTAAATATCAGTGATCAAAATAAAAGCAATTTTTATCAACACTGAACATCTCAGTCGAGTTTCTCAAAAACAGGAAAATTTCCATCTATGAAGCAGGAGATATTATGTCACCCCACATGCAGGCCACGTGGCAGTGTGTAAGCACAAGGCAAAGCACTGGCTGCCTAGTTGTGCCACACAGTACACATGATAAACGTCTGACAAATCAGGGAACAACAGGAAGTGACTCATGAAATCAAACCAGGAACCAAACATGGGTATCTGGGTGACTGTTTCCAGGAGTCTTCAGATTTGATGTCTCATATATCAACACTGCAAACAGTCTCTAAGTATCATCACCAGAAAGGAGATTCCTGAATAGTGTTTTGTATTTTTCACCCCCAGTAATCAAACTGTTTATATGTCGACAAGGTTCGTGGCTACCAATGTGTCAGAGCCTATTTTTCTCATACATTTTAACTTGCACAAACCTTAGCCAGATAACAATCAGAGCAATTCACTGACTCCCTCTAAACAGCCAAAAGAAAACTCATAATATTCATTTTCTTGGTAATTCTTGGATAAGTGCAGAAAAAAAAGAGCACACTGACAATCATAAATGAAATTCAGACTTTGGTTTTAGGCTCGAAAGTATCCAAGTCATTTAAAAGTCTCCAGGGTTCCCAGTAAAGTTCCAGCAGTTGTAATAATGCTGTTACAGTGGAGATATTTCTGCCACAGCAGCAGCTCTATGGGATTGTTTAAGTGTAATTGCTGCACATCTGTTTATGAAGTAACCCCTCTGGAAATACCCTTAAGTTCTAGTTTATGCTCTGTTGTGATATTTTTGGAAAGTCCCTCATCATGGACAGCTCAAATATAACAGAATAAAACACATGACACGGTGTATGATCTGGTTGCATGACTTGATAAACAGTTATCTTATTACATCATGTACAAATTAACCAAAACACTCTTACACATACACACATTAGTCTCAGTTATTTCATAAGGAACATTCAGCATTCCCAAGTCCTCTAGCCTATCTCCACAATAATGTACCCCTTATTCTAAAAACCCCCCCCCCCCCCCCCCCCCACAAAAAAAAAATCTCTTCAAATTCATACACCACAATTTGATTAACACATTTAAAAGAAATTCTCATACAGGAAAACAACCCAGTCACATAAATCTTAATGCCTTTTTCGTGTTAAAATCAGATTAAACAGTGACTTCAGGGAGTTTTTACCCTGTAGCTCTTTCATGTCAAATAGCTAACAGTAAGTCGAACCTTTAGATCAACAAAAACAGACATCAGAGATTCCAGTTCATCCCACTAAAAGGAAGTGCTTTTGCAAGTTAGAAATAATTTCCATGGAACCAGCATGTGAATGAATGGGAGTGAATGGACACAGTAATTGATAAAATCAGTGAGTTGTTTCCAAACTTAGATGCTGGTGGTTAATTTGAATGTGGATTTCCGGGAATTTAACCTGTAGAGTTTCATAACATTGCTTTTTTTTTTTTTTTTTTTTAAACCCCTCTTGCCATCTCTAATTTGAGTAATGGACAAAGCATGCTTATCGTGTGCGTCCACCCCCATTATTTCTGCTTTTTAATTGGTTCATCAACAGGACCCCTGCCTTTCCTTATTTGAGGACTCTTCAGCACACCCATACTGTACACACACACACACACACATACACATATTCGCTCACCAGTGGAGTGTTTTGACCACACTAACTGGGGCCAAATATTTCCAGAGGCCTCTATGTCTCTCAGCTGATCAGGAAACTGTGATTGTGGTTATCGTAAACCCTCCACAACACGGAGAACACCTTGACTTTTATGGGCTGTATTTGTGCTTCATCAACACTACTTTGTGTGCAAATAGTCCCCAACTCACATTTTGTGGCCCAGGTTTCTATATCAAACAAACACTTGTGAAACAGTGTAGTCTTTGTTGTAAATTGGGACAGAGAGTCGGGTCCCAAAGGTGATTGGAAAAAAACAAACAAAAAAAAGACGTGATGACAAGCAACTAGTATTGCTTTTTAGCAGCTTTTTCTTTTTAAGAAAAAAAAAAAGTAAAGATGCAGATTTGGAACATTCAAACCAAAGTTTTGATTTTTGTGCAGTCCAGGTTGCAGAGTGCTGCAAATAAGGATCTTTGGTCAAATGAGGCCTTAGTGGATGACATGGTTGGGTTACAATTCATTTCAGCAAAATATTATTCGTGCAGCAGGTCCACCATCTTTAATCTCTTATCAGTGCACAGAATTAACCCCTGATTAAGATAAGCTGTGACTTTCCACTGTTTGACCACTCTGTCGCAAGGTGACCACCAGCATGTTGATGGTTGTCCAGGTCCCCCTCCTGTTCTTTTTCCACTGGGAACTCAACCACATGTGACCAGGCAGGTAAAGTACCAGCAGAAGACACCACTGAAAAAAAACTGAACTGAATTGCACATGCATGTTAGCACATAATGTTTTGTTTTGAGGCACTTACCCTTTTTTTTATTGTCATTAACAGAAAAATCTTTTTCAGGAGAGTAAAATTTCCATTCAAAAAAGTAGATTTGATGTTCTGAGAAGTTTCCTCCTTCTTCATGTGTTATAATCACCTGCACACTTTGCCATAGAACCTGTACAGAGTACATACAGTATTGCATAAACCACGATATATCTGATTGGTACAGCTCAGCGAAAAGGGCAAGGCAGGCTGAACTTTGATGAAAACACCATAAGAGATTTCCAGAAAAGTTATTAAAATATATACCTACTACCTACCTACTGACCAACTTTAACTTATTTTATAGTGCTGTATGGATTGTGTAGTAAGTGAAGAATTTGCTCTCCTGGGCATGATTTTGATATGAAAACAAAATAAACAAACAAACAAAAACAGACATAAAATTTTGAACACCCAAACATTTACTGAAAAATGTCTTTCTTTTTTTCTTTTTCAATGCATGTTTCGCTTGACAAGATTTAATCTTTCCAATGTCTGATGAGGGACTTTGAATTTCAGCAGAATCCATGACTGCTTGTTGATGCTCATCAAACACAAAGATAAAGTGTAAATAAATGGTAAATCTTATTGAATCTCCAGAGGCATTCACAGTGAAACATTACACTGCAGCCCTACAAGAACACAGAATAATTGTGTGACTTTGCCTCAAGCACAAACACAGATGGGCATCAAAGAGACGGCACCACATCTTGCTCATACAACAATGCATACGTGAGAACTGTGTATGTGTAATATGGCCACACACTTCTGCTAAAATTCTGTGCACCTGTGTGTTAGTGTCTTTTTATGAGCTCATCGGCAAGGGTGTCTGCTCCACCCCATTCCCAAAACAAACCCCCTTTCCCCTTCTGTTTGCCTCATGATCAAAGCTCCTGCCGTGCTACTGCTCCTTTTGATGCTGTGGCACAATAGGGCCTGTATAGGTTTGGATTTCTTCATCCATTCAGTTTCAAAAAGGCCTGGCCACCCCTTCCCTCACCAGACTGGTGGGAAGGTAAAGGAAAAGACCCTGGCAAGATATCTTGCCTTCAGGCTTCTCTGTTTGAATAAACAAAAGAACATATTTTGGAGGGGGGAAAATCCATGCATTACATTTAAGTAGCAAGTTAGTATAATTTCAACCCTATTTCTGTAAAGCTATAGCTAGTAGCTGTCTGACTTAGCTTTAACAGAACAGATTACAAAGTTTCACGTTATACATATATTGTATACACGTGTATTTCATACATATCTTGATAATTTTATGCAATGAATATGGAAATATACATTTTTAGAACAGTCAAAGCCAAGATAGCCGTTTCCCCATCGTCTGTTGTGCGAAATAATCGCTATCAGTTATTTATGTAGCTTAACTCAAAGGAATAGGCTGTATTTGTATCATACAAAACATACAGAAATGTACATTTTACATAAATACGTAGGGGCAATTTCTCTATCTCTTGTTGTACTAAGCTGTAAATTCTTGTTAGCTGCACTTTCATAAATAGAAAACAGATGATGTGCAGTCATGAACTATATAAGTTTAATTGCCAAATTATTTAGAATTGTCTCGTCTCAAAAAGCAACAGAACATTAGTTGTTATAGTATATGAGCTGTGAAAAAAATACAAGTTTGAGTTACTGTGTTCAAATTAACAGCCTCTTAATGGGACCGAAAGTCATTTGTCATAACTGGATTAAATTTCTTTATGTTTTTTTATGACAATTCACACTAATCAGTGTGTGACTCAACTTAGGTGTTCAAAATTCTTCAGCAATATTTTTCTTTCTTTACTGGAGGGGTTGTGTTGCTCTACTTTTCTTTAAAAAGTGTCCTTAGGGTGTTCTATCAGATTCAAGTCAAGTGACATTCTTGGTCAAAGTTTGTACTTTTGCCTCTTTAGAAGCTCTGTGTTTAGCAGATCACTTTGAGTTGCTGTTATGTTGGAAAATACATTCTCTGAGTATCTGAGACTTAAAGTAATGCAATCACAGTGCCATGTGGAACAAAAACGTAGTGGGATAATCATGATAAAGAAAGAATACTTTCAGAAACTACGCATTTCCTTTGTTTTGATAAGAACTTCATGACAACTGCACAATTTAGGAGCCAGATCTACGAAGATCCAAATTTGCCTGAACCACCGGTTGTGAGTGATTTACTAAAAATGAAGGTGCAAATGACTGTGGGCGCAAACATGGTGGAAACACTCCTATAAATGAGGGTTTTGTGTGTTTTGAGGTTTGCAGTGTGGCCAATTGTGAGATGACAGCGCAAAAGGAAATAGGAGCCTATAGAAATGGAGATAGTAGGGAAAGAGGGAAATGTAAATGTAATTTAAAATAAATATAATGAATGTAAAAAGTTAATATAATACAGCAGGTCTGCAACAATCTGCACACAGCCTCGGAAGTGACCAATTTTTGGACATGGATCAGCAGTTGCTGAACAAATGAAAGTGTCTGCAGTAAGGATGCATACCGTTCACATTTGAATTGATACGATACTGACGTCTAATACCTGGGAATTGCTATCAATAGTAAACGGTACCAATTTTCAGTACTTTTTTTTTTTTTAAACTTGTCCTGTCCAGCATCGTAGCAGAATGATGATCTGGCTGCTTTGCTATGTTGAACAGATTTACTGTGCCAAGGGGAGCTTTATGGATATAAGGCTCCTCTTGATATTCTGAGTTTATTTATTTTATTATTTTTATTTAATTGAATATTTGTTAATAATTGCCAAAAAGGATGTATTTAGGTACCAAAACATGGTACCGTTTGATTTTACATGAATTGGTACTCAATCGGTACCAGTAAAAGGACCAAATTCGGTACACATCCCTGTACATAATGCCACATTTATGTGTCAGGACAACAGAAGGTGCAGGCAGGATATGATTCCCAAAGACTCCTGGGTGAGAGGCATGCATGCTAACCAGTTGCAAAGGGATATCCCTTTGGCCAAGTAGCCAGCAGGGCACATCATGAATCAGAGGTAGAGTGATAGGACCGTCAACTGTCACATTTAGCATGGAGTGATATTCTTGCAACTGAGGAAACCAATCTGATGTGTGTTCAGTATTGCACCAATGGTGGAAAATCAAAGATAGAATAAAATTTATCTTGACTGGGACTTGTTCTTGAATGAATGAAATGGATGAATAGTTAATTATTACCCTGAGGGAAATTATACAATCTGCAACATCTAGCTGTTTGTCATATTATGGCAAAATGCTTTGTACTTATTTACAAGTTATTTGTTTATTTTTTTATTTAGATGAACAAAACAGTAGAAAATAACACAGATGCTTATTTTCTTCAAATGTGTTGGCACTTAGATGTTCATAAAAGTCCAACTCCTCAATTTGGGGGAAAAAGATATTGCAGTTAAGTACACAACCAAAGTGAGTAAATTGTGTACAATGACATCTTAAAATCTATGATTTTAGATGGTTTAACTTGTTAATAATTGAATGATTTCTAAGTTGACAATAAGTCTTTCAGTTTGTGGGGTTGGGTCTTTCAGAGGTGCTAAATAAGCCGTCTTATTTAGATTGTACGCCTGCTGCTATGAATATGCAATATGGGGTGTTTGCATACAGTAGTGCGTGCGTTGGGAGGAGAAAATGTAAATATATTAATTTAGCACTTGCAAAGTGATTTATCAACTGTGAGACGGATTGTGTGGGTGGTTTTTTGCCTGTATTTTAATACATCTGGAAAGCAGTGCAACATGGCAGCTTTGTGCACAAATGGCTTCAGCTTCTGAGGGGGACAAAGCTGCACATAAATAACTCTGATTCAAAATAATTTTTCATGAGGGCAACGTATTTAGTTCTTATTGAGTTATTAAAATTTACTTCAACTGTTTTTTTTTTTTTTTTAATTATTATTCCAACAACTAGTTTTATGAAGAAATCAAGGTTTTGTCCTGGCTGCCTGGTCAATAAGCCAACACCATGAGTTACCTGAGGGGTTCATCAGATGCAGATCAACCCCTACCTCGACCGAATACTTTTCAAACTTGATATTTTGAAAAACCTTGGGGGCTAAGAAATAATGTGTTAACTTTTGACAAAGTGCTAGGGGCCAATCAGAGCACAAAAAGTATAGAAACAGCAAGGTCTCTTCAACAACCTGGCAAAAATAATCAGACTGAATCCCCTTGAGCTAATTGTATCTTAGAGTAAGGTTACTGATGATACTTAGGATAAAATGGAAGTGCTTTCACAAGGACATAAAAGATATTACATACTTTAGGCTATAAATGTCCAGACAGACCCATCATTAGGCGGTGAAAGTGCTTAAACGCATAAATATTTAGCCAATACCTCGTCTCGGCCACAGTAGCCTATTGTTCAAGGTTCTCCTCCCCGGATATTTTTTCACTGGTAAGTGTGCCATCTAATTCTTGAATCTTCAGTTCTTGGGTTGGTGTAGAGTCGTTTAAGAACTGAGTTTGGTAAGGAAGAACGCACGACGCCACAACCAGCTCATCAATCGGTGACCACACAGAGGTAAACATTAGCAAGATGGAAGTGAATCTTTCACACATGATTTTACTGCTCCTTATGTTACATAGGTGCTTGTAAAGATCAGAGAAGGCAACACAATAGCAGATTAATCACATCAATGCGCGTCTGCCTTTTTTCGCGCATGCCTACTAGGTCGGGGTTGCGCCAGCGGGCACAAGGAGGTCGTAAACGCTGCATACATTGTGTGTGAATGTGGACAGGTATAAGGCTAGGTATTTACTCTGTACATCCTTAGCCGTGTTAGTGTACAGCAGAAGTAGCCTCAGCCACTCATTAGTGCCATGCAATGCAGTGGAAGGGACTGTAAAGGGACAATAAATTGCACAGATAAAAATATTGTGCATACTTAAAGAAAGGTTACACAGATCAAAATTAAGACCAAAATGGATCAATTACACAGTCAGGGGTTGGTGAAAAATACTGAGTTGTACACAATCAGCTATGTAGTTAAAATCCAGCTCCTCTAAACTCCCAATGAGAAGTTAGTCACATCACACAGCTTTCAAAATATAAGTCATGGCATTCTTTGGTCAACTTATGCAATGTCAGTTCTTTTCCACGATCCAAACACTTTCAAAGTGATTAAAGTCAAGATTCTGTGGTGGTCAATCCTTGTGGAGAAATGATGTCTCACACTCCCTCAACCACTCTTAAAATCTGAGTCCAGTGATTTTTGTCTGGGCGTTGTTAAGCCTATATTACGGGGGCTGTAGCCCCCTGAAGCCCCCCAAAATATTCTTAAGTACCCCCCGAAAATATTATAGATATACCAATTTAATAATTGGCTCTGTAACAAAGCCCACATTGACTCTGAATAGTTATCTTCATGTTAGGCTGATGCTGTGGTGGTTATTTCCCAGCTGTCTTTGAATGCAGCACAACTGTGTCTCACCCTACATTTAATTTTCCATCCTTAGTTAGGAGGCCAGTTTCATTGGCTTTCCTCTACCGATCCAGTGTTCCTTTTTATTTCCACAGCTTTGAGTCAATTCCAAGAAGGCAAGCTTTGAATTTTCTGTTTGAGAGTAAAACTACGCTCAAACATAAGTACATTTTCTTGTTCTATTTAGATTGGTTACTCGATAATGAAGCAAAAGGCTACAAGCTGTGGTGCAGCTATAGGATATTTGCTGTTAAAGTCTTTATTTTGTTGTCAATGTGCAGTTGCATTTTATTGCTGTATTTTGAATTGTGTAATTTTGCATAGCAGACCACAAGTCTGGTGGAAATAAACCAGTAAAATGGGCAACCTTTGTGTTTCCTAAATACCAGGCCTTAAGCCACTCCGTAACTAGCACAGTGTATATTCCATATCTACAACTCTACAACTATACTACTTTTCAGGTCTTAATTATTGTGGTGTTAGCGATTGTTGGAGCTGTGTTCAGTAATGTCTGAAACACAGTATTGTAAAGTTTCTCATTTTAAGTCCCGGCGGCCAGATCCATTTATCACTGCTCCACATTTTCATTCCCACCTTCTACTCTGACTGCAGGTTCATCCAAATGTAACACTCTGTCTTAGGTAGACACTCCTTCTTTTACAAATAAACCACCTATAACTCTGTTTAGCTAAAATCTTAGCATGGTATTGAGCTCTGTTATTGTTGGTTGTTATTCACTTCTGTCATCTGTACAGACTGAGACAGGACAGGGATAGAGGACTGAGATGTCTTCTCAGGAGGTCAATCTAAACGATTTAACAGGAAGTCTGACTCTCAGAAATGCTTTCTATTAATAAAGTAATTTCACCAGTCACTTTCTGTACTGCTTATCCAGCTCAGGGTCGTGGGGGTTGCTGGAGCCTATCCCAGCTATATCAGGCGAGAGGCGGGGTGCACCCCGGACAGGTCACCAGTCTGTCGCAGGGCCAACACAGAGAGACAGACAACCATTCACACTCACATTCACTCCTAGGAGGAATTTAGAGTGATCAATTAACCTGACATGTATGTCTTTGGACAGTGGGAGGAAGCTGGAGTACCCGGAGAGAACCCACGTGTACACGGGGAGAACATGCAAACTCCACACAGGAAAGCCACTGTTGGAATTGTTCAAACCCCCTCCCCAGCCGGGAATCGAAGTACTGTAGCAACCTTCTTACTGTGAGGCTGCGGTGCTAACCACCACGCCACCGTGCAGCCCATTAATAAAGTAATTCAAGTAGGTAAAATTACGTTAACCTGTCCAAAAGTGAGGGCATGGAGATCCACAGAAAGAGAGGGTGAAGCAGATGTTTGGAAAAAGAGACCAAACAGATCCAGAGATATACATTTTCCCACTGGTAGGTTTGATTCAGGCAACAAAGCCACAGGACCAGACAGATATGATACAGTGATATATGATACACCTTTATTGGTGGACACATGTCTGAATTTTTTTTTTTTCATCACGTCAACAAGATGTTTACACAGAACAAAACTTAAACAGTACACACATGAAATATGCTCACTTTTCCATTATTGCTATCTTACCCTCTCAAACACACACTTACATACAATATATCATGGACTATATACTATACTTGATTCCTCAGAGTTCCAGATTTAGTTTTAATGTATGAAAGAGTTTTTCAGTCTTACTTTATTGTACTTGGAACTTGGTATCTTCTCTTAATGGTAGGAACTCAGATGTTTTGGATCAGATGTTATGTCTCAGCACATTTTCTGATGTTTCATACCGTGAATTTGTATCATGATCCACTATGAGTACACCTTTGTACTCGGTAGAATTACAGTATTGTAGGATGGCAGAAGAAGACAGCAGAACTTACTCGCCTGAAAGACCTAAGGCATAGGGGAAATAGATCTTTTGTCCAGTTTTTCTTTTCTTTTTTTTCTTTTTTTAATGGATCATTTCAATGTGATCTTTCCCAGACAATAGCTGGTCAGATGACACTGAACAGCTGCCCACAAGATAGTTTTGGTGAACAGAACAGAGCATTTCATACCTTTCTGTGCCAAGACAGCTCAGATAAGTTCAGAGTTTAGAAGGAATGAGCAATGAGTTTAATACTTTTGTGCATTTCTATCTTGTTAGATTTGACTAGAGCTTTAAATTCTCATTGGCTGTACTGTTGTAATCTACATAAAAAGTAAAACTGCAGAGTAAAATCATTTTCCAGTTTAATCAGTTTTGCAGAAAGGCTGCCCGGTGGTTAGTTGTGTGATAATTTCACCACTAGTTGAAAGGAGTAACTTTGTCTGTCATCTGCTGAGGGCTAAGCCCCCCTGTTTTGAAATCCTAGAGAAGTCTCTGGATCTTTGAATACAGTTGTGCCATCAGGGAAGAAAAGAGGAGGCTACTTACATCCTCCCATCTCCACCTCATTCTTACTAGAATAGCTTTATCAGAGTAGGGGACTAAACTTCTTCAATTAATCTTTCCTTATTGAAATATACAAATATAAATGCTTTCGTACCATCACCCTATCAAATGCAAAACCAGTTCTCTTCTTTTTTGTGTTTTATATTCTGTTAGCATCTAGCATGAGTCTCTGCTGACACTGCTGACTACCCTAGTCAGTTCTCTTTGGTGTGAACATGTGACCAAACATGGAAAGACCCCCCCCCCCCCCCTACACACACACGCACACACACACAGTTACAGTCTGTCCATAACTCTTGTCATGTCCCTCTGGTTCCATCAAAACAGGGTTGACAGGGAGTTCATGTTTGAAGGTGTGAAAATCTGAAGTACCTTGCGTATCGCTGAGTGCAACTCTTCAGCATGTGAATGAGTGACAGGTTGCTCACTGCTTCATACTTTATTTATCCGAGTGTGTGCATGTGTGTGTGTCCAGCTATGGTCCAGCAAATACATGTGCATCACAGATATGTGTCCCAAGGGGTCCTACTATTAGATGGCCTTTATCACCATGGACTCCCTGTCTGCATGTGATGCTGTATGCTTAGGTTTCACAATGGGAGCTTGTCACCAAGCATCATCTGAATATTCCCACTCATTACTTATGCTCATCAGTTCTCTTCACAGAGACTACACCAATATGTTCTACATTGTATTGCTTATCATGAGCATAATAGGTTACATCTGACTGTGATTATGTACACTTTGAAAAAAAAAGGGAGGTTAGGGTTGTTTTCTCATATTAATCTACATATTTTAGAGCAGTTTTAACAGAAGAACTGGGATCTGTATTTAAAAACACATCGGATCCAGGATATGATGCAAAACCTATGTTGTGGACTATTTGTGAAAAAGTGATTAGACAAATGAACCAAACAAAAAAACATCCAAACAGCTCGTCATTCAGCCCATTGAGCCTCAGATGTTCATATTTTAATTTTCGAGTCAATCACACAAGCCAACATCTACACACCCAACCTGCTCTCTGCGAGTTTCTGAATAACTAGTTTTGGTAGTGACACATGAGCTCAAACAGGTACTGCAATCAGCCATTACTTTGAACTCAGGAGCTGTTGAGTCTGAACAAAGTCACACTTGGCTGAATCATGCATTTGCATTCTCACAAACATATTTGTTAAACAACCACAAAGTGAAATTAATTTAATTTTCCCATTCTTCCCACACAGGAGAACAAACGGTACGATCCTTGTGCCAGTTTCCCACATGTCTACGCCATTTTAGTGTATTGCAGCAAGGGCAAAACATTTCACTCTGTAGGACAGAAAAACAAGATTCATAACATTTAGAAAACTACAGTTTGTCTATTTTTAGGCAAAACATGTTTTCCCAAAAAGTTTGATTTTAATAATTAAACCAAGTAGTTTTGGTGCCTAAATCTAACCAAGAAAAACGTATGTACTTATGTTAAAAAAAACTGGATCAGATAAGAGTAGCTCAGCAATCGTTCTTTTTTCAGATATTTACTTTTTAAAGTGTAAAACACTCTTTTTCAAACTGTTAAATGGAAATGTGACTCTGCACAATTGTTTTTACAAAAACAGAGTCTGAAGCTGTTTCATCAACTGCCATGAGACTGAGTTGGTTGTGCAGGTCGAGATCTGAATGCTCAGCCTGAAACTCATCACACAGGTTAATGAATAGTGACAATTAGCCTACAGCAAAATTAATTACAGACTTCTACGATCAAGCTGTAGGATCCTCTTAAAGATTGCAAGGCATGCTTTGCTCTTTGTAGTCTGGCATGATTCCTCAGGTGTCTGTGGCAAAGCTGTGACACTTGACTGACAAATACACTTTTTCTTTCAACACACTTGAACACATTTGATTTAGAAATGAAAAAAAGGTGCTGACTTTAAAGCTTAAATCAACTTTAGTATTATTTATGAATCTTATTTTCTGCTATTCAGAGTACAGCTTTTTATGCGGAGATGATAACTGACTAATCAACACTCTGCAATGTTTCACCATCACCCTATCCAGCTTTGGCTGGAAACTTCAGCTGAGGTTTTTACCTAAATATGTATGGGATAGCATTGGTTCTACAGTTCTACCTCCAATGAAAAAACAATAAAAGTGAGCCATACTGAACTGTACTGCAGTGTACGGTACCATGTTATGGAAAAGTACCACCAGCTGGATTCTATTTAGAACAGTAGTTCAGATTTTATTTTGCATAAATATTTGCATACAACTTTCAATCTTTAACCTGGTAAGTTTCTAAAAAAGTTAAAAAGATGGTTTCCAGCCTTAATCTATATAGTCAATTTATGTAATTGTATTTGTGTTGTTATAGGCGATTTGCAAACAGTAAAAACATTTCAAATGAAGCGTCAATTTTAGGTCAAACTGTAATTCTTCAAATTGTAATGATGATGTGGCATATAAATATTCATACCTCTCCAGCTGAAGCCGATGAAAAGTAAAATTCCTTTACTTTAAGTTCAGGTATGATAAATTTAGGTAAGTTTGTTTGTATGTTTTGTTTGATTTGAAGCCCATATTGGTGTTATAATGTGAGAAACCCAAGAGGGCCCCACACAAAAAGCCCAGTATGAGCCCATGCCCAGATGGTACCCATCTAGCCTGGACATACAGTATCCCAGGTGGGGCCCATATACGCATGCTGGCTGGGTTGTTTAAGTGGCAACGGGCAAAAATGTGGTCTGTGGCAAGCTGTCCTCCGGGATTACATGCAAGCAGAAGAGGGGTGAGTGGGAGAGTGTGTGACGCGCTCAATGCTGTGGGGTCAGAGTAGTGCTAGGCGATATATCAATATGAAAAATATATCAATATACTTTTGAATGAGATATGGAATTGGACCATATCGCACATATCAACATATGGAGTTCAATGTTTGTTCGTTTTGTCTTTGAACTATATAAATGATAACCTTACTAGGGTTTGTTACATTTAATCCTATGTCATGTTCCCTACTTGCATCTGCGAGTATTATTATGTACAGTATTATACAGTATTTATGTTTACATTTTATCATTCTTTGAACAGCTGAGCATTATTTCATCCGGTCGGTTTAAATTAAACTACTTGTAATGTCATATTTGGCTCTGACTGCAACATTTGCTCTCACTTTGCGATAAAAATATTGGGATACATATCGTATATCGATGTTCAGCCTAAATATAATGAGATATTACTTTTGGTCCATATTGCCCTGCCCTAGGTCAGACTTGCACACACAAGCCGAAATAAGAAGTGGTCCAACATGAAGTTAGATGTGAAGCGATGTGCAACAACACAATAGGCTACTACAACAGTATGCTGATCGGCACGCAAAGACTCGGTGCATTTCCACCACTACCTACTGGCAAAGAGAGATGATTTGTGTCAGTTGGGTTGAACAATCTGGTAGTCTGTGATCCCGTGGAGGATACAGTCATTAAATGCGTAATCCCCAATCTTGAATGAATCTACAGAATTCAGTTGGTTGCTGTGAACTCCTCAGTCTTTTTAAAATGCAACAACTGTGACATGTAATGTGTCCCCAGCATAAGCTGGACAATAAGAGGGGGATGTCAAAGATGACAAGGAACCAATGAATCAACAAGTTTTCTGCAGGAAACAGTTGTGATCATTTTTTTTCCCTGTAAAGCAGTGACTGACACTTATTACATCACACACATGCTGTAAATCATATATCATTATTTGAAATTAAGTATGTTTTATGCAGGTATGAGTTAAAGTGAACTTCTATGAAATGACCTTTTCTGCTCATGTCACTTTGTCAAATTGCACAAACAGTGATTACCTAAGAGGCAACAGCTGTGACCTACATACCACAGCAATACACTGCAAAAATTCAGAAACTACTAAATACAAACTCTCCCTCAATTCCAAACAGCAAGGGAACAATGCCAAATATTCAAAAGAGTGTTAAAGGGAAGACAATGTACTGCTGCGGCATGTTCCTGCTATCTCCTGCACCCTCAAAGGAATGGCATTCATTTGCCTGAGTACAAAGTGTACCAGAAGAGAGAAACACAAGGAGGTGGAACCACAAAACCCCCACACAAGATTTAAAGAGCAGCAGAGGTGATGAGAGGCTAAATAGCAAGAAAAATCAGATGTGTCTATTTTACACTCAGCATTTCCCTCTGTGACACCAAGAGAACATGGGTCTGTTGGTAAATGCACACCAAACCAGCAATTTTTTGGTTTTGGTTATTTTGATTGCACCAAAGCCACACCCTGGTGTGTTTCGATATCAGTTCTTGTCTCTGCCCTCCAAAGAATCTTCCATTGCTGACAAGCGTCCAAGACGAGTTCTGTTGAATGTCAATACGACACAATCCACACTCTGATATGGCAACAAACAGAGTCAGGAGTATGCATAGGTTATGATAACTGATGCAGACACAAAAGTCACATGGGATTTGTCAAGTGGAACCACAGTATAATTGCAGACAACACTGCACATGAACTCAAATGCAAAAATTTGAGCTTCATTCTTTGCTCTGAAAAGAAAAAGAAAAAAACTCAAATAAATAAACAAACCCATAACATCTCTACGTCAAGCCTTGCACCTGCTAGCTCTCCAGAAGCAGACCAAAATATACATGGAATGGAGGAAGAGGATGGATGTAGGCCTATGCATGTTTGACATGGAGCAAAAATGAGTCTTTAGCCAGAAAAATTTGTGTGTTTTAGGGAAACTTATGCAAGATGCAAGAACTTTATTCTTGTTCTTGAGGCCAGAAGAACAACATGACGTCATTTTTTTCTCGCAGACCCGATTGAGGACAGCTTGCAGCTTGTTCTAGACCACTCGGCAGAGCAGAATTTTCTTCTCGTGGAGCTCCGAGAAGTATCGTGTGATTGGTCAGACACTGGAGGTGGGCCGGGTTGACATGGAGACACTTCAAGGAGAGTTGTTACTTCCACATTTCTGCAGATGCGAGGTTGAGCGGAGAGTTTTAATGAACAGCTGATCAGGGACGTGAGAAAATACGAAAATGTGAACAACACACACATCATTTAAATACATGGACATCACCGTGTTCACAACCCCAGCAAGACGGGAAAATTACTCTAATTTTGCAGAAATCTACCGAATACAAGATTTAAACTTCATATTTGTGGTATCAGTTCCGATGCTGGATGAGTGAAGTCTCCAGAGCAGGGATAACTAATTCAGTACTCGGGGCTACTAACCTGCCGGTTTGCATGCCTTTCATGTGCTTAACGGGTTAAGCGAGATAGCTGATAGATTGTTGGGGACCCCCTCTTTTTCACTGAAAACATAGCACCAATGGGAAAAAGTAAATATATAAACATGTAAACTTGTAGACTTGGGTTTGTTTTGTGCTCTTGGTGGACAGTTGGCACCTTGCCATGAAGATTTATGAACATGTGTTATAGATTTTGGTGTATGTACACTTAAAGGGAAAAAATAAAGACACTTGAGGGGAAGCAGTTGGGCTGTTGTAGCTACATGGCTTGAACCTCTAAAATCCATGGCTATGCTAATGGTTCTGTTAAGTTGTACATGATATGCACATGTACTCGATGTGTGTTAACATCCTTTCTGTGACATAGCAATGCAGTTAAAGTTTATGGACATCAGTTTTGCAAGAATAAAAAAAAAAGAACCTACAAATGGGACATGCAGTTTGTCATAAGAATAATTACCTAGTTGACAGAGCAGATTTACTTGTGAAGGAGACGTGCTGCTGGCACTCTCTAAAGTACACTTTGTATCTCATCCATGCTACTCAACTCTGAAGTTAAAGTAGATGTCAATCCACACTTTCATGACAGTAAGTCTCCATCTGCTGAAGAAACTGGTATTTCTAGGTTCAAGCGTGAACTTGAAACTAAATTTTTGGTTCACAACCAGCTACTTAATTTTCAGTCCCATAAAATCAACAGAAATCCTTCTCCAACTTGCATCTATCCATAGGTCAAGCCCGTAAATACTCTTGTTCTTCACTGCCAGCCTTGTCTAGACTTCACCGGGGGATATTCTCATGTGATCTGTGGCTTTACTACCAATGAAAAATTATTAGACAGGCAAGGGCTAATTACCAAAGATGCTTGACATATTTCTTCAGCTTCTCTTGTGTTGTGCAACCAACTGCAGCAGGCAGTAGCGGATCCCAGGTGTGATTGTGTGTTGTACTGTGAGTGTGCAGGGTGTGCTCAGTTAATCTCCCTCGGATAAATACAGTAAAGATGAAGTTAAGATTCTAAGACCATAGTAGAAGTTGGTCCAAGGAGTGTCCTGATTCTCAGGGATATCCCTGTCTGGTGTTCACCTAAGCTTGGTAAACATACAGCAGTAGGCTCTGACTCATACTGCACACTGTGACTATGGTTCCTTTTACAATGACACACCAGTGTACACTTTATAAAGCATTTGCACATCACCAGTGATTCATAAAATAAGTGGATCAAATCAGAAATAATATGTAAATGTAAGAGGGATATTTTGCTGCCACAAGAAGTGTCACAAGAAAAAAAAAAAAGGGGGGGGGGGGGGGCACTTTTGAGGCTTTGAGGGAGGTGAAGGTGGGTCATCCTCAAAAGAACTGACACTGGTAGTTTTTACAGCCGTGGCTCTACTGCTTCAGCTTCCATTATTTATGCTCCACTCAGCCGCTTTAATCCGGCCCAGACTGCTCACCTTACTTGTTACGCATTCATTCACAGTGGAGCTTACACAAACAGTGTCAGGGAAAGAGAGCGCGTCCTGCCTTTGGATGAACACACTCATTCTTCAGTACCTTATGACAGTTTTATCCAGTGTGTAAAGCAGCAAACGTGGCTGTTCACCAACTTTTTGCAAAGATTTATGAGACATTTTGCATGTAGGAGAAGTAGTTTGATGTATGTGTTGTTGTTTATGAATTCCCAAGGTGTAGCCTGCAAATGAATGAGTGTTTAGCTATTTTAAAGCCAATTTCAAGTTGATTGAACTTTTCAGTTTAGTTTTTTTTCCATGTCTTATGCAAGTTGAGCATGTATTGTGCATGTACACTCATCAGTGTGTGTTAGAGGATACCCTGGCCTTTGAAACCAATCGGCACTCCACCCTCCTCTGCAGCAGTAACATACTATTCCCATCAGGTTTCTTTTATTTGTACTCGCACATACCTTTTTAACGTTCCTGCTCTGCTTCCCATAAAATTCAGATGTTAGATGTCTCTCTTTTCATGTGCCAAATTAGCTTGGAGTGCTGGTAGCTTGTATGAATACAAAAACACACAAACACCACTTGTACGAGCTAATGCCTTGGAGCGATGGGTGATACTTGCTCTGTGGTTAAGGGAAGCTTGCTTGTTTTTTTTACGATGAGCGCGATAATTAGTGTATTTTCACTTGCAGACTCAAACCTGCAAGTTGCACAAATGCATGCTCATTGTGAGTGCTTCTTGTTTGTTTGATCAAGCAAACTGTATTAGTTATGTAATTATTCATTTTGGTAAAACACACTTTGTTCATTCAGGCCCGAGGTTTGCAAATTTACTCACTTTTGGGGCATCTGATTATCCAGCGCCTGCCAAAGATGAATTGACAGGCTAAACTATGGGCTGTTTGAATGTCATGGCTATATTTATCCAGTGACAGACAGACAGAGACACACTGTGTGCCGCTGTCTGTCCCCTTTGAGAATGGGGTTTGGAATGCCACCACATAACCCAAAAACTAGGCCAAGCACAGATGGACCGACTGCTTTTCAGGCGTGCCGACATGTCAGAGGCTGTCATTGTGTTGCATAAATGACCCCCTGTGTGTTAAAGCTTAAATTCACAACTCAAGCAGCACTATCTTTGGCCTGTATAAAAGGCAGAAGCAATTTGAACTGAACTGAGTCAAATCAAATCAGAAAGATCTAATTATACTATTTATATACAAAAGCCTTTAGTCGAGCTGATGCAAAGATTGGGAAATGAATAAAATAATTCCTAAGGGGACAATGCAAAAATGTATACAGTTCGTGGAGTTAAGACATTTTACTATTGCATTTTTTCAAATAAAACGGACTCCAACTGAGTGGGAAATCCAATACGAACTACTTTTTCTATTAAATAATTAAAGTTCTTCACACCGTAGACCCTCAGCATCTGACAGCCTTGTCTCCTTCCTGCTGAGTAGCTCCATCATCCTTTCATCCCTCTGACCCATTTATCTCCAGGACTCTGCACAGGTAAATCTGTGCTGATATCATTATATTCCCATTAAAGCTCCCTAGAGTATCGAGGGCAGCCAAATCTAGGCCAAGCAACCCTCCTATTCCACAGAGAAGAGGAAGAATTCAAGAGGAAGTGAAAGGGCATTGGGTGCGTTACAAAACATTACTCTGCAAAGGAGTTAAATGGGAAAGTTTAAATGTTATGGTTGAATAGTTTCAGGTTACATCTGGTTTGATGGGATGAATAAAATCAACATTTGGAAGCCGTTCTTCTGCAGATGAGTGCATATATCATATTGAAGCTCCTCGCTTTGTAGCTCTACATGGCTATTTAGTACCAATAAAAAGCATTCACGTTGCAATTGAATTTACTATCATGGATGGTAAAAAGGAGCAGCCATCTGTCAAGCTGCATCTCCTCTGCAATTAGAAGCTTGTCTCTCATGTTATTTCCCTAGTTCTATCTTTATGAAAAGCAAATTAAGTGCTTGGGTATTGTTTTAACTTTAACGATGCAATGTATCATTTCAGGTCCCTCCTCATGTATACAACATGAGTAAATCTGTGCAGTTGTGTATCTATTTCTCCGATTATCCTCAGCTGTCTGGTTCTGACTGCCTTTCTGCCTTCATGCAGCAGGGAACCCATTTAAGGCAGTCTGATATTTACATGGAGTTGCCTATTAGTGTTTAAACTAAATATTACTACAACTAAGATCCACAGACACTGACCAGGCCGAGGCGCCGGCAGCTGCCACTCCCCTTCCTTTCTCCATGTCTCGCTTTTTTTTTTTTTGCTCTGCTTTTCTGTCTCCCCCCTCGGTGTCTGGTGTTCTCTCTCTTGTGTGTTTGTGTGTGTGCAATGTACAAGGATGAATTCAGGCAGCCAATTATGGCTAGAGCAAGGCGGAGCAGAAGTGACAACATGTAGTAAAGAGCACACAGCCCACTGTCTGGAAAGACTGAGAGAAAAGACGGTGAGAGAGGATAAAAATGAGGAAAGAAGATATAAAAAGAGACTGACAAAGATTGAAGGAATAATAAAAGACCAAAATAGGCACAGAGACAATCCCAACAGATACATGTGGAAGACAGACAACATACAAAATTAGCTTGTGGAGAGCAACACACATGACTAAACACAAGACGAGAAATTTATATGCATCTTTTGCCGTGAGGGTTTCTTCGAAAGAGTAACCACACAGTGCATTTGCTTTGTGCCCACAGACAAGGCACTGTTTGAAGTAGCACATCCTTCAACTACAGCACGTTAAATCTTTAAGTGGAAGTCATATTTTACTTCAGTAGAGTACAACACATGCCCATGGAGGCCAAATATACAGTACAGTTAGTGTTTTTCCAAATTGTTTGCATTACAACTTTGATTAAAGTTTTCTTTTTAATTCTCATAAAGAAAAAAAGTGAAAAGTCACATGTGCATGCACATTTACCCCTTTAGCACATAAATAAGCACTGGTGCTACTATTTACATTCACAAGTCAAATAATTAGCTCATTGAGATGCATCACAAAACAAGTGATACCCAAGATAAAGTTGTGGAGATTAATCAGGGTCGGGTTTGTATATATATATATATATATATATATATATATATGTATATATATATTGTGTGTGTGTGTGTATAAGAATATCAGAAACCTTAAATTGCACAGGGCACCATTAAATTAAAGCATATGGTCAGCCTGGAGATGGCCATCTACCAAAAGCTGGAAATCTCCACAGCACAGACTGGTGTATTTGTCTGTAGTATAAGCCAAACACTCTGAACTATACTCTATGGAAAAAAACAAAACAGAAAACATTTTTCATATAAAAGTGACCCAAAATGAATGTGGGATACTCAGCAAACACACAGAAGAATGTTATCTGATCAAAGGAGACAAACTGAACTTTTTGGCCATCCAGGAAAATGCTACCCGACACCTCTCATCATAAAGAAAACCATACACACAGTGAAGCATAGTGGTGGTAGCATCATGCTGTGGCCATGTTTTTCATGGAGACCGAGGGGCCG
This sequence comes from Atherinomorus stipes, assembly GCA_023101725.1. Taxonomy (NCBI): domain Eukaryota; kingdom Metazoa; phylum Chordata; class Actinopteri; order Atheriniformes; family Atherinidae; genus Atherinomorus; species Atherinomorus stipes. The sequence continues at coordinate 223,675 of JALJCO010007076.1, forward strand.
TTCACACGAGGACGATTGCGGGTGAAAATGGCAAAATATTTTATCAGAAGCGCCTTTTGTTCACACGGCAACGGCGTTGTTCTGGGTTGAAGACGCAAAAATCTGAAGACTCTTTCCAAAGTGGAATTCCTGTGGACGCAACACTGTTGCGCCCTCGTCTGCACGGTCCTGACGCTGTGCTCACGTCGCATGCGCGTGATGTCACACGATACAGGAAAAACAACATCGTTTGGAGAAGTAATTCTACCTCCTCACCTGTCCACACAAATAAAATATTGTTCCTCCTCACCGCCGTATAGTTGTTTTAATTTTGAAGCGAACAGAGACGAACGATTGTTCGCATGCACATGGACATGGTGGTGTTCTGTCACAGCACCACCTACTGTAAAGGCCTGGCGTGCAGATCCAATCAAATTCCATACACGCTTGCGTCCTCGTATGCACGCAGATTTCTTCATGACAATGCTCGTGTGAACGCGGCTAAAAAGATGAAGACGAGACGCCACTTTTGCGTCTTCCCTTTTGATCGTCGGCGTGTGAACGTAGCCTGAGAAAATGGTGAAACTTAGAAAATTATAGATGTTGTTTAATAGAATAAAATTCTTCAGGAAAATCTGTTTGGGTCTGACAGAGATGTGAGCCCAGGGCAGCAGTTTACCTGCCAGCAGGACAATGACCCTCATCATACAACTAAAGCAAGTAGTTGAGGAGGGAGGAATGTTTTGATGTGACAGGCTTCATTTCAGCAACACCCCCCAAAACATGGCTGCGATAATGGTGTACAATACTGTGTAGGAAAAAAGACAGCGTCTCATAACGTATCTCAGGACACAAGTCCCCCAGTGTCCAGCACTAAACACAAAGATTATTATTTATAGTCCACTCCAGACAAACAGTTGCCAGGAGCAAATCTTTAACATTTTCTTTTGAATGTCAATTAATCCCGAGGCCCAAATGTTCCACCTGACCTCAGACAGTCCTGACAGTGACATCGGACCTGACCCTGTCTTGTATGTAATGGGGGAGAGAGTGAAGTGGAGAGAAATCACCTGGAATCTTGTTAGCTTCAGTAGCTTTGTTTGGAGCAGTGTGCACTCCAGATCCCAGGGGAGGAACTGTGGTTCGGATTAGTTAACCCTGCCTCACCCAGGTTACCATTCGGCCTTATCCCCGCAGCATAAGCCTTTAATGAGTTCACTACCTTCTTCTCTGGCTTTTCTCTCTCTCTCTCTCTCTCTCTCTCTCTCCAGGCGTTTTCATTTTATTCTAGGCTTCTTGGCTTTTTCTTACTGCTCTTACATCCCTTCTCTTATCTTTTTTCACTTCTTACAGTTTGCTTTTCTCACTATCCTATATTTTAATACTTTCCCCCGTTATGGCCTTTTTCTTTTTCTGTGTCTGGCATTTTCCTCCCCAACCCCACCCCCACCTCAGCCTCTCAGCATATGTTCATCTGGGTCAGGATTAGGGCCTTTCTTGTTTGTCAATTAGAGAGGGAGCAAATGATAAGGAGCAGCTAAGACAGAAAGGGAAACCTCTTGAATGTTGTGGTTTTCGCCATACACGGAAATTACAAGCTGAGGTGACAAAACAAAAGTTAAACTCAGTAGTGATGACTTCTCAGTCTTGCTCCTTATTGGTCGAGTTAGATATTTTATAACCACCCCTCAAGTACTTGTCCTTAAATATTCAGGCTGTTGTACCTTTTGATTTATTCATGCTGAATTCACATTTGGTTTGTATGCGACATTACTTGGAGATACGTATGGGGAACAATTTGTTTAGCCTGGTGCACGACAGCATTTTCTCATGCCCCCATATAAGGTAGCAGGAAGGTCTCAGGGGGGAGAAGTAAGCTGTTGTTACTGCATGTGATCATACTGCCACTGAGTCTGGCAGTGGCCTGCACGTGCATGTTTGAGTGACTGTGTATACAGTATATGTGTGTGTTTGCAGGGGGAGCCAACTTTTGTTAAGGGGAATTGAATTTCCACATTCTCCTCACTGGAAGAGAATAAAGATGTGCACAATAAGTGGGGGGGTCCCAAAAGTCACGGTGATTTCTTAATAAAACAGCAATGGGAGGCCCCCCTTGTCTTTCATCCTAAGATATTTGTGTCTCCATTTCTCTCCTCCCAAGGCAGGAAGCCCCCACCCTCCTTCTGCCTCAACCCAGGCTGCTACTGTCCCTGTGAGGGTCCACAGTTGGATTAGTCCATCTCTCAGAAGACCACTGAAGGACCCCTGCCACCTCACGTGAAGTAAGCTTACAGAGAGTGGATTGGGGGGGGGGACGTGAGGGACGTTGTGATCCAATTTTCAGCTTTTTCCTTTCACCGCTGTTTTGTTTAATGCTTGTTTGAGCAGGTTCCCAGAAGATGATATATCCGAGTTTACAAATGCATCTCTGGGTATTATGTGTGTGTGTGGTTGTCTGTGTGTGTGATTGTGAGGAATGTTGGAAAGCGCATTATTCAACACTGCTGAATGAAAATTCCACAGGCACTAATCTTTTCCTGAAAATTGACAGGAAAAAGGAGATACAAGGATGCATTAATCCGTGAATAATACCCTCTAGTATTATTCTAGTAAAGCAGCTATTACATACCTTTCCGGGGTCATTGAAAGGTTCACCTTACCTTGACCCTGGCTTCTTTTAAGTCCCAAAAGTTATGAGCGTAGAAATATAAGCAGATAAAATGGGATTGAAGCACTCTAAGCTCATCTACCGCAGAGACCCCCTCTGTTCAGGCTCAGAGGCCGATTATGGCATATGATATTGAATCCTCTTTGGGCTGTAGCCATTGTGTGAGTGTGTGAAGCTTTGTTGTGTGTGTAAAAGTGCCTGTGCATAGGTGTCTATATGTGCTTGTATGCAGGCACCTCATTTGCTTGATGATTCACCAGCTGCTCATGACCTTGTGTGGAGGGGTTTTCACCCCCTCGAGATGGGGTCAGGAGTTCAGCGGGGTGCTAAGTAACGACTTTCAATCAACATCAATCACTCACTTACGCGATGCATGGCTGCATCCCTGCAGCCCAGGTAGGTGAAAGAGGGGTATGGCTTAATGTCACTCCTCACTGGTAAAGCTGCAAAAGATTAATATTATGCTCAGATTATAGTGTTGAGAGACTTTGGTAATGACGACTGTAACCAAACCTTTACTAAGAGCATTGTTAATAACATCTGCACTTCAACGTCAGGAGCATAAACTGTGGCGAATTCAATGGCTGCCGTCTGCACTCATGAATGCCGTTTCCTGCATTGTTGCTGTTTATTTACTTTCCTCTGAACCATTACTATTGTCAACAAAACACTGAGCCAGAGCATAAACCTGAATGTCAAGAAAAGATTTTGTTTTGGTGAAAATAAACGGGATGCTGCAATTTAACTATAAACATATAGTACGGGTTGTCCTTACACTTAACACATGCGGCATGTGTCATTGACTTGGGAGATGCTGGTATACCGTACACTTGAAAACAAAAGTAATATTTCATTCCTGATTGGGTTTTAATCTTTTTAGCCAATCTAGCCATGTTTACATGGAGACTTTTCCCGCTTTCAGTTCGAAATCAATCCAATTTAAGATTTCAGTGCAGTTGTTTACATGGGAACTAATCTACTCCGATCTGGTGTACACATGTGCTAACATTTACGGTACACACCAAATGTGATTTGGGTGTCAAGGGTGTCAGGTTTACATGCAAAGTCCATGGCTGACGCGCATCAAGGAGGCGTAAAGTCTGTGGAGCGTTTTGTGTGTTGGGTGTGGCGCATTTTGAGCATTTTGAAATTCAATGCGCCCAATGCACGTTACAGGCATCAAACGCCAGAATTGGAAAATCTGAACTTTTGCAGTGTTGAAGCAGGGTTTTAACCAATCAGAGAGACGCAGTATGTTTCAGTGTCATGAAACAGACACACATTTTCTGACAGGACGGGAAGTACCGAGGAGACTCTGGGGATTCTTTTCGCTCCATGGAAATAGTGGAGGATAAGCTGTGATTTGCATCTGGTCCCGGGTTTCCGAACGGCGGGTCGATGACCTGCTGTCACGATGGGATTTAATGGACTTATAATGCTGTCCCGATGCAGGACTACAGGTCGTTAGTCTGGGCCAGGTAAAAGGAAAGCTGTGCCCATCATCGACGCGCAGCTCCTGGAGTAAATGGTGAAACTTACCAAATGCAGATCACCTCTGAACAATCTGATGAATCCAGACACGGCGCAGAGATTCCCAACAACGTAGTTCTCTGGCCTTGTGGAGCAAATAAAACCAAGCAGTGGCTCAGTTTCATCCGCCATCATACAAAGATGCATACAACAGGCGAAGTACCATGGATAGTAACAAATGCAGCATGCATGCACAGCATCCCCAACTTCCGTAAACAGTGTTGCCACCGGATGCTGCGCATACGTGCTGCCTTTGCTACTATCCGCAGTGCTTCGCCTGTGATTAGCCTGTAATTCCGCAGCATATAGTTCCCCTATTGAATGCCGCCTAGTCAGTCCTTTGATGTGAAATTGGCTTCTTGTTTGTACTCGATCAGAATGTACTGGTGACAAAACATAATTGGAAAAAATCTTGAGTTAATTAGTTCACTTTCGCCAAGTGGTGCTGGTTGGCTATCAGATTAAGCTAAGCTAAAGTCGATGCTGCCAGATTCAGAGAATGACTGGGTCAGTTAGAAATTGCTTCTGCCCACTTGTCCTACTCAGGGGACTACTGTGGGAGGCTAAATTTCACCCAAGGGTGGCATATGCCTTTAAAGCTCTAGATTCTTTGCATTACAGTGATTATGTTGGTGTTAGGACAAATCATTTCTCAAGAAGGTCCCTAAGTTAGATGATACTAGTCATTATACGAGACACGCCACAAGACCTGCCAGTTTGGATTTAATCAATCCCAGTTCTCGAGACACCACAAATTTTATCCCTGTCAATTTTGTGCATACTGCTGTTCTTGACAATAAGCAAACTTCAAGAGCTGATCACTGGTTATTCATTTACTTGATTGCCACTTTTTTTTTAATGTCCCTTATTTTATTTCATTTTTATTTCAGAAATCTGTTTAATTTATGCTAATGTACAAGTTAGGTATCTAGATGTTTTCGGTCTGAAGCCATGACTTCAGGCGACAGCTCTTCTGTTTATTATAAGAGCACTGAACTGATTGTATTCGGTCTTTTTGTATTCAACACAATCCTTTTCCCGTAGTCATACTAGGTGTTGTGCTAGCATCAGTTTTTTTAAAATTACTTCTAGCTACATAACTAATATTTTAGAAATTCAAGCAGCTTTTGTTTTTAAAAAAAGGTGTAACCATGCTTTAAAAAACTTGTGAATGTCAAGAGCAAGTATCACGGGCAGCCAGCTTTGTTTCTTTGTTCAAAAACAGTTGAATCAGACAGCAGCTTATAATTCTACGTAGCTTATCTGTCTACATATGCCTCCCCCGTCCGCTCCCCTTCCCTCCTCTGCTCCCCCCTCCAGCTGATACACCAGGGTGAGTCAAGCTAGTCTTCATTCTTGAACATAGGTGAATTCAGGTCAGAGTTTTTGAACAAATGGATTATTAGAAAAGAAAGACGTCAGCAGCAACAGCAAAGGAGGCAACCACAACATTGTCATTTCCCATAAGTTTATTTCTTTTCTAAATGCTGTCTTGTCTGATAAACATAGTTCAATGTCTTAAGTGCCCATGATGCTAACAGATAGCCTCTTAGCAAACAAACACCGACCGCTAGCTTCTGGTAGGTTGACCTAGTTTTTCTAAATAAGGTTGTAGGTTTGTAGCCAATCAAAAATTACATCAACTTGGTCTCTGGGCAGATTATATCATTACCGCACCAAGCCCTTTAACTGAGGAGGGATATGTGGCGTGCCAAAACAATCCCCTCCTGAAAAAGTCACGTTATCTTTTTGGGGAAAATTGACATATGCAGGAATATCAACTACATGAAAGAGTTTCTACTGCCACGACATCACACCTTTAAACAAATAGATGACAGTGCTGTGATGTTCATATCGTTCAAAAGTTCCCAAAATATTAAGCTCTACTTTTTCATTTTCATTTATTAACTATTCTAAGGTCAACAGGCATGCAAGCGGTGAATCTGTAAAAGCAACATCATTTCTGTTTACTTGTGACACTATGTAACAAAGTGGCTTGGAGGGGGGTTGGAGTTTTTAAATACCCAAAGGTTCAGGTTATACTGGCTGTGTTTCAGGACACGTCTCAGCACAAGTGCCTGGTCATAGCTTTCACTCTCAGCTTCTGCATGATCCTGTTTCTCACGTCACCTGACAAAATGCTGACAAAATCAGGAGGTTAGAGAAAGGTTATAAAGAGTGATGTGCAAACTAAAGCTCAGTATTTAATCTCAAGTGGAATATGGGTCCATAAAGAACAATGTATGTCTAAAACTGAAACAATTAGCTTTTGTGTTGCTTCATAGGAACTGCTTTGTGATTCAAAGAGAAAATGTTTCGTGTCATTCTTATTGTACATTACAAAATGGTTTATAATTTAAACCTCTTAAGCTTCATTGATTCTAGAGCATCTTTAAAACCTCCAAAAAAACCAAAGCCAGAATAAGATTTTTGTCCAAGTTTTTCTGAGTATTCTATTTTCCTCTATTTTCTTTCCCCTTCATGTGGTGGTGGGACTGATGGGGGTTTTCTTTCATGCCAACTGAGTGATCCCCTGTGCTTTGCTTTTTCAAATGGCTAATGTATGGGTGGAGGAAAGAACATATTACTAGGGCTCATATACACAGAGTGGTTAAAAAGTGGCCTGGTTTTCCATTTCACATGAGCACACAACATCCATGTGTTTTCTCCCTCTACCAGCTGCACCTGTTGCTGACTGTTGACCACTGGCTATCAAATGGATTTGTGCACTTGTGACTTTATTTTGCATGTGTGTATGTGTGTGTGTGCCACTAATATTTTTTTTCTGAGTGCATGTAAGTGGCATTGACAGCCTCATATCATATGTCACCAAGGCCACAAGTGCTCTCCACCCCCTCATTTACAAGGTGCCTATTTTATCTTGGGGAAAAAAAAAAAGGAATCTGGGTCCAATCATCCATTATTCAAAATACCATCAACAACCTCTGTTTAGCCAATAACAGCCTGTGCAAACTACCATCTCTGTAATAAGAGAGTCCAAACTAACCCAAGCCATGTTATGGACCTGAGCAGCTACCAAGTATAGGCCCAAAATAGATCAAAGTCAACTGACTTTTTCCTTTTCCTTTCTTTACTGTTTATTTTTCATCTGCAGAAACCTCATTATTGCAACATGCAATAGAGTTTGCATAGTTTTGATCTGTGGCCCAAATAGACACGAATTGTTATTAAGTGTCACTCCAAGGAGTGCACTTGTGATTTCAAGCTGCAAGTGGAGCTATATTTTTAGACCTGGTTGGTATTTTGTGGTGCTATATTTGTCAGCAAGCAGCATAGTTTCAAATCCGGTCAAATTACGTTGTCACTTGATTTCCTTTTCTTTTCTTTGTCAGCTTTGTTTGCCTTTAATGTGGCTATATGAACTGTCTATGCTCCATTGTGCGTGCTAATTTGTGCTTATACATGTTTGTACAAGTGCCTTTGAATGGATAAACATATATTTAACATGATTAGTTTGACAGTATTGAACCCAGCAGTTTCAAAGTTGCTTAAGTTTCCATGCTTAAAAAGACGTCTTTCCACTCTTCTCCCTTTCACACAACATAGACACGCACATACACAAACACACACTCACTGGCCTCCCTGGCTCTGTCCTTCCTTTGTCTCTTGTAATTAAAGCATCCGCTTAGCCTTACTGGCCCCAAGTCACTTGTCTCTTTATCTAAGGGAAGAGCAGGGAAAATTGTCACATTCCTCTTCTTCATGGCAGGACCACATCATTATCCTCTGTATGTGTGAATGTCAGAACTCACTTTTTTCTTTTTCACTGCCCACATTGTCTTTCTCCACTGGTACCTTCCTTTTTCCTTTACTTCCCCCTCTCATTTTATTTTTACCTAAAAGCCCTTCACTACGTGGAACAAAGGGAGGAAGTGTCCCTGACATTAGTTGCTAGGATTATTTATATCTTTGCTATGTTGTGTTATATTTAGCACTTAGGTTATATTAGTCACTGTTCAGCCAGATTTGGAGCTGAAACCACAGGCTGTTCCAGTGGATGATGGTGGAGGATTTTGCTGTTTAAGAGCACACCTACAATCACTTGCCCTTTAGTGAATACATGAGCTCTGGGGTAATTGTATGTTTTCACTGCACCAGCCAGCTTGGCAGATTTTCTCAGCTCTCTTCATCGGCTCCTGCTCCCTTCTTTTTATTTTGAGTCTCCCATACTTTCTAATAGTAGTTTTCCCTGTTGCATAATGACTGTATTGTCTTTATGTGGCTGCCAGTGCACAACCGATGTGCTGCTGGGAATATTTTAGAGGCTACAGGCAAAGCTTTACTTCATTCTGTCTTTGCCTTTTGTATATCAGCCTTATATGAAAGGTTTTGTGTTTGAACCAGACTCAGTACCATGAAGCTCATCTCTCTACTCTTACATTTTTTCAAACCATGCAGCCTCTTCCTTGTGCAGCCAACGGTAAAAATAGGCATCATATTGTTCAGCGGTGGTATTTACGTGCAAATTGTCACGTTGCATGAGTGCAAAATGCTTATTATGGATGCACAGCATCTATTTGGAATGATTGCAGATTGCACATCCAATGGCTGGTCACTGTCGCTGGCGGCTATGGGATGAGTCTCCTTCGCCCTTATTCTCTCCCTTCTTTTTTCTCTACTCAGCAAACCCACAATCCTCCCACGCTTGCACTCACTAACTCCCAACTCGCAACCAAATTCTGTTTAACCCAAACCAGCCCACTGACCTCGGGTTTTCAAATATTCCTGTGATCCGCCCGTGGTAACTCAGTCAAAAACCAGCATTTTGGTTCAGGCCATCCATCAACTCCATCTGGCCAAATAAGGGAAGTTGCCATTTTCCACTCCTTCTAAACAGAGTAATAAAAGTGATTATGGAATTGAAGTCTAGAGCCCAAGCAAATGTTTTTTTTAAGAGGATGTGGAATCTTTTCTCAAATAATCTGACAGTCCTGGTAGTCCTCCAAACTTTATACCAGCAGATGTCACAAACTTTTACAATGTTTGCATTGAATTCAGTTTTCAGTACTTGATTACATAATTAGATAACTATGTTAAGTAGTTGATCAATGATGTGATTGACAACTGGCCCCGGTATTAGGTGGCCAAAATGAACCCTGCACAAATATGTTGAATTTGCACAGTGTTATCCAGTAATTTATGTAGGCAGTGAGAAGTTATTAATCTGGTGAATGTAAGACAGTGATAATATAGAAATGTTAATGATTTGGCCTCTGTGCAAGACCACAGCTGAAGTTTTGAACTCATGAAAATCACCTTAATATTTCAAGTTTCCTTCCATAAGATGCTTTGCCAGGTTTTTGCTGCAGCCGCCTTGAGTTGTGGTTTATTTGTGGGTCTTTCCGCTGTTAAATTTTATCTTCAGAAAGTGACTCAGTTGTGTTGAGATCAGGAAAGGGACATAAAAATCCTTCCATTTCTTGGTCTAAAGAGGTCAATAGGGTTGCTTTCATAGTATGATTTATTTGATTGTACTGCGATGCTCCGTTCTGCAAGTTTTGTAGCATATTACTGATATTCAACAGAAACAGCTGCTCCGTATACTTCACAGTTCAGCACAATACTTGTTTCAGCAGTCTGCTCAAAATATTATATATTTTTAACTTGTCAATAAAAACAAAACTACCCTATCATGAAACTGAAGCTACCTTTGAAGATGTAACAACAAAGGAATTGTGTAGGGAAAAAACAGCATGAGCTGTAAATTGAGAAAGTTGCTGCACACCATGAACTATAGAACTACTCACAGCTTGAATTGTACTAGATTATTTTCTCAAACCCATTTTGTTGAATTAAAATGGATCCTCCTTTGTCTTTATGTGAACTGTTGTCAGCAAATCTGTAAATAGAAGCTGGTGTAGAGAGCAAACCTGGCGGCACATATTGTAGCTGCAAAGAGGTGGTAAGATGAGTAAATGGGCAAATATAGCTCCAATTGCATAACTTTGAGCAGACACGGATTATGTAACTTTTTTTTTTAAACTTTCAGACACTTTTTCCACACTTTACAATTTTTAACATGAACAAAGCAGAATATGAAAATGGCAACAGTATAGAACTGTGCATTATGCACTGAAATTACACGAATTTAAACGCAGTGAGCTTCATCAGTAAAGTCAGAAGTTAGAATGCTGCTTTATCAGTGATGCTTTGTATGTAAATGAGTAGGTTGACAAGAGACAAAAAAGGAGAGAAGTCTTGGGGGATGGCCCCAAGTCACATGTCATGTCTCACTGAGACATCTTACAAAATGACTGTCTGGGTCTGACTTCGCAACCACGGCAACAGAAAGAAGATAAGATGCAGAGAGCAACAAACAGAGAGGTGAAACAAATATATACACAGACAAAAAATACAACCATAGTGCAGAGATAAGATTTTTAACTGATGTGTCATGACAGTATTCCTCCATCTGCAGAACTGAATATGGGCATAGATTGAAAAACTATTTAAAAATTATTTTAGGGAAATTATTAAACTCTTGTAGAATTGTGCATCCTTTGGGGATTTATAATCAGCACATCAGATTGAGTTTTTACAGCTTTTGTGCTGGATTGTTGTTTTTCTTCTTTGGATCTGTTTCTGGAGATCATGCCAAAAATAAAAGAAATTACTAGTGATGGTTTAAAAAAAAAGTCTTACTCTATCAAACCGCGTCCTAAAAAGTTAAAATAAGGTCAAATTCAGCACCTTTTGAATAAAAGCACTTCAAGCAATTTCCACACACAGAACAAGCTGCTTTGCAGCCCCACCTTTAGGGGAACTTTTGTCTTTTTCCTGGCAAAGATTGCGGTTCAGGACCTAATAAATTTGGAGTCTTTTCAAAAAACCTCAGCATAAGTTTATCCAAACAGTACCCCGGCATTCCTCAAGTTCTCTTTCCAGGAATTTCCAGAGGTTTGGGGGCCAGTGGTGCATACATCTGCTGGGAGTTAGCGACACACAGACCAAATGCTGTACATGTCTGAGGGAGACTGGTGAGGTGGTAGGTTGGAACTATCCCCAAACTGGGCCCCATCTCCTCCTGCAGCTCCTCTCTTCTCTGTTATTGTTTTGACTGAGGTAGAGAGTAGGGGGGTTGAGGGGGTTCACGTGGGGTAAGGTTCTGTCTATTATGTCTGGGCGTCTTGGAATCTAGGTCATGATTAGACCTCATCTTCTGCCTCCCGCCCCTCCCCTCCACTTCTAACGGCAGCCGCTGCCAAAAAACCTTGCTCTTTAATCCCTGCTGCCTTTTTCACTCCTCGCCGTCTCGATCGATGTGCCGCACCCATCTGACCCCCACCACTACCCCCCCTTTCTCTCGTACCTCCTCTCTCCCTGTCTCCCATCTCTCCCTTCTCTCGCTGTGCCAAATGCCAGGCGTTTATCAGGGATAAGCAGCTGTCCCCTTTGCTCGGGGGAGTAGAGGAGAAACAGGCAGAGTTGAAGCCGAAAAAATGAAATGAAAGAATAAAATTGGAAAGAACGAGAGGATAATACAGTCAGAGAGTGCAGCTGGAATAGTATAATTTAACTTCAGCCTTTAAATGTGAAATATCTAAGCATACAAGTTTTTTTTTTACATGAATACAGACCTGACTCAAAGTATGACTGCACTGAATAGACAATATAGCTGCAGTGTGTGCCTGAGTGCAAATAACACATTAGGGAGTGTCTCTGCCGTAGTGAGTTAAAGGCTAAAGCTACCCTGGGAGTGTCATAGTGTTCAATGAAAACAACAGCATTACTCAGATATGGTGTTGTAACCTTCAGATGACAGCTTCATGCGCTCTGATCTTTCAAAGCAAAGTCTCTCCGGAAGCTGGAAAACAAACATAAACTTTGTACGGTGGCAGGTGACATAAAAGTGGGATATTCACGTGAACGCAACTTGTTATCGTGTAGAATTACTTGCCTGAACTCATGATTGAGATTTTATCTTTATTGGACTTTCTCTGATAAAAAAAACTGTCAGTTGACCTTTGGTGTCACTTTGTCAGAGGATGTAAAAAGATTGCTTTTGTTTTGCATGACTTTTGTCTTGTTTTTACTTACAAAAAAAACAAACAAAAAAACTGTTTCTTCCACGATACAGCATATTACATTAGAATATACTGAAATATGGAAAAACAAAGGCATTGATTTATCGCATGATCAGATTGTAAACAAGCAAACGCAAAGCATTTTAGTTTATTGTGAAAAAAGAATAAAAAGGAATAAATATGGATCAAAATCAGCTAAGCCTTGCTTTGGACAACCAAGTTAAATATTCTCATTGGTTCACGACACTATTAAAGTAAAATCTGATCATAACAAGTGCTGTTATCTCCTTTAGTTGGATTTATGAACTGACAAGAACCTGATCTGTCAGATTGTTTGTTACAAAGATTCGTCAGTAGGAAGTCATGCTGTATGTGTGAAACTGTTGAAAGGTCCCTGTCAGATGGGGGGGGGGGGGACCATCTGTCAGTCACTGGTTTTTACAAACAACCACTCAGATCAATAGCAAGCTCTGAAGAAAAGAAGAACGACTGGTCAAACACACAAAGGAAAAAATAACAAAAAACAACCACAGTTGCATTCTTTACCATTCCTTCTGACAATGAGTTTGGTCCATCTGATACAAGGAATGTTGATAGGATCCACGCAGCCTTCTCAGGTGTGAACTTTTGTCCCAAACCTGTGTGGCCAACAACCCAAAACATAGCCGTTTAACATAAAAAAAAAAAAGAAAAAAAAATCCCACTTTTGGGTTCCAACAAATGTCACAAATACTTTACTTTGTGTTCAGTTGCAAAAAGTTAACGTTAAGAATGAGAAAGTACATGGGCTGAACTAAATATTCATGAATACATGCTTATAGTTTCTTTACCCTAGTTGTGACACTACATTACTGGAGTTGACAAATGTACCAATTACTCTTTTTCTTGTAAGACTGGACTGTCAGAATTTAAAGAATGGGACAGTTTCACTAGAAATGTGATTGAGTTTATCCCATTCATCATGTCTCCACTCTGGTTGGCGGCAGGCTGTTTTCAGAGGAGATCCAGAGGTTTTTCAGAGGTTTTTGTAACAACCAAGTCTTAAATTGGGAATCTATTTTATTTCTGACTTCTACTTGTAATGCCTAGTTAGATTTCTTATGCATGCTGATTTCAGTAATGAACTTCAATGAAAAATACTTCATTTCATTCAATAAATAATGCACTTAATTCTGATTCTTCAGTAATACAATTAAGATGATCAAAGATCTGACCTGACGCCCTTCAGACAGATTCAGGCATAGTCAAGCATTGGCAGTACTCAAATATTTTAATTTTAAGCTGAAAGAGAATCACTAAAGGTTACAACATCATGCAGGAAACATCTAATCTTTATTGTTTAATTTTCCTAACAGGTTCCCTTCTGTCTGATTGGAACTTAACCAGAGCAAGTTGCATATCAGCACAGAAATGCCACTCCTTATCTTCCAGTTTTAGCCTCACACATCTGATATCAACAAGAGACCGTCTGTCTGTCTGTCTATCACAGCCTCATTTTTTACATGCCACTGTGTGCATGTGTGTTTGGGCAACAGCCAGTAGTGATAGAGTAGATATTCGTATCAAGGGCTTGGAGCTATGTTGCATTTCACGGCAGGTGGAGCGTGCTATCATTCGTCTGCATCTGCAGAAGTCACCCTGCTATTTGGCTGAGGTGACGTGTCGTGAGGTTTGAGGGAAGGTAACACAAATTAATCGCATACGGTTCATGTATCAGTGCGAGTTGCTGCTGGGCTGTAAACACCGAGTATGCACGCGAAGGGGAGACACACATAATGATGCTGCTGATCTTTGCGTGTGTGGTGGAGTGGAAGGGGGTGGAGGGAGACTTGGCAAAGCAATGCACCCCCCTCAGTTTTGAAATTCCCAGAGGACTCTTAAAGAAATCTGTCAGTCCTCTTCCTCCTTTTACAAGCAAAATACTGCAAATTTTCCTTTTTTCTTTGTATGCCATTTTTTTTTACCCATCTTCCTTTACAGATGCTTCTGGCTGGCCATACAGTCCTGTTAGCTAATGGTCTTGACTCGAGCAGCTGTAGTGATTGGTGGACTCAGCTTTCACAACTTATCACATCAAGAAGTGCATCAGTGCAGTTACCAGGGTCACTTATTTATTCATGATTGTCAGGGAAGTGGTGGCGTGGTAGGGGTCATATAGGGTGACTAATGTGTGTGAGGCTGAAAGACACAATAACATCCCAAATCTCATATTATGAGCTTCATCTTCTGGAGTGGGAGCTTGTTACTCTACTTTGTTATTCAGTTAAAACAACAATATCACAAAACTGTACTTCATATTTTTTCAGTTAAATTACACTTCCTAATGACATCCTTGCAGAAATAATCCAGTTATAAACACTCATTTCAAGGCTACATTATTAACTTAACTATCACTAGTCACAACAACAAAAATCATCTCCCTCCCCTTCTTTCTTAATCAGATCCCTAATAGGATTAAACTAAGGGATGTAATTGGATATGTGACATTATCAGGAGGGGTTTGAGTATGACCTGACCACCTTGGTCAATGACAGGAGATCCACCGATAGCAAGTAAAGGCAATCAACTCTTCTAGACCAATTAGAAGGCGAGCCAGGAAGGGTTGTCCATATCACTGAACCCGTTATCTCCATCTGCCACTGAGTAAACAGAGAAAGGAAATGATACAGGCCATAAAGTAAGGTTATAAGGAATGACTGGGGTAGTAAAATGCATACACACCCAAAGCATCTGTGCAAACCGGATTTGTGATCTTTGACGTGTAAGATTATGCCGTGTTTTTATGGGATCAGTGGGGCTTTGTAGTCGAAACAGAGTATGAAGCATGAAACTATGAATCTGAATAAGCCAGAGATAACTGGGGTCATAATCCTCTTGAAATGAAAAATGAACAAACAAGCAATGACGATAATAATAACCATCTCTTGAGTGGTGATTTCCAATGACTTGTGGAAAAGGAACTAATGCCATTACAGTATAGAATTTATTATTTTGAATTAAAGACAGCACTTAGCTATTAAAAAAGGGAAATACTTGTGATTTACCACAATACCTGGGGGAAAATACAATACTCTTCTGCTTTAAATAATTTATAGAGCATTGATCTATTCTACCTTACAAGAAACCATATTAAATTATAATTTAAAATGTCTCATAAGTAACATTTGACTGAGGCACGTTCTAAAATCTATGAACAGCTACCATTTTTGTCTAGAGGTCTGAATGAAGCAAACATTTTGATGAGGTTTCTCTGGGTTTAGAGATTATTCTGTGACAATATGAATCAATCAAATGAGAATCACAAATTAGAGCCTGTGATTTTCTATTATTATTCAAATTAATAGAAAAAAAATAATAGTTTATTTCCATCAGTTACAATAGTTAATAGTCTATCCATTACAATAGTTAAAAATTGTCTCATTAAATTTACATTACTACACCAACAATCTAATGACATGAGAAATAACAATGACAGAGTCACAGTCGTTAGTTTTTATAGTTTAACTAGTACTTTTCCTTCAGTTAAGGCTTAGAATACCAAAAGTGAGTCCTTGTGCTGTCTGTGGACTCTGTTCTAGCTGATGAAAATGTATTTCATGTTGCTCAGAGATCCAAAGATCCTGTTATTCATGTTGATGTTTGCCATTGGTGTTTGCCCCTGTAATCCCTTGTTGGTGTGTTGAACATACCGGCTAAGATAACCAGACAAAGCTTTGAGAAGCGCAAGCTAGGAAAACAGTCAATCGACCAGTCACAAAAAAAAGTAGCAACTGTACGCCACGCTAAATGTTTGTGTCGTAGTTTCTCATATGTCAGTGAACTTTTTCTAAGTACTTAATGAAAATATTTCGTGGGAGACAGATGAATGAATTTCACTGCTCCTTTCATTCCACTTTACAAATAAGCATGTGCACAAAATGAATGATTTTGGGTAGTGGAATTACAGCAGAGCTTAAAGGAATAGTACACCCACAGAATGATGTAACTTTATTTTCCACTTACCCTCATGGTGAGGAAGACTCTGGGGCAGTTTTTTAATATCTCAAATGCAGCTGGCGATCAGGAAAGCTTCTAGTTTTCCCCCAACTTTCATATAATGGACTTCGCCAGAGCTCGAGCCTAAAAGGTCCATAAAAGTCCACAAAAACTTGTCAATATTCCTCCATACTGTTCGTCCAATGTAGTTCAAGTGTCCTAAGTGGGTAGCGTCCAGAATTTACTCGAAATGACATCGTTTAGTATATTTTTAGAGCCTAAACAGTACTACATCGCATCTCCTGCAAGCACGCCGATACACGTTCACGAAACTACGGAAGCCGCGGCAGACGACGTCACGCGTTCTCTTTTTCTTTCTTTCTTTGTTTTAAATCAATATCCAACCCCCTTTGTGTTTGTCCTGGTTTGTCTGCAGCTCTGGCTCTCTCAGCACAATGTAAACAGCTAATTTCTTCTTCTACGCTTGCATTATTGGCAGAGTAGGCTCTGAACGCCGAGACTTCCGTAGTTTGATTTCACGGTGCGTCCCCACAAACTGTACCCTTACTCTGGAGGCGGAGTATTAACCGGATAGCGCTGCTACGCGATCGCGTGACATCATAGCCGTGCAACATCTTTTAACCAAAGCACCTCATCACACATGACAGGTACAAAAGGAGTCACCCCTGCTTTGTTTTTACGCCGGGTCACGTGGGAAGTGCCGGATTTTTCAACGAATCAACGCATTGCTGTGTATTAGCTCCACCTCTTTGGTCCTGATCGGTTAGATCAGTACCCCTACTGAAGGGTACCAAAAAAGTAGGCCGGGTCGAGTCGGATATAAGGGTACCCATCTCACTTTTTATGGAGACACAAAAAAACGTGCACTGATCCGGCCTGACCCTACCCAGACCCGCTGGTGGAAACGGGGCTTATGTCATACTTGTTTTTGTAACCAGAAATTACATTTTTCTGTCCCCCAATCAATTTTAATTGTATTTTGTGATGCCAGTAGCTCTGCTTTATTGTCAGTTTGTATGAGTAGCAACCATAAATTTAACAGTAACACATATTTGAGTGTTGCATGTTATATACTTTGTGAAATTTTTCTAAAAAATAGTATGATCTTCTTGAAGGGATAAGCTACCCCATGGCATTACAGACAGTATACAGCACTTATATGCAATTTTGTTCTTGGAAAATTAATGACTGTGATGGCTTCAAAACTAGGACTGATGCTTTGTTTGTTTGGAATGGCCATTAAGAATTTAAAATCAACCAAAGTAGTTTTTATGTTTAGAAAAAAAAAAAAAAAAAAAAAAAGACAAAACTTTTCTCTTTTTTTTTTTTTTTTTGCTAGGAGTCAGATGGTAAGGTTATTTCAATTAGCTTGTTAGCTTTGCTTGGCATAAACACTGGAAACATTTGGAAATGGCTACGATGGCTAAGTCCACAGGTAAAAGTCAGCCTGCCAGTGCTGCCAAAGCTCATTAATTCAAATAGTCTGTCTCATTTGCCTAATCTGCAAGGTACAGAGAGAATGACAAAACATGGGGGCGATGTGTGGGTTTTGGCCTGGAGCAATGACTTCCTGAAGTTTCCTGGTTGTCTGGCGACATTACAAGACAATAGCTCAGTTGTCTCCCTTGCCCGGATCGATGTCGAATCAAATATAATTATCTGACTTAGCAGAAAAATAAAATAAAATAAAATAAAATAAAATAAAATAAAATAAAATAAAATAAAATAAAATATGAGAAGTGTAAACTTTATGCTATCTTAACGTATTGGCATTTTAACATACATTTAAGAAGCTAGATTTTATAGTACTATACTCAGAGATTTAACTAAAGAAATCTTACAGCCTTTACCTGAAATGCTCTCACTTCAGAGAGTAATAACCTTTGAATTGCACAAATGCAAAATTTTCCCTCCTTATTTATTTATTCAAAGCCTAATCATCTAATCACTGGTACTGTGAGTGAAGAGGAAAACCTGATGGAGACAATAGTTTGCTGTGTTATAAAACAGATGCTGCCCAGTTATTTCCTTTCTTTTTTTTTTGTTTTGTCTATCACATGCTCATTTCCATAATTCATCCCTTGACTTATTAAGAAGATAATCCCCTTGTTATACAGTCACTCCAGCAGAATTCACCGGGGAACTATGCATTTGTGTGTGTCTGAGTGCCAGAGTGTGTATGTATATGTGTCTGTGAAGTGGGTGTGGTCACATTTAAACCCATTGAACCCTGATACCCCTTTCTTCTCCCTCTCCCCTCCCCCTGCTCCTTTTCGCCTTCACTGCATCGGCTGCTTCTGGATCCTAATGATTAATTGCTTATTTGCTTGGACGGGGGTTTGATTGGCGTGTGTGTCGAGAAGACCTGACGAGCAGCCAAGCTGTCAGACAGAGCTTGATGCAGACGAGCGGTGGGGAAGAGCGAGACAGACTGATGGTTAAGAGTAGGCAAGATCAGAGATATCTAAACTCATTAATGCCTGCGCATTTCACAACCCACCAGCACCAATGCATATAGCTCATATGTTCATACAATCCATTAACCTCAGTTAATGATTTATGTCTTTGTGAATGCACAATAAATGCATAAAGTAAATTAAGATACAACTGTGCAAACGTGTGCATGCTGATGTGGATAAACACTCATTTGCTTGCATGCACACATGCATACCCACAGTCCCTAACTGACACTGTTCTGTCAATCACTGGGGTTTATTGCAACTGCTCAATTTTAATCATCTTTAGAGGCAGAGGTAACGTTCATCAGACATCACTGCCCATCAAATTACATGCATAAATGCATGTCTTCAGTATAAATGGCAGATGAACGGACAAGCGACAGATGGAGGACAAATTAAAGGAAAAACTTGTACCTTTGACCCCTCCAGGTAACTGGACACAAAATCTTGCGAACAAAATTAGATACCTTTTTTTATTCTTTGTAGTGTGGCTTTACTTAACTTTATTAACATTTTCTGGTTTTACATTGAAGATTGAGCCAGATCTCAGAACCATCCATTGAAATCCAGGGAAACTCAACCAGTGCTTGAAGGTGACTTAACAATATGGTTGATCCCTCATTGGCTAGATTGTCACCTTTAGGTGTCTCAATGACTCTGTAGCTAGTGTGCGACTTTGTCAACGTTTTTCTGGGGTGGTATACCACAAAATGCTTTGTACTGGCCAAGACATTTAATCATTTATGAGACACCTCATCCATTGCAGATCACTGATTCTTCAGCATGTGCGGTGCAGTGTCTGTATCTTTATGCGCCTTGCATAATGTTTTACATAGATTTTCGTACTTCTCCACTGGCTCAGCCAGCTGTTGGACACCACAAGTGACAAAAGTTCTGATGAGATGAGAAACCAAGGCTACAGTAATTCTTCTTTTCTTATAGCTATGGCAGACAGAACATAGTATAGCATATACAATCCTAAAACCACCCATGATAGGAATGTGGTTTTAGTTAAAATGCTATGCCATAGCCTATAACTAGCCTATAGCATATAATTTTAATGAATGACGTGTACTATTGTCCTGTGAGTTCAGAGTTTCTTGGATTGCAGTTTCTTGGTGTCTAGGTAGCTTTTCTCAGCTGTACTGCAAAGGCGGGCATTGGGGGCGCATGGCTGTCTGTAGAGAGTAGAAAACCCCCCAATAGCTAACAGAGAGTTAACTCTGAACTCACAGGACAATAGTACTCGTTCATTCCCAATAGTGAGGCTGCCCTCTCCCATTATATGGATGCATGCACGCCGAAGGGTGACTCAATGAAATATCTTCATCAGGAGTCAAAGTGATACAGAAATTTTACCGGTGAGTGAATGAACATATAAACTCCTAGAAATAAGGTCTAGGTTGAAAAAAGAAAAAGAAAGCTATCTTTTAAACCCTTTAAATTGTTTTTGTTTTTTTTTGGGGGGGGGGGGGGGTTCTGGAAGGGGGAGAAGAGTGCCACTTAATCTAAAATTCGATCATGCTTAATTTTTCTTAAAGCCAAACAACTTGCATGCCATGACAGTGTTTATTTTCACTATTTTGAAACTGCTGTGGACAGCCTAGGCTTTTACATTCTGGAGTTAGAGTACTTGATTATACACAAAAATCAAAATGAAAACGAGGAGTTATAGATGGCCTGCTTCAGTAGAAGAAAGATGTGGGTAAAACAGCTATGTTGCAAGCATTTCACAAATTTACTCTACTCTTTCATCAACTACAGACTTCAAGTACTTTTTCCCTGTGTTTGAGTATTTCCAGCTGTGAATACCCCCTGCAATGCACTGCACTCTCTGCCACATCCAAGATAAATGATACCAGTTTCACAATCTGTTCTGCATCTTTGCTTTTTCTCACTTGTGGCACAAACGCACCTGCACATAAACCAGAAGCACGCACACAAAGGAAAGGGAAACAGGAAAACCATGCTAATGCACACAAAAAAAACACAATTAAATAAAAGAGATGGCTCAAAAGGTTTGGATTAAGAGCTCCAAGTCATGTCGCTTTTCTTTTGCTATTACAACCGTACATTTACAGCTCCAGGCTGAGTTATTGGTGCACACCACCATAATAGCCACTACTGTGTAAAATAATATTGATAACATGCTGCTGGTGTCTGTGAATGTGTGTGCGGTATATAAATGGCTCACTAGGGAATGTATTACACCTTGCTCGTTGTTCAGCACAGTGCAACACCTTTCCATTTGTCCTCTCCCTTTTACTCTCTGTTCGTCTTGCTGCCTCTCCACCTTGCCTTCTCTTGGTTTTCTCACATTTTTTGTCAGCCTGCTCTTCGTTTTCTGGCCCTCATGTCCAAATCACACACTGATAAAAATTCCCCAAGGGCCTCATAATGTGACACTTGTCATCCCACCTCTGCTCTGCGCACTCTGTCCGCCAATCATACAGACAAGACTGTCAAACTGTAAAATTTTATGCAAACAAGCTATCGTTGTCAGGTTTGGATAGTAAGCAGACAACCCCCAGCATCACCACTGAGTACTCCGGAAACAGACTGTTATCATTTTCATCCTTTTGCAGGATTATCGGAAAATGTTTATACACTTTTTTTTTTTTTTTTTAACAGCGGTTTTAAAATACTATATCCTTGAAATGTTTCTTCAGAAAGTTCCCGCCTGGAAATCTGTATTCCCCCGTTTTTTTTTACACTTTATCAGCCTGCGTGTTACTCTCCAACACCCCCCTCTCTTCTGTGTGTTTCAACTGACCCCTCTCCTGGGTTCTTCTGTCAAGAAGATGACAAATACCAGTCGGTGCCAACAGCCGCAGTCATGGCTAAACATACACCTGCATGAGGGCAGAGCCCGATTTACACTGTTGGTTGAACAAATGAGCACACATGTGAGAATTCCATGCGTGTGCGTGCCTAAGTGGAAATCCATGTGCACCACTGTATGCATGCATGTGCTCATCTTACTCATGACTGACTCTTTTCACACCTTTCTGCAAGGGCCTATTTTCTACCATTTACCATATCCCCCACCCACCCCTCTGTAAATCTCTATGAGGAAGAGGAACAACCCTCACCTCTCCATTTTTTTCTTGAGCCCAGTATGAGATTATGGCATGCCGGCTATGCAGAGAAGCTTGGCAGTACAATGCTGCAGACATAATAGGAGAAGGCAAACAAGGGCAGAGAAAGACTAAAATTATGATGCAGGTGAAGAGAAGAGAAGAGAAGAGAAGAGAAGAGAAGAGAAGAAGAGAAGAGAAGAGAAGAGAAGAGAAGAGAAGAGAAGAGAAGAGAAGGAGAGAAAGTGAAAAAGGGAGGGAGCATGCATGGGGAGCAGAGATGGGAGGGCATTGGGTTCGTTGTGTCCTTAAAAAGCCTCAGAGGAAGTGGAGAGAAATGATGGGAGGAGAGGATGAGCAGTGCGGCGTGGCTGGGAAAGAGGTTAGTAAACCAGTTGAAATTGGATAACAGTCTCCTTACGTCGCCACAGTTGCACATTATGAGGGCTCAGTGAATGAAAATAGGAGATTAACCGAGATATGGCTGAGGACAGATGGCGGTGATTTAATCTAGTGTGTGTCTGTACAAATCCAGCGCATATGATGGTTTTAGTGCAATGTGGAATAGACATGCATGGAGTGTGCTGCTTTTGTTCAAACATATGACCATGCTCATGAGCCAATTAGGAAATCCTTGATTAGGCTCAATTCAGAAAAAAAAGTGAAAAGGTAAAAATGGCTCAATATGATGCGACACTAAATATATGTTCCCTCAAAAGCTCTTAAATTTCTGAAGTTGGTGCAGCAGTGTCACCCTGCCTCTCTTTACCTCTTTGCTGATTTTTCAGAACAATTTGTCCTCACAGGAAAATGTCACGCTACCCTGTCAGCTCTGTCTCCATCCTCCCCCCCCATGCCACCCACTGTCTCTCTGTCTGTCTTTCTCTCCATTTCTCTTTGCTCCCATCAGTGGCATACAGTTTTTTCCCCTTCTCCCTTTTCACATCTTATCATGTCCTCCTTCCCTCTTCTCCTTCCCACTGCTCTCCTCCCTCACCCTCCCCTCTGTTGTGGCACTGAGACATAGTAGTACAGCAAGTGCTGTGGAACAACACAATGTTGAACATTTTACACAGTGAATGTATTAATGGATGAAGAACAAACTGCTTCACATGGTCACCCACATGCGACAGCAGGAGAACTGAGAAACAGGACAGAGAAGGATGAAGCAGCTCAGTCTCACAGATAATTGTGTAACCATGTCTGTAACAGAGCAACATGTACCAGCAGTTGTGTTTTCATCACGCTGGTTTTATCCTCTTCTTTTGGGGAAGTGGGGAGTATATTGTAAAAGGACATTATCAGAGGGAAAGACAAAAAAGAAAGAGAGAAAGTGAGGGGTGAAAACTGAGAAAATCTGCCAAAGTTTAACAGGTGCTCTTTTAGTTATGCCACCTAGTTGGGCCTTCTTACACAACTCTGGTTAAGGAAGTAGCACTGCTTACTGTAATGTTCACATATCAATGCTGAATGAAAACATGCATATATTTGATTCATATTTCTGATTTTCTGTTTCAGTTTATCATGGATTTTGCATGGAGTGCCAGTTGTGGAAACCATACAACCTGAACAATCCTCTCTTGATGCCTTGACTCACCATTGAAGCAAAATAGAAAACAGGATGTGATTTGAATGAAATTCCCTAAAACGGTGTTTTAAGCTGTTCTTTCCTTAAGCTCCTCCCCCTCAGATCATTCATCATCATGGTCTCTGTTTTCACAGCTACTGTATCTAACTATACATATCCAACAAATCTAAACTACTAGACCAATGCTACTCTTTGAAACGATCTTTCAGACAGTCAAATTTTCTAAAACTTAAAGGAGTGATGACATAACAGTTAAAAACTAGTTTATGTTGTTGGCATTACTTTATATGTAAATACTCCAAAGAAAAAAACTGCATTTTTTACAGCGGAGTATTGTTTTGAAACGCCAGACCTCACTTCCTCAGTAATACAGTTGGGTCCGGTGATGATATGGAGCTTTACCCGGAGACCACCTTGACTTCATTTTGATTGGCTACACCTTATTTCGCTATGACCTTATTTGGTGAATCTAGGTCAAGCTGCGGTCGGAGTTTGCTAAAGGCTAACTGCTAGCAACATGGGCAGTTCAGATAGTGAGCTACGTTTATCAGACAAGACAGCATTTAGAAAATAAATAAACTTACAGGTAATGACAAGGTTGTGGGCGCCTCCCTCAGTGTTGCTGCAGAAGTTTGCTTTTAAATCCATTTGTTTGAAAACCCAGACCTGACTGCAGAGAAGTTACTACTAGCTCCATACATGCAGCTGAATCAGACAGGGAGGGGGAGGGGGGAGCGGACGGTGCATAAACCGTTAGGAGAGAGGGGGGGGTGCTGCTTACTTGATGGTGTGCTCTTATTGGAGCAATTAAATTACGTAGAATGATAGAACTACGTAGAATGATAGCCTGCTGTCTGATTCAACTGTTTCTGAGCAGAGAGACAAAGCTGACAGACCATAAACAGGAACTTTGATTCTCACTCTGGACATTCACATGGCCTCATCAGTGCACAATAGATCATATTATACACCGAAAACTCCAGAAAAGTGAAATTTGATGTCATGGCACCTTTAAAGACGCACAATGTAACTTTTAGACCTTAAAAATATGCGTTTTTGACTTGTTTTGATGGCACACCAACATTCATGCGCATTTTCGTGCTGTCACTGCCCAGAGGCATCCCGAGGTTCAGAAGCTGCACTGTGGAACTTTTGCATCTGGGAGCAGCTGTGACGTTGCAGCTGACTATTGGTTGCAAACCACGCCACGTGCTAGCAAACAAACGTGCTAGCTGAATCCATGTAATTTAACAACTGCAACATTGCAAGCATTAACTGGAGCTAATAAATCAAGTCTGACAAAATGATATGAGTTGCTTAAAAGGTTTATTCCTTCTCATTCATGTCTTACAACCCACTGGAATTGTGTGGTGGTGTACTTCTCTGCCGAAACACTCTCCTTTGCTTGCATTTTCTTTGTTTCCTTTGTTGTAACATATTTGTTTAGGCGCTGTATTGTGTCCAAACACATTTTACACCTAATGTAGAATGCTTTGCATGCTGCCTGTGTGCATGTCTTTGCTCCACATAATGGAGCTTTTTTTCATAGAACCCCTCCAATGCAGCTTCTTTCTGCAGAGTTGTGTTAGAAGCACTGAGATGTTAATTTTTGCATCAGAACATAATTGCTGTGACACAATTGTTGATTTACAACTTTGCTCTGTGACTGGATGCAGTTTTTCTCTTTTTTTAACATTTGCTTTTTCACTACTTGTAGTACAAGGGAGAAGGGGTCAAGTTTGATCCATCTGGAATCAATATTAACTTTATACATAGCCATTGTAATATACTCAGGATCACAGGGAGCTTTTCCCAGCTGCTGTTAGGCAAGATGCAGGGCACCAAACCGTCGTAGGGCCAACATGGAGACAAAGAAGCCCAGTATGAACACGCCCTGAAATTAACAAGTATCATAACATGCACTTTTTAAAAACTGTCGTACTGATAGAGAGCCCATTTTTGCATGAAGCACACAGAAAGGCCCCGGCAGAGATTTAAACTAGGAAAAACAAAATCAAATTCTCCAACATCCATATCCTGATACATGATACAGAATAGTGTAATTCACAATAACAATATGGGTTCTGTTTGATTGCATTTCACTTTACACATTCTGAGCTAGCTAACCCCAATAACTCTAGAGATATACTTTTACTTAAAAGTTTGCATTGTTAACTTGCTATTCAGTAATCAGTCCATGCAGAAGTCCCTTTTGGGGTCCAACCACTCGTTAGGAATCACTGAGTAATGGCTGGAAGCATAAAGGACATAAAGACAGAGACATAGACTGACAGAGTCAGACAGCTGCATTAGACATCAAAGCTGCTTCATCAGTCTCACATAGTCCATAAATCACCCTACTAACAACACATACACTATAAGGTTACACCCCTGAAAGAAGAAACCCCTCACATGCTGCCTCGTACATCATGGGCCTCATAGATGCTTTCCATATCTAAAACAAACAAGTGCCAAATGGTTAACTTATGACATTATACAGAGACATTTAAGAAGGATATTTACATTGAGATTTTACAAACAGTCCAACCCCCCGAGACCCCATTACCTCATAGCATGCCTCCTATACTCATCTGTGCCCTACTTTTACAATATCAATCTGATATAAAAAGCTGTGATGGCATATATCCACCCAACTGGGTCGGTTTGTTAAAACTGAAATTGCAGTGTTATTTTTCAGAGGCTGAAAACCTAAGTTCCAGTTTTAGTTCCCCGTTCACTTCTTAATGGCATTCCCCCCTCTCCTCTGTGCTTCATCTCTTCTCCACTTGACCACCTGTGGCCTCACTTCCCCTTCTGTCAAATCCCCCTTAAATCTACTCTCCACACACACAAACACGTGCCTTCCTCTGTCCCCTCACCCAATCCTGCTATTGCACTTGTGTCTTATGACCATGCTTAGCATCATGAGGCTAACTCAGTGCTACCCCCAACCCATTCTCTCTCTCTCTCTCTCTCTCTCTCTCTCTCTCTCTCTCTCTCCCTCTTGCTCTCCCAAACACACGCACACACATCATGTTAATAAACCCAGGCCATGCTCAAACTCGGCACGTGAATATCAAAGTGAAGCTCAGAAGCACACTGACACACACACACACTACAGATTTCCACACCATTCATGGAAGTGCTACTGTTTCAGGATACTATCTATTTATAGTAAGAGTTAACTTCGGCTGCAAAGACTTTTTTGATCTTTATGCCACAGATGAACAGAATAAAAACCTGTTGGGTTGCACGTTGCTTAACCAAACTGAATACTAGTGAGTAAAGAGCTCATATTTCAGGGTGGTCCAAGCTGAAGACATAGTGACTGACTTAGTGAGCAATGCATATTAGAAGGATTGGAAACAACTCTGCGGCAGGCTTGTCTCCAGTTGCATTTTCATCCAGCTGCTTATACACATTTTCAATTTTCCCATGATGACAGCTGAATGGTGAAAAAAAAAAAAAACATCAACTACTGGAAAAAAAAAAGGGAATGCCATTTGGAAAAATGGTTATATGTTGGGCAAATTTTTAAAATTGATGTGCCTATAAAAGGCAAATGTGACTAAAGCAACAGAAATTTAATTAGATTTTTGTGAAGCACTTTGATTAAAGCTTGTTTTCATAAATGAAATACATATATACAGTATAATGTTAATTAACTCAACTTGACTAGAAATGGGCAAAGTTAATAATGGCTGAAATCACATTACCTGTGACAACTGAAAAGGCTGCTATCAAAACTCTTAAGGGAACATTGTGGTCATAGTAATTCATTTTAAGTCTCTGTCCCTCTTATGGCCATTGTTAATTCATGTTTGGCTGTAGCTCATTAAATTAGGTGATTTTCTTGCACCCTCTTCCATCTAGCACTAATGTGATGACATGCTGTGGAGATTACCCCCCCCCCCCCCCCCCCCCAAAAAAAAGTAATCCATTTAATGATGTCTCATGACCCAATACAAGTGAGGGGTAGTGTTTTTTTCTACGCATCAATGCAGTCCTACATCTTCCGATAGTTCCCTTTATTCTTCTTCTAACTTTTCATTGTTGAAGATTTTTGTTTCAACCTTAACAACCAATGACAGAATAAAAGAAACACAGAATTTACTTTGAAATAAATTAAAAATCACTTTCTTTATTTATTTAAGATCCAACTTTTTAAAATACTAGTGAACTGAAACTAAATATAACCAAATGTTGAACTACTATAACCTGACAAATCAACAACAAAAGACAAGTTTAACAAGACAAACTGGTAGACGGAAGATGCTCACCTCTCAGTTCATCACTGCACAACACATGACATTAAATAGCTGCAAAACTATGCAGCTCACCTTATATTAACTTGCCACCAACCAAATTGTTTGCCGGTTGTTTTTGTCCATTAACTACGAGGTGAACCAGAAAAAACAAATAATGAAACAGAAAAATGGAATATCACCATCTATTGTAGATGATTTGGACATACTTTGGCCTCTAAATCGGATTCCTCTCTGTATACAACAGGGGTCCAAGGTTACCTGAAAAAAAAGATGCCAGAGGCAGCTGATGAAGTGCCATTGCTTTACATACAAACTCACAATTAAATAACTTTCTTGCATTTAAATATTGTGAGAAGCCAAGATTGATTGATGGGTACATCTTCTATGTCCTGCATGGTCCAATTGGATTTTAAGCCCCACACTGATGTTATGCAATCAGATCCAACTCCAAGAAATGACCATTTTATCAGGGATGCTTAGTATGAAAATGCCCTCTGAATTTAGCACAGACCCAAACATTGTACACATCTTGAGCTGAACACCTCACTTTGTTCAAAGAGGAGTACATAGTCTGAGTCATTCACTCACTGCTGTGTCATTCAATCAGTTGAGCTTAATCAACCTTGAAACACACTTAGACAAACATGCCCTTACTTACTTCCAGGTCACATGCTCTTCCCGACAACAAAAACAACAGCATTCTTTGATAATCATCTGGTTAAACGCTAACTATGAGAGGAATGTGAGCGGGTGTGGGCATGAATTAGCCTAACTTTATCATGTGAGGCTTCTTACAACACAGAACCACTCAAATACACAAAACATGCACTTGCACAAGCCCATGTGCACATGGGCAACTCAGAGAATGGGATTAGCCATTGTTAAGCAAAGCAGGCGTCACCCAGTTGAGAACAAATACACTTAGCACCTTAAGAATGTAAATATCTCAGCTACTTCAAGTAGATAGAGGCGCCTAATGATGTATAAACCCATAAACCTTAAAGTGTGGCAAGAAGATCACTTAAGGTGACCAGAGGAGCAAATTTCTTGATATACTGTGCAACTTTTTGGATAAAACTTGGATTAACAAGGTAGTTTCCTAATATTCCCACTTGATCCAAAGCCATGCAAACTGGTTGCTGGATCTATTATAGAACTTCAGTGTGTTTTTCTTTTCTCTTACGTTTGAGTGTGTGATCAAAAATGAACTTGAATGAAATAAAAAACTGCTCAATTGACAATTTTTATCATTTTACTTGAAATAAAGGCAATTTTGTGCCAATTGTTTTTTCCGGTTTTTCAAACGATCACTTAAAAGAAGAATATTTTTGCTTATTAATTGCGCACTCAGGTTGCAGCCCTGCTTAGTGGTTTTACACACTTGCTTGTGTCCTATGCCTCATATTGGAGGGCTCCATTAGGGAGCACACCAGTAGGCTCCAGAAATTCTGGATTTTGAGAATAAAAAGAGTATACAGTAGCTGGAGGTTGTAAATAAGGTAGATCACAGCATAAAGAAACAATTAACTGCAGAATTGTTGATGTTAAAGGCCCCAAAGATTTAAGGATTTACTTTAATTGCATCTTGAGTGAATTTCAGCTAATTTGTGATGCCGTAAACAAAATACAGTGAGGTGTCATATACAATTAAATGTTTAGTTAAATTAAAGTATATAACTGACGTGTCTAGATTGTACCCACTGGACGGATGAATGGTTGGCCATGAGGCTAATTTTTAAGAACAGTGCCCATAGACATTCATGCTACAGTGGTAACATTTACACCAGATCTATTGAAGGGGATGACTGCATTGATTAATGGGTGAGTACACCATAGTATAGTGTCTTTAAAGTACAGCATTTTGGTCAGCAAAATAAGGATGCATAAGTAACTGAACAGGTTCATGCTCTGTTCTTAATAAACAAAGTTGAGAATTATATTGATCTTCTCATCTGCTGAAAAATGAAGGTGAACAAGAAGGGGGATTCATTGTGATTATTTGCTGAAGTGAGATCACCCATTGACCTCAAATCGGGTGGCTAATCTGTTCTAATGCTCAATAAACTGCAGATGTCTCTTTTGTTTTGAAAATGTAATTTATTTGTACTCAAAAAGACCTGCAACTGGGACTTTTTCATGTCTTAGTTACAGTAAATGCTTTCCTTTTCTCCTGACGACCACCTGTCTTCAAGGGAATTTCCAGTGCCAAGCATTTTAAATTAATCAAGTTTAAGTCCAACTTTGCAGAAAGTGTACATCTTTAAGCTTAGTTTTATATTTCTGTGGTTTCACAGGAAAAAAAACAGTAAAGTGATGCTGAAAGCATTAAATGAACATACATTACATGTGAATTATAGAAGGTTGTGTTTGGAATTTGGGAGGAAGGAACATTTATCTTTGGGAGAATTCATTCAGTGTTTATTCTTTTAGCAGAAAAAATACTTTCATCCAGTGAGAGCTCATGTTGCATGTAAGATACTGACATAATAGACTGGATGCTGCAGCAAAACAAGTCACAGGACTGACTGGGAGAGAGGTCAAAAGCATCAACAAGTCTGGAAAGATAATGACGGAAACCTTTGATGTCTGACACCAAAGATCATGAAGGCAAAGTTGAGGATTTCCCCCATGTACAAATATCTGTTTTCAGTTAACAGAATGGATTTTCAGGCCACTTGTTTAAACAGGTAAGATCACTGCTGGTAAATTCTCTTATTCTAATCCCAATTTATCTGGATAAGGTGGGAAGGAGCATCATCATCATTTTCATCGTATTGCTTTTTCATCCGCTGACCTTCGACCTACTATGTGTAGCTAAGAAGCGATTAGTAGTATGTGTCTCACTTGTACAATTTTAAGTGACACAGAGGATTGCACCAAGCTTAGAGGTCATTTTAAATTTGAAGATGGTGCAACAGCAGCTTAAGGCTCATCAGTGAGGACAGCAAGCCATGTGACTCCACAGGGTTACTGTTCACACTTTATGTGTGACTAAAAGAATGACAGGAAGTTTCTATAATAATCAGCTACATTTCTTACCTTTGCTCTGTCTCTGTGACTCAGCATTCCTGCCGCTTTTATAAGCTTCACATGCATGTGTGTGTGTGTGTGTGTGTTATCTTTGGCCACCTCACTCAAACCCCTGACCTTTCAAAAGGTCTCACTGTCCAGTTGTCCAAACACAAACATGCAAACTGTCTGACTGACCCACATCAGAATGTTTTTATTTGGTTTTGCAATCTTATGTATGTGACATATCTTTCTAGAAACCCATGTCTGTTTTTGTCTTAAGCTAAAAACGTGGGAGATAAGAGGCAGCTCTTATCCATTTTTGCATGTGAAGGATAATGACAACCCTTGAAGTGAGTGCCGTGTCTTTGAAAACACAATCCACCTCTGCCAATACTGGTGGCTTTGTGGTTGTTTTCTCAAGAGACAAAACATCTGAAGATTTTTAATTTTACCAGGGGCTTTGCTCCAGGTCTTTGAAATGAAGCAGTGCAAGTATGCTGTTGCTGAACTGACTGAACTTGAAACAGCTCATGATGCCTGAGGTTGGGTACAATGTGTACTTTTCAAGGGTTATTGTTAGTCATAGATTGTCAGTATGGAATTTGACCTTAAGACCCCATTAAGTAGGACCCTTTATATTCCTAGAAAACAGTAAGCTTGTGTACCCATTTCATTCCACAGGCATGAGTTTGTGTGTTAGATAAATTCATACAGCAAATCAAAAGAAGTCACACAATAAATATATCTTGCATGATTATACTTGAATCTCCATTTGTTAAAGAGTTAATTTGAATAAATGGATATTTCAGTATAATTTATCCAAGATAGGCTACAGTATATTGTGTGATTTTAAGTGCTTTTGATGCTGTGGCCAAGTGTTCACCTTAAAGAACCAATCTTTCATAGCATGGCAGTTCTACAGAGTCCACATTGTCATGATTTTTTGGATTAAATGAGAAATATAATTGATAGTTTTTTTTTTTTTTTTTTTTTGTTTAGTTTTTTTTTAAAGAACAGTGGTATTGTCAGAAATAGGAGTAAAACAGTTTATATGATCATAGATCGCACATACAAAGTGCAGAAATTGGGCATTGAACAGAGCCATGGGGAACTCTACATAAAACAAAACGTACATAACTTCAGGGAAAAGTCTCAAAAGGACTCTGAGGGATCCATCAAAATCAGATGTTACAAATAAATTACATGCAGCATAAAAGTAAAAACTGATTTGTGTATGAATGAGATTCTTCCTGTGCCATTCCTGCATTGCAGTGGCTTCATTTCCTCAGCAACATCTATTGATAAGACTGAAAACCACAATAAGCGGAGAACACTTTAAGAGAGTGTATAAATGGCTATGCCTCTGTGTTGACATCATAACTCGCTTGCACAGTAATGAGTCATAGAAGGTGATGCACACGTTGCAAAGTCAGTAAACAAATAAAATGATTATATAGTATATTAGAGTGGTATATTATCATGCAGTTTTCTTGAGTTTCTATGCATTCCTTGAGTAAACATCTGTAATTCAGGCAAAGTTAAGAATAGGATTTAATGTTTATTATGACCTCATTCTCTCTCTAATCTTCATTTCTTTAATAGCTGAGGGTAAATTTACAAAAAAAAAAAAGTCAAGCTATTCCATCAGGATAAGACAGCACTATGCAAAGGATTTAAATTTGAATGCTCATCCCTTCACATAATTTCCATTTAATCAGCTTTATCAGGTATTATGAGCAATTTTAATGTTTTTTGAATTACCTTGTGTGATCACACGTGTGCGTTTATGCACACTGATTAGCTCACTCTGTGGCAGGGTTGACCAGCGAGGTGATAAGATGCTCCAAGAGAGTACCCTTTAGCACTTGTCACCTAAAACGGTAACATGTTAATGATTTGAAATACTTTAGATGAATGAAGAAATACAATTCAGCTACAGCTATTTCTATTTTATTCATTTTGAGAATACATTTTAGAAATGTATATTCCATTCAATCCATGCTTTACTGAAGATGCTTCTCAGAAAGAGGTCCATAGCTCCGAAAAAGATTTTAATAAAAGAAGAAAAAAAAAACAAAAACAGAAAACTGCAACATTTATTGAAAAATAAATAATTAAATAAAAATTACACATAAGTGAACAAACATATGCCAATGGGTTCACATGAGAATCTAACAGAACTGAATGCAGGATTGATTATGCATGAGATGACTTTGACGCTCTGCATGTATAGCCTGTAATTTTTTTAATTTTTAATTTTTTGCAAATGGGTTCATTCTTGGTGCTGACTATGTGACTGCTTATGCTTGAATGGTGGTTTGAGGTTTGTTTAAATGTTCTCAGGTGGTGATGTACCACCAACTCCCACTAACTCATTCTTGCGTACAAACTCAGAACTGTTATGAGATTTGATTGCATCCTATTCACGTCCAAGTTGATAAATTCTAAAGTCTTGCATGGAAATGGTCATACATACAGATTTCCGTTGCACATTTGCAGATTTTCCACTTCCCCTCATGGTGAGCAAGACTCTGGAGCACTTTTTAATATCTCAAATGCAGCTGGAGATCTGGGAGGCTTCTCGTTTTCCCCCCAACTTTCATATAATGGAGTTCGCCGGGGTCCTAGCCAAAAAAGGTCCATAAAAGTCCACAAAAACTTGTCAATATTCCTCCATACTGCTCGTCCAATGTAATCCAAGTGTCCTGAGTGGGTAGTGTCCATGTTTTACTCGAAACGACATCATTTAGTATATTTTTAGAGCCTAAACAGTAGTAAATCGCATCTCCTGCAAGCAAGCTGATGCGCATTCATGACACTACGGAAGCCGCGGCAGACGAGATCGTGCGTTCTCTTTTTCTTTCTTTCTTTGTTTTAAATCAATATCCAACCCCTCTTGGACTGTCTTGTGTTTGTCCCGGTTTTTCTGCACACTCTGTCGCTCTTAGCACAATGTAAACGGAAAATTTATTCTTCTACGCTTCCATTATTGGCAGAGTAGGCTCTGAACGCTGAGGCTTCCGTAGTTTCTTGAACGCACATATGCGCGCTTCGCGAAAGTAAGATGTACTACTGTTTAGGCTCTAAAAATATACTAAATGATGTCTTTTTGAGTAAATTCTGGACGCTACCCACTCAGGACACTTGGATTACATTGGGCGATTAGTATGGAGGAATATTGACAAGTTTTTGTGGACTTTAATGGACCTTTTTGGATCGGGCCCCTGCAAACTCCATTATATGAAAGTTGGGGGAAAACGAGAAGCCTTCCTGATCGCCGGCTGCATTTGAGATATGAAAAAACTGCTCCAGAGTCTTGCTCACCATGAGAGTAAGTGGAAAATAAAGTGACATGATTCTGTGGGTGAACTATTCCTTTAAGGAAAGATTGGAGGGATCGGGGGTTAGGAGGTGTACTTTGCACCAGGACAGCAGGCCCTTCATGACTCACTTCTTCCCGTAACAAGTTAATCTCATTCCAAACACAGTAATGCGGCTGATGAATATGGTGCAGAATATTGTCAGCCATTAGCCTGCTTGAAATGCCCCCCCCACTCCTCCCAAAAAAGAAGTATGTATCCTCTCAAGAAACCAAATGAAATAGACCAGAAGACTGAGCTCATCTATAGAGATATTTTCCTTTCTTGTCAGTGTGATTGCTTTCCTTTTCTGGTGAATTTACGATAAGCCAAGAAGTGCTGGCAGCTCGCCAAGTTCACAGAAGGAAAAAAAAAAAAGAGAAAAAAGCGGAAGTATGAAGTTGCAATCAGCCCTGCAGTTTGAGTGAAGGGACGGACTTCTTATTATCTGTTAGCTGACTCAAACCTTGTCATCATGTATCTGATGGGAAGGTGAGCAGTTTGTTGATGGTGTAATTACTAAAGTGCAGTCATACTGGAGCTGCAGCAGTAATAATAACAAGTCTGATTTCCAACATGATAATGGTAATTTACTATGTAATGACTAAGACCAAAGTAGTCTTATTCAATAGATGACTTAGAGCAAATTCATATTTACAGTTACAGCTCAGAGTGTTTGATGCACCGGAGGAAGAAAGGGTTGCAAACATAAAAGTAAATGGTTTATGGCCTTGCTCAAAGGCAGCAGAAGAAAGTAAAAGAAGGCTGTCATCTTCACCGTTATTTTTCTGTGTTGATGCAACTGAGCTGTTGGCTCTCACATTCACAGGCCTCCGTCTTTAACCTTAAGGTTCTCTGTAAGGCTTTTAAAATATGTCTTTAACAACATCATAAAGGGCTATTCTTATCCATCAGTCAACTTGTTTTTCTGGGGTTGCTAGCACCGACTGGGAAATAAGAAAGCTGAACTCCATGTTTACACCTACTGCACTTCTTATGGAGCATTCACAGAGAAAAAGTGATGCTCAACAGGTAATGGATACATAACAAGGAATAAGATTTCTTGTCATTTCTTAGCCTTCAGGAATAATTCTCCAAGCTTCTTGAAGGACAAAGCTTTCCTTTGGATATTGGGTGCCTTTTGTTCCATTCTTTGTCAAGGTGACCGCACACTGCCTCAATAATTTTGAGGTCTGAGCTCTGGGGAGAATTCATGTCTCCATAAGACTTTTTGCTGCATACCTCAGCCTCTCTGTTTTCCTTCTTTAAAAATGGCTTTTTGACAGCTACCCTTTCATGGAGACCATTGGTGAATGAATCGGCTAAAGGTCCTGATGCACCTCTCAGGTTCTGTGTCAGGTCTTTGCAGGATTTTTCTCTCTTTTTTTTTTCTCTTAACTTGTAAAGGCATCACATTCAGATGCCGTCCTCAAAATTATCCATACTCTCCCATTAAAGAAATAGGACTTCAAATAACAAAAAACTAAAAAAGAGTTATAATATATATAAAAAAAAAAGTTACAAGAACATAATTGAGTGAAACAAAATTTTGCTTTAGAGTTGCCTTTGGAAATTATAACTTTAAAAAAAATGGTCCCAGACACATAAGAGCATCCTTCCCATGAACAGTGGACCAAAATACCCGCCAACAGGTGCAGACATCTTTTTGAACACGCAGAAAACACCTGATTGCAGTGATTGCCTCAAAGTGTTGCTCAACAAAATTGTAGCTTTGGACCCCATCTTGCTTATTTACTTGTTTTATTTTTTGTGTGCTTGTTTTTAATATTTATTTCAAACCACAATTCAAATCAATTTCATGGTTTTCATAGAATTTTTATCTATCATTACTTTTGTCAGTTTCAATTTATTTCTCTGACAGCTGATTTATTTCCGTCTTTAATTTGAGGGTATGAATAATTTTAAGGACGACTATAGATCAGAACGAGACTGAAGATAAACATGAGTGGAAAACTGACTATGTCTAAAGAAAACTTCAGACCTTTAGAGAGAACTGAGATGAATGAATCAATTCCACTTGGAAAGTCTGGCTACTGGGAAAGGGAAGATGAAGAAATGAGTTGCACAACACTGAAAGCCCAAAGACACACAAAAAGCAACTAGATAGAATGTAGTAAGAACCTACTTAAGCATAAAAACACACATGATGATGAAGTGAGACAAATCCATACCTGTTCTACCAGTCATCATGCTACACATTTAAATCTTA
The DNA here is from genome assembly GCA_023101725.1 of Atherinomorus stipes. NCBI lineage: Eukaryota > Metazoa > Chordata > Actinopteri > Atheriniformes > Atherinidae > Atherinomorus > Atherinomorus stipes. The sequence continues at coordinate 259,886 of JALJCO010007076.1, forward strand.
CTCTCAGCTATTTATAATAATGCAATGACGGAAATTGATTAGATGTCATGTAACTTCCCAGACTGACTCACTTCCTGCACATCCTTGTATTTGCTCTAAAATTAAATATGCATTTCCCTCTGACTTAAAGTGATAGCGTCATCTCATATGTGGTGTATTTTGTGGCACTCTTGCTTTAACAGAACTGCTCTGATTTGTCCTGACAGAGGACCAGAAATGTTGTCAGAAAAGTTATTTCATCCTGCCACTGAACGGGAAGAGAAGTTCACCCACGATGTAAATCTCAAATAGCTGTTTTAAAGTTATTCACTGATGTCCGAGGTGTGACAGGTTATTTGGATGCTGCTTTGTTTTATATATATATATAAAAGGCAAGAGTCATAAAATGGGTTACAAATAAGCCTTTCTAAAGTCCCCCCCCCCCCCCCCCATTCATCCGCCATTTCCCTCCTAAAGTTTATCTTCTCTACCTTTTGTGTCTCATCTTTTATCATTAGAGCTACTGGATGAGAAGCCATTAGAGAGAAATTGACCCAACTCCCTGCAGGTCTCAGCAGGCTACAGCCTCATCAAGCTAGTTCCCTCCCCACTGTGACGAGGACAGCTAGCCATTACCTGTGGAAGTGGACTGTTGTAATGTAAAATATTTATCAATACTCAACTCTGCTCTTGGGAATTGAGCACAAGCAGGCTCATGTACATTTACTCACAGGCTGAGCTCAGCCCCGATCATGGCTCTTCACCCTACGATCTTCTTCTTGATTAAGTTAATTTACTGCATGTAGCTTCATAGTTTACATAATATTTATTTAAACATTTGTACAGCGTTCAAGGCTTAAGAGTAGGGGTATCAAACTCCAGTCGTCGAGGGCTACTCTTCTGCAGGCTTTCGTTCTTTCCCCTGTTCCAAAACACCTGAATCAAATCAAATGGATCCAACAGTTTTTTTTTTTTTTAACTTCTTCACAATGACCCTTTCAGTCAGGTGTGTTGGAGCAGGGAAGCAATAAAAACTTGCTGGATAGCAGCCCCCGAGGACAGACATTTCTCTAGAGAAAAGATTGACAGGAAGAGACAATTTACTTCACAGATTGTTTTTAGAGACATCAGCTGTGTGTTGTGTGGAAATCTATCAAACTATGGGGATAAGTAAAGTCTTTTCATAGCATTACTAAAAATAGCAATGCCATTTGTAATTTCAAAGAAAATTGCTATTTTCCCCTTGGTTATTGTATGACTTTACAGGACAAAAAAAATCATGAAAGCTCCCATCCATCATGGATATCCCTATAACAGATGTATCATCGAACAGGTTACAGTATAGAAAATACGTGGGATTTTGTTGAAATAATACATTTTCTTCCTCTCATCAAGTCCATATGTTATTATGAAAAGATAAAAACATGACTTCATTCCTTGTTTACATCTGCTGCTTGATAAGACCATCCTTTCCTTACATGATAAAGCTGATATGAAATGTTGTGAGAATTTAAAAGAACTCTTCCCAAACTGGTAACAATCCATAACTCTGCTATTCAACTGTGTATTCTCAGGTTAAATGTCCTACTCATTTTATAATGAAACCTTTGTGTCCTTTATCATTCATTAATAAGGTTTTGATAATAGTTATAATTGGTAATGTAAGTTTTAATTAATTCTAACCGTAATGAAATTTTTCTAGAGGCTTCTACTATCAAGATTGAAAACTGAAACACATTTCATTTTGCATTTTAACCCACTTTAAACTGATCTCAAGTCAATATTCAGATGCAGTTTTATATTGTTATTAACACTGATAATCTGTATGTAAAAAAAAAAAAAAAGTGAAGCTTGACTCCGTAAAAATTGTTTTGAGACTTCCTGAACTTTTCTCATGCAGATGTGTCTGACTGCTGCAAAAAATAAATTGCATGCAAAGAAATCTTATTAAAACTGTATGTCTCACAACAGTGGTCACTGTTAAAGCACTTGTTGATTTCTTGCATTTTATGTGAATGGGCTGATGAATCTGGAAAGTCCCAAAGTGGTTCAGACTCCTCTCACGTTCAGCACAGATGGAGGGTGTTTGTCCGATGTGGATGTGCTGATCAACTTTTTCACACTCACATCGGCTTTTCCTCACTGCTGATGAGGAGCTGATGTTTTTTCAAACTTTGTAAGTGGCAGAAACTTTTTCCACATTCAGGTTCAGGACAAATGTACGGGTTCGCTCCACTCATAAAGTGGTGTTGTGTCCATTAGCTTTCAGTGGGATGAGGCAGCATCTTTGCTTCCTCCGGTCCATCACTGGGGATCCATTTATATGTAAACAATGTGTAAATCACTTAACAACATGAACAGGTATAATTACTGCTGACGGTAAAATGACTGCTTTTATACACAGCCTGAGTGTGCATCTTTTGTGTCTATATGAGAGAGTGCATGTACGTGTTTATGTGTGTGTGTGTGTTCCTGTACTTGCAACATTGTACGAATCTTTTTGCACTTTTAACCAATAAAGTGGGGACACTTTTGGAAACTGAGGACATTTTGCCTGGTCCTTATTAAAAAAGTCTAAGAAAAAGTCATTTTTGTGTTAAGATTTTGGTTAAGGTTAGGGCAAGGGTTAGGTTTAGGTTTAGGCAATCAGTTGTGATGATTAGGGTTTGGTAAGGAGCTCAGGAATGCACTATGTCAATGAATGTCCTCACTAAGACAGAAGTACAAGGGTGTGTGTGAGTGTGTGTGTGTGGGGGGTGGGGTGGGGGTATATTTACATAATACAAGCAGTGAAAAAGAGGTATGTGTAGTGTACACTATAACTTAGCACTTTTATACAGTGTTGAACTTTGCCGTCTCCTTGGCTGCTATATGTGTTTATTGTCAACTGCAGAAGGTTGAACAGCTTGTTTACTGAAGTCATGAGTTTGTCCAACCCTTAAGAGATAGCTGATATGTAGGTGTGTGTGTGCGTGTCGTGTGTGTGTGTGTGTTTACATTTACGGGTGGGAGGAACTTTACAGGCTCTCCTGGCACATGAATGTGACATAAAGATCTTTTCAAGCTTGGTTTGAGAGTTGGCAATGATGCAAGACTACAGCAAAACATACAGACATTTTTATATACCCAATCATACACACACACACACCCATCCTTGTACTTCTATCTTTGTGAGGACATTCATTGGCATAATGCATTCCTTAGCCCCTTACCCTAAAACTAACACCCATAACTGATTGCCTAAACCTAACCCTTGCCCTAACCCTAACCTAACCCCAACCCTCACTGACACTAAAACCAAATCTTGACCTTCAAAAATATTTTTTTCTTTGGCTTTTTTAGTGAGGACCGGCCAAAATGTCCTCACTTTGCAAAAATGTCCTCAATTTGCTGGTTAAACACGCAAAATGGTCCTCACAGTGTAGCAAATACAGGAACATACACGCATACATATATGTGTGTCATGTCTATGCCATCTCTGGAATATATCTATGAATATTCATCCTCCTCCTTTAGATAGCATGCTCGTTCCCTAGAAATCATGGGTGTGTGTGCGTGTGTGTTCATGCTTGTGTGTCTGTGAGTGGTTTTCAGGGCTCAAAGATCAGGTAAAACACTGGCAAGCTACAAGTGAGAGCTCTCTGGAGGCCTTGCTTTGACAGACTTGCCACTTATTTTTCTTGTCTGTGTTTATGCGTGCATTGTGTGTGGGTGAGTGTCTTTGCAGACCTGTAAAAGCTCATGTTTCAAACAACTGATGTCTCCTACTTTTTGAAGCTTAGAGACGATGCAGAGACTATGATGCTTAATTTAACTGGTTTCATGTGGCTGGTGGAATTAATGTTGGGACTTTCCAAGAGTTGTCTTTTCTAAAGATGCAGCGTTATGCAAAAAATATGGTTTAACCACTTTGGTGATGTTTAACTTGAAATTATGCATATTACTCCAGTATTATCAGCATGGCTTCATATGGATTTGAGTTTTATTAACCCTGACAACAGAAATAACTACTGTAGCTGCTTATGTTTAAAGGGGCCAAGATTGAACTTGGTTGACTGTTTGGATGCTTTGAAGAATAAGGGTGGTCATAAAATGAATATTGAAAATATCTCTTGCTTTCCTGCCCATACACAGAAAACATACTGAAGAATTAAAGCTTGCCAGCTGCCTTCCTGCGGCTTGAAAGAGACATTTTTGTTTTAAAAACATTTTCCTACTGATTTACTGATCTAAAGGGTTTAAATTTGAATATCTCGGGGCTGGCGGGCTGTTCTGTTGACTTTCATAAAAACCAATGCAATATATAATATAAATGTAGAGGGATTTTTTTTGTTTACTGGTTTGTTTGCTTTTTATGTTAGGATATTTTCATCCCAAGAGGGAAAGCAAGTTAGAGCTAGACCCAAATCTTTGATTTATGACAAAGAAAAAAAAATGTTTTTGTTGTTAAAGTTTAATTTGGCAAATATGATTTATCAGATGCTCACAATAAACTAAAGCAAACAGACTTTATTTTTCACTCTATGATTGTCATTGGTAAGTTGGTCTAACACATATCAGCTCTGAAAGACACACAAAATGTTAATCAGTTTCCCAACTTTCTTACAAAACAAATATATGTAACTAAGCTGGGAATTGGGAACTCTATACCACAGTCAGTCTTCATTATTACTGTTATAAGCTTTGTGACATCTTAAAAGATCAACTTTACAGATCTGATCATTTCTGCTTTCCAAAATCTTCACAAAAATGTTCTTTTTTTTAATGTGCATTTGTTCTATTACGTGTGTAATGAATTGAACTGAGTACATATGAAAAAAGAAAACAAAGTTAACTTCTGGATGTTATAATCATGGCATCTGAGCCTGTACAAACCTTTTACTATCACATTTTTGAAAGACAAATATGCCATTGTATTGTGGAGGTCATGTAACATCTTAAAATAATTAGACTTGAAACACACAGCACGTGGTATATCAGCTAATCCATCTAAGATTACAAAGCCAGGTCACATGTCCAGATTTATGACATCCCATGGGCAGCTGCCACAGTGTGACATATGGGGATCACAGGGTTTATTTATAGTTCACGTGTGATTCTCGTGCTTCGTTGAACGCTGGTAGAGGTGTGAGAGGTTGTATCTTACAAAGTGAGCTGTTTGGCTCTTTCTGCCAGGCCACTCTGAATCACAGTGTCTGCTTGAAATGTAAATTCAAAGTGATTCTGAGTGACTACCCCTACCCAGCGCTGCTGGACCACCTCTTACCACAGCTGTGACCATGTTTAGATTATGACCAATAAATATACAATGACAAATGTTCTGAACAAGTGTGATGCAATATGTATAGTCTACATCTATTAAATGGCTTGCAGTCGCCTGCTATAACTGTAAAACCGAGCTGTTTAAAAGCCATCCTCAACCATCTTTCACCAAGGCTAAACATTTCTGTGAATTTATTTTAGCTGGCAAATGAATCAGTAACATTGAGTCAGTCATTCAGTTCTGTTCACTGGTCAGCTGAGGTCAAGAGGGAGGATTATTCTTTCTGTCCTGGCTGCAACATCCACCAAAGAGAAATAAGACACTAATTAGATTAGTTTTATCCAGCGGTTAGAGGCCTCATTCTGAAATGAAATACTTTGACACAGTAGAAAAGAAAGACTTATTGTAGCCTACTCTTTGTATAAGAAGTATAAAATGGGAAGATCACTACCATGCTTTTATATCTGTGTACAGGATGAGAAAAAAAAAATCACCAGTGGATCCCTTTTTATAGACATTAGCTCTTGATTTTAACTTTTTTTTTTTTCTTTTTAGTAAAAAGAACACAGGTACAATTTCAAGAATAAATGAATGCCAGATTAAATTTGGCTTCCTTTTTTTCCCCAATTTCCACTGGATATTTATTAAAGAGGAATAAGGTTAGGTAATAAGGTAAGATTGTTTGATCAAATTGTTGAGAGTAAACGATTTCCAGAAAAGTCCTCTTTACCAAATATCCACAGTTAGTAAGAACTATCAAAAACACTTGTGAAATAGACAGTTCAGAGATTTTGCCTCCTTTCACGGTAAAGAGGAGAAAAAAGAATACAAAAGTGACATTTTTTACATTGCACACTGGTTCTGCCAGCTTATCTGCTACACATATAAGACAGAAAGAGAGATCCATTATTTTAGGCGAGACACTGCAGGCAAATAGGGTAAAAAATTTAACTAACTGGTATCACCATGAAACTTTCTTGGTTTATGCCTCACATTAGGGCTATCATTTTTTGTATTGCAAGTTTTCTGAAATTTTGTGTTTAAATATGCAAATTAGGTGTTGTATAGCCAAAAATGAGCTAATTTGCTAGCCTCGTGAAACCATCCTGATCTTGCGAGCTTCAGGTTTTCACTTACAGATCAGTCTGGCTACTTTCCATTGAAGAGAATTTGAGGCAGTTCACCAAACGAACGTCCAATCAGCGTTGGCTTTGAGGCGGGTTGAGGTGTGACGCAACGAGAAGTGACAGTTCAGTCTAAACAACATGGCGACTTCAGTGGATGAAACTAGCATCAGCGTGGCTATTGATTAAGTTTTATCGGAATTACTGCCGACATGTTTCTTGTTTGCTGAGCTAACGAGCCATTGCCAGCAGCAGCAAGAGGAGCCTGGCTTGTGGTTGTGTTTTCGTTGTCGCTCTGTTAGTACATTATGCTTCGTTGATCTGATTGGTTGATTTGGCCCGTCTATCACCAACATAGGTGGTGATAGACAGATGCCTTATCCAATCAGCTAACCAGTATTTTCGCCCCTTTCCAAAACTACTCTAACGGATGATTCCCAGATGGATTTGCGGGAGTCAGTAACCTGACTCCGCCAGATGGATTTGCATACATTTCTAGGAAAAAAATTTAAACACGGGATTAAGCCAGGTTCAAAGTTTCTTTTGAATTTTGTCCACATATTAAAGTCAAAAGTTTTTACAGAGGGGATTTTGGATATCTCTGTAGATCATTTCACAATTTAGAATATACTGTCAACAACCAGAAAAAAAAAAATCATTTTTTGGCATATTTTTGGGATGAAATGTTCTATAAATCAGGGTGTGAATGAGATATCAAAAAATCCTTCTGTTAAAACTTTAAGAATACAGTCAGGAGCAAAACTTGAAAGTTTGGTTTCTGTAAATGCTCCTGAAGTGGAGATTCAACCCAGAATAAGAGAAAAAAAATTCAACTTTCGTTTTTTGGAGAACAGAATGATGCAGAACAAATATTTAACCATTGAACAATGTACATGTGCATTGAAAAGTTTAGAGAAAGTTTAATTCAGTTCACCTGGAAAGGTTGTAGTGGATTTTAGATTACTTCTGACATCATACAAAAAGCCAAATATCCTTCACTTTTTGTGAGTAGTGTATATGCAAAAATTCCAAAATTTGGCCTATGTCATGATAAAGAATCCTTCAAAAAAATTCCTGGATCCAGAAGGTGATGCAGATCACCACCAAAATTTAATGGGTTCATCCTTGGGCTGAGGCACATGCTTGGTGAAGATTTTAGGTCAATCTGTCCAGAACTTTTTCTGTTAAGTTGCTGACAATCAGACAAACAAACAACGCGAACAAAAACATAACCTCCTTGGCGGAGGTAAGAATATAATTCAGAAAATGATGACCAAGAAGGTGCCACATAAGCTATATTTATGCTCCTGCTGCTTTGTGATTAAGAATCAATCTCACAAGAACATTTTTCTCCTGCGGTCTTAAAGGGGTACTTTGAGATTTTTTATATAGGGCCTCATTTTCAAGTTAGCCAGGGTACTATTTGTCTCTGGAGATAGTTTCAGCATATTTCATCCTGTTATTCTAGTTGCAGGAGATCACTGTTGCTTATAGTGCAAGTGATAGGAATTGCAAACTAGTCTGTCACTAAAAATCTTATCCACTCTACAGAACACCCAAGGCAAATCAGTTATAAAGCAAGACTATCTCTGTAAATGCTCGTGTTTATGGAATAATTACACAACTAAATCTTAATTTACACTGTGTCACATTTTGATGGTAAAGTGTCTTATCAGCAACAAAGTTTTAGACTTTTCTGTATTTGGCTGCAGAGTGACATCATCTGCCACTACGTACACAAAGGAATTTGATTACACAAATAAAGTAAAAAATATAGCCACACTTGAGATATGAAGATATGTCTGATTTCTTTTTTTTTTTCAAACAAACCATCAGCATTGGTCTGTGAACCGGAATACACTGACAAAGATTGCAACACTTGCACTAAAAAATTTGTCAAGGTAAGTTTTCTTTGTAACGCTATTCTAATGAAACAGGCTTTTACACAGATTCTGTTGTATTGCGTTATAACTAATTTGCCTTGGGTGTTCTGTGGAGGGAATAAGACCGTTATTAACACTTGCAATAGCATTAGTACAGTCGACCTCCTACAACTATAATAACAGGATGAAATTTTGAAACTGTCTCCAGTGATAAATACCCTGGCCTAACTAAAAAATGAGGCCTCATGTCAAAAATTCTGAACCCCCCACTCCCTTTAAGCAGAGGGAGAGGAGTTTAACAGTTTCTTAATGACAGTGTAGAGAAAGAAAAGGTACATCAAGTCCCAATACATGTTAGTTCTCCTCCTTCCACCACGTACCCAAACCACAAGGACTCTTATGGAAAGTAGTTGCTATAGGGTTCATACATCTGGTAAGGTGATCCAATTTCAAAATTATCAACAGGACATTATGGAAAAATATACACATTATCAGAGAATTGGTTTGTTTTTGTTTTATTAACTAAAATACACCCTTCTAATCTGTTTACTAAAACACAAGGTATTGGGTCCAGTTATCAGTGGAATGAAATGATATAAAAAAGAAAACACTACACACCTTCTTTATCCAGTTTTCCTTTACTGTATACTGTATGCTTTGTCACAGCTAATTCATAATGCGGTTTCAAAAACTCATTATGAAATTAGTATGGAAAATATAATTTCTTTAAAGAGCTGGTCAGCCAGTGTTAAACTGATGACTTAGTGAGGCAAAAAAAAATGCCACAAAATAGCTAAAACCTTATTGGCCCGCATTTTCATCTTTTAAACAAATAACAAAGGGTTGGGCAGGACTTATCCTCGGCTAATATACATTTTCATCATTGGTCTCGTCAATGTGCATTTCACAATTTATTTATAACAGAAATGTTTTGGGCCACTTAACAGAGCAACCATCAGAAAACCTGTGCATGCCGTAAATCCTCTAATAGTGACATCTTTTCTATTAAAACTGCCCCTCTGTTAATTTCTGGGGTAGCATTGAGAAAAGTAAATCATTTCCGTCCCTCTAATACAAGCTTCCTTTTAACCAATGAGAGGCTGCTGTTTGCTATGCCCGCCCCTGTGAGCCCTAGTGTGCACGAAGGCACAAACACTACTTCCTCTTCCCGCAGAGCATGTGCGAGGTACCAAAACAAAACACAGCAGCAACATGGCAACTACTGGCACGGATAATCAGAGAAGAAAGTTTAGAGTGAAATTTAAAGAAATGCATGCAAACATTCCAGAATGAAAGCTGCAAAACACTTTGATGTTGACCCAAGACAAGTCAGATACTGGAAAAAGCAACAGAATAAACTGTCCGTTTCCATTGCAGCTGCACAGGCCCGTTCGAATTTTCGTAACCCTTCCACACGGCACTGCACACTTTATTTGTGTTTCCTCTGGGAAAACCCATTATGAGCCGTTACGATTTCCCGCACCCGTTTCAGAGCTAACTCTAACGATGCTGAACCTACACAAAACGTGACGACTCTCCACTGATTGGTCAAAGGAAATTGTCGTCCTATTCGTCATACGTGTTTCACCTCGTCTCTTCTAAAAATACCTGGCTCCGTTTTTGATGACTACAAGCCACAAAGAAAACAACAACAGCAGCGCTGGACTGGCCATCAGGCATACCGGGCACTTTCCTGTTGGGCCGATGGTGAATTGGGGCCGGCACGGGCCTTTTTAAAAAAAAATATGGTAGCTTTTGTAGTCAGCGGCATAAGTCATCATACCTATTGGTACAAAACCGGTTGGTCGGCCCATTGGTCAGATTGTGGGCTGGACCAATTAGGCTTACAGCTGAGGGCCGATGCCACCCCTCCCTCTTGGGCCACAGCTGTCAATCAATCATACAGAGAGAACTACACAAAGAGCAAAACACGGAAAGGTTGCACGGGGAAAATTAGGAATTAAAAGAGACTAGCTCTTCATGCAGATGCTGCCAAATGTATTAAAATAAGACAGATGATTGCTAGTGGCTGTAGAGGAGCGTCCTCTTCAGCCGCAGGTGACGAAGGCGGAGGTCGCTGTCAGTTTGATGAGGGGAGACCCGCAGCGAACCTTGGTGGGGGGTAAGAAGTGATGAACTACTGCTGGGTCTGACAGAAATCAAGTTTGGGTGTAGTCTAGTTCATTTTTGTTGCGCTTGCTAACTGTTTTAAAGTCAGTAGGCCTAGCCTAGTTATAAGCAGGCTGTTCAAGTTTGCTCCACTTCCACGGTGGCGCGGACAGCGCGCGCATCGTCGTCAGCTGACTGAAAGTCAGACACAGATATCAGCATTTTTTATAAACCACGGAGTTGAATGTGGAAATCAGCTGGAATATTTCTCCTGCTACGCCGATGTGTTGCCTACAGGCACACGCAGAGCTGAATACTGTTGTTAACAATAATTCTCAGTAGTAAAAAGGATCCAGTCATTCTTAGGTTTTATTAATGTCAACATTATCCGAGAGCTAAACTTGAAAGAATATTTAGCAAGTCCACTAAATGAAACGGTTGCATCAGGAGATTTAAAAATAAAATAACTTTGGTGTGTCCCGAGGGTTTGTTTGTTTCTAATCATTGTACTGTATTTCAGTCATTTATGGAAAATTATTTAACCATCATCATATGCTGTGATGGAGATGTTACCCAGTTCATGAACAGCTATATAGTTCAGGGGCACTGATTTTAAGGTTGCTGGTATCTTTAGGCTGCATCCAGTTTATCAAGCCTGTTTGGAGTAAGATTGTAATAGGGGACTATATGGAATGAGTAGGGGGGGCCTTTGAAAAAGAAGAAATGAAAAAAAAAAAAAAAGAAAGACTCTTTTCGATTTTTAAAAAAAATTGACATAAAAGGGATAATGACTTTGGAATTAAATGGAAAAGGGAGGGAATTTTTTTATAATAATAAGGGACAAGAACCCTAAGGGAGCTTTCATTGAGGGGGAGGGAAGAAAAATAAATTAAAAAAAAAAAAAAAAAAGAACAAGGTTTGAGTTCCTTATAGGGGGCTGAAATGGGGGATTTTCGCAAAAAAAAAACCGAAGAGCCAATTTTATTTTATCCCCCCGGGGACTATTCCCGGGGAAAAAAAAACGCAGGGGGCAGGAAAGGAAAAGGCAAAGGGGGGGGAAGAAAAGAGCAGGATGGAGAAGGTAGAATAAATCAGCGTTACACCCGAATTCCAAACAGAAAATCCCCAATTAATTTCACGAATTTCATCGGGCCGCATTAATGAGAATAAATCAACACAAAATGTTAATTTATTCATTGTGATCCGTTTGAAAAACAGTAATGTAAGCCTCTCTTCTAATAAAAGCCCTCCTTCCAAAAAAAGCCCGGTCCTTGGTGCCCTAAAACAAATAAAAGCCCCGGTTACTACTAGAGGATTTACAATAATCCCTTTAGCTGTTATAGGTTTACTAAGCACATATCAAAATTTTCATCAGTGCACTGATAAAAGTTGCTTCACAGTTTCCCCTTTACTTCACTGTGTACTTCAGAGTTTACTTCATGTTTGACAGAGCCATAGCCCAAGTTAGCTGAGTGAAGGTCTGTTGCTACTGTCTGTGCCACAACTTTTAGGTGCAGCTGCATTTTGGTACATCAGACACTCAACAGATAAAAAGTACAGTCTGTGAGCCTGACACAAGATTTGAGACGGTATTTATTAGCTAGATGTTGAAGTCATAGCCACTGAATTCACAGTTAAGTACGGAGCCCTCCACATGAATCTCAAGTCATCCCCTGCCTACAACTGCCATCACATCAACCTGCTGTTGCTGTCACTATTTGGCCACAGCTCACCATTGAGGTTTGGTCATCTCTGCAGGCATCTGAGTGCCAGCTTGGCCCCGCAGAGTCTTTCTCTCCAAGTTCCTGGAACATTCTAACTAAGGCCCAGAGGAGAAGGAGGGGAGGTGGCTTTGGTGTTCATTATGCGTTGCTATGAACAGCCAGCCTGTGTACCCATTGGAATGGATGACAAAAAAGCGATGTAGTGAGTGAACAAGTCAGTGGGACAACATCAAGAGCAGCTTTGAGTGCCAGCCTGACTAGGGTAGAGCGTGTATGTGTGTGTATATGTGTAAGTCAAGACTGAGTAAGAGTCTCCTGCTGTCAGAGATAGGGATGTTCCGAGTCCGGTTGTAGTCCGTTTTTACGATACCAGGGTACCGTTAAGATTCTGGACTAACGATACTCTTATTGATACTTTTTGTACATCTACCTAACCATCGAATTATCATTACGCAGTCAAATAATCACAATGATGGACTAAGACAGACACAATTCCCTTATTCTCCCAGCTGCCCTTCACCCACTTTTATGTCCATGCTTCTTCAACATCATCTGAACAAATATTCTCCACCGCTGGATCTTGTAACATCTTGTAATGTCTTTATTATTTACTCCAAGTTATGTTATAGTATCAATAAGAGAATCGATAAATACCGGTATCGATAAGGAGTATCGATATTGGTATCGGTATCGATAAAATCATAACGATATACATCCCTAGTCAGAGATGCTGCTAAATATGCCCTCTCTGGAACACGAAACAGCGCTAACGGGGGTTACTCCAGGCCACGCTGCTTCCCTCTGCTGCTGCTCCATCTTCACATTTCTCTCGGTCCTTTCTCCCTTTGCAGTCTAACATAGAGCTCATTTTGTGTCTGTTTCTAAGTGCCAGGCCAGAGGGGGCTATGTGTTTTTACACGCGTGCATCTGTGTGTATGCCAGCTGTAGAAGCCACTGCTGTCTCAACGGCTGCTTTATTTTGGATCTTGTTGCTATAGCTACCCAGTGGGACTTTCTCTGTGTCTGAACCAGTGATCCGATCAATGATCACCAGTCTCAGAGGTGCGCACGTAGTTAAGCATTGTACTCAGTGTATAATACATGGATTCAGCATCTTTTGGATTGTATATATGCAATTTGTTATTACAAACTCAGATTGGTATGTCATTAAATAAGGTATATGTTGATTGCAAGTGGCATAGAGGACATTATTCAGGTGCCCCCCCCCCCCCTTTTTTTTTTTTTTTTTTACGTGAGGTTCTTATCTGTCCACACTGCTAACCTCCTACCTTTAGTCCACATGTTTGCCCAGTGAGTAAAACTCAGCTTTATCCCAAAGCATGTCAATAGTGGAAAGGCCAACAGTTATGCAAGACCTGTATTCCAGTAAAGCTGCCACCCTCTTGCCAAGCATTACTAAAGGGTGAAACAGTGTGTGAGGGAAGTGTTGGACAATGTGTATATATATATATATATATATATATATATATATATATATATGTATAAAAATATTTGACTCAGGTAAATATACTGTAGCCTAAAAGTTGGCAAAATGCTACCCCCCTTCTCCCCCCAAATTTTCTCTTCTTAACCTGTAGGACATTTTTTATAATCAAGCTGACTTTTTCCAACACGCTACTTGCAGCTTCGTAGGCACTGAGTCAGAACACAAGGACACTTCAACAAAAGAAGTAGCTATTTTTGATATGCTGTATTCACTCGGAGCCACTTAACAGAAATGTGATTGTGCATTCTAAAATAAGATATTCAGGCTTTTCATAGGGAGCACGTTCACTTTCAGAACAAGATGTTCTCACAGATCCATGTGTGCTATTTGTGGAAGTAAATGTCATATTTGCTGTTCACATACAGTCATGAGTTCCTTTGATTCAAACACAAGTGATTGCTATAGACGTGTAATGTATGCTGGCTGACTGGACTCATATTTTGTATGTTTTATGTGAATGTGCGTGTGTGTGTGTGTATATGGCTTTGCCTATGTTTTTTTCTTCCAGTGAATGTGCCAAGCTGCTGACTTTGTATAACAGAAATATGTTTCTCCGCAGCAAATACACACTACAGAGAAGTATCTAATGCAAGACTTGAACACGAGTCAATTTTTTTTTAATGCATATCCATTGCACAATCATTTATGCTGTAAATCCGTCCAACAGTACTGAGTCAGAGCATTATTTCTCCCAAGTCATTGTGTTCTTAGAAAATTTGTCTCATTGAGATCAGCTTGCTGACATTCATTTAGAAAATATGCATCTACTATATTTATCCATCCAGCTGCTTATTTCAGTGTGGGGTCAAAGGGGGACTGGAGCCTATCCCATCAGGCAAGAGATAAGGTATACCCTGGACAGGTTGCCAGTCTATCACAGGGCCAACGGAGACAAATCATTCATATTCACACTCATTCCCACACTCATTGAGACTTTAGAACAGGGGTGGCCAACGCCGGTCCCAGAGGGCTGGCATCCTGCAGGTATTACTTAGGTGTTTCCCTGCAGCAGTTTGTAAGCTTGAAAAAACTGTATTTTTGCATCATTTCAATGACAGCTCCTGCAGAGAACTCTTATCCTTGGTTGTTCTGCATCTTGTTTCTATATGTTAAATAATGTGGTTGCTTTATACAGTATTTTAATTGCATTTTAGGCCAATCTTCAATCCCTGTTCCTTTTATGTTTATTTTTTTACCATTATAGTATTATCTTTGTATTTGCAGATTTGCTGCCGTCTCACTTTGTGATGTATCAGGTTGGTGGTCACATGGTGAACATCTACATTATTACATCACTTTCAAATTTATAGCTGCTTATCTACCATCAAAACACATTATTATGCTATTCATTACCATTGAATGGGATCAAGCCAGTGTTTGTGTTGTTTTTGCTTTGCCTTCCCAAAAATAAGCAATGTACACACTGTCCATGCTGCATTATAAACTATATGGACTTGAATCACTCTGCTTCTCTGAGGAGGAGCATCGTTGATTACCTCAGTCCTTACGTTGCTGCTAAACTTAAACCTCAAGGCTGTTCAAAGAAGTCTGAACCACATTCCTTTCACTTTTTCCTTGAACATGCTGACATGAATGGATGGCATAGGCAGAAAGCACAGCGAAAAAAAGCAAAACAGTCCAAAGTTTGTTGTTGATTATGATCAGGAGGGCGCCTCTCCAAGGCAAGCTGAAGACCCTGAAACGGTGCTGTGTTCTAGATTTACAATGTCTTCATTTTACATTGCAAAACCAGGGAAATTTTAAATGTGACAACACCAGGAAATGTTTACTTCATTGCAGCTGTTTGTTTCCTTGACACCGTGTTTGCTTTGTACTTGTGTTTGTGCAAGCCTTCTCATATGATCTATATTTGGGTATTTCTAACCAAAGGTGTTGAAACTCGAAAAGACCAGGACAACATGTCAACTGCGTCACAAGGTGAACAATGGACACAAGGGGAGCAAACTTATTGTGACTCGGTGTCTGTGTGTGTGTGGGGGGGGGTTAGTGAGTGTGTGCACTGAACTCTTAGCTGACCTCAGTGGCCTTCTGACCCTCTCACTCCATGAAAACAATAGTGATTGCTCTAGAAAGTCCCATGGAATGTGCATGCTAACAGCAGCTCTGCAGCATGATAGTACAGACATTAAATGCATGCTCACAAGCAGTTAGACTCACACACACCTCAAATGACTATTTTCATATGTTACGCCCCTTTGTTCGGTAATTTGATTTTTTTTTCACTGTTTTATAGAGGCAATAGATGCACAACAAGGTCGTCAGCCAGCTAACTTTAGCCTACAGTGTCATAACCTCCAATCTATTTATGGTCCAAATAGTCAGAGGATGACAAATACTACTCCCTACACATTGTTGTGTGTTGACAACAACAAATGGAGAAAGGCTTGGAAGCATTCTTGTCTTTGGTCAAAACATTTTGTTAAAATAAATAAATAAATGGAAGAAAACCTGAGGAGATTTTACCCCTTTATAAGACCTTTAATGATCATCCTCCTATGACATTGTGTTATTTACAGTATAAGTTCACAGAGCAAAGCAGGATACCTGAGAGTGACATGGAGCATACCCACTTTAATCCATGTGGACTTAATAAATGAGTACTATAGTTTCCTGGGTAGCATCTCAGCCCCTTGTTTTGTCACAGGTGCTGGGGGACACAGGAAATGGAACATGGAGTGAGGTCAGCACATGGCTAACTATCCAATCACGGAGCCGCTAAGCCTGAGTGTACATTGCATTACTGTTTCATCTTGAATAGTTGTGTCCAATGGCATTGCTGCTAAGTGCCATTGGACAGCAGTTTGACTGCTCCATTTAAATCCAAACTCCTCAACTGGCAATAAATTAAAACCTTATTAGAGTTTTGTATGCTAAATGTCACAAAAAATGCAAGTGTATAGATTTTTGGCTTAAATTTGAAAGACTTTGTTGTATCTTACGAAATCTTGCCGATGCACTTCTGGTGGAAAGGTTTAATTTCAACAGCTGTTGATAACTGGAGTGTTGATCAGCCCAAATGAGCTTGTTGACTTTATTCATTCAGATATATTTCCTTAGGCTAATGTAATGGTGGAGCACTACTTCTTGTTGCACAAAGAACTCTTAACACCAATTTCTGTCTTCATACTGTTTTGTGTTTTTGATATTCAAAGAATGTTGTTTTCTTAAGTGAAACACTTTGTGCTGCTTCCTCCGTAAAAATTCCTCTATAAATACAATTTGATTTGTTTTGATTAAGAAAACCAGTCCTCAGATGTGGTCCAATACACAAATTTTATGGGAGACAATAGTGAACAGAGCTCATTGTTTGTGTGTGAATAAGACAGGTGAGTAATCGTGATGTTATTCCCATAGCAACTTCACAGATACAAAGATTAATGTTGATATTCAAGCAATGTTGGTAGGGTACAGTTCAGAGTACACACTATCAAAGTACTTTGAAGCAAAGCCAGAATTTAATGTGGGCCATTAAATAATCTTAATGAATAGACATAGACCATTCTGGTCTCTGAATTTGGTTTGTAACAAGCACGTGGCTAACAACATGGTGTTATTCTTACATAAAATTCCCACTGCCTATTCAGAGATTCCATTGCTAATTAAACACTGATTCAGAGAAGCTCAATCGAAAGGGCATCAAACAAACACAAATCATGCTGTTCTGTGAATGAATCATTCTCAACATTGACTAAGTGCTGAGTCATGCTAAAAAGACAGAAGGGTCTCAGTGTGCTGTCTTAGTCACTTTAATTCACCCCATGCAAACAACACTTCAGTCCCAAGGCAGAAGTATCAGAGTGATTTTTGTCATGCAAGCTGATGCAGTCAGATAACCTTTTAGATAATAATGACTACACTTGTTTCACTGGGTGCTCTTTCACAAACTGCTTACACTGCAAATATAAACTGTGTTGCACATGGTCAAGTTTGAACTGTACTGGCCATCTTTCAGAAATAGTACTCAACTCATGATAAAGCTGTGTTGTACTAAACTGTGGAGCTAGATTGTGTAAATATTTCAGGGCAGATCAGAGTAAAAAGCTACCCTGTCCACAATAAGACACAGTAAAGGGGAGTTGAAGTTTACCACCAAGACCCACCTAATTTTTACCTCCTACTTTTACTTAAAGACAGTTGGGATTAATGGACACACCAATGGGACAGTTTATCTCAGCTGGATTGACTCTCTAACCCCTCCCCCAAAGAGCTTGCTGAAGTATGTGCTCCTGTGTGAATGCTACCGTAAATAAACACTTCAACAATGTTAGCATTTTAGGCAACTTGAATGTGACCATTTTTTTTTTTTTACCAACAGTTGCAACGTGAACCTGTAAGTAAAAGTAAAGTGTTTTGGTTCAGTTAAAAATTAAATTAGTTTTATTAGTGCAGTTAATCTCTGTTGGTCTGAGATCTGTCGATCATTGTCCACAGCGGAGAAACTCCGAACACATTTCTATTTCTTCAATTCAAATTCATTTATATAGCACACCTAAAAGCAACTGTTGACCAATGGGCTTCACAATATAATAGAACATGAGAAAATAAAACTGACCCAGGGAGAAGGAAGGTCTTACCCATAATAGGAGGCTATTCCACAATTTGGGCTCTGCGATTTCAATTTAGCTGTAGGAACAACCAATAGGAACTGATCAGCTGATCTTAACGCTCTGGGTGGTGTGTAAATTTGCACTAAATCACTGAGGTACGATGGACACAAGGAATGCAGGCAATTAAAAACTGTCAAAACATCTCGAAATCAAAGCAAAAGCTGATCGGGAGCCAATATAAAGCGTGCAGAACAGGGCTGATGGTCACGCCTCTTGGTTCTGGGCAAGAGGTGAGCTGCGACATTCTGGACGTACTGTAGATGCTGCATGAGTCTCTGGTACAGCTCTGCTTTACTTGAACTGAAACAACACACTTACCGTACATCCATAAACCTAACCTAAAAGAACATGAAGGTCAAAGTAGGCAAGTAAAAAAAATGTCTGAAGTGTTAAATGTGATTAAGTTCTCAGACTGTTAGCAGGCAGGACACCTAGCTGTTCCTGGGACTCCTGGGATGCCAGCTATTCCTCTGTCCTCCAAACGATTACCCCTTAGCACTAAACAGTCTGGCTTGTATGTTTTTCTTCTCTGTGCAACTTGGAAAAAGTAAAGTCATGTCCAAAACCAGAAAGTAAATAGATTACATTTCTTGACTGTTTCACATGAATTCAACCAAAAACAGCTTTAAGAGCATTTTACTGTAAGGATGGTCAGTTTATGGGTCTAAAGGGACTGTGCCACTTTGACAAACATGCTTCAATCGTTTATTTTAGAATTTGTTGATGACTTCTTACTTCCAATGAACAGTGTGAGAGGGAAAGAGTAGTGTATGTCAATATTCCCGTGTAGCTGGGGGGGTTATTTACACATATGGGGAACAGGAATTCTCTTTTCACACACATACACACACAAATACGCAATGAGACTATTCCTTCCTGTACGGATCCGGCACATGACCAAAATAAACTCTGGCTAGAAAACAGGATGGCAGGAAGACACGGGGGCTTGACACCCTTACATTCTCCATGTGTGTGAGCGAGCAAGAGCGGGAGTGAAAGTAGTAGTGATAGCAGTCTCCCCCCCCCCACTACAGAGGAAGCCAGCAGGAAGTCTGAGCCAATTGTTTTTCTGGTTCACTGAGTTCACCACAGCCTGTCTTCATAACAATAGAGTGGTGTGTTGTTGGAAAACATGTTGTGTTGATGTGTGTGCATTTATATGTTTGTGTGTGCATAACGAAAGCATTGTCATGTAACAGTTTATATATAATGAGATTATGTGATTAAGTTGACACCAAAGGGATGCGTAAAAGTGACCAACTAAATAAATGTTAAACTAATTACTGTTAAAGGTGTATTGTATAGATTTAACATGTCATGTGCCTGTGTGCATGTTTGTGTGCAAGAGTGAGTCCGATGAGGTCAGTCTGTCAGAGTCTGCCAAAGCCTGAACAAACATTTATGGCAAAAACTATTTCGATATGCTTGGCTTTCAATTCAGTTTTGTTTGGCTTGTGTTTCTCCTGTGTTTGATGATGATTGGAGATGAAAGAGAGGAGGTTAAAGTTTATCAGAGACATGCACTGCACTCATCCTCAGTGGAGGGAGGGAGAGAAAAGACAAAGTAAAAAAAATGGAGGCAGTAAAAGACAAATATGTTTAAAAGAAAGGTAGAAAAAATGAAAATGTTCAGTTGTTGCTAAGTAAACAAGGGAAAGGCAGAGTAAAATGAGGGGGAAAAATAGGCGCAGTGGGCTAGCAAAAGATGAGAGGGCAGGTGGAGGTGAGGGTCACCCTAACATCAACAGTGGGTGTCACCAAAGAGGGCAGGAGCTCCCGACTTCTGGTCTCAGGTCAGTAACACACATGCAAACAAAAACAGTCAGTCACCTCAACCCACACATTCTGAGGCACATGCTGGCTGAGGTGAAGGCTAGTGGGTCATCACATACTGTACCTAAACAGAAGCACAAAGTTTCCCCAGCAAACACTAATAATCAAAGGTAGGCAAGCACTTTCTGTAAGTACTCACAAAGTCCAAATAAACAGCAACTGGTACACAAACAACTACAGTAAAGAATTCAAGACACACAGATCATTGAAGTAGACTTATGAAGATGTAAAGGTATCAGAAAACCAGGAAAAAAATGCTCTCTACACAGCTAGACTTCCCTTCTGGTGTCCACTTGACCACATTAGCATACAGCTAATCATGTGTCACTGAATGCTAACAGATAGTCCTGAAAAGTTAGTCTGACTCTGCACGTTGGCAGGATTATTTTTGTAATGCAAGAAACCTGTAACTGGTTTCTAAAGTTTTGACATTCTGTTTAAAAACCTTTGATGGCCTTGGTTCTGCCTATTTATTAGATTTATCTTAGACTACTCAGGTCTTAGGGAGATTTTTTTTTTTTCTTTTTTTTTTAACCATAACTGAAGTCACAAAAAAAAAACTTGTGGTGGGGCACCCTTTTCATATTACTGTATGCCTCACATCTGTGGACGGTTTTCTTGAAGACCTTGGAGTAACTTTCAGACAGACACAGGCTCCCTTCTGGAGTCCCACAACCTTGGTGCTATCTGGTGAACTAGCCCACACCAGTGTAATCCAAACCAGTGGGAGTTTGTGGGGAAAAAAAACTAGTGGCTCATGCTGACTATCTCAGAACCTTTTCCCTGCATGCAGGCAGCATGCAGGGAAAAAGTACCATCTTTATTTGTGGAAGACCTAGGGAAGGGAGGTGGTACTCAACCAATTTACCTGGTTTGCAGGCAAATGACCAATACATGGTTAAGCAGGTCAAGGGCCATGTCAAGCTCCAATTTAACCAAAGTCTTTTTTATAGTTGTAGTATTCCTTCTCCACTTTTTAAGCTTATAGATTATTTGGTCTGTGTTTGGCTGAATCCAGCCTTTTCCCTTTGATGACATCAAGGTTTTGCCATTTTTTTGGGGGGGGGGGGGGGGGAATTTGGGAAGAGGTTTGGGAACCCGCACCAACAAGAAGCCTTGCCATTGTGAAAGGGCTAAGGCTATAGTTCTAAGAAATGAATGTTATTGTATGGCTCACAATTAGCAAAAATATATTCCACCTTTAGCAGTCAAACTCAATCTGTGGGCAGCAGTGTTCATAAAAAGCCATGTCTGCCCGTGTGTGCATATAAGAGTGTGACATATGCAAGCATGGGTAATTAAACACACACCTTCTCACTTGTGTTTGAATGTGTGTAAAGCTAAACAATTGGGCCCTCTCAGCATTTAAACCCGATTTCCTCTGCACTGAAAACCAAATAAACAAGCCTAACAGCAGGAACTTTAACACACCGCCCGGCAGCTGCAGGGGTGTGTGTGCGTATGCATTTGTTTCCATTAATAGATTTTTTTTACATGTTTAGGAAGCCCAAGTGTTTGTTGTGAGCCTCCCAGTTCCTTGTTTTTCTGTCCCATTGGAACAATGAAGTAAACACCAAAAGTAGCTTTTTCCTGCGCTCCATCACAGGGAAGTAAGAGTATCAGAGCACAAACATTCAGAGTGGGCATGTAAACAAACTTCTACCTCACGTTCAAATACTTGTTTGTATATCACAAGATCTTTTCAAGCATTGGAGCAAACAGAACATGGTACGGGGAAGTACTGACCTTTCCTTTTCATCTGCTGAAGTCATATCCCTCTAACAGTTTATATTAGCTCAGTGTGTCCCACAAGATCAAACACTCAATTAACTTTGACTCCAAATAGGTGAAGTTGTCAGTTTCCTACATAATACATTTTTCATATTAGTTTCCCCAAACAAAATTAAATCAAAGTCAGATATTCATAGCATACAAAGAGGATTTTTATGTTTAAGCACATGAAAAAGACTTAATTTTCTAAAATACTGATAATGCCTGTTAGGTATTTTTGAGTTATATGCAAACATGTCCCGCTCATTAACCAGCACCAAGGTAGCACCTTGTCACATGTTTTTTCTTTCCATCAATTATTGCAACCAAACTCTGCCCTTGCAGAGTTTTTCCGGTTATCACTTTCTGCTTACTTATTAATTCCACTTACTGCCACAACTGCACTTTGAATGGCCAGAATAGAAGGAGGGGTTGGGGTGGGGGGTGGGGCAGGCTAACGGAGGTAATGATTTGTAGTCACATCCTAGTAGACGCTGACCAGGCAAAATAGGCATTAGGAAAAGTCAGGAATTTGATTTGTCTGTATCAGAATCAGAACCTGTGATGCACTTACAGGATGATGGCAGATGGGCACAGGCACCGGCAGCCCACTTAAAAAAAAAATACATAATTCTACAGACATGACAATAAAGGCAAAGGAAGACACAAATATTCACACAATTTAAAGCACTAAGACAGAAGGGCCTCTTTGAGTGGTCCAATGTATCGATCCCAAGAGTCTGTCCCCAAACTCCCAGCAGTCATTAATTCACTGGAGCCAAGACTCTATACTGATCTCAGTGGCCAATGCCTAAGAGCCATCCATCAGAGCACACAGCAGCCGAGAATGAAAGACAGAGTCATGCTAAGAAAGTAGAGGATATGCTCAAATTACAGTTATGTAGGCATATTTGTCGAGAACTGACAGTATGGTCTTGATGGGAGAAAACGCCATGCAAAGTCATAATGGTATGCAAACATAAGGCCCACATAGTCCGGACTGAATTTTGGAAAAACCCTTCAGAAAACAAAAGTGTTTTCTTGGTTTTAGTATTCTTTTGCATCTGCATCTTTGGTTTTTGGGTCCCTGATGTCCCTTGATCCCACAGGGATTAAATAAACTACTGTATAGTTAAGGTAAAATTGTGAGAAAATGTGTGTAACATGACCTCTGTGCTTATCAGCAAGCTACAACTTTGGGCTTAAATGAAAGCCCTGGATGTACCCTTTTACAATGATACCAAACAACCACATATAGTGTATTCACAACTTGGAAAATTATAGTCATTTTCTAATATTGGGTGAATAATTAATCATTATGCTAATTATTCAATGATTATGACTAAAGCATAACTTATAGCTTGACATCTGACAGAAATGAATTCAGCGCAAATAATACTATAGGAACAACC
Source organism: Atherinomorus stipes (assembly GCA_023101725.1). Lineage (NCBI taxonomy): Eukaryota > Metazoa > Chordata > Actinopteri > Atheriniformes > Atherinidae > Atherinomorus > Atherinomorus stipes. Next base: position 283,118 of record JALJCO010007076.1, read on the forward strand.
AAGAAAACACTTTTACCCCAAAATGCCAACAGGGTTCCAGAATCCTCAAGTTATAGCCCTGGCTAACATGCACAAGTGCATTGTGGCAGTGACATGATGGCAACCATGCATGGTAGTATTAGCCACTTTGGCTAAGCTCATACTAATAATGGAAATGTTTAATGCAACTACAGTGATAAATGTTTTATTGCGCAGCTGGGAGCATGTAAGGAAATGTATGTTAGATGTGGCCTTACCTGGCATGAATTTATTGATTACAAGAACTTGAAGGATTGCATTTCCTTTTGAAAGGCTGCAAACTTCCCTTCGGTGTTTCTCTAAAATAGATCCAATATAATATCTAAAAACTTCATACAGCAACAAAGCAAAAGAAAGCAGGGTAACAAAGACGGCATGCAACCTTTTCCCCCCCTGCGTACCCTCCTTTCCCAAGCCAGACATGCATGTTCATGCACGAACTCTGATGGAGGAATGTATTGTTCTAGATTTCCCTCTACTAAACAAAGAATGTTCTTCAGTTAAAAGGGTATCAAATCTGAGTCCAAACTGGTCCATTTTATCCGGATGGAGATATTGGAGTCGTTTGAGGGGCTCAGGCTCCTGAGAGAAAGTCTTGTTTGAGAACTGACCCCTGAAAATTAATCATGGCTGGATTCCATTTAGCTGGTTGATATTGAATGTCCTAGCACCACACATTCCGGCTCACTGTCAGACTGCTATTACACTTTGCGAAACCTGAATCGAAGTCAGCCATTATTAATGTTAGATGTGGGCTCTTGCCCTATGAAAACAAAAATACCTCTGCTATTAAAAATGCCATCTGTAGATCTCATATGTGTAGCTTCCTACTCTTGGCCAAACACGATAAGCAGTTATAAGCTTAAAACACAATCTGTCTTTCATGCAGTGCAGGAGAACATTGACAAAGAATGAATACTCTGATTTTTCTATCCACGGATGCCTTCAGCCTCCATAAAAATGTTTAGCATACAATAGAAGGACATTCGATTATTCCTCCCACCTCCCACTCAGTGAGGGCTAAGTCGACAAAATGTCAGAAATCTCACACACATCACATTCAATCAGGCTTCCCATTGTATAAAGCTATGCCACATATAGTATACTATGTCAGTTAGCAGGATTAATATGGAATATTATATGGGATAAATGGGTCTTTTAACTAGAATTGTGCTCTCTCATGGGTTTAGAGAAATTAATCTTCAGCCTGAGATAGTTATGATTACACTTCACATTAAAGTAAATTGGTTACACTTCAACATAAGCATGAAGCTATAATGAGCAATAAATGTTCATATGGCAAATTAGAGGATCCTATGATCTTAAAGAGAGTATTATTTGTTTTTTAAGCAGTCTCAGAGGGTCTTGTTCTTCATTTTCCAATGGATGTATGGAAACAAGCATTGTTCGAAAGGGCTGTGCATAAAACCAAAACATAGGTTTTAATTTTTTGCAGGAAAGCTGAAAAAGTTACGTTCAACTGTGACTGAAAAAAAAGTATATTCCTATCCCTTTAATTTCTTATGTATTTCACTTTATTCATTTAGCCTTACTTTACCAGGAAAAACATTAAGAACAAATTATTTACAATGTGAATTTTACAGTAATTGTAATATTCACCCTCCCAGTTCAGTGATCAAATAGTGCTGTTCTCAAAAGTTTTTTTTTTTTTTTTTTTTTTTAATACTTCACTAGCAGGTATTCTTTCTACAGGAGCATCTGACAGCCAAAGTCTAAGAATGCATTCTGCATTGTTAGGAGTATTGAGATTTGGTTTTTCAGCTTAAAGTCAAATGTCTTGCCTGGATCTTTAAATAATTGATGTCAAAAGCCCTTATTAAGAATAAAACAAAAACCATACAATATGTATTGTAGGCTACTGTATGTGCAATGTGCTGTACTATCTACACTGTTTAACAAATGTTGACTAACTGATGCTTGTGTTCACTGCAAATAAAGTGATTTAGAATATTAAGTAAATTATTAGAAAGATTTAAATTCACTTCTTGGACCTCATACCCAAAATATCTAGCACTTTGTGTACCTAACGATGCTGTCCTGCTCTTCTCAGAGTGTTATGCCTAAGTACATCATGAAGGAGGTTAACATAACCAGCTTGGGCTTATCTTTTGCCATAGGATGTATGTACAAGTACTGGAACCCACAAGACTATTTTTATGTGCATTTGGTCCCTTTATCCTAAGAGCTTGCATGTTTTTGCATTTCGTGTTGGTATATAAGAGGTGTAAACACACAATTACATGTTTAGATATGCTAATCTGGATACACACAGTGGTATGTGTGATTACTGACTTTCTGTCCGGGTGTGCCACATGTGCATCAGCAGGTATATTCTGTGGGGTGACTGGGATCAATAGTGCATTAGGCCCCAATCACAGCTGCTTACCCTGGAGACAGGCAGAGATGGACAGAAGGCTGATAATGCTTTCCTATAGGCATATCTCCCACACTGGAGGAGATACAGCGAGGACAGAAGGAAGGAAGCTGTCAGAGGAAGGCAGGTGGGGAAAGAAAGAGTGAAGGATTTATTGATCTGGAAAGACAAGAAAAAGATACAGAAAGATGCAAAGACAGGAAAATAAAGGGAATTCTAATGAAAAGGGCAATCATTATTCATTCAATCAAGGGAAAGGAAAAGCATGGTAAAAAAAAAAGCAAGGTAAAAAAAAAAAAAAAAGACAGAAGTGGAATCTTAAGGAAGATAAAGGGTGATGAGGAAGGAGAACTGGAGCAAATGAGAAGTTTCATTTCTGACTGAGCAAAAGGCCAAACACCAACTCTATTGACAAAAGGAGTTTCATTTCTGACAGGCCAACAAAATGATAGATTTTTAACAAAGACATGAAACATCTGCTGCCTCCGCATCTCATTCTGTATGAGGGTGCTCTTTAAATGCTCACAATCACACACAGAGACATGTAGCAGGACACTTACTTCCTGAGACACCATCAACTTCACAGCACAGCCAGGGACAGAAATGAGAGCATATGTCCAAGCTAGAGGAAGCTGTCAACGGAGCAGGGGCCAGCTGTTTAGCTGGCAAGTTATCTAGGTTAAGATGTTTAGACCCATTTACTCCTCTAAGCCGTGTTCTAACGGGATCCATGACAGCTCTTTTCTGTTTCCCTTTCTTTTACAGACATTAGAACATTTCTTGCAGGCATTTTGGCCCAAGCACAATGAGGTAAAGGGTTTGAATATCAATATTTGCTGAAAAAGAAACGTGCAACACCAAATTGCTTCTTCTCTTTTCTAACTTAAACCTGAAACTTTTATCCTACAGCTGTGTGAAAAAGTTTTTGCCCCCTTCCTAATTTCTTACTTTTTTGCATGTTAGTCACACTTAAATATTTCAGATCATCCAACAAATTTAAATGTGAGACAAAGATAACACAAGTAAACAGGAAATGCAGTTTTTAAATGAAGATTTTTGTTTTTATGGGGGGAAAAAAATCCAAACTTAAATGTCCCTGCGTGAAAAAGTGATTGCCCCCTAAACCTAATGACTGGTTGGGCCACCCTTAGCAGCAACAACTGCAATCACGCATTAACGATAACTGGCAATGAGTCTTCTACAGTGCTGTGGAGGAATTTTGTTCCACTCATCTTTGCAGAATTGTTGTAATTCAGCCACATTGGAGGGTTTTCCAGCATGAACCACCTTTTCAAGGTCATGCCACAGCATCTCAATTGGATTCAGGTCAGGACTTTGACTAGGCCACTCCAAAGTCTTTATTTTCTTTCTTTCTTTATTTTATTTTCTTTTTCGCGCTGTATGCTGCTATCATTCAAAACATTACCCTGGCTGCATCTTGCTTGATTTAAAATTTTAGTATAAGTTTTTAAAGCTTTACATGGACTTGCCCTAGCTTATGTTAGAGACCTTGTTAGAGTGTATAAACCGCCGCAAGCACTGAGGTCTGAGGGCCGGCTCCTGCTTGAGGTACCTAAGAACAGACTTAAAAACCAGGGATGACAGGGTTTTCTCTGGGGTGGGCCTGAGACTCTGCCACCCCATGTCAGCGCTGCCCCCACAGTAGTGTTTTATGGATGATCTCAGATGCTCATCAATGTTTGCAAGGGCTGAGCTGCACTATGGCATATTTTAAAAATGACTTAAAATTATCTTGAAGCCAACAATCAGCTGCAAAATTTGAGATGATAAATGCAACTTTTAGCCACAAACATAATCCTAAAATTGTTGCTACAGTACCTATGCACACACTAAAAGCTGATAAGACTTACAATAGCATACAGTAATTGCACCTGTGTTTGCAGACAAGCATATACCCCTACAACCCAAGCATGTACACCCACTGTTGCATGTTGCAGTTGGTTCAGGAGCAGTGGGGGTTGGTGTAAGGGTAGACATTGTAGCTGTAGGGGATGACTGGAAGCTTTCTAAGGCCATTTCTGGTGTTGTGTAAAAAGCAGCACCATCTGTGACTGGCTCTCTAATGAGCAGTTGCATAGGCTTGGAAACATGTGTCTTCCCTATATGTTCTCATGTGTGTGTGTTTGTGTCAGTCACATAACCCCCCCCCCCCCCCACACACACACACACACACACACGCACACACACACACACACACACAACATCAGCCTCTGTGTACATCTAATGTACATATCCCTCCCACTTCTGTCTCTTGCCCCCTTTTTCTTCTTCTGGCACACATACAACTGTGTGTTCATATTTTCAGATAATACTTACATTCAGCAGAGACTAATCCCTGCTCTTTAAATTCAACTCCAAAATTTGGCAGTAATGATGTACATTCTGGGGTTCTTGCTTCTTGTTCTCAAAAAAATGGCTGCATCTAGAACGTGAGTGAAAGATTCATGTCCCCACAACATGAGTAATACATGCATGCACACACAGCAGATGTTACCCCTTGGGATGCAAGCATCATCAGCATGATTCCTAGCTAATAGTTTTATAGGACCTGAGGTGCAGCTTTCACAATGTACTGTTAGATTATGTGGATGCTAATATGCTTAAAATGAAGCAACCTGGACAAGAAAATCATTGACATTGTGCTTGTGATTACACAAATCTCAGGTTATTGTATAGAACACTTTTATTGCTCTTATATTAGATTGTATTGTGGGTTCATATTGGCTCATAAGGGCTATAAACATAAGCGCCATGCTGACTCTGAAGCACTGAGCGCTTGTGTGTTGCTGATTTTTATTGGAATGTAAATACTGCAGCACTGAGATTGAGATGACGTGCACATCAACATATTTCATGCCGTGCTCACAGTTGTAGGTTTGCTAAATTGTGAATTCCATTTTAAATAGTCTAGTTTGGAGGTACTTCTACAGGTGTGGTGATATTAATGATAAGTTTTAACTTTGTATTAACTGACAATTCTCAGCCTTTAGACAGAAATAAAATATTGCTGTCAAATGGAGTTACTTCTCTGTGAATAGCTGCAATGAGGAACAACAGAGTAGATGAATGGCAGTTACAAAAGTAGCCCCATCAGTGAGAACAAGATTGAATGGGACTGAAAAAATGAAAAAAAATAAGCCTGATGCTGTTTTAGTGGAAAAATAGCCACGATGTGGTCATATCAGAAAGTAGAGGGGCCATTTTTACCATCAATGCACTTTAAGAAGGATAAATTAGATTTGAGAAGACACATGATGTAAAACAGAAAGGCTATAGACTGATTACTCATGTTTAAACGGTGGTGAAAAAAAATATTAATTTCACAGTTTCTGGATCTGATGAGATAATGATTTCTGTGTTTCTTGGTTAGATTCCATCATCACCCCCATATAAGTTTCATTCTGCGTCCTGATGATCATGTGCTCATAGCGCAGCGGCACACTGCGCATCATCAACAGCCTGTCCAACATGGCCTATCTCACAATGATAAAGAATCCTTCCAAAAAATTCCTGGATCCAGAAGGTGATCCGTATCACCACCAAAATTTAATGCGTTCGCCCCAAACGCACTTCTATTTGCGTATGTACATTGACTTAATATGCAATTCATTCGCGCATATAATTTGCCTTACCTTTACCCCACCACTTAGGAGGCTAATTTTCGTTAGCTCTTGTTAGTTTTGAGTCAGCTCGGTTAGCATTTAGCCCAGAGTACGTTTGCTATTTCTTTTTTTTTTTTTTTTTACATGTCCTCTTCAGCATCATAGCAGCAGAATGGCGATCTGGCTGCTGTGTTGTGCCAGGAAAATTTGCTTTTTCCAAGAAGAGCTTTATGGGTTTAAGGTTCCTATTGATGTACATATATTATGCTTTATTTGTTTTTTGTTTTTCTTTGTAATTGTTTTGTTATTGAATTTACATATCATTTCTGTCGATCATTTTCCCCGAGGGCGCACTTTGCACATTTCAGTATTTTTCTGGAGTGACGACACATGCAACACGGCAAGATGGCGACGGTTGGACACATCCAACTTTCTTTACTTTCCCCTATTCAGACATTACCGGATACTATGTCCTTTTTTTAAAAAAAAAAACGGTCTTTGGTCTCCTCTACACAATGCAGGTTTCCAGTGCCAGAGGAAGCTAAGCAGTCACAGGGCATCACTGAGCCACCACCATGTTTCACTATAGGCAGGGTGTTCCTTCTCTGCGTATGCTTCATTCTTCCTCCTCCAGACTGCTTATCGATAGGCCTGAAAATTTCTAGGTTTGTTTTATTGCTCCACAGAATAAAATCCCAAAACCTCTTTGGCTTATTTATACAATGTTGAGCAAATTGTAGCTGACTTTCTTGTGCTTTTGGGTCAGTAGTGGCGTCTTCTTGAAATTCTGGACACTGAAACCTCACTGCCTGATGCCACCAGATCTTGCTGCAGGTCTTTTGTGGTAATTTGTGTTGGATTAGGAAAAACTACTTGTAATGTTAGTTGTGTTGAGCTATTTGAAAAAAAAAAAAAGTTTTGTTTATTGTACATTTTGACAATAAATCTCATTTGTAGTGGCGGTTGAATAATTTTGATGGCAACTATACATATACAAAAAGGAAAAATTTGATACATTTATTAGTCTAGTAAGTAATACAAAATATAAAGAAAAAAAACTGTCATAATGTTAACTACAATTTCTTTAAATATACACAAAGGACATCTTGTGAGAATCTTTACAGTCATCTGGCATATTTAGCTCAGTCCCTTGATGTTTGTAATTCATCAGCTGAATAAATTAACGTACAACATGACTCCGTTAGGGTAGTAGATCTGGATAATTACAGCTTTCCCATTGTTTCTGTAATGAATTCTGTTTATTAGCATCTACAAAGAAGCTCCATGCTGTCACAAGCTGCTATGTAAAACCATTTAATGAACTGGTTGCTATAATTAGTACAAGGTTGGTTATACTCCTCACAAGAGGCTCCTCCTAGTTGCATCAAATTGATGTAATTAACATTATGATTGTTTTTTTCCCACTGGCTTCATGCTCAGTTTTTGTTTTGCTGGGTAACAATAAGGGGTAAAGGGAGAAGATCAGAGCCATCCCTGATAAATAAGTCATTCATTTAAAATTTAAGATTATCTAATTTTATCCTACCATCTATACTTCTGTTGTGATTTTGTCGAAGCCAGATGACCACAATAGGCTGGTTTAGATCATGTTCATGTAGCTAATTTAATCTGCAGGTTCTGTGATGCTTTTGACTTTATATATGCCCCCATCAGAAAATATTTTTAGATAGAACAAGTTTCAACTGGTATCTCAAGGCACCCGGCTGTACTAATTCACTAAGCTAAGGGACAATAATCAGACCATGACCCCTGAAAAAAATGTTATGGATTCTCAAATTATGGAGAATGCTTGTACAGCAGTTTCATTATGTCTAAAAAACCAAAAAAAGTCAGATGGTTGTTTCATACGGGCTTTTTGTCCATAAATGAACAAGTTTTGCTGCTTCAGGACCTGGAAGACTTGCTGTGGTAAATGGAACCATGAATTCTGCTGTCTACCAAAAAATCCTGAAGGAGAATGTCCGGCCATCTGTTGGTGACCTGAAGCTGAAGCGCACTTGGGTTCTGCAGCAGGACAATGATCCAGAACACACCAGCAAGTCCACCTCTGAATGGCTTAAGAACAACAAAATGAAGACTTTGGAGTGGCTTAGTCAAAGTCCTGACCAGATTCCGATTGAGATGCTGTGGCATGACCTTAAAAAGGCGGTTCATGCTGGAAAACCCTCCAATATGACTGAATTAATTCTGCAAAGATGAGTGGAACAAAATTCCTCCACAGCGCTGTAGAAGACTCATTGCCAGTTATCACATTGCAGTTGTTGCTGCTAAGGGTAGCCCAACCAGTTATTAGGTTTAGGGGGCAATCACTTTTTCACACAGGGCCATTTAAGTTTGGATTTTTTTCCTCCTTTAAAAATAAAAATCTTCATTTAAAAACTGCATTTTCTGTTTACTTGTGTTATCTTTGTCTCACATTTAAACTTGTTTGATTATCTGAAACATTTAAGTGACAAACATGCAAAAAAGTAAGAAATTAGGCTGTAAACTATTGTAATCCACAACATTTTTCAGACTCGGAGAGGGTACTGTGTTTACTCTTTCTTTCTGTCCAGTTTATAAGGTCCCATATAGTTTTTCCTCCCTCCACTTTAGTTACCTTATCAGCATAAAGCTAACTGTTATGTTCAACAGAAATACCAGTCCCGGCGGAACGTCACTTGCATTAACGTTGTGTAACAGGAAAACTATCCGAGCGGATGCGCAAAGTACAAAGAGTGAATTTAACGAATCCTCGAGGCAGTTAATTTGCCTCAAAGCAATTTTATGAATCGAATTACACGAGTAATCGTTGCAGCCCTAGTGGAGAGCGCATTCTTGTGCCTGATTCTGGTGAGAAGAGAGAGCCCGCACTCAAAGACGAAGCCACTTTCACTCTCCGGAGTTTCTGGCACATTTTAACTGAGGTCCTATTCCAATACACGTTTTAACATGAAAAAGTGGGATTTCCGGGTGATCACTCCTTTAAATAATTTTGTCTTATTTTGAGTGTGATGAGATATTTTGACTCGAAATTAGAAAAAATATACTTGCTAAGATTTGAGTTTTTACAGTGCATTGCTTTGCACATTGCTTGCAGAGAAGTCTAATGTTAAGATGCTCACATTTATGCAGAAATGTAAAAAGTTCCTTTGGGATGACAACCATCCCAATGTTTCCACCCATCATTTTTATAACTGCATCCAACAATACATGACCTTTTGTTGAATTAACATTTTTCAGCCTTGCTCAGATTTAGCAGCTCATCTATAACACTTGCACAGTTTGATGCAATGCATTTTTCACTCTGGTTTGGCATGGGATCCCCCACTCTACAGTCTGTGAGCAAAAGGAAGACAAAAAGCCCCCTCAGTGTGGAGAAATGGATCAAAAAAGAGGGAGAGGAGGAGGGGAGTGGTGAGAGGGGGGAAAAGGATTGGCCTGCTAATGGTGGAGGTTCAGAGAAAAGCAGGGTTAAAGTGATGTTTGATTAATTAATTCTCAGGGTGGATGCATGTTCGTGAGGCACCCACTGGCTTGGCCACAGCTTGTCCTCTTGGGCTTCGAGTGCAGTGTATGATCGTGCTTTGCTGCAGTATTTAAAGAAAAAAAAACTCATGCACGCACACATTCACACAGAACAAGGCATTACCATGTTTGCCTTTGGAGACAGAATGACAGGAGCAATAGGGGTCAACATTAAAGGACTTCCGCTTGACTTATTCCATCAAGAATCTTTGGGAGGTATGGATGGATTGATGAACGTGTGTATTTAGGTGCTTGAGGTATCCTGAGAGCACAGCCGTGGAGGTTGCATCAGTGTTGCCTCTTTCATATGGCATGAGTTTCCATAGCTCAAGCAAAACAAGGATCTTTTTGCATCAGCTTCACACATCTTGCCTTGACATACTGTAGAGACAGGCGATGCAAACACTGTGCAATGAACAGTGCAAACATGTTAAAAGATAATGTGTCAATGGACTGCAATAATACACAGCAGGGGAACATACTAGAGCTGAGTAGATGATGGAATCGGTTTCCTTCTAAACTGCACACGTGACAAGTTTAATGCAAATGTAAGCAAATGGATGGAGAGTACCCAGTTTCTAAACACAGAAAAAAAAAGAAAAGGGTTGGCAACACAGGTTTTCTTCTCTATATTTTTTAGGTTTTCAGTGCACATACTTTAAGTGATGTTGATTGTGCAATCAACATTTAATATAACCACTCATCATAATTGATAGTGTTAGGTAAAATGTAAGAACTTGCAAGGACTGAAGTTAACTGAATATCTCACACCTGACAACAGTGGCAGCAGGACTAAAGAAAAAAAAAGGGGGATATATCAAACTTTCTTAAGAGTGTATAAAGAACATGACAGAGCTTTAAAACAGTGACAGCCGTGTAAGCATCCAAACATACCTGTAAATTTTTAATCCTGCAATTTAATACCCAAGACAGCATCATTCCTGCATCAGGTAAAAATAAACCTCACTTCACCTGTATGATAATTTTGACCTCTACTGTTTCACACTGGGAAATTATGCAGATAAGACAGTCGAAGCTTTAGCATGCTTTTAAAATTTGACATGTATTAAGTGTATTGAATTGAAGCCTACGTCACCCATACTGGAGGTTAGAAAAGGATTATTTCCAAAAGAACAAAAGTAGTAATGTTTGAGGCTTCTGAATTTCACACAGAAATGGACCCACTGACACCTTGCTGAACCCATTGACACCTGGTGTAACATGAGAAGGGTCTCTTGCCTTTCACACCTGATGTAATGGGAACATTCAGCTAAATTTTCACGATGAACGATGAGCTTTTTATCTCAATATTGACCAATATAGGAGCAAAGGGAATTATTTAAAATACAAGCTGAAAGTTTAATCTCAACATTTTTTACCACATGCTTATAGTTTCTCTAGAGGCTAAGACATAAAAAGGCTTTAGTGTTCAGTTTGATAGCTTCCATATAACCCTCAAAAAATTAACCTTATAGGTCTGAGTGGGTAACAGTTGAAGTTACTGTGTACAACTATAGCAAAGATCTATAACATTTTAATCCACGTTTTAATTAGTACACAAGTGCCTTGCAAAATTAATTCTCTTTTTAATCTCTTTAAGTATTTGCGTCATATCTATATGTGCAGAGTCTTTCTGCACAGAAAAGCAGCCAAACAAGGTAGATTAGAGTCACTGGAGGGATTTTGGATACTTTGCAGGGTAATTGATGGTGCACATGTAAGAAAAAAAAAATAGAGGCTCACACTTAATTTATTTAAAAAAAAGACACAGGCACTAAGAGCCATTTTTGCAAGATCTCTATCATGTTTGCCAACACACAGCCAGTCCCTTAACTGCTCACATCTTTTCCTTTGAATGCCTCAATCTCCTGAAAGCTTTCTTTTTTAAAAATAATGGCTCACACCTGTTGTCAATTGACCTAATTAGCTGTGAGCTATTCAACCAGGTGAACTGCATTACAAAAACATTTCTAATTGTTAGAAACAAGTTAAAAACTAAAATTTTACTTAAAGTTGAATTTTTCTCTCTTTCCCGAATGGGTGAGCAGTTGAGAGACTCTGACTTTAAGACAATGGTTTCAACAGAGGGAAAGAGTTTAAGGTTTCAGTTTACCATGTCAGGTTTGAAATATAAAGAACCTGTTGTTGAACACCTTCCCTTTGTGTCAAATAACAACTCCTGCTTGTTCGAGAACACAGTGAACATTTAATATGCTCTGTGTTTAGCTAAGTTCAAACGTCATAAGTGGGAAAGAGCCGCTATCAGGCAACGTTACTGTATTATTTCTGCAGTTTCATGCATGTTGAATATATCTCTTTAGGCTGCCTAAAGTACAAAACAAATTAAGGAGATTTGCTTGTTTGAATATTTGTTTTTTATGTAGTGCATATAAACTGAAAAGCACAATTGTCCAGAAACTGTGCAATAATGTCTTGACAGTGTAGATGTTACTTGGGGGAAATTAACAGAGGTTGTGAAACGGCATCTGAAACACACATTGCTGGTGGATCTGTGTGTGTGTTCACAGCTCTCCTGGGACCGACTTCATTCAGTGCCGATCACAAACAAATTAGCTTCGCTTTAACGCATCACCACTTTCCACCCTCACTGACTACACGGGTTTCTTCCCCCATGCACAACAGAGACATCCCACATGGAAACCATTCTTAACACATCCCTGAAAAAATTCTGCAAATTTGTGAAATTGTAACATAAATTCAACCTATGCATCAAAATGCATCACTTTTCAGAACACTTTTTAAATTCAAAAGAATCTTATTCATCATTAATTGGTATATAATGTCACCTAAACATTCAGGCAGTGTAATCTAATTCCATTGTCCTACTTACAGTATGCAAATGCATGTATGCTAAATGCTGCCTAACCTTTAGCAACACTTTCCCTGTTATTGTTACCTCTGTTGATCCATTTTGGTCAGAATCATGGATGCTCTTCATGTTTAAACCAAACCAGATTTTGTGCAGAAGCATAACCAAATTGCAAAAGAAAACAAACAGTAGCATCACACAGAACTCACAAGGGAACAGCTGCATTCAATGTGAAAGTATGTGGAAAAATAAAGATGTCACTTACATGGGAATCTCACCAAACCTGCCCTTCATGTCATTTAACTACCACCTTTCCTACTTCCTGATGAGAAGATCGTAGAGGTATTAATAATGCAGCTGGGTGTCTCAACTTCAAATATTTCTACAAACACGATGTCAAGGACCTCTTGTGTGTATCACAGAGATCATACCAGCTTTGACAAACTGCAAAGGGAATAAGCATAAGTTGAAAGCAAATGACAGATACACACTGAACTATGCAACGTTTATACCGTATGTCTCTCAACCAGAATCATAAAAGGACCCTAAAGATACACATGAAAAGAAGAAAACTTTTTTTAAAATCTATGAAGAAGTGTTTTAAATTCTGAATATAACAGTTAGCAACATTGATGAATTGCAACATCCTTTAGCATGGCCTGTCTAGATGTATGAGGGTAATACAAGTGTTTAAACAGTTAAGAGCGGGGATTACACCAGCATACAGTTGCCTTTGCTAACAGCAGAGAAGGAGCTAATTGTAGGGAATTGTTGTGCTAAACTGTATAATTGTGTGTCTGCCCACAGGGCTTACACTGTATGCACATTTTGTTCTGCTGCATCTGTCCTTCTTTCTATTCCTCTGCATGTCCATCCACATGTGTTATGTGTGTCTGATGATTAAAGGATAAAGACATTTATCAGATGTGTCATTTATTTACACGTGTGGAAACAAATGAAAACACAAGGTACTAACAGACTATCACATGCACTGCAGATACAGTTATAACCATGCACATGTACAGGCAATACAATACACTTACAATCAATAAAAACATTCTTAATCATCCACTGACACTCTGAGGCATCCTTTTTTTTTTTTCCTGCTATGAGAACCATGCAACAGTTTCTTGAGTGCTGTCTGCTTACATGTATGGGTGTGATATTGGATCCATTGATTGGGGCTGACTGGGTAGTATTTGTGCAGGGCTGGTCACCCGCAATCTTCTTTCTTGTCGGCCACAGCAGATTTATAGTGATCCCCAGACACAGATCAATGGGTGGAGAGCAGAGAAGCAAAAAGCAGGAGGGAACACTTATGTCCTTGTCATCTAAAATATATAAGGAACCTGGAAGTATGAGCACATGTAGGCACCTGGAGAATTTGAAGAGGGACATATAGCCTTGTATCCATTGTGGTTTATAGTTTATTATAAGTTTTTTTTTTTTTTTTTTTTTTTTTTAGTTGTCACTGTGAGAACCTTGTCAGACAACTCTCAACAGTAAGATGTGGTTGAGCAGCTTCATCTAGCAATGAGGTATGAATTTAATATGTAGTACAATCAAAGTACTGAACTTGCAGCTAAACACTCAAGTTTTCTAAAGTAGAGTAAGTAAAAGAAATTCAGTGTACTTTTAAATATTAGCCACTTCCAGACTTGCGCTGGAAAGTAATAGTACAGAAGTTGTCCTTTATACCGCTTGCATTCAGACATGCGCTCTATTCTGTGACCTCGGAGATGTAGCGGCTAGACCCCGTGTCATAAGAGCGGAAATGGTGCTGCGCATCGTTTTGGCTAAACACACAAGAAAATGTTCTGGAGGTTGAAGGGAGACTGTGGCTGTGTTGACTTATCTGCAGAATTTCCTGATGTCTGAAAGTGCCCAGGGCACAATAAGTCCGCAAGGAAGCGACATGTTTGAAAAGACGAGTCCGGTTAAAGAGTGGATAGATTTTACCGCACATGTTCCGCAAGGAAAGTCTGAAAGCGGCTGTAGTGTCATATAGGCTGAAAAAATATTTGGGATATATCTGTCGATTAATTCCATTATTCTTTTTTGGTTTGCCACTTATTTACCTAAAGGGGAAGTTCAGGATTTTTTGACATATGGCCTCATTTTCGAGTGAGCCAGGACACTACTTGTCACTGGAGACAGTTTCAACATATTTCATTCCGTTATTCTAGTTTCAGGTGGTCGCCGATGCTAGTATGCTAATACTAATGTAAGTCTAGAGGAATCTGCTTTCTTGTCATTAAAAACAATCTTAACCACTCCACCGAACACTAGAGGCAAATCATTTATAACTCCAGACTATCTGTGTAAATGCCGTGTTTTAGTTTGTTTGAGTATTTTATTTTGGTCAAAAATATCACAGATACATATCATCAAAACAAAGAACGGTGAGTAGTGACCGAAAAGGCATAGACTGAAGCCTAGGCTTATATTGCCTATCCTTCATATTCTAAGTTGAGGATTCACATCAATACCATAAAGAAAAGAAACGAGGACAACAAAAATATGATAGCAAAGAATGGGGAAAACTAAGGAAGCACAGTAACTTAGTGGTCCATAACAATCATAGATACTTATTTACAGTTTGTAAGATATTTGTCCACAATGTTATTTTTAAATACATGATTAAATTTCTGAGTTGTATTGCATACAGTAACTTATAGTTAACAGAATAATGTTACAAATAAAACTATACCCTTGCAATTCATTGCATTTTGATTGCTGCTGCTGAGACACTTTATTATTAAGTTTTACTTCCTGTATTTGGCAGTGGAGTGATATCTGCTGCTACGTGCATGAAAGAATTTGATTACATAAATATACAGTCTAAACTGAAAGGCATGAGGATATATTGGATTTTCAAGATGATTTTGAACTTCTTTTATCAAACTGTCACCACATCTCTATGAACCGGAATACACTGACAAAGGTAGTAACACTACCACCCGGGAGCTAAGTTTATGATTCCGCAGCTGGTAAGAAACTAGTTCCTCAATATGTAATGCAAAATACGTCATGCAAAGCTAGTTTTACATGTTCAACACACAAGTTTACTAGTTTAACACGGCATTTACACATATAGGCTTGTTGATTTGCCTCAGATTTTCTGCGGAGTGGATAAGATTGGGCTAACAGATTCCTATTGACTCACACTAGCATTAGCATCGGCAATCTCCTGGAACTAGAATAATGGGATGAAATATGTTGAAACTGTCTTCAGTTATAGTACCCTGGCTCACTTGTAAATGAGGCCCAGTTCGAGCAAGCTACAGTTTAAAAAAACACACCACCCGAAACCACGTGTTGAGAGCACAGGGACATGTGCGCCGATGTTTCACGCGCAGATTGACCAATAACAGCCAAGTGGATAGCTGGTTATCTTGCTTGTAAACAGCTGACGAACCATGTTTCTAAAAGCATTAATTCACTCACCTCCAACTCCTGCGGTGTAAAAAGTCCACACTGCAAATGTCAACACCTCCAAGACTTAATCCTTATCTGTTGTTTTGGTTTGTTTTGGTTTTTATGGCACAGCAGCAGTTAGCAGTCTGTTTGCTATATTTGTTTACAGTGACCGGCACACAGAGCGATGCACATGGGGACGGGGAAAAAGAAGGGACAGAGATGAGACAGAAATGTATCAATTGTCTTTCTATATGGTGTGAATGACCAATTCCTGCCTTTCGGCGCGCATGGCAGGGGTTGGTCAGAGTTGTTACAGACCTGCAGCTCTCACAGAGGTCTGACTTTTTTTCTTCCTTTTTATGAGTATATGATGTATTAAAAACTGATGGAAGGACCATTTCACCCAGTATAACAAAAAGTGTTTCTGAACAGGATTTCTAACTCTGGCTTTAAGGAGATGAGATGCTTAAGGAGATCAGAGAACAGTTCCTTTTCTTTCTTCAGTTTATTTTAAATTGACTTTCTTTGCACAAAGATATCTCTCAACATATTTTAGTGATATTATACACTTTAGATTATTGAATAGTTAAAGTTTTCAGAGTTTTACAATAAGAACCATTGTTTTTAAAGTAATTACAATTAGAAGCAGAAACTTTTACTCAACATTATTTTACTCTGCTTTACTCTGCTTCTCTGAGGTGCTCTTTTTATGTCCAAATATGTTACTAACCTATTTGAAAAGTCCCCATTTTGAATTGAAATTCCTGATGATTTATGAAACAAGAACATGTTTGTGGCAACATTTGATAAGTTTTTTTTTTTTTTTTTTTTTTTTTTGTGAATGAAATATTGACATAAGATTTACAAATCATTGCAATCGGATTACATTTCATGCACCACACTAATTTGGGAATCAGGGCTGTAGAAGGGGGCAAATATGAAATGTGGGACAAAAAAAATAATGTTTTACAAAAAAGCATTACATAAGGAGAGAGAATAAGGTTGAAAATAGGAAAGGATGATCAAAAATGACAAAACGGATAATAGACTTCCTTTCTGGAAGTGAAAGAAATAAATGAATGGGTGAGGAAACTAAAGAGAGACAGCCTGGTGTTTGTATCTCTGCATTAAATGGTGAGAACTGAGCTGGCTCCCTGGCGACCAATCAGTCTTACAGGAGGAGGGGTGGTTAACCGGTTCACACTAGCCTGACACAAACTCAGTGCCCCTGACGATGGACCACCCAGACAACACACACAGATACACACACACACACACACGCAAACACTTGGATGGAAATCTAAAAAAAATTAGACATAGAGACACAATCCTGTTAATCTATAGGAAGTATAGCCTTGTTCAGGCTCACCTGCGCAGAAACAGGATCAAAACAAAATAGATTAAGAGATGTAAATTTGTACACACAGAAACACACACACTTTGCTGCTTATCGTATTCTTGGCCCGTCGTCTGCCCTTCCTCTCCCATCTGACACAGTGAGCTTCAACCGGAAGCTCTGCTCCTTCTCCGGAGAAAGAGGAGCTTTTGTCTCTGGAACACAGAGGCCTCTTTCTCTACGCTGTGTACACTGTGTGTGTGAGAAATTGTGTGTGCTATGGGGTAACAAGTGCAGATAAAAGTTAAGAGGAACTGAAAAAGAAGAAAAGAGAGGAACGGAAGCGGAAGAAAAAAAAGAACATGAGAAAAACCAATCAGGACTCTTGTCAGACCTAATTTGGAAGTGGTTTTAAAAGATGCTGTCAGCCTAAAACAAAATCCAAGCGGAGGCTGCTGGTTTCTCGGCAGCAGCGAGATGACATCACTGTGCGTGAGTGCAATATAAAGTTGTGCTTTATTTTCTACACCATGTTTTACAGACTGGAGAAAAGGAGGCTTGTTGGCTGTGTCTAGACGTAGAAGCCGCTAACGTGGCGCCTGGCTGTCTCGCTTCTCTGGGCCTGAACAAGCAGCATCTTTCTTTCTGACAGATCTCAGAGGAGAAAAAGGAAGGACAGTTTTGTCAAATTACTTCAGAGGTGGGACGCATGATTTTTTTTTTTTTTAAGAATCTACTTTTTATACTGAAAGGTGGTCATCTTTCTTCTCTTTCAGCTATTTAATGTGCAATATATTTGCTGTAATGAGATCTGTTTTGTAAAAACAGTTATCATGGCACCCTTAGGGTCAGTTAAGTTTCAGTGGACTTAATCAAAAAATTTAAGTGATTATTAAATTTACAAACTAGTTCACAGATGGAACAGAGGGACATTTTAATACCATGAGGCTGAAAGCCTTTAATGAAAATCCTCCTTAATCAAAGGAGTAAAAAAGAGGCTCAAGAGGCCTACATTCCTTAAATAAAGGAGAATTAAGAGCTTTTCTGTTTTTTAAGGCAATTTCATGTTACAGAAAACTTCTGGAAGATAATCTCAAAGCAACTTTTCAGGACTTATTAAATACAAAAGACTTAAAGCTTTGCAAACAAGATTAAGTCACCATCAAATTACAATGTAGTTTCACTAGGAAATATCTCAGACATGCAGACTTCGCCAGCATCTCTGCTCTCTTGTATCAAAGGACACTCTGTCATCACTTTCATTAAGAAAGAGAGCAGTTGTCGGGCTTTGAGACTTGAACTTTCACCTGCTTGCTTAACTTCACCAGACATCTCTGAGCAACCTGCTGCAATCTGTTATTTCCCATCCTCCCTGTTACAAGCCATCCTTCCTCTGGTAAGACGTCACCTTTAACCTCCATCGTTTGTTGGAAGTCCTGTTCCTTTTCCTCTTTTTCCCTTGAGGAGAAAAAACAACAACAACAAAGAAACAAGTGACCTCTGTCCTGTAAGTTGTAAGAGAAAATCATGTGGTGTGACCTCTCACCTAGTTGAGTTAAGAAGACAGTGATTCCTGTATGACTCACGAGCAGATATTCAGAAGCTGTATTTCAATTTACAAGAAAAGTAAAGATGAAGACTTTTTTTTTTTTCAAAAAAGTTAGGAGAAACGCACATTTCCACTTAAACCAGCAAACTAGAAGAAGCTGCATGAACCAGAAATAAACCATGAGGAGGAAAAGCCAGCAACGGGGGTGGACATCTACAAGAGGAATATGGAGAGAGCATGTCTTAGGGAATTGCCTTTATCCTTGGAAAATCTGATATTGTCATTGTGGCAAGGTACGCAACAGAGGGCCTTGGCGGGAGTCATGTGCGCTTGTCAACCAAAGGGATGTCCCTGTGGCCAAGTAGCCAGGGCGCATGATCCATCGGAGGCACAGTGACAGGACCCCACACTGTCACATAATGTTTCAGCTGTCAGTCGTGCAAGTTTAACCTTTGCTGAGACTGGAAGCAGTTGGTCAGTTATTTTAATCTGATGCCATGCTCTGGTTACTTTGCGATCGCTGTCAATCCTTGCAGCTGGTTTTAAAGCTAAAACTAAGCTAGCAGCTGGGCTAGCTTGGTTTTAATGCTAAAACCAATGTATGTACCGTATGTTTGGCATCATTGAGAAGTTTTAATGAATGATTTTCATTTAAAAGGAGTCAATAGAAACCATTTAAATGAAAAGGGAACATTTTGTTTATGGTCCCAGAAAAAATTGGCTAGTAGCCTACAACTTCCCCAGAACTCGACCAGCCATATTGGCTTGTGATCTAAAAAATTCATGCAGAACCCTGCTTCAACTCTGGATGCCTGTAAAATTGCTAACTAATTGCTGAAGGTCACAACTCAGGGTTTGGTGTCATAGTGTCATTCTTTATGTGTTAAAATGTGGTGTGGGAAACAGTTATCCAATGTAAAAGCAACAAGCTGTAATAAGAGTAGTGCCGTTGAAGATAGAGAAAATAAAATTGTCTTTTTAACCCTGATCTGAACCAACTCAGTCTCATGGGAAAATAAACCTTGGAAAGAATTAATCTACTGATTTGCTCCCACAAAAGTGCAATTTTCTCATGTTGGTGGACATAAAATATAGAGTATCATTGTCACCATACTTTAGCCAAACGATTATAAAACATGTTTTATGACATTTGGTTGCAATGAAGTCAGAAAATCCCAGCTAAACGGAACATGTTGCATCAAAATATTCTTGACCTGCATTATTGCTGCTGTGCTTACTGAAGAAGCAAATCACACATACTATTGAAATACACTTGTCTGAGCTTAATTATCTAAAGACAGAAGCAGAAAAGTTCATTTGACTATAAGACATTTCTTTTGGTTTTTACATCAAAGGATGTGGCAAAGTTAGTGCATGGATTTAAATCCACAAGCCCTCCATACTCACAATCATGTCAAGCTTTAAACTCATTCAGGTTTTTGTTTTGTTTTGTTTTTTACACATTCAGTTGAACGTACAAACTATATGTTAATTACTATCATGGACTTGAAAGCTGTTCCACCATTTACATTTTTTAAAATGTCTTTAAAGAAAGAAAGAATGCTTTTTGAATCTTTCTCTATGAAAAGAAAGCCTTCAAGTTTTTTATGCCAGCACGTGCACTCATCAGCACAACAGTACAATAAAAGGATACCATTCAGTGCAAGAATGGGGCTTCCTTTAATCTGCTGAACAACATATTAACACGTGGACCAGCATGCACATGCCAGATAAATGTGCATACCTGAAATGCACTATCCATGCACATGCACACCACATGCACAGGGATATTCACCCACACATGAAGCAGTTTGGCAAAGACGAGAAAACACCGTTGACCCCTTAGTTCCACACTGAGCTTTCAAAGCCTTGTATTCATCATGACGGGCTACTTTTCAGTGTAATGCCAAATGCAGCTTATCGCAAAAAGCGGTTTATATACAGAATGGACCTGGTTCTTTGTGGTTTATTTTCAGCATTTGTCTGATGTTGCTCAATTATCATATAAATAGACTATATTCAAAAAGGATTTCAATCACTGTGGTTACTTGTATGCATGGATATACAGTACAGTAGTAATGATTCATACAAGAATGACAAACAAGAGAATTCGGATATACATGATTGGTTAGTGGACTAACTGTCTCACCATCAGGAGTATTCCATCTTACAGAAGGATATCCTCTTCTAGTTTTATGTGTATAATGTAACAGCAAGATGGACACTGATTGCAGTAATCAATAGCTTCGCAGCTATATTGATGTCTCATGATGCAACACATAAGAAGAGCAATTTCTTGATTGCAAGGCTGTAAAATTCTGTCTCGGGTTACAGAGTGATTGTAAGCAGAGTTCAGCAAAAGAATATTCAGAACTGTTGTGCATGTGCAAGCATGAACGCACAGAACCTGTGCATACCAGCTGCTCTGTGGACAGCAAGCATGCTTTCACATACAGTAGGCTACACCCACATGCTCCCCACCATCCTGCAATAGTCTTCCCCACATTACCCTGGGGATGTGACTCAAGCCACTTGTACAGTAAAAGCACCCTCTTATGTGGCAAGAAATACAGACTCATGCATACACACAAAACACTTTGCCATCTGGGACTCATTTCCCCCCATCTAGAACAGCTGTGGCCGAGTCTTTCATGTGTTGCGGTGGGCAGGCAGAGGAATGCTGGGCAAACAGCCCTATGTGCTCCAACAGAAGGTAAATTACAGGGAGCTGCATCCCGGCATAACTCTGGAGAAAACTCAGTGGCTTCTTTGGTGCTCATGGCCAAAGTCTGCATCAAATTTTCCCGGGTTTGACATTTCTTTCCCTGCTGGTGCAGATGTGCCTTGAGAACATGTGTTATGTGTGTTACTTGTGCCATGTAACTGATGCACCTGTCTGTGGGGCATTCAAAATTGTAATCCCTAAATTACCCCCATAAGTAATGTACGGATTCATATTTATTATGTTTATGAAGTGATAGATGCCTTGGAATTGCATCTTTGTATCCATGAAAAAATGACATTTGAAAAAACGGTATCTTTCCTACTTGCATCATCTTTGTTTTAACAAACAAATTACAATTATTAGACAAATGCATGTTTTGGGCCACTGATAATAAAATGGCATTTTCGCCTAATGGAACTCAGTAGAGATGTTAGAAGTCCTTATCATTAGTTTTAAAGCACAAATCAAAATGTATGGATACTCAATTAGAAACATCCCAAAGTGCAGTTTATTGAATGGCCAATTTAAGATAGTTGGAAAAAAAAAATGTTAATCCCCACAGATCCTACATTAAAAGACCAACATTAAAGTAGAAAAAAAATATGTGCAGGGTGGTCTGCATAAAGAATGCATTTATTGATGACAACTGCTAATGAACCTGATGGACTCAGCACCTCTGTTCTATGCTCTGTTATGATGCAAACCTGATTATTTTATACAATGAATTTTATGTTGTTCCTCTATAGTTTGTTTTTCCTCCTTCAGGTATCTCTGTTTAAACTGAGCCAAACACCTTGCCAAATTTTAGTTAAGTGCTTGAGGCAGTTGCTATGGTTATGTCCTGGCAGGGGTTATGTCCCGGCATATTATGTCAAAAATGTTATGTTACTTCACCAAAGTGAAATTCTTTCCATAAATCTAAACTGAATCCATGATTTGATTGTAAGTAGCGTATTTTCAGTGTTCCCTTTAACACTGACAGATTATTGCCTTGGCTGGTTCATGCTGAGATCTGGGTTATGCATGTCAACCCTGGCCGTAGAACGACTGTAAATGAGTTGCAAGTTAAAGATTGCAGTACTGAACTCAGTACGTCAAAGCAGTAGTCTATCTACCATCTTTACCGGCATATACCACCATCTTTCATCTGGTTTGATTGACCTAAACCTCACACTCTCTTTTCAGACATTAACTCATCTCACTGAATCTGTTAACCAGTAAATGTGTAGATTTGATGAACATACAGTATTGGTTGCTTTTCTAAAAGCTCAGTTCTGGTTGCATCATGGTTTTTCTCTATATGTCTGAACTACATATCGTCACTTTATTGTTGAATTAAGAACAAGTGGGAACAGGTGGATTTGGCATATTTCATTGTAAAACCTGTTAAATGAGTATAAGCATGTATAAAATCGTAATGACTAATGTTCGAATCAACTATGATTTACACAACCACTGAATGCTTGTGGATTGATATGAATTATTACAGCAGCACAGCATGTTGTTACAAGAAAACTGACTTAATCTTAGACATCTCCTTTGAGCGTATCTTTGAATCTTTGAGGATCGTTTAAAGTCATCACCTCCCTCTTCCATCTCACCAGCTGATTTGCCACTGATTTGTTTTTCTGATGCTTCCTCAGATCATTACTCATCATGGTCTCCGTTTCCACAGCTACGCTGATGATATCCAACTGTACATATCCAACAAATCTATTAACTTCCACACCAAAGTTAGTCTTTCAAACTGTCTTTCAGACATTAGTCAAATTTTCTAAAACTTAACTCCAGTAAATCAGACATTCTCTTGATTGCTCCTGATTCTCTCATCTACAGTCAAAGATCTTAACCTCTCATTTGATAAATCCTCCCTGTCATCCTCCTCCCCACTACTGTAACCTCAGTGTTTTGATTCTAAACTCACTTTCACCACATTAAAAACAGTCTTCCATCATCTCAAACACATCGCCTGCCTCTGCCCTTCCCCACACCTTCATAACATCTCACATAGATTACTGTAATAGTATCCCCTATAGCACTACCACCAACCTCCTCAATAGACTTCAGTACATTCAAAATTCTACACCCACCTCCTCACTAAAACCCTTTCCTGAAAACACATCACCCCTGTTCTTTAAAAGCTCCACTCGCTTCCTATCCCATTCTCCATCAAAATTACTGTAAAATCCTCTTATTCACCCATAAAGCACTCTAAAACCAGACCCCATCTTACCCAAAAGATATTCTAGACCCTTACACCCCTTCTTGCACCCTTCGCTGGCTAATGCCAACCTCCTGATTGTTTCTAGGACCAAGCTCTGAACCTGGGAGGATGCCTTTTCCGTGACACAGCAGAACATCTCTTAAACATTTTTATTTATTTTTCTGTTTTACCTGCTTGCTTTATATTTTTGCTTTGTTGTATCGGAAGCTCATCACTGAACTTATTTCATCCAGTAAAGCATCTTTGACCTACATCTTTGAGCTATAGAAATAAAATGGATTGTTATCTATTATCTTTATTATTTATAAGACATTTAACATTGTGAAGTTCTCCATGCTCGTAGGAATATAAATCATCTCCCTCGTAGTTTCTTTGCCCCAATTACCTCCCAACATTACCTCTCTCTGAACCTATAGTTTCTCCTTAAATGACCTTTCCATCTTTCATGTTAGGTGACTGCTTTGCTATAATCCACACAACCAAGGGGGTGTAATCTGTCTTCTTACTGTTCCTTATGACGCACACATATTTAAAATAAGCACCAACAAGTCGCCTAATCCTTGTTTATTAGCCCAGTTAGCCTAAATATAGCCCCAATACACATACACACACACACACACACGTGTCCATAGCAATCACAGGAAATGGCAACAAACCAGTGTATTAATATTAAGCAGATTAGCTTGTATAAGGGCCAGTGTCTTTTCAAAAAACCACAGAGGACTCAGATGGGATTAAATCACCCAAACTGCAGTTTTCAGTTTTTTCCTCATAGGTGGTGGGAGAGGGATGAAGAGAAGAGGAAAGGATCTAAAGATTGCTGTCAAGGTGAATGTGGGAGTGGGAGTGGGAGTCCAGGCGGTTGTGAAGCATACACAGAGTACAGCTAAATGTCACTCACATCAAGTTTGATGGTATTATATAACTGAACTTACAAGCATGGAGCATTTATTGAAGCCCCTGTGTGCATTTGACAAAACAATGGAAGTGACACAACTTTGTTTTCCTTTTCTTTTCTTTTCTTTTTCTTTCTTTTTTTTGTGCTAGAGTTGTCTGGATGGAGGTTACCATGATAAATGAAAGCCACATCAGGACAGTAATTGAGCTTCTTGGGGAATAAGAGGCCGCTGCACTACAATGAAACAAGTAGGTTTTTCATCCTTGTATTCAATCTACAATGAAATTTTACAATTTACAAGACACAAATTGGCCAAGAAAATAATCCACACTGGACCTTGGTCATTAATACTTGATTTCAGGAGAGGGCTGTCTCAAGAAGCACCATTTTACTGAAATTGGCCTACAAAATTTGAAGGACACTCCATGAGGTGAATCCACTTAGCATGATTATTGCAGTATGTCCTCCTGTATTTTCTCTATGTTTATTTTTGCAGTGTGAGCAAATGTGTATGCACTGTGAACTCAAAGCCTTCTAAAATGGTGCAGTAGAGCAGGGCCACTCTGTGTGTAGTGTAGTATCCTACGCAGCATTTGGCGAGAGCGAGCAGTAGAGAGAAATTTGAAAAAGTGCCAAGCCGACCTCGTTTCCCCCACCCCGTGTGTGTGCGCGTTGCAGTCACAGCAGTACTGTAGCAGCACTTGCCAGATTGGATCACTTCACAGCTCCTGGATCTCCACCCTGCATTTAATACATGTAACTGAATACTCACTGTCGCTCAATAGTTCTCATCGAAACTACCCCCAAGGTAACCCCCAGGTATTACAGATACCTGGAACGTACATCTGTATACACATAAAGGGAAGCTCATCATGTTTTGACACTGACACTGACTCTGCTGAGGAGTTGTGTGGGAATCCAGCTTCAGTCACATTTTTCATTTTCAAGACTCATCATGTCAAACACACACTGATATTTACAGTAGGTCACAATGCATCTGCAGTGCATCCTGCATTCATGATTGTCTCTCCTACTGAATGAGTGTGTTTTAACCCCATCCATCTCCTGAGCTACACTATGTAAGGAACAAGCACAGGGTTATGAAAATATTACAGATGCTAATAATAACACTATTGAATCTGCTGTTGCTGTTTTTCTGCCTGTCTCTGTGTGTGTGTGTGCGTGATGAATGTGCGCATCTTTGGCATGAAGCCTGACTGTTCCCCTCACCGCAAGGAACTCACTGACCTGAATCAGTGCAGAGCCGCACCCCTCCTCAGGGCTGCTGCAGAAACTCTAGGTAGCCCCTGGTGGCCAAAGAGAGAAATGCACTTTGGAGCCTTGGAAGTACAATATCAGATGCAGAGATGACTTACAGAATTACCGATGCTGGTATTTTAAGAAGTTAAAAAATATCAGATCATAATTTCCACTAAGAAAAAAAAAGGATTAGCTGTCAAATAAGTGATAAGAGTAAAACAAAATTGTGTTCCTCTTTGAAATTTGGTACAGTAAAACTATTAATTAGCACAAAATGGAAAGTCACTGCTCATGCATTTATAATCAATTGCCACTGATAGTCTGTACCACATCTCTCCGGATTATTCCAGTTCTGCCTTGTCATTACACACATGACCCACAATGACATGTTGTGAGTGCTTGTCCCTGACAGAATATGTGACTGTCCCAGGATGCAGTGGGTTAATCTGTCAACCGTTGGATGAACTCCACTGTTTAATGGATTAGCCTTTCACTGGTAGACTGAAAATGAGGATTACTTTTTCTTGCCATGTTGCGGCGTTCTTTCAGTGAAGACATACGAGTTTCATTGGGTGCGTACGCTTGTCAGTGAGTGCGCATGCTTATGCAACTGTGCAGGGATGGATCTTTGGAAGTGAAGTTCAGAGGTTAAGATTTGCACATGTGAAGGGCTGCTTATCTTCCTCCTGAGCATTGGTTCCTCTTTCTAAGAACATCAAAGTGAAAAGCTGTCATGAAAACTATAGAAACAATGAAGATCAGAGAAAATTTTCTATCAAAGACTATACAGGGTTGTAAAACAGAAGCAAACCTTGCTGGAAGTGACAGCTGAAATGCTATTTTGGTCCCTCTGTTTTCTTTCTGTCATTGTCTCTGTATGTGTGTCATGCCATGATTTTGCTACAGCTGTCAGCTGATGACACAAATAATTTTCTTTACACAAACGTAGCTATCATTGGAGTCCTACCTTTCAGATTTTTGTTGAAATTCCTTCTTCAGGTTCATATCTGGCAGCTGAAGTCATGAGAATAGAATAAAACTGATCTTTGCTACTGTCAGACACACTGGGGGTTCACGGAATTTTTCATGTGGGTGGCTGAGGGGTAACAAAGAAATGTAAAGAAATAGACTCAATTTATTAATAATTTGCAAAGGTTTTTAAAATAATACACATTTAAAGTCAATTTATATGTGTAAAAATTGTTACAAAGATATGTTTTTGGGGTAAAATAAAAATGGGAAGAATATCACACATCAACATCCATAGTCATAGATCTGTACATGTCATCCACAAAACTGAGAAGGTGGCCTATTTTTGATTTTGATTTTTTTTCGTTTTAAACATGTCCTGTCCAGCATTATAGCAGCAGGATGGGGATCTGGCTGCTGTGTTGTGCCAGGCAGATTTGCTTTGCCAAGAGGAGCTCTATGGGTATAAGACTCCTCTGAGGAGGTGGCCTTTAACCAAAAGGTAGTTTATGTTGAAACCAATTATTTGCAGCCTTTTTGTAGCAAGACACATGAATATTCCTGGTATTAAGTCACTTTGCCCACATCTGCCCTCCGATAATGGTTAGGGGATTTCAAGGTACAATGGATGAGCAGACGGTTTTGATATCGGTCAGCTGAGGATTGCATCTTTAAAGGTGTCATAACCTGGTATTTTACATAAACAATCCTTTTTTAATTATCTTCAAATGAATGTTTAATCATAGTTGGGGTGGGAACAAAATCTAATGAGCTCATTTTTACCTCTTTTTATACCCCACTTGTTTTTCTCGCGAGTGTAAGAACGAGAATTAAACTTGTCTGTTCACGAGGCACGCATCACAAACCTAAAAAACTTTACTCAGGATGGACAAAGCAGAGGAAAATGATGTCCCAACAGAGGAAAATGTGGTTTAAAATGTAACCATACGATTGACAGAGAGAATATGGGGAGTAAAAGGGCTGGACTCTCATAAAAATAAGGAACGGACGTCCAATGTGATGTTACTCCAACAACAACAAGTGTGTAGCTTGTTAAGCTACATTAGCAGTTTGTCACCGTTTGTCTACCATCATTTCCTGGTCTCTTACAGAAAAGGTAATAAATTACACAAGCAGCAACAGTTATCGACTGTACATTGTCATTGAATAAATATAATCCACTGGTCCCTGGTAGTTTAGTTCACTGTTGCAGCACAAAGCACTGCTGCAGCTCTGCCTCTCAGAGCAGCTGCTCGTTTTTGATCCTTGGGGGGGGGGGGGGGGGGGTTGTCCTCATCTGCCACAGCAGGTAATCAGCTGATTTCAGGTGGTGGAAAAGAGGGAAGCTTATGTTAGCTGCTAGCAGCTTTTTTTTTTTTTTCTCACTGTCAGAAATAACTTCTGCTATTTAAGGTCAGTTAAAATGACCAAAATTATTCATGCTAAATACTGATAATGGGAGAGAAAAAACTTTCAGTGAAGCTTTTATGACTTTCGTCAAAGTCAAAAGTTTGCATAAATTTGGTAGTATTTGGTAGTATTGCTGTATGACTTGGCATTTCAGGAATCCTTCCACTAAATTCTCACAATTGTTTGCATGAGTCCTGGCACATTCCTCCTGACAGAACTGGTGTGGCTGAGTCAGGTTTATAGCCCGCCTTGCTCTTAAATGTCTTCTCAGTTCTACCCACAAATTTTCTATGGGACTGAGATTTTTTTTTTTTTTTAAAAAAAGGTTAATGTATCTTTTTTTTTCTTTTTTTTTTTTTTACAGCACATGTAAACTTCTAGTTTTATCTGCATGTCCCAGCTGATTTGGAAGTGTTTTGGTGTGGAGGAGCTGTTTGGTTTCCCAGCTGCACAACAGCACAGAGGAAAACACTCCAGGGAATCATGAAGACAACCCGGGAGATCAATGGTTATCTTTTGCTGCATAGCTGCTGCTGCTTCACAAAAGTCGGAAACATTTTAAGACTCTTCACAGCCGATTCACAACCACTTCCAACTACTGTCATCAGGCAGGAGATACAGGAGCATGAAAGCACGGACACAAAGACTGGAGAGCAGTCAACAGGACATTGAATGCCACGAAGCATTTTAAATGTTTTATGTGCAATAATTTCCTTTGCAGTACATGCAATAGTGTACTGTAGCGAATTACTGTTTTTTGTTCATTTTATTTGTATTTTATCCTTGTACATACAGTATGTTCCTATGTTTTGAAACTGTTTGATATCCTTTTTTACCTTTTATCAACTTCACAAGGAATGCACCTAATTTTGCTGTTCTTGTTGCTTTAAACAATACAGATATCTTAATTCAGATTCTGGAGGAAGTAACTACTAGAGATACCCTGATTCTCAAAGACATCAAACTAATTTAGTGCTACCGCAAACATCACCACTGATGATGAACATCAGCATAAGTATGGCAGTTTGGTAGGAAAAGTCATTTTCAAATCTGTTTTCCTCAACCAGCTGTCACCAAGTTAATAAGCTCCTTTCAGCACCCTCCATTTTCAGTTGGATTCTCAGACACTTTCACGCTTTTTCCACAGTTTGCTCTGCTTTTTGGCTTCAGAACAGTTACTCTGCATCAGCCAAGGGGCAAACACATCAGTCGAGGTCACCTCGACTTTAGCTGTGCAAGGTAAAAGTATACACTGAAGTACCCATTACACAAAGCGGCCCCTTTAGCTATAACTACTTCAGCTTATGTTCAGAGAAAAAAACACTATCAAGAGATTATTATCTGGATTAAATTTTCCCAGGCAAACCTAGGACTTAGTTAATATTTATTGATAGTGGCTTCACTGATGTTTGATGATCTTGATCATTTGCTTTCAGTCAACCTTGAATGAAAAGAAAAAAAAAGAAAGTGACATTTTCTTTACACAGAAAACCAGCTGATGGTAAAACCTACATATCCACATGCCTGTCGTTGTGCAGTTTTTGCCTGCAGCAAGGACAGGTGCAACTTACAGTGTATGTTCACATGATTTGAATTTTAGTGTATGTGTACAAACTTGTCTTTAGTCTGTTTGCATTTCTGATTCAGAAGGTTTGCATTTGAGTGGATGCTTTCAGGACACGTTTCTACAGTGAGTACTTGTAAAAAAAAATTGTCATTTGCTTTTGTGATTTTCTGCTTGGTTATGAAAATTAATCATTATTTTTGTTTTGTTTATATCCTGAAAAAGATTAAGGTTTTTCCACAAATTCTAGCAGATTGTCTTGCCTATGTGAGCTCATTAGTTGATGAATTAATCAATTCCCAAGCAATTGTCTTTAAGCAAGACTAAAAGACAATGTTTTATGCAGCATTTTACATCAGTTTTGTTTCCGTCATCAGTCTCATGAGCTAGTACAGAACAAACACTTATGTAATCAGTTCTGTATACACAGGGTTGGTAACAATAATTCAGGGGGTGTTGGTGTTCTTAAAGTTGTACTTCCGTGGTCATTTCATTAATGTTTCTGTGTTCTCCATTATTATTGAATGCATTCTGCATCGTTTCTGTTTAAAAAAACCTTCTGGTTGCTTAGTATCCAGCTGTATTTGTATACTAGAAGAGAGGCTTGTGGTCCAACGTCAGGCTTTTTCGGGTCCTTCTCATGAATTTCCGTCTGATTGGCTGGCTCCCGTCAGTGTATGAAGGAAGCTCCGCCCTCCGCTCTTATTTCGCTACAGACAGGAAATAGAGCCGACAAACAAGTTTGTTCCACCATGCTAACAAACAGTTAGCTAATTAGCTTTGCAACTCCGAAGTTACATTCGTGCCGTCTTTACTTCTAGTGTGTAGTGGAGGGTTACCTGCCTTCCAATGGACAGATAGAAACCCCACGTGGGATACGCTATTTGCAATGTTCCGTAGAAGTGCAAGGCTGTTCCCGATTCGCTCTTCTCTTCATATTGTTTCTGTGATGAGGAAGCACAGCCGACTGGGGGAACGCAACGCTAGCAAGTCAGCATGTGTAAGTAAACAAGGGGAAACCCTCCGTATTTCAGAAGGAGCAAGTTAAATGGGTTTTCAGTGGAAGGAGGCCTTTAAAGTCAATTTTTTGTGTGCGTTATAGATGTACAACTACTTTGAACATGTGGTGAATACTTCCGAAACACCCTATAATTGAAAAATTCACCCTAAGGCATCTTGTGTGGGCCCACACAGGATAAGAGCTGCTCACTTGTTTTACTGTGGTTGTACAGTATGTTCTAGTCTAAGCAGCACTCTCAGAAACCCTCGCTAAAAGGCTAATGTTCAGTTTCAAGTGGACCGGTCTAAAATACATTGTTCAGCAGGTAATTATCATTGTAGTTTAGAGAGGGATTATGATTATCTTTTAGAATTATAAGAAAAACTGTTTCTCTTGTACAAAATTTGAAAGCGTTTGATCTACAAAACACAAGCTACATAAGTGAGCTACTAAAACCATTGCTAAAAGACAATAAAATGAATAAACAGACATACAATCACTAGCGTAGCCAGAAAATAGGACATTAGGTGTGGACCAGCAAATACTGGGTGTGCCAAATCTATTTTCAATAGTGTTACACCTCCACTAACATTCAAAAGAATGTATCTTTCTCGAATACATTATCAACACAAAACCACGCGATGTGTGCATTCTATCAGTAACAGTCAACAATATTTTACAGCAGGTCACATAAGTGACATGCTCTCAAATAAATCAAGAAAGTAGCCAAATAGAAAGAGCACACTTCGCGATCCCAAAAAATGAAAATAAAATATAAAAAATAACAGTCACTGCGGCCCAATAAGACCAACATAGTGAAATACAACACACTCATGTGCATGTCAGGCGGTCAGCATGCTAAGCTGGGCCGTCCGTGGAACAAACACGGTGTTGGCTAGCAACGTGTAGGGCTAACCGTGAGGTCGCTACAACCAGTGAGCAATATTTCTTTATGCATTGCCGCCAGTTGTAGTGCTCATAAAGAGGGGTGACGATGGCTCTTGCTACCGGTTGACAACAGTGCTCAGCTGCTCCATTGTGGCTTCCACAGACAGCAGAGGGCGTGTTGTGTGGTTGTGTTTGTGAAACTGTAATGGAGGGGCCCGGAATGTAGGGCCCACTGTGGAGACGTAACAGTGTACAAGCTACTGGCAGCCTGTAGGACGGTTTAGTGTTTGTTTAGCGTCGCAGGGGAGAGAAGCTGCCACTGCTTTGCCTAGCACACCCATGTTATTAGCTGCTGCTGGGGAGACGGAAGCAGGTGGGCTGTAACCTCTGCAGTAGACATGACTTAGGGACGTCAAGTCTGACAGAAGCGGCGCCTAAAACCATCGAGCCGTCGGCGAGAGATAGGTTTTTCCTTTGTGTCGCTCAGGCAGCGAGCCTGCAGCAGAAGCTGAGCAGGTCTAGTAGCCGATGCTGTCTCAGGTGGAGTGGAGGTGGTAAGCGCTGGAGCGGCAACCTCCTCTGCCATGCCATGCCATGATTCCCGCTCTTCTTTCTCACTGTCGTCAGGAGACAGTGAGAAGAGCTCCATGGCCAGTGAAGTAGTCAGCTTGCTGCTGGTGGTGGATACTGGGCATGTCTCTGCAGCTCGGGCAGGCCGGGCACTAAACTAGTCCAGCAATGGCGTGCTTCCTCCCGATATGATGTAGTTCTTGGAGCAGCGACTTCATCCTAGGAGATGGTGTGTCAGTGGGCACTCGCCAACGCTGAAAGAAATGGAATGAGGGCAGCCGGTGGTGCACCTGCCTTTATTACCACTAAGGCGGGAAAACACGCGGGAGAGACACGCCCTACAGGCCGGCTATGTACATGAAAATTTCAGTGGGCCATCGCGTGTATGCGATTGGAAGAGAGTTGTACCCATCGAGTCCAGAAGAGGGCGAAGCCTGTGTGAGATCGCTGTAACCACATCGCTGTTTACCTGTGTGCACTGCAGCTCTCAGTTTAAAGGGACGACGGCAGCTTGGCACGTTTATTGTTTCATCAGTCCAGTTTCTCTGCAAGCTCTTTTTCAAAGATGAGCAGGAAATGCTGTTCAGTCTGTCTGTGAGCATTGTGGCTCTGCTGGTGGATTTAACCCTGTTTACATCTGGAAACAGGTGTTTCGCAGCACAACTCGGAACAGGCAAAGTTACCTGAATGCGCAGTAAACAGTCCATGTTGGAGAAAACATCTTTGTCAAGAGTCTAACACTTCCATTATGGACGGAAACTGATGTCCCCCGTCCACTTTCACTTTGATGAGTTGCACAAACAGTCAGTTCAGAGGCCTCCAAACCAAGTCTATAAAGCCTCCTCTGCGTGCGTAATGCCTCCACCTCTTGAAACATGAGGCAGCAGCTTCATTATTTTATGAGCCACTCTGAAAACGGCTGTTCAGTTCAACCAGCTGTCTGTCAAGGAACAGAGAACTCCGTTTCTTTGCTATTAGCAGTAGTTAGCGCTCCCGCAATGCTTTCTGGATGAGTCTGACCTTAAGTCAGGTCAGTAGGTTGCCTGGGTGTGCCAGCTGCCTCTGTGGGTGGCACACCCTGGCACACCGGTGGCTACACCATTGCATACAATCATCTCATGCCTACTGCCAGCATCATTCCCAGGAACTACGGTACACAGAGAATCCATAAAACCAGAACCCCATTGAAACCCATTGTAGACAGCATGGGCTTGGTGACCTACAATCTCAAACTTTAGCCAACATCCGCTCCTTGGCAGCACCGATCAACATTGCAACAACTCAAAAGAATTGGGACATGAACTCAAACATACAAAAGTTGCAAAGGACACAACAACAGTAAGTGCAATGTCATATATAAAATACAGTGCCATTCCTGTAATAAAGGAAACAGGATGACCACATACGAAAAACTGAATATCAAAAGGAGTGCAAAAGAGAGATGGACAAACGTCAAACTCAATCAATAAAAGAACGGTCACTGAAAGAAAATATGAAATCTGCCATAATTGATCACTGCAAACAAGAAAACTACATTATGGACTGGGATTAGGCCAAAGTTATCCGCACCTAGCACAACCAACACCAACGCTGGATCATGGAGGCAGTGGAGATCCAGAAGATAGCCCACACTGCCATGAACCGGGATGAGGGGTGTTACAGCAAAACCTGTGACCTATAGAAATCTGTGACAACAGGGGACGATAGTGAGTTCTTTTTCATTATAATTTATGACCATCTTCGACGATGAGGGAAGTAAAATCCAACCTAGGTCACCATTTCTGATTGTCATCAGGAAGTGTTACTGTGTCTTATTCTACTTGCATTATAATAAACCCAAACTTTAATAAAGGTGTTTTTAGGAACTCCTCTATTCCTCCACTGTATTCTGGACCCATCTAACAATATGTCACCCTCACAGGGCCAGTACAACGCAGGACACTACTTCTGCTGAAATACCGTAGAGACATCCTAAGAACACTTTTATTGAAGTTTGGGTTCATCATAATGCAGGTAGAGTAAGGTAACACTTCCTGATGGCAATCATAAATGGTGACCTGGGTTGTATTGTACTTCCCTCTTGTCGGTCATTGTCACCTCAATAAACAGCTGAGCTGATGTATACATCGGCTCGGGACATTGACCTGTCACTCCAGCAAAACGTTTGACAGGATGACACCACCCTAACATCAGCTGATAAGTACATGAAACCAGACCATCCAATGACTTCTCTGATGAAGACGGAAGTTGCGATTGATTTATGTCAGGTAGGCTACATCATGACATAGTACATGTGTGATAACAAATTAAACCCACTAACTATAAGAAGTATAGACAATATGAACGTTGCTGAATTACAAAAGTGAGAAATGTGCTGTGGTGGGGAACCCAGGTCCTTGAGAACCACAGTCCTGGTTTATGTTTTCCATGTTTTCTTGCTCCAACACACCTGATTCAAATCCAATGGATCCAACAGCCAATCAAGAACAGCTCAGTTACTTATTACTTTGAATCAGGTATGTCGGAACAGGAAAACATGGAAAACCTGCTGGACAAGGGCCAAGGTTCCCCAACACCACATTCGAAGAAGGGGCTGGAAAATCTTAATGGCAGCTCTTTTGGGTGAATGGGTTGTCATGGCCATGTTTAGCTTCTTCCAAACTTACAACAGACCACTATGTGACAACTTGAATTTATACAAGATACAGACCTGTTTTAACTTCAACACCAAGACTCCAGACTGTTTGGTTTTGGTTGATTTATTTCCTCTGACTACCAGGAATCCAACTCATAGCTGTTCAGATCTCTTCCTGAATCAAATCAATGGACTGACCTCCTGGCTGGCATCCATAGAAGTTCTGGTTCGAGGAATCCAATAAATGCTAATCTTTAACAGCACCCTCTAATTTTTGTTGGTTTGACAAATCCAATGATTTGGTGCTAATTTTAGATCTTAACTGCAAATTTTAAGCAACTACCTGAAATTTAAGAAATTTAACTGTAAGGTAAAACATGTACAAATTAATCTTATTATTAAAACAATTAAATGACAACAGTACAGTACAAGTTGCCTGATACATCCATCACTGATGTTTGGTTTCATCCCATCAGTAAAACAAATTTAGTAGCCCATTTGAAATTGCAGGTGGTGCTTTTGTTTGTGGCAGCTGAACATTTAGGACAGAAATCTTTGAGCCAGATAATGCATCCAGTCAAAATGGAAGATTTGATCATTTGGAAGAAAATAATGAGAAGACATTGTTGCACATCACGGAGACCCAGCCAGCCTGTTCCCAAGCCCAGATCAACAGATGATGGCACTCATGAAAAGGTGTCTCATTTCTGTCCTTTAGTACAATAGGGGGTGATGGCCATGTCGTGTTTGGGTGAGACACCGAACATTCCAGCGCTGGGTCTACAATAGCTGCAGGTCTGCTCTGTCAGGCGGGTAATTATGGAGGTGTTTTTTGGGAAGGCTGTGGGTGCTTGAGCATCTTACCACTTTGTTTCTTTGCTTTGTGTATAATCAGTCACACGTGCACTTTCCCCCTTCCACAGCCAGCATCTTTGCTTTGCCATTTCTCCTTTGCGTGGCTTCATTGCACACTCACAGATAAACAAGCAGTTAATTTCATTTTCCCACAGCTGGAGGAAGCAGCTCTGTTTTCAAGCGATGGGATTCTGTGTTTATTGGAGGACAGTTGTGCAACCTTGTGCACGCCAGAGCTCTGCATGTGGGAAATGTGTCAAAGCCCAGTTGAGAGCTGCCATTGGCTCACAAGGCACACTCCCCCGCCACTCAGCCCCTCCTATCAACTCTAAACCGGGAGTGCTTAGACGCCTGAGCTTGGTCCCCATGGCAACTGACGCTTCAGCAGGGCAGCTTCACGTAAATATCTACTTTTTCTTCTTTAAACCTCTCTTCTGATCTGCTTTCTGTTTTAATCTCTGGTTCTTTTTAACTGTCTTTTATTTTGATTGTCTGACTTCCAGTTGTTATCCCAACATAAACTCTCATTCTGTTCTAGTTTGTGTCCTCTCGTTGTTTACACAGCACACTAATTTAATTTTTACTGGCAATACCTCATGATTTTTTAACCTAAACCTCTTTCTGTAAGCATTTCAGTCTGGAAGACGAGTGCCTGGAGCCTGTTCCCAAATTTACATCCCAACGTCTGAATTCCACATAAAGAGACTATAACTCATAAAATATACACACAAGGGCCCTCATTTATCAACTGATCGTACGACGAAAATCTGTGCGTACGACCATTTCCACGCAAGACTCGGCATTTATCAATTTGAACGTGAGCGTAGGATACGATCAAATCTCACGACAGCTCTGAGTTCATGTACGCAAGTTTGAGTCAGTGAGGGTTTGCAGCACAGCGCAGCAGAACATGAAAATATTTATTAACCAAACTGATATTCACATATCAGCACGAAGAATGAACCCATCTGTAAAGAAAAAGAAAAAGGAAAAAGGGAATGTAGAACGTAGCCTATTCCCTAAATTGCAAAAATAGCTGCGACTGAATTTAATTCCTCCATTTATCTCAACAAATTATTACAATTATTAACATATAGTTCTAGGAGACAAGTGCTTTTCACTCTTCGTGCATCTCCTCACCCCGCTGGTAAAACTGCGCATAGGAGCGGAGGTAGGCATCATTGCGCACACACGCGCAGGTGCCCAGGTGGAGGCTGCTTCGGGCTGCAGGAAGGCAGGTGGGTGTCGGACGGTCCGACTCGGACCCGGCGGGATGAAACGCTGCTTTAGACTCTGAGAAAATCTACAATACACTCCTGTGCAGTGCTGCACATCGCTCGGACCGCTGGAGAGTTTTGATGTGCAGTCAGAGGAGAAGATGCGCCGGCAGCAGCCCTGCAGCCCCCACTGGGCTAAATGGAGGAGACCGCAGCTGAGCCGTCATTTCTAATAACTAATCTATACGTTAAAGTTGTATAAGTGCTGAGTCAGTAGACTGTCCCTTAGTTTTGCAAATGCAAGTTATCATTTTTCTGTCACTGTCCGGTTCAGGCTCGGATCTGACCGGCATCCACCTGTCACCTGTTAGAGCGCATGGAGGGGGGGCGGTGAAACATCTTTTGGTGGTATGTTTCATATTGGACCACTTTTTCTTGACCCATTGACTAAAGAATTGTGACGCTGCCATCGGAAATGGGCTATTATTAAATTTCACAACTAATAAAACGAATAAACCATATAAACCAGGCCTAGATTGAGACTTTTATTAATATCTCAGCCGGAGTCGTTCACACCGGTGAGGCTGACTGATCCTCTTCCGTGCAGCGTTTTTCTGCACGTCTCTGACTTCGGTTTTTAAGCTGCCAAACAGCACCTCTTTAATCTTTCTCACCTCACAAACAAAGAATTCTGTCTTGATCCCCCCCCCAAAAGTTTCTTTTTTGGCAGAATCTCTCCTCGCCGTGGTTCAACCTCGCCGGGTGAAGCCTCATCATTATGCATGTTTAAGGGCGTAACCGTGGGCGTGACATTTAAATGACGATGGATTTCAGCTGTGGAATTTATCAAGACTCTTTTGTTCGTACGACGAGATTGGACCGATACGAACGTTTTAATAAATCACACGTGGGTCCAATCGTACGACCATTTTTACGATCAGATTTGCGACCATTTTGACGATCGTTTGATAAATGAGGGCCAAGGTGTTTGAAACATCAGGACCACACACTCTCTCCATGAAATGTCATGGACAGCCTGAGTAATAATGTGCCTAAGTGAAGGTCACTTTTTCTTTTCACTTAGCAGCTTCACTTTCGGTGAAGATTCAGAGAACTTCCCGCATCAGGATTACGTGGAACTCGTCTAATAAATCACCCATCATAAGTGAATATTACATAAGAGATGATGCTTGCGACTATATTTCAGTATTAATAGGCTAAATCTCCTAAGAGCAACAGGAACCGATTATGAGAAGATAAGGTTCAGCAAGCACAGCTGCTCTTTTCAGCTCACATGTGCAGGCTTCAGAATCTCCACACTAGTCTTTTTTTTTTTTTTTCTGGTAAAGCAGGTGAGATGAATGCGTGTTGTGGATTATCAGAGAAATGTCAGACAGCTTCTAGGAAACCTGCTAAATTTCCGTTTCCTGGTTGCCAAGCAGTAATCATGTTGCTCCCAACTGACCATCCACTCTGTGACTCACCCCTCCCGGCATACTGCTTTGATGCCTCATCTGATCACAAATCTGTAGTAACAGAAGCTGTGTTAGTGGGGGTAGTGGGAGAACCCTCTGCGTGTGAGTTTGGTTTTATGTGAGAGACACCCAGAAAACCCCTGTAGCAGAAGCTGCAGAATACTAAACACTGAAGGCATCTTTTTTTTTTTTTAGACGACACACTTGTTTTTGCCCCAGCTTTTATTCAAAATAAGGATCTAATAGTGAGTGGAGAGAAATCAGAGAGTGAATTTACAGATTTTTTGTTCCCGATTCTGACAGAACTAAAGGAGGAAGGAGGGATGATGCAGAGGAGGAAAGGGAAAGAGGAAAAGAGGAGAGGTGCGGAGGCGGAGAAGGGGAAAACCTGCAGTGCAACACAGTCTGAATTATTCATCGACGTCTGAGTGGGTCGCTGCAAATGAAGAGGAAGAGGGGAAGACTGAGAGGGAGGCAAAGAGAAAGGGGGAAAGAAGAGGATGGAATGAGGAGAGAAATAAAAAAAGAGGAAATAAGGAGACAGAAAGATGAGGAAGGGAGTTGCAAGGTTGGAGGGCAAACGGGATAATGGAGGGAGATGAAGAGAAAGGAAGATGGGAAAAGAGAAGAAAGGGAGAATACAAGAGGTGAAGGAGAGGAGAGATAGGAAAACAGAGGGAGGGATGGTGCAG
Organism: Atherinomorus stipes; assembly: GCA_023101725.1. Taxonomy (NCBI): domain Eukaryota; kingdom Metazoa; phylum Chordata; class Actinopteri; order Atheriniformes; family Atherinidae; genus Atherinomorus; species Atherinomorus stipes. Next base: position 322,199 of record JALJCO010007076.1, read on the forward strand.
TAGTCTGAACTCGGTGTTCCCGACACTCGAGTCACGTTTGCACTGTCTGCTTCCCTCCCTGGTGCACACACACTAACAAATACACACTGGCACAATCACACCTAGCATGCAGAATTACACAATTACACACTGCAGACCCACGCGTACACACACACGCACACACACCACACACTTTGGATATAATACACACACTGCAGCACAGCTGTACACTGTGCATCACAAGCAGACATCAGTACCAAACAGCTTCGCACACATCAAGCATCTTCAGAGTCAATGCAGACAGCTTCAAAAAAAGAAAGAAAAATGAAGGTAATATCAAAAGATCTCTCACACTTATACATGCACATCAGCAGAGCAAACGCACAATGGGTCTGCCATGAGATAAAGTGTTGTAAATAAAACAGAGGGGTCAAAAGATTAGAAAAAAAGGATGGACACAATTATTTATTAAAATTTGTCAAACAGAATTCATAAATTAAAGCTGGCATCAATAAATAAGCCTACGTGTGTCTGGAAAACAATACACATTGAAACATTTGAAAAACACAAACAAAGATGCGAAGGAAATTCTGGGCAAATCATTTACAAAGCAGTCCTTTCAAACATGCAGCAGCTGGAAGCTACAAGTGGGCCAAAGCTGCAAAGACGACACAAGAAAGAATGAGTTGAATCCAAAAAGGGAAAACTACTGTTCTGAGAGACCGTTCAAAGAAAAGGCAACGCTTGCATAGAAAAAAGTAGAGATGAGCTGGAGAAACAAGGATGCAGGAGGAAGGATGGAGAGGAGGTGGAGGAGTGAAAGTGATAGACAGCACTGCTGCAGTGTGAACTCTTTGTCCCTGACGCATCTCTCTTGCTCGCTCACACAAACACACACACACTCACCAAAATAGACATAGCATGCTAAGGGAATGTCATATGAATGCCAAGCACAAGGCCAGACAGCAAACTCCAGGCCTGCAGAAGCTCCTCTACACACAGCGTCACACATGCCAAATGCACTCAGTTATCAGAGCACACAGTTATCTGAGCCTTTCCTCTAATTTACATCCTACACTATACAGTTTATGGACCTTTTAGACAGAAAGAAACCATTTGTTGCATGATATCAATAGTCACTGAGAAAGTCTGGTCTTTGCTAAACAGTGGGGTCATTAGGTTTCCACATATACCAAAAACATATAATTACGACCACAATGTAAGCACAGGAGGGAGTCCGGTTTATTCACCAAAGAACATTTCTCCCATGATAGGTGGGGGTGTTCCACATCTCATCTAGAAAAGTCAACTGGAAAACCTGACACGGTGACATCATGGACCAAAAGAATGGAAAACAAAAAAACAAAAAACGTAGGTTGCAATGCATCAGTGAATCAGCACCACTTGGAGTTAAGAGCTGGACATCTTTAGAGGTTTGAACATTTGTTATACATTGTACATTTTCATTTTTCTATCCTTTGTACTTATTGTGTAGTTGCTCTCTGTTACTGACTGCTTCTTGTCCTGTTTCCTCTGTGTTGAAGCTCACGATCGCAACGATAGAATATACTCAGTACATGGGTCAGTTTGAGTCCCATCTAATTTACAGAATAACTGTATTGGATTATCATGTTAGTCTTTGAGAATTTCATATATTTTGAGAGCACAGTTTTAGTCAAAATAACACAATAATGTGATTTAAAATGACTGAATTGTAGATGTCATATCCCAGTTGTTTATAAGAAGAACTGAGCAACCTGTCTCTAATGCAGTATAACTAATGCTTATGCGGTGGAGGATTACCTGGAGGTGCGCTAATAAGAGCAGAAAGGCAAACTGCAGCTCTCTTTATGGGTTGATTTAATTTTAATTCATTTTAAACAAAAACACGCGGTCACATGATTAAAGACGCCACACTGGTTATTAAAAGTTTCTATATTGTAGTTGTACCAAATGGCTGCATTCAAAAGGTGAAAAAGCTGTTGTGTGAAAATAGAGATAACTAAATGCTTCTTTCTCACCACGTCAGTCAAATAAATATCAGCTATTGTTGCAGCTTCTGTGACACCTACAGACGCAAATTAGTTATCACCATAATTCCTGTCACATATTGTTTTACTGTTTTCTGGTCCACTGCAGAGATGTAGCACCTCTGATGTTTCCTAACTTTTTACTATTTTTCATATGGTATGTAATGTAATGTAGAAACTTCAAGATAATAATGACAATAATAAACAAGCATTTTTCCTATTTTATTGGCTTTTGCCTTGAAATTAAATTATTTTTGCATTGGTTTGTATTATTTAGTGAAGACAAGAAGATATCATTTTGAGGGTTGCATATACATGTACTAAAGATTACTATGCAATTGTTGCAACTTTTTAATCAAAACAATTTTTAAAAAAATAATACATCCACAGATCCTTTATGCTGCACGAAGGAGTGCAGAATAAAAGTATTAATTGTTCACAAAAAAATGTTATTGAATAGTTGTTTTATACATTTTGACAGGTCCAATATATTTAAATATTTACATCTAATTACCATGCCAACATCTACAATGAAGGATTCTGCACCATTAGCATTAGCTTAGGAGTTGCTAGCTCATTTGCCTTACTTTTCTCATATTCATGCGGACAAAAAAATCAAAGCAGGATGAGGGTGAAGCAAGGGGCAAACTCCGCTGTAGAATAGTGAGCCCACTTCCACGTTGCACAAAAATTTTTTCTTAATCTGCGAGGGGCTGGCTCCAAAACAGAGCAAATCCTCACAGACTCCAATTTTAAAAAGGCCAACTTCACAGCAGAAATAAACATGTTCACAGCCTGGTTCAAAGAAAATTTTTAGGTTTAATAGTTCAAGTTTACCTTCATCAAATGTGAGAGTGGGTGAATTTTTTTATAACTCATCAGTTTAGATGTTATCTAATCTTAAAATTGCACATAATTATGGGCGTGTCCCTTTGATTGACATGCGGCAGACTGGAAGCCGACCTGCTGGCCGGTGGCTAACTATTAGCTCCTTGTTTGCTCTCGGTAAGGTCTCAGTCTGCAGCAAAGTAGCAAGTTGGGGGTTTTTAGTCAGCTAACAGCAAGCCCAAACATTGTGTTACCTTTATCCTGCCGCTTGGGAGGCTAGTCTTCATTAGCTCTGTTAGTTTTGAGTTAGCTCGCTTTGCATTTAGCACAGAGTACGTTGGCTGTCAATCATTTGCCCTTTGCGGCCTTGCCTTTGCCCATTTTAGTATTTTTCGGGAGTGAGGACACGTGACACACCCAACTGGCTTCACTTTGCTCTATTCAGATGTAACTGGATACTAACGGTTAAAGCACTTTGAATTGTTCTGTACATGAAATGTGCTATACAAATAAACTTGACTTGACTTGCGTCTTAAGGGTATTGACAGTCTATGGGGTGAAGGTAGCAAAGGGGAATCAAAAGCCCTGTGGAGGTTGCCACTTTCCTCTTGGAAATGCAAGTTAAACATTTGCTAAAACGGTTAGCCAGTTTTGTAACGTTAGCGTGAATGCGCCACCTACAGGAGGGGGAGAAATTAAACTTGTACCTTTCACCTTTAATCAAATACAAAATTTGTTCCTCCTTCCTTTAAGGCAATACTCTCTCAAAACCACTCTTTTGTTGGAGTTTCAGCTCTTAGTTTTAGTGTATACCCTATAAGACACCACACTGGTTGTTAGAAGGTAGGCCTTCGTGGAGCCACTTGGATTTTTTTTTTTTTTTTTTTTTTTTTTTCCTTGTTCGATAAGACTAAAAATGTTTCAGCTCAGCTCCTTCAAACCCGGAAGAGATCTGCTGGTGTACAACGTAGTGTATAAAGCCATGCCACACATTCCCAGTCAGATTAGAATCTGAACTTTGACAAGGTCCTTACAAGATATTTAAATGTAGCTCAAAACACCCTGGCATTGCTCAGCACCTGAAAGGCACCTCTGTCAGTCTCAATCCTCTGGTATATTCTGCCTAATGTAGAAAATGGACGGATGAACACAGACTTTCCAACTAGAAGACGTTGAGACAAAACCAACCAGCTGCAAAGCATTTTTGAGTAAGTAAATTTAAAAAAAAATTATTGCATACTGCACTTGCCAACTCTCCCGATTTTTAAAGTTAGACACCCCTGACCTAACTCAGGCAGGGGTATACCTAAATCTCAGCTGAGCAACACATTTACAATCGCTACCAAATTTGCTTCTTTAAACAAATACATTGAAATTACATTTAAGAGAGAAATGTCATTGGTCCAAAGATAATTTAATATTCACTCTGCACCCGAACATGCCACCTCCTCTTCAGTAGTGCCTTACAACCTGCCGAACTGATGGCATTTTACTGTTGTGGTGGGAACCCCCCCCCCCCCCCTTTTTTTTCCGTTTTCCCATCCTTTACTCTTTCATTTTCATTGCCCTCAGCAACAATCCCTTCTTTCATGCCTACTTGTTTTCCTTCCCAGGCTGTCTATTCAAATAAGAATTCACATTTGAATGGGCTGGCTTGTTAGGCAAAGGTTGCATAAAAGAATAAATAATGCTCTTAATTACAGAAAGAAAATCATGAGTGAATCTGTGATCTGTGTTTGTGTGTGTGTGTGCGGGGAGGGGGGGCATGTGAACTTGATGCTTAAAGTAATAATATTATGCTTACTTGAAAGAAGACTTTAATTCTGTAAATGACATGAAGATAAAAGACACAAACCAGTGGATCTGGCTTTTGATGTACACTATAAAAGCCCATATACAGTATATACAGCCCTAAGGCCAGATGATATACAAATTAAATGAGAGCATCTCTGTATAAAATCACTTGAATGTCAGAATATTCAAACACACTAATACTTTTAAGTTTAAGAGAAGGGTCTTTGAGCTTTTTGAATTTTACAAAAGTAACAGTTTTGATTTGCCTTATTCGAAATACAAGCATTACAGGGTCTCTGTATCTGCATCCTGTAGACATTTTTCCTGCTAGATGGATTATGTTGCGCTCTCTCTGAAATATCTCAGAGGTGTTGACATGGAAGTCCTATGACCATGTCACGGTTTGGGCTTGTCCTACTTTTCCTATTCTTCTCATCTTCTGAAAACTACAGTAATAGTCGCAATTTCAGTTGATAATTAGAAGCAATATCATCTCCCCAACACCTTTTGCACTAAGTCCACTTTCTCACTGAAAATAGCAGGTCCACATGGGTTTTTCAAATCCAGGTGACCTCATAGATTTTTTCTTTGTCTTGGCAAAAAAAAGGGGCCCCGGGAGAGGCCCGGGGGATGAAAGATAGGAACAGAAACAGGGAGTTTTATGAAAGAGGACAGGCGATACTTGCAAGAATCTCCTCCGATGATAGCTCATAGATTTCTTTGTCTTGCCAGTGCTGTGCCATGATGATCAAAAGCAAGCAGAGTTGTTTCGGTCAGGTTTTGGTATGAGACGCAACTGGCGTAATGTTATGGTATAGGCATGTAACGTCCAATGTCATCATGTAAATTCATAGTCTGCTGTTCTCACTGCATGCGGATCAAAGCCGAGCACTCGCTTGCAAGTTGTTTGACATAGGTCGATGACGGGTCATTCAGCCTTTTCCACTGCCACTAAATGCTGGGTTTGCAGGTTTAAATGGTTTTTTTGGCCAGTGGGAAAGAGATATAAGGCAGTCCTGTATCACTGTACTCCCACCCCCATGCTTTACTGTAGGACATTCACTGTGTTAGTTCTGTCAAGCCAAGTCAACACGACCTTCTTGGGTAAATTTTGTATTTCTGGTTTAAAGGCCAAGTTTGTTTTGTTTTGTTTTTTTTGTTTTTTTTTGTCGTTGTTTTGTTTGTTTGTCGGGGGTCAGGGGTTGGGAGGGTCCTTTTTTGTCCACTCTATGTAGTTCAAAGAAATTTATGTCTTTTTAGTCCTTTTTCAACATCAGAATAGGTTTTGCTTTTCTGATGAGCAATACCTGAACACTTCTGAATCACTGTTGCAATTTTTTATTGCCTTTTGGTTGGTCCCCAATCTTTCTATAACTTTTCTATTTGTGAGGATGTATATAGAGAAAAAAAAAAATCAATCCTTGCAATTTTTGTCCATGTGCAGCCATGATACAAGCAAACACAGCTGATGTGTCAGAATCTAAAAGAGGTTTTGATGTGTGTTTAAAAGGTACACTCATGTAATTCGGCAATATGAAAATAGCAAAAGCACTTGGTTTTATTTAAGTTATTATACGTTTCCATATCAGTAATCACACTTTAAGAATTACTTCAGTTCGATAAGATATCAACCAGAAAAGTGTAGATAGATTTACTGATATCAGTTGTTGAAGTTGATGAGATTTTGTTTGGTGATCACACTCGGATGTATAATCTCAGTAGAGATGAGAAAAAGAAAGGTGATAGAATAAGACCTCTTTAGAGCTCAGATATTTGCCGTGGATAAGCAGACTGGATGTGGCAAATGCTCCTGATGTAGCTCCTCTAGAATCAGAAAGGTGCAGATGAGAAGGGAGGACCCGGGACGGAAAATTGCAAAACATAAGACAGTTTTAAAGAGCAAGAGTCAGGCTGACTGAGCCAGAAGGTAAGAAGACTATCAAATCAATAAGGAGAGAATTAAGAACGACATAAGTTAAACAGTGTGGAGAAAATTAAGTTGACAAGTCAGAAGAATGTAAAGTCCATGCATCAGAGAATGAGAGGGAACTTTTCCTTACTGAACGTATACGTTGTCCTCAAAATTATTCTTACCCTCACATTCAATAAGAAAAAAAAAAAATCAGCTGTCAGTGAAATAAGATGAAATTGGACAAAGTAAAATTGAATATTTTTTTTATGGAAATCATAACATTGATTTTGAATTGTGTGTTAACAGAAATATTAAAAACACACAAACAAAAAACAAAACAAGTAAACAAGCATGATGGGGCTACTGAACAAAAATTTTGTTAAACACCACTTTTGAGGCAATCACTGCAATCATGTGTTTTCTGTAACATTCAATAAGACTTCTGCACCTCTTGACAAGTGTTTTGGTCCACTGCTCATGAGCAACATGCTCTAATTGGTCTGGGATTGTTTTATTTGTTTGTTGTTTTATGGGGGGAGTGAGGGGGGTTGTCTGTTTTTACATTCTTCTTTACAATTACAATTCAAAAGCAATATTTTATTTCACTAAATTCGGGGAATTTTTGTCATTTGTTACTCATCACTTTTTCAAAGTTTCTTGTTATTGGAATAACTATTACTGTATGGATTCAGCATTTCCTTTAATGGGAGAGTATGAATAATTTTTATTTATTTTTTTTTAAGGGGGAAAGGCTATTCCATTATAAGAGGGGTTTGGGGGGGGGGGTAAGCCTTCAAACATTAATCTTTTAAAAGGGGTTCCCTTTTACTTAAATATTTCCGGGTCTTCTATAAAAAAAGAAAAAAGAGAAGAATCCTAAAATAAAATTTTGAAACCCAAAAAGGGGAAATATTTTAGGGGGGTTGGAATAGAGGCGACTGCCAATAAAAGGAAAAAAATAAAGAGAAAAAAAAAAAATAACGATTTTATACTTTTTTTTTTCGTGGGCGGGCCCCCCCCCCCACCCGCCCCCCCCCTTTGAGGACTGTACACAAGCTTAATTCTAATATTGTCATAATACTTCCACTGAAGCTGAATGTTTCCAATATGAACACATTACATCTGCTCTGTGAGGTGAATAAAAATTGTGACACATCTAACAGGCTGCAAATATGTAACACTTTATGTAGTACAGAGCTCGGTTTAATGGAAGGAATCAAAAGAAAGAATGTAAATAAATAACCTAAGTATGCTTTCAAAATGAGAATGCACATTTGACCTTTTGACATGCGTAAAGATCAAATAGCTGCATATGAATCTCCACTGATGGTTGGTTGAGTCCATTAGCTCAACCAGGTTTGAAGTCCATATAAGGCCATCTTAATATGCTATGTCTAAATCTAAGTCATTTCAGTTAAGACTTTGATCCATCCATATGAGCCAACACTAATCCAAACACTGTGGTAGCCACAGTATAGCGTGACTGAATCGTATTACACTAGACAGCCCCTGCGGTGCATGCATATCTGTGTATGTGCGTGTCACACAATGCACGCACTGAATGTACATGTATGGCAATTACATGTATCAAACTGTATCCTTGTGTTGCCAGTGTCATTGAATGTGTGATGCCCATAAATTGTGCATGTTTGTGCACGTGCACGTGGATAGGCTTCTTTCCAGCATGTGTGGAGCTCAAGCCTATTACAGCAGATGACTCCTGTGGTGTAGCTGGCAGGCAGTGAGATATGACTGTCCATCTCTGCTCTTCCTCCTACCGAGTAGACCAGCCACAGTCTGTCACTTGGAGGCAGTGGATGATTCTCAACTATTGGTCTGCCACATCATGGAGGACAACGCTGTTCATCAGCGGCCACATACAGGGAGACAGTTTCTATAGCCTCTAAGTTACGTATAGATTTGCCTTCAACACCAAAGACACAGATAAAGCCCTGGTAAAATAAATGAATTACGTCGTCACATGAACGCGAATCACATGAATTGGGAAATGCGTGCACTATAAGTAAGAGAACTTTGAGAACTGGATGGGAGAGCATGATGAATTCGTCTGAAAGGAGAGACTACACATAGGCTAGACAAGACATCCATAGTTCTTCTGCTTATCTGTAAGATGTTTAGGTTTTTCTAACCACCCCCCACCTCCACCCCCAAGAAGAAGAGGAAGAGAAGTGGAAAAAAGAGAGGGCTATGCTAGCAGTTAGCTATCCTTCTAGCCTCAATGGCAATCTAAAAACAACTGGCTCCGTAGCCTCATATTTACAGTTATCACTCTTCTCTAATCTGTCTTCATTTCCCAAACTTTCCCTAAAGGTACTACAGCCGTAATAAAATGTGTCAGCTGGGATCAAGAATGATTACCATTAGGACAATTTTTTAGCTGTGGGTGGTTTACATGACCGGCGTTTTCCATTAAGTAAGCATAAAAGGCGTGTGCAGACTGGTTTCTGACAAAATATGCACAGCTTCTTTCCTTTTGAATCATAAAACTAGAGATCTTTTTTTACAAGTCGATAACTTTTATGGTGCTCCAGCATAATTTCAGCTTTTTCCCCCCAGGAAGTAAGGTGAACGGGTTTGCGTGCAGTTCTCCCAAAAAACCCAACAGTCCCTCTCTCCTTGGCAATAACAGTGCTTAAGTCAACTGCTGATACGTTGAAAGCTTGCTTGAATTGGAAGAGATGACCTCAGCCGACTTCACTTCAGAAAATAAGAAGCGTGAAAAACAATAAAGAGCAAAATAGCAGGGGTTGGATGGCTGAAATGATTTTTTTTTTCAGTTTCTCTCCACCAGAAAACAATTCTTTGCCCACTATGATTACCCTCCATCCCCTAAAATAGCCATCCACCTCTTCTTCATCTCATTTGTAGTCATTCTTGATCTGTAGATGCAGCTGCAGGAAGAAGCTGGTTAGGGTGTGAAGGGTTGTGTCATAATAAGAGAGAACCCAATATATCATCAATCTTTCTGGCTGTACCAAAAGGTTTTGAACTGAAATGGTAAACAACACAACTGAATACAACATATGTATCAGTTTTGCAGAATGGGAAATGTTTGCCATTTATTTTGCTTTGGATACAGTACTTTAAAATAATAGACCTGATTGTATCATTTTGATGTCTTCTTCTGTTTTTAATTTCCTATGCATGAAGGAGTAGTGAGGCATGGATTGAGTCTTTTCAAATGTCTTGTATGACATCGCTTGTTATTGGACCCCATCAATACCATGTCCGGAATTGCCTGAGCTGTGACAAAAGCCAGCATTTTGTTTTGTGGGAAGCTGCTTCTTTCCACTAGTTGAAAGAATAATTTTAGGGAGGAAATTCAATCTTTGGGTCAAATCAGTGGTGCAGTGATTGACCTTGCAGAAAACCTCCTGGCCTGAATCTTGACCTTTTTGTTTGTATGCATTAGCTCCCCTTTTATAGTAGGTTGGCTTGAGATTCTAAATTGGCCATAGATGTTAAGAGCATCAAGAGAGTGTCTGTGTACTGGTCCTGTGATGGAGTGGCAAACTGTTCAAGTGTACCCCTCTTCTTGTCCTAATGGCAGCTGGAATAGGTTTCAGCCTCTTGAACTCTGAATGGAGGAAAGTGGCTATTGAGGATGGATAGGTAAAAGGAAATCCAGCCACCTTATTTGATGCTCTCTAACATGTCAATGATTTTAACCTTGCTTGTTCACTTTATATCCTGCCCCTAAAAACACACAGACGCTCACACAAATAAACATTTACATGCCCAGAACTAGCAGCAATGAAATGTCAACCACTGTCAATATACTGTTCAAAGTTGGATAAGGTTACCGCCACCCCCATTTGCATGCACACATGAAAATGTGCAATTAGAATAGTTTTAAATTCATGAAAGTAATAAATTACCTGTAAGTTTAGTAACTGGTCTGCTCATTCTCTAGAGGTTCAAGGTTGTTTCTAACATGTACTTCAACAGTAATAGTCCCAGGGCACTAGGATAAAGTGGCTATTATGGGTCCAAAGGTATTGTTGTTTTAGAATATAAGCACCAAGATGCTACTGTGGGTTTAAAGCAGGGCACAGTTGTTTTCAGTCAATCTTCTACTAGGCTAAAGGTCAACCAAACTGTCTTTCCATCCCATAATGCATCCCTCCATCCCATCTATCTGTTAATCACTTTTTGTCTTTTGCTATCCTTCCCAATATTTTTCATTCCCCTTTTTTTTCTATGCGGCCTTCTAGTAACCTCAGAGAATGAGAACGTTGGCATCAAGGGGCAAACTCCGCCTCAGAACAGTGAAGCTCTCTTCCGCATTGTATTTAGTGTAATCCTCCCTTCATCCGCTAGGGCTGGCTCCAAGAGCGAGCAAATCCCCATAGACTCCCATGTTAAAAACGCCGACTTCACAGCAGAAATAAACAGGTTTACAGCCTGGTTCAAAAAATCATTTTAGGTTTATTAGGTCACGTTTACCTTCGTGTCAACTGTGAGGGGGGTGAATTTTTTTATAACTCATTCGTTTAGATGTTATTTATTCTTCAAATTACACATAATTAAGGGCGTATCCTTATGATTGACATGCGGCAGACCGGAAGCTCCGCCTGCCGACCGGAGGCTCCTAGTTAGCTCCTTCTTTGCTCTTAATAAGGTCTCAGTTTGTTACAGAGTCGCACAACGGCGGTGTTTAGTCAGCGAATTGCAAGTCTAAGCATGTCTTACCTTAACCATGCCGCTTAGGGGGCTTATCTTTGTTAGCTCCTCTTAGTTTCGTGTTAGCTCAGTTAGCGTTTAGCCCACAGTACGTCAGCTGTCAATCATTTGTCCCGCGGCCGCGCTGTGCCCATTTTAGGATTTTCCTGGAGTGACGACGTACGTGACACGGCAAGATGGCGACGGTAAGACACGCCCAACTGGCTTCACATTTCTCTATTCAGAAGAGACCGGAAGCTACGTCCAGTAATTATATACAGTCTATGGTTGGCATTCAGTGATGTTTTACAGCTCACTCCCACTGTGTTAATAGGACCTTACACCTTGGTCAAGGCTCAGTTTGTGTGCATATTGTGTATATGTTTAAAGGTGGGGGGTTAGCCACAAATATGACCTATTATCTGTGAGCTTGTCTAAATCTATTGAATATTCTCACTCACATGCGATTCCTCTGATGAGTGTAAATGATGCATATGTGTGTTTGAGAATCATTTCATGTAAGTATTGATTAGATGACTGTGAAGTATAAACACAGTGGTGCAGCTGCATAATGCATGGATCAAGTCAATAGCTGTGTGTACATTTATGTATCAATGTGAGTATATGCCTTGATGAGTAAATACATGTGAGCATGAATGCAAATATCTCAAAACATACATGCTAAATGTGTGTCTGTTTACTGTTTATTTATATATTTGACACTGCAGGTGTCTGTGCAAAGCATTTCCAATGTGGCAGCTGTGTCAGAGTATTGAATACAAATACCCCCTCATCCATCAATTAAACACTCAGGGAGAAGTGTGCGTGTGTTAGTTTTGTTTGTGTTTCTGCCAGTCAGCTAGACTGGCAGCTACCCCTCTGTATGCTTGTCTATATATCAGTAATGCTTAAGCTTATTAATAGTCATAACATATGCATGAACATAGATTTATCAGGCTTTTTTTGTTGTTTTTTATGGAATGTAAATTATGTAGCTCTTTTCACATAGCCCAGAATATAGCCAGTTTTAGTTTTTCAAACAAGGTAATGGTTTGCAAAATGATAGATTCTATAGCTTATGACCCTTTATCTCCCCTCCTGGACTCACAGATCTACAGTTTAAAGGAGTCGTATTGTGCTTTTCAAACGTTCCAAAAAAAGTTGTGAAGACGTCAACTTTTTTCTGAGAAAATACACTTCTAGTAGAGCTACTGACATAAAAATTTCACCAGATGTCGTTAACAACCCAAATAATGCACATATACAAAGAAATCTGAACATTTATGTCCGGACTGGCGGGGATTTCTGAAAATTTTCTTCGCTTCAGTTTGCTGCAGTAACCACAGCGGATCAAACGGTCTGGTTAAACCACCATAGATAAAACAACCGCTTGCTCCCCAGTACAACCACTGATCAATGAAAAAGCAGGAAGAAGAAGAAACCGGACTCTGTGATTAAAGTGGAAATCTTTCTGCTTCTTCTTATTAGGCTACTCCATCTCTGTCTACACATTTTCTAGTTGTTTTTCATTGTTGCTTTGACTTTGGCTTCTTCAAACACGCACTGTTTGCTTTGTTTTCCCTCCTACCAAAATGATAATCTTCCTTCTACTTCTTCTTGATGCTTTATTGCGGTTGACAATCATCGCTTCCTTTAGGTGCACCAAATGTCTATGCACTGTCCGATAGTCCATTTGCAAGTGAACCAGGATCCCCGGCTTTGGGGCGGACCAGAGTGCGGTTGGTGTTCAGACTGCACCAAATGAAGCGGACTATCCGTGGAAGTGGACCGCGGTCCATTTACAGCGGACCAGAGTGTGAACACACTGGATGTACTATACAGCTGTTTCAAAATTCCCTCATTAAATGCCATCAAGTTGACTATGTGACATAGGATGGAGAAGCCAAATGCAGGACACAGCCAGGTAATATGCAAAGGGGAGAGATTTATTAAACACAGCGGGGGTCAAACCAGATAATCTGCCTGTAAAGCAGTGCTCAGAGGAAAGGGCTCAGCAGGGGCAAAGTTCAATAGCAGGGCAAGACGCAAACATCTGGGAGCAAACACCTCTGGACAGATGTAAAAGCCTGGAAAAATCATAAATGTGACAAAAACTGGAACTTTGGTTAAGAGGGAATAGATAGCCTCTTGAGAGATGACTGAATCCTTGTGGGCTTGCATATTTAATTTTAGATCTGGAAGGACTTAACCCAGAAACCTGTCAGCCAGAGTGTATACTGTTTTATCATGCTCTCTACTTTCGTGTGTAACATACAGTTGACCTCAAAATGACTCACATCCTCCAATTAAAGAAAATGCTGAATTCACAATAGCAATTCAAGAAACTAAAAAAAAAGTAAAAATGCATTTTAAAAAATGACTAAATTATAATTAAGTGAAATAAAATATTGTTTTTGAATTGTAGTTGAAAAGACTGATTTAAAAAAACAAATAAATGAAACTGTCCTCGACAAATAAGAGCACTTTGTTCATAAACAGCGGACCAAAATACCTGTCAACAGATGCAGAGGTTTTATTGAACATTACAGAAAACACTTGATTGTAGTGATTGCCTCAAAGGGTCCCATCATGCTTGTTTACTTGTTTTATTTTTGTTGTTGTTTGTTTCTAACATTTATGTTAAACCACAATTCAAAATCAATGTTACAATTTTCATAAAATGTGTATGTATTGTTACTTTTTCAAATTGACAGCTGTTTTTTTTCCATATCTATTGGAAGGGCATGAATCATGGGAGGATTCATGTAGTTTTTTATGCAAAGTCCACATCTGAGAAATTCTCTCTCATGGAAGAGGTCAGTGCTGAACTCTTTGAAGTATCTTGTTGGCAAACCAGATTTTTCTCACATTACTTGTCTATATGAAAATATAACATACAGTTGTGTTAAGAAGTGTTTGCCCCCTTCCCGATTTCTTATTTTTTTGCATGTTTGTCACACTTAAATGTTTCAGGTCATCAAACAAATGTAAATGTGAGACAAAGATAACACAAGCAAACATAAAATGCAGTTTTTAAATGAAGATTTTTATTCTTAAGGGGGAAAAAAATCCAAACCCACATGGCCCTGTGTGAAAAAGTGATTGCCCCCTAGAGAAATTGAACTTTCCAAATATGTGATATAGTCAATTTATGTTTTAATGCAATCACTTTTTCACACAGGGCCATGTGGGTTTGAATTTTTTTCTCCCTTACTAATAAAAATCTTCATTTAAAAACTGCATTTTGTGTTTACTTGTTTTATATTTGTCTCACCTTTAAATTTGTTTGATGATCTGAAACATATAAATGTGACAAACATGCAAAAAAATAAGAAATCAGGAAGGGGGCAAACACTTTTTCACACAACTGTATTTCCATAAAGCCAACCTGGTAGCCTTCAACACATTGACACCAAACAATAGCTTTTAGTTTCCAGCTAAGCACAGTTCAATTTAAGATACTGTATCATGAGCAACATATTTATGTCCTTTAATTTAATTTGATATGATAAACCTAGAAATATGATTTCATCCTTTTCTGAAGAAAAGAGAAAACTTTTCTTTTGAAAGGGTTGCTTTAGCTGACATTGGTTCAAAGTCAGGCCTTACAGTGAACTCAATCACATCCATAACCTACTGTACCACCAACTTGATTGCAATCTCTTTACTTTTCATGTCAAACTACTTGACTACTATGAGTTTGTTTTTAGAAATATCCCGATCATTCAGAGGAGACATGAATCAAAACTGACGGGGGAATAACAGTAACAAAATACACTATTTTTGTCAAGGCATGGAAACTGTACTCTAAAAGACCCCTAATCAAAACAAACCACACAAAATATTACAGCACAAAATGTTCTGCCTGAGCTGGTACGATAAGAGTGACAGTATTCTTTTGTCAACAGCAACACCTGCAAAACAATACAGGTAATTGTCCACGTTTTAGTCAAGCACATATGGTTCCATTTACTTGTGTATTATTCTCCAATTTATTTCAAATCAAGCATTTGCACCATTTCCAAGAGGTAAACAATTGCACTTTGATGAAGAGAACACTGTGTTCATGTTCCCCAGATCACAACAGCTGTAAACAAACGTGAGAGCAGACCAGCAAGGTAAGAGAAGGGGGGGGGGGGGGGAGCACAGTGCTTAAACAGTTTTTGATATGATAACCATATGACTAATGAACCAAGCAAGAAAACAGACGGACTAACAATTAAACGCATGCTGATTGTTGTCTTTAAGTTATTGGAACATACTAAGCAGACTCATGCATGTGATCCAGTGGAGTGCACTGAAATTTTGCATGTGTACATCATTCCATTTAGAACGTGCATTAAATCAAGTCTGTTGCCGTGGACATTTGCTGACATTGTCTTCTGTTTGTGTGCTTCTAGCATGTGTGCTCTGCATGACTGCTTTACAATGTGTGAGCCTGAGAGTGTGTAAGTCCTCGTTTGTGCGAAGAGGATAACTGCATGCAGATTGCTTGTGTGCAGTGTGTGTGCATGCCAGTCTGTGGCACCTCACGTGGAGGTTTGAATGCCCTCCGGCTACCCAACAGCACAGTGTGCCAATACGGATTCAATATCAGTGCCAAGTTCCACACTCTACACCACTCACCTCACTCCACCCCAGTTGCTTTGTTACCTCCAGTTTTGGTTATTTGAAATGCTTTTTTCTAAATTTTGCCTGGCAATTGGTTGTTGGGTGCAATCTGCAAAGTTTCCAAAAGGATTTCACAGTTTATGGCTTCCATAAAATTATACTTAGCAACAGTACATTATGTTCATATTTTCTTTTTAAGATACTGTGCCATATCTACAACATTTTTGATTCTGTAGGAAAGGTGACATCATGAATCCCATGATGTTTTCTCATTAATGTCTTTTTTTTTCTCGGCAGACAGACTACTTTTCACACCTGTGCATTCAGAGACTGGCATGGACGTCTACAATATTACAGAGATTGGCCTACTTTGCATGTTCAGACAAGCTTGCATACTTTTGTACCATTCTCTGCATGGTAGTTTGCAAACAGTCTGGCAGCAAAAAAAAAAAAGGTTGGGATCTGCACCTTCTGAACAATCAATGTCTTTGGACTTCTATGCATCTATGAGCACTGTGGACTGCAGGTGTTGATGATAACTCTTGGAAATTGAAAATGGACTAAGTGGCATTTGCACATTTGTCTGATGATGCCAGGCAATGTGACATGAGAGGATAGACGACTCGTGAAATTGCCATTTCAAACTTGTTACATGCTCGTTCAAGCACTTTCTGTGTCGGTTTTCAACACACAAGGTACCTTTTTACTGTCATCTTTTGATGCCCAAGGAACTGCTCTGCAGCTGCATGTTGACAGTTACTGTATCTTTCCGCCAGCTCAGACATTGGCCTTGCCAAGAAAAATATAGGAATTACAACCAGCAAGCCAGCAAACACTTAATATTAATACACATAGTAGTAAACAATGCAGTCATTTTTCAGTCAACCTTTAAAACTTACTTGACAATCATGTAACCTAAATCATTTTTTCTTCTTAGTCTCCGCCTATTGCTATTCAGCAGGTATCCTCATTGTAGTCTGCACACATGAAACACAATGAAGTCAAGTTCACTATACGCCTGTTGCAGGGTTGCTTTGCAATGAACTTATTAGACAGCCAGATAATACAGCTTGTTCTCAAGCTGCTGGAACTGCACAGTTTTAATAATGTAGCTGTTACTAGCTAAGGATATCCTGTACAGAAGTGACTTTAACAGGGTATACTGACAAAGCTGATGCAAAGGGCTCCTAAGCAATAAACTGTTCAATAAACCTAAACAGAGCAACCTGTTCTTACTCACGCAGCAACATGACCCAATATATGGCCAGCTTAGCTTTGCATACTGAAGATTTTCATTTTTTTTTTTTTTTTGAGGGGGGGGGGGGTGTTGGTAAATCTTGGCAAAGGATTTGGACTTTTGCAACTTCCAAATCAAGCTCATTTAATTTCAAACGCTTATACAAAGGCCAGCTGTTAATTTATAGAACTTGTTGCTCTGCCGTAATTGTAATAGCCGAGCTTTGCCCAGAAAGAACTGTGGGAGAAAAAGGAGCCCAAATGCATTGCAAGACCGACTCAAAAACCCTCTCAGACGTCTCAAATGTTATTTTCCACTTATAGTAGAAGTGAAAATGGGCTGTGATGAAAATGCAATGCTTCAGAGAATGTGTACACACTTGATGATTCTTTCCTTTATGTGTATGAGTGGATGCTGGCTGTTATCCTACAGTGTTGTAAAATATTTCTTCAGTAGATTTTCACCAGTCTGTTCCCAGAACAGCCACCCTACTTTCAGCCAGAATTATTTGTTGTTAATTCTACTATTATGATCTTCTCATCTTCTCCCACAAGCCTCCCCCTCTTATGGTCAACAGCTGAGGCCCCAGGGTGTGCGTACGTGTGTGAGAGTTAAGATGAGGAGCAACATGTGACAGAAACTCCACGCGCACACGAGAGGAATCAGGTGACGCTGAGGCCGGATCAAAACAATAACAGACACGCATGGGTGTGTGTGCTCGCCCCTCACACACAAATATACCACCTCCCTGCTCTTTTCCTGGAAAACACGGTCCTTCACACGCAGCTGTCAAAAGCCAGCCTCTTGCAAGGTTTCCTTTCTTTTATTTCCTTAGAGATCCACTTGTTCTACCCTGATCACTTTTATAATAAAAACTTTAGAAACTCTGCAGAAATAGACATAATCATTTCAGATTATGAGAGTATGGGAAAGACTTTATGTTGTAATACTTACATTTCTTAATATTAATATGTTTCTCACTGAAAGAGAAAAATATAAATGTATATACATATATATAAATATATATATATATATATATATATATATATATTTAATCTAATTCATCAAACACCTGTATTATGGAGGAGTTAAAAGTGTAATTTAGACAATTCATACTGCATTATACGGATCATTTATGTGTGATCTGAATCATAAGTGAGCTACTGTAGCTGCTGATCAGACTGCCAAGGTGGCCACCTTTGGCCACTACTCAGTTCACAATGCATCCAACCTCATTTTTCCCTCCTACAGGTTGTAAGCCTACATGGAGGTGGTAACCTGCAGCCTTTTCACACTGAGCTTTGCCAGGAAGCTATTCTTCCAAGCCTGGCTCCAGGAAGCCTGGCTGCAGATTCCCTCTTCTGGGCAAGATGTCTAAACCATCTTGGTGCTCTTTGAATAACTCTTAAGGCCAGTTCATACCAGGTCCATGTGAAACGCATTCCAGCTGCGGCACGGTTTCATTCTGACTACTGCAGCATGTCAATTCACACTGGGAATGTGGCAGCTGCAGTCTGTGCAGCTGGATCCCTAAGATAAAATCATAGGAGAATTGCAGGATCACACGATAACAACCATGATAAGGAGGGCTGGATAAACGTCCAGTGGTCCATGGTTTTAAAAAGAATACATAAGACCCCCTGACCTGACTTCTAACCTGGTGTCACTGGTGAAGACGTACTGTTAACATAGTTCAGATGATCGCAAATCTTCAGAGGGCTTTTATTTAAAAATTTACTGAATGCTTTACACTGCTCCCATATCTGGTTTCCTTTCTGATCCTATTTGAACTACAGAACTTGATGCATTCTGGGAGTGTGCTGCGTCAAAACTAGACCCAACATCTATATTTAGCGGAGAGCCGCAGCGGGACGTATCTGGGACAGATCTGGAATGCATCTGACATGTGCCCAGTGTGAACTAAACCATTGACCAAACGGCCACAATTAGCTCCAGAAGCCACACCGTGCACAGACCCAGTTTGGATGGTCTTTATGCACAACTCTACTACTTCCTGAACTTACAGTAAGTCAGCTTCTTTGTCTCCTGTCTTTCATTACTGGACAAACTGATTAATCCAGGTGCGTCTGGCCATTGTCATCATGGTTACTGAGGTCAGGGACACCTGGATCAATCAAATCATCCAATAATGAAAAACAGGAGACAAAGGAGCTGGCTTAAGTTCAGGAAGTAATGGAGTTGTGCATAAAGCCCATTGGCCTTTAGTCTGACCCTTCCCCTTTCTTGGGAAACCTGACAAGGACACAATACCCCAAACAACACAGCCTGCACATTCATTAAAGTACTCAAACCTCCTACCAGATGGAGGACGCTCCAGGAAAGACCCAGGACAACCTCGAGGAACTACTTTTCTTGACATACCTGAGATTTCCCCAAATGAGCTGGAGGAATTTGAGGAGTAGAGGAAATTCTGGGCCCCGAAGCTGTCTAGGGAAATTCTGGGCTTCCCTGTCCCTGCTGCTCAAATCAAATTTGATGTGATTTGATGTGATTTTAAAGAAGTGGTATTACAGAAGGGCTGTGCAGACCAAAGGCCTTTGCCAAGTTCATTCCCATGTTTGTCTCATCTCGTGTTTGGATGCTGAGGACTATGATTTTTTTTAAAGATATTATACTCGGTACGAAAATGAAGAAGGTATCTGATTTTCATGGGGTGTTTTCTGTCATTTGTCTTTTTGTTCTGTTGTTTTTTACATGTGTAAATGGTCGTATTGAGAGATTGCATTCAACTTTGAGTAATAAAAGGAAAATAAGATGTTTATATTACAACTGTTATTGGTATTATAAATTATACTGGCATCACTAGTTATTGCATAGTAATGTCATAATTATTTTTGTTATTGTTCTAATAATAATTGCTATGTTACCATATTATGGCTATTTTTTATTATTAGTAATACTACATTCATCAGAGTAATACTAGGAAATAGTTAAGTAATAGCAAGTGAACAGGGTGTCATTATTATCATTATTATTATTATTATTATTATTATTATTATTGCCATTGGTATTGGTAGTAGTAGTAGTAATATTGATATCGCTAGTTTTTGCATAGTAATGTCATTGTAATTGTTATTAATGTTATAATAACTGCTGTTGTTAACATATTACTACTAAAGTTATGACATTAATTGGAAGCTAAGTAACTGAATGATATTGATTGGATAAAAAGGGGTGGGATATTATAAGTTTATACTTCTTCCCACTCCCTTTCGGATGTGTTTATTGAAAACTATGTGTATAGTTGGTTTATTTTGTTAACTTTTCTTTCTTTTTTTAATGTTTTCATCATTGTTAGTTCATTAATGTATGATCATCTTTGGTTATTACATGTCTCGAAATAAATTACCTACCTACCTACCTACCTACCTACCTACCTACATACAGATAAAATGAACTTAACTTTGATCTTTGAATACAGCTTAAACACAAATCACATAATGAGTGCACTCATTTAACTCCAAACTTGAATTCATAACCACTGGTAACATTCAACACATTTATTGCTCCATAGATCAGTTTTTCGCAAAGATTGAATATCCTCTAATAGAGTGAAATTCTCATGTGCCCTTTGTCTAAAAGCCTCGGTTTATCTGACTTCAATACCCCTGGTTGCATCTGAAGAAATCACCCATTCCTAATAGGATTATGAGGACACCGGCCCAACCACAGATCAGTCCTGAGAGGGTTGGATTGGCTTTGGCTTATCCCTGACTAAGACAAAGGCTACAGATGGCTCCTTTTGTTGCACTGGAGAAAGGTACAGCATGTAGACTCATACTATATTCAACTCATCCTCCTGCACTCATAGATAGACTTGGCCTTTCAAGATTGAAAATAAATAACTGACACGAATGAAGTCAAATCTCATATTCAAGGTTTTTTCCACTTTAAACATTATAGCCAGTATCTAGTCTGGAACAATAGGAACAGGTGGGGGACATTTTTCATCGTTGCCACATCAGATATCATCAACATAAACACAATCAGTTAAATGGGGGCAACAAAGAGGTATCCTTTTATTCACCATGCACGAGAACTAAGCAACTCATTCTACAGAGTAAAACTCATCTCCAATCAGTTTCCACCTGTTCATGAGTGGAGGCAAACGGATGTAAACCACAAGCTATTTTGGTCATCTTATTCTTTGATAATTAATTTCGTATCTCAAAGCACACACAAATGAACTTTTAGCAGTTTTCTCAGTGACGCACCTCCTATCGACGGCTAAACTAGCATCCATCTTGCATTGTATACTGTGAGCTCACTGCAGCCAGTAAAAGACAGTTATCTTGACTCTTGTTCTGTTCCTTCCTCTCTTTCTTTTCCTCTCTTCCTCCAGTTATGTTTCCTTGTGTTTCTTATCAAATCCAACATGATGTACATTCAAAAGACCTGGCTTCTGTGTTCATGTCTGGTTCATATCCGTTTGCTAGTAAGTGGCGTGGTGCGCAACTAAGAGTCGGCTGCAACGTCACGGCCCCGTCCTGGATACACAAGTTACATAATGTAGTTTCTGAGCCTCGGGATGCCTCTGGGCAGTGACGGCTCGAAAATGTGCATAATGAATGTTGGTCAAAATGAGTCAGAAAAGCATATTTTTAAGGTCTAAAAGTTACGTTGTGTGTCTTTAAAAGCCCCTCATCCCCTTCTCTGCAGTGTCGGGACATGTAATTTTTCTCTGATGAAAACTTTGCCACAGCAATCAAAGAGAAGCTGGTTTTTGCATGTTTTTTCTGCACCGTTTTATGGAATTTACTGCTGCAATGTATTTACTGGAACAAAACAAAACTATTAAAACGGGGAAAACAAGGAGCCTGGTTAACTTATGCTGTTGTCAGTTTAGTGAGACACATGAACCACCATGCATACAGAATACCATTTCACATGTTTTAAACCAATATTTGCTAAATACATAGTTTATTTATCCAACTCACAGTTCATTCTCTTTAAAAAGAACCACTAAAAAAAATATTCAATTAAAAAAAAAAGAAAAGGAAAAGAAGAAGGCAGAGCTTTGCAAACTTTTCAGAGATTTTGGGGTCTTCCCATGGTAATTTATTTACTTGCATGTGATTTGCACTAAAACATACTTGCTGTATGTGGAATAAAAATCTCAGTTTTGTGGTT
Organism: Atherinomorus stipes; assembly: GCA_023101725.1. NCBI lineage: Eukaryota > Metazoa > Chordata > Actinopteri > Atheriniformes > Atherinidae > Atherinomorus > Atherinomorus stipes. The sequence goes on from JALJCO010007076.1 coordinate 344,424, forward strand.
GCTAATGTCTGAAGCTACAACTTTTTCTTATACTGTGGCTATGAAGAACAGTGTTCTAAGTGCTGCCTGTCACTAAGCATCCATCATGAAACTGAAATTAAAACCCAAGAGCAAACCCATCATTCAACAGAAGCCCAAATCATAAGCCAATCATATATGACTTTAATCAATAACTGCTGCTTTACACAGCCTAGTGACTGAAAAACCCCTCTCTGTTTCACTTGTGTAATAACCCACAGCTGATTTCCAAATCTTACACACTACATTTAGCATTAAAAGAAGGAAAGAAGTTTAATTCCCTTTAAATCAGTGTCCCTGTTCTGCTTATCTCAGCCTGTGGGCACTGCAGTGAAGATACCCCTCTCACATGCATGCGCCTGCACCTTCTACATCAAATCACATCATGTTCTGTTGCCATGATGCATGATGAGCTAAATGGCAGATGTAACTGGAGTGACCCACAGAAACCTTTTAATAATTGCTTGACTTTCCCTTCAATCCATTTAAATCCACTTATGGAACTTTGGGCTGTCGTGGATGAGTAGGTCTCTCTGCATGAGGTGGAAGTGTGCAGCTTTTGGAGACAGAAGCAAGTGACAGGAGTCATGGGAGAGATTGGCAGAGAAGAAGAAAGAATCATTTGCATTTTACCCTGAATGACCCAGGGGTGGTAGGGGGGTAAGTACAAGAGGAAAACCATGACACTTGACTTCTATAGCCCCTGAAAAACAAGGGTAATAATAAGAGGGACAATGGGATTAATGACACAAACAGGAAAGGTTAGAGAGGTACAGTAGTCAGGGATAAAGAAGAGGAGGATAAACAGATGAAAGGATAGACAGAGGGAGGATTTAGGAGAAAGGAACTGGGTGAGGGGTGGGGAAAAACATACAGCATGCTACTAGTCCATGAAATTTTCCCAAAATCAGCAATACCATCTGACCTTGAGATTAATAAATCTCACTTCCGTCATATCATTAATAAACATTCCTGTTCATAATAAACAATTTACATTACATATCTACTTACAGTTCCTATATATACATATGTATACATAGCTCACACATATACACACATATGCTGTATATTATGTGTGTATATGAATGGAAGAGGGACAGAAGGTGTGAGGAAAAGAGGGAATATTTGTTCCACTGACTTCCATTTCGTTGCAAAACAGAATTCATCTGCATTCATTCATACCATTTATCTGTGGTTTATTTACTCCGATTAAGCAAAAATTAAAACCACCTGCCTAATGTGTTGGTCTCCTTTATGCTCACAAAACACTTATAATCAGTTCAGAAACAAACACAGGACATTTATGGGTTTCATGTGGGAGTTGGCAGCATATCCTTTGTGTCCTGTGGAGAGCAAGATGGGGCATTTGGGGACAGGGTTTATTCCAGTACATTCCACGGATGTTTAATCAGATTGGGATCTGGGGAGTATGAAAGCCTTGGACCCTTTAACATGTTCCCTGAAGTGTTCCTGAGTAGTTTTCAAGGGGGTTGTTGTCCTGCTGTGGAGACATCTGCCGTCAAGGAATACTGCCGTCATGGGGTTCTCTGCTTGGTCGGTAATGATATTTTGGTAAGTGTTAGGTGTCAGAGCACCATCTGCACGTTAGGGTCCAAGATCTTGCTGAAGATTATTGAATTGTATATGCTTAGTATGTTCTAATTAGAGACTATACTGAAAATGAATAGCTTCTGCAGCACATTACACCTTACTTTGATGCTCTGAAGCTCCATCAGGGGAAGCACATAGGTTATATTTGCTTGCTAAACATTTTGATTAAAAAAAAAAAAAACCTATAGCACAAGAGCATCATGAGAGAATTTATAACAGCTTGAAATTACATAACTTTTCACAACTTCTTTAGTTTGAACTAAACTAGTGCTGTAAAAGATTCTAAATCTATCTACTAGTCCACTAGTGAACGGACGCTTATAGGCATAAATCTATTCTCACTAATTCTGTTCTGCTTTTGTCCACTTGCCATCTCTATCCCTGACAGATTACAGCGATTTACAGTGTCAGCAGTTCAAACACAAGTGGCACACATCCATGTGGAGAAAAGCCTGTTACCTGAAATGACATCGTAATTCAAGAACTGAGGCCTAATCCTTTGAGCCTGGTGCCTATTTTTTTAGGCCAAAAATTTGTATACTCATGGAGTATATTGTATCTACGACCACAATGTCTATTTGAATATTTTTAACTTATAATGAAGGGGAAACTTGTGGATTTTTTAGACAGCATGAAGAGCACAAATGAAAAAGTTTTAGGTTCGCCTTAAAAAAACAAACAAAAAAAACGAAATACTTCCATGATGAATATAAAGATCCTTTTGAAATGATGCTGCTGTAGCTTTAAGCATCTATTAAATCATAGAAAGTTATGTCTGCAAAGGCAAATTCTGATCAAGTGAAGCAAAACCAAATAAGACAGGTTTAAGTTCATTTGAGGTGAATTTCCATAAATGGCTATTTTTGCTTAATTTGCCAGTTTTCAAAGTCCCTAAAATAGGGTACTTCAGGGAATAGAAATTTAAAATAAGCACAGCACATTTGGACAAAGGAACATGAGAAAATCTATGTTTTGTTCTGTTTGTTTTAGAGTTATATCAGCCACCATGGAGATAAAAGCTTTAAGGCAGAATAAATACGTTTATGCATTTGAGAAAATCGTACATTTTCTAACATTTCTACAGTTCCACTCAACGATGCCATGGCATGCCTCCTGGAGACAAATCGCAATGTAGTCTGCAGAAAATATTTATCAAGGAAAAGAAGAAAACAAATGCGACAAGAGACCAGAACAAACGGGTAGATTTTACAGACACGTGAGATAGATGTAAACAAAATCATACATGCAGTCATGTTGTCGTTTCACACTGAAGTTATGTAAGGTTTCCTAGACCTCAGCCAAATGTTCACTGTAGCCTTCACAGTTCCAAGCCTGTTCCATATAGTGCTGGGAATAACTCTGAGCTATACATAAATGTTGACTTGCCAGGAAAAAAAAAAAAAAATCCATAATATATTTAAAAGGACTCTAAACATGTATAGAACGGCAAATTTGTACCTCTGTGTGTGTGACAGAATGTCGTCTACTCCAAATAACTTGGCAGGTAATGTGGGTGCTGCGCCATTTGGATTTGTATGGTAATGCTTTTGGCCCACAGCCAAAGTGGACACAGCAGCTGAGTGTAGAAAACACACATGCACGCACGTACACTGACACACACCACACTCACACAGGGAAAATAGGGATGTCCTTTACTCTTTTGGATGGAAAAAGAAACATGTTTCAATTAGTAGCACCGTCCAAATACATCACTGCAAACACTGAGTGTATATGTGTGCGTGGTGTTTGTGTGTGTGTTTGCATGTGTGTGTGTGAGAGAGAGAGAAAGGGGAAAAAAGTAAGAGTGGGGTTGGGGGCTTGTGAATAGGCCCATAGAGTCGCAAACCACAGGCTGGCCATTACACCTAGTTACAGTCACCGCTGGATCGACAAGGAGACAGACAGTCTGCAACACTGACAGAACTCCACTGTGTGTGCGTACGTGTGTGTGTGCGTGTGTTTCTTATATCAGGTAGGGGATCCCCTGAGTTGCCCCTGTCAATACCACATGGTTAATAGAAAACGTAAACTTTCCCAAACAGGGAACAAGGGGCAGAAAGAGGGAAAGGTGAGCCTTTCTCTTTCAGCAGAAAGAGTCCTCTGTAACCTGGAGCTCAAGAGTTTAAGTCTGTCTCCCTGCTGTCTCTGTTTTTATCTGTCTCAAAGGTACAAGAACTCTTTAGATGAATAGAGAATAGAGGTTTGCATTAGTGCTGGGCGATATGGCCTACAAATACAAGTTCCTATTTTTTCAAAATAAATCTTTTTTTAATTGATTTTTTTCTATTCTTTCACAAAAAACACTAAAGTTGTTAAATGCCAGTGTATTAAACTTGCATGTAATGCAGGCTTTTCTACCACATAAGACGGCTATATCTTAGTGATATGCAACGTGACTGCATCCGTGATCTCTTTCCACTGGGGTCACTTTCTCATCGTGCAGGATCCACTGTGAAAATAATTCTCTGGGTGTTGGTCGTCTCTTAAAGGCATTATAGAAGATGTTTCTTTCAATAATTTATGCAGTATTCAATTAAATTGGGTTCACTACCCCATAAGGTATGATTAATTAAAAGCTTTAGATATATAAATTTCATTATAAATCATCTGTGAAAGTAATGGGGCTTAAAAAAACATCCACCAACCATTTCTTCATTCATATGTTTTATTTGTCTATTGGCCCATCAGTCACTTTTACAGTACTACCGTAGTAAGAGTGATTGATGGGCAATCAACGGGTAATAGGCAAGACTGATCAATGAGAGTGATTGATTCGTGAGAGTAATACTGCGAGCCGGAAGCAGCGCACTCTCATCTGATGTTTACAGTAGGTAGCTAGCAGTCATTCTGCTAGCAGTTAGCAATGTTCAGACAATGAATGCAGGGGTGCCTGTAGAGATTTTTTAGGGGTGGCCACAGGGTGGACAGAGAAAATAGCAGGGTGGCCAAGGGTTATTCAAGGATAACTTTTGTTTCTTCCAACCTGGACCTTATTTCTAGGAATTTGTATGTGCATTTACTCACCAGTAACATTTCTGCATCATTCGGACTCCTTTGGACGCTACTGTATTCAGATTAGTCATAGATCCACGTATATCCATATAATGGACGTGAAGGGAGAATGAATGGGCCTCTCTAAAAGGCATTATCTGCAGCAAAACTTCTTAATTTCACCAATACGTCAAATACTGTAGAAAAAAAAAAGGTAGAATGAATGAATGAATGAATGAATGAAGTACTATTATCCTGTGAGTTCAGATTTGGCTTGCTGTTGTTATCGGGTGCAATTTCCACGAGTCTACCAGCCACGCGCCCAAACGCCATGGTCAACAGTGTTCATAAGACAAACAGCAGGTAAATGACAAGCTTGACTTCCTCCATTGTTGTTCAGTGTGTGTGTGTCGCAAACAAATGACTTCACAAAACTTCACTATGACGACCTCGCTGACACTGAAAAGCATAGCTGAAGTCGGCCTCAGTTGCCCGTTTCTGATCATTTGCTGAGGTCAGACACACCTAGATTAATCAGTACATCCAATCATGTAAGACATAAAACAAAGGTGCAGTATTAAGTTCAGGAAGTACTGGAGGTGTGCATAAAGCCAATTGTAATGTGAACAAACTATACGGGGGTAGTGTGGTGTCTGCCCAATGAGGGCCAGACTAAGTCGGTGCTGTGAAACGGCCATGAGAAACTGGTTGAGGCAGTTCTGGATGGCGCCTTCCTGGATAAATTTACATAAGAAAGGCTAAGGTAATTAGGCATGACGGACCTGTGGGGGACTACGGCAAAAGAGCAATGGCAGAAAATGGTAAGTCTAGAGTAATATTTTTTTATTTATTTTATTTTTATTAGTTTATAAGGATTGTGACATTCAAATATAAACAAAGCATGCTGCACCATGTTAATAGTACACAAAAGTTGATATAAATAAAAAAATATAATATTTTTGCTGGGGTGGCCAGTAGGGTGGCCAGCTGTTTGTTCAGGGGTGCCATGGCCACCCCTTGGAGACGCCATTGAATAAATGCTGTTATACGTGTGTTTGTTACATGATGGGACAATCTGTACCTGCTGTCTGCTAGACACTGGTGTCGGGACTTGGCTCATGGATGTTGTGCACTTTATTCAAAAACTCCTCCTTTAACAGGAGTTTTGTGGGCTGAGGCTGTCTTCTGCAGTGGTTCAATACGCAACTAAATTCCAGCCGCAAATGATGGCTCACTTGATCTTGATCTTGATCATTTTCGAGCTTGATCTGTTAGCATTCTGGTCTGGGCTCAGTTTTCAAAATCTCAGCGCTTTTGCCAAACTGACCTGGTTTACACCAGTTTAATCAGAACTGAAGCATCAGGACTTTAGACAGTGGAACAATACATAAACAGCTTGAAGATTTGGGCATGAGAGTTCATGGATACGTAATTAGGCTCCATTATAACCTACAGTGTCCTGAAATAAACAAGACCATCAAACGGGAAAATTGCATATGTCAGCTCAGTTGACCACAGTTATTTACTCCATATGGTAGCATGGTGCTAAAATAAACCAGTTGTACCGCCGTCTTTGGTATAGTTTATTCAAATTAAATTGTTCCAAGTCTGAGGTTGCAGAAAACAAACCAGTTCCTAATAAACTATAACATTATACCTGTGGAGGGGTGTGTACTTGCTGGGGCTTGTATGCATCTCAGTGGGAGATGAGCAGGGCGAGGGCTGAGCCCACTACTTACTATGGAAAGGAGAGCATTTGTGGTGGAAAATCTCAATTTTCATGAAAACAAATTTCCATAGATTGCAAATTCATATTATAAAAAAAAAAAAATCAATTTATCGCTCATCCCCAGTTTGCATAAAATGTTTGCATAAAACCTGCAACAGCCACATAATGTAGCAGGATGGCGACCAGCTGCCTGTCTACTCTAGCTTCTACTGCTGTGTTTCCCAGCTCCAGTCCTCAGGACTCACGGCCCTGCATGTCTTCAGTGTGATTCAGATTCATGAACATCTTCATCAAGTTCTTTGCAAGCCTTTTAACGAGCCTTTCGTTAGTCAGGGTTGCCTCCAAGATATGCAGGGCAGTGTGTCTTGAGGACTGGAGCTGGGAAACAGTGTATACTGCCTTCATCGTTTCTCTGCTACATTATTCAGCATTGTCAAACTTAGCAGTTAATTTTTTCCCACTAGGATCTACTGTTTGTTGCAGCCTGTGTAAAACTGCAAAGACACAAAGGCAAGACATAATTTCCCTGTGCTTATTTATTGCATTGGTTATTCAGACGCATGAAAAGCAACTTAAAAGTGAAAGGCAATGAGGGGTACAGTGATAAGACTGAACGCTCCAGAGCAGCAGAGGAAAATGATCAATTACTAAATCTATAGTGATTGATTAACATGCTCATACATTCATTAGTTATGTAATCCATGATACACATTAGATATACATTATTCATTTATAAATTTGTGTGACAGACTTTCAAATGACTTCATAGAACAAGGAACCAGAGATTTAGTTGTTTATGGCCACATGTGATGATTCTTGCTGACCAATTAGCAGTCAGTGTTAGCTCAGTTAGGCTGGAACCCCATTTGAGGCAGTTTAAAAAAAAATTTTTGAAAAACTATCCACACCAGTTTCGTGGTATTACCTACAAAAGAAATACATTTTGTATCATACTCTATGGAAAAGTACCATAAAAATTCAGCTAATGTTTTTCTGAATTTGAGCATCTATTCTAATTTTTAGCTACTCTTTTCCCATTAATTTGATGACCTGTAAATATGATGGCCTCATGGCCTGGTCTCTTTTCTGTGAAGGTCAACAAAAGATGACAACTTAATAAGTCAAACCTATGGACAATTACAACTCACATGGCAAGTATTAAAAGCTCAGTCTTACCCTGCATACACACCAAGTGTGATTTGGGCGTCAAGGGTGTCAGGTTTACATGCAAAGTCAATGGCCGACATGCGTCGGGGAGGCGTTGAAAACTAGGCACATCTCGCTGTCTAGGCACATCTAGGCACGTTACGCGCGTTTCACATGGCAAGTTTTGAGATTTTGACTCACATTATGTGCTTCACGGGCGGCAGACGCCGGAGTTGGAAAGTCTGAACTTTGGCGTCTTGACGTGGGGCATCATCCAATCAGAGCCACTCAATGTCATGACACAAACACACATTTTCTGATAGGACAGAAAACACCCAGAAGAACGAGGGGTATCTCCTCTCTCTCTCTCTCTCTCTCTGAAGACAGAGGATAAACTGTGATCTGTGTCCGGCCCCGGTTTCTGAACTGCGGTTTGATGACCATTTGGTGTGTATGCAGCCACCTCACATTAAAGTATTGTCAGGAACCCTCTACATCACATTGCAATGCAGTGGGTACCCTTTTAAGTGCCTCTTAAAGTATTGTGATCCCAACAGATAAAAGAAAAAGAAGAAAAAAGGCAAGCTCATCTTGGATTTAAACCTCTAAGTTCTATATGTGGCCACGGGCACTTTCTTCAGTAAAAGGTTTTAGGCTTCAAACCAGTGACCTTTCATTTGGTGGTTAACTGCTCCATCTACTGAACCACATTGATTTTTATCTTGGAACATGAAATATTACAGATGATGCATCATGGCATCAAAGCCAGGAGACACCTGTGTCCTATGTGTATCTCAGAGACGCTAATGGCTGACAGCAGCAGCATTTGACCCCTGGCAATGAAATGGGTTGGTTTTAAGTGCACACAGTTGCCCTTAAAGATAAGCATGCTCAAGATAACATATGGCTGTAGGATGTTATTACATCTAGTCAGCAACACAGAACTCTTGTAAATGAAGCTGTTTCTGAATTCTGCACTTTCTCAGCTCTACAAGAAGATATACTTGTTGGATTGTCCTTTGTTTCTGTGTGTGTATCCTTAAGCATTTTTTTTACTTTGCTTTTCAGTGCATCCATCTAACTTTGTCTCCTTCTCTGTTGATATAATATTACTATTTTCCCCTTTGCTTTTACAGCTCTATCTCTCTCCCTCTCCTTTTATACACAGTGTTACTTGTTCCTTCTCTTGGCTCTTTTAAGAGTCTCTCACTCTTGGACGCAGCCTTAAATGGAAAGTCTATACATGCTGTCTGTTTGTGAAGCCCAAAGAGCTCCATTCAACAGCTGAGCATTTATAATGGTTTGTTTATGTTTTAAAGGGCTTTCCACAGTAACCCACTGTCATGTGTGGAGCCAGGCTCAAACAGTAGGCAACAGAGTGGGCACACACCCATGCACACACACACAAGCATGTGCTGCTGTGCTTGAGAGCATCGGCGATATGGATTTAATTAGTCTTATTATTCTAATCATAGGCTGTACATGACAGGCTGCGCCACTGGGAGGGGATAAGGGAGGAGGAACGAGAGGAGGTGGAGGAGGGAGAGAAGCAACGAGTGGAAGAAATGAAGAAAACAGGAGGGCGGGCAAGGTGGTTTGCAGCTGATTGCAAAGATAATACAGTTATTATTTTAAAGCGTGAGAATTCTCTGGATGCGCTATGTTTCCAGGAAAAGGCTCAAATGTGATAAACTAATGTGCTTCTGTGAAAAAGCTGCTGGTTTGAATGTTCCCTTCATGTGAGGTGGAGTTTTTTTGTCTGCCTGCACGTGTACTTCAGTGTTTATCAAGTGTTAAAAATTGGTTGTCTTTATATATCTGTGTTAGAAAAGAAAATTGGATTTTTGATTGACAGGAGTCAAGCTTCTTTGCACCTGTCTCCAGCATCACTAATGGAGCTGTGAACACAGGAGGTGCAGTAAATGTGCATGCTCTTTAGTCCCCTGGGGAGGTAGGTGGGTGGGGAGGGGTGTGTTGATGGAATGGCTCTCTGTGCCGCACGCACACTTACATGGAGGTGGGGAGGTGTGGGTGTACCTCCTCCCTACACTGTTGTTAATTGCCCCTACTCCATAACCTGCTGAGCCGTCTTCGAGGAGAAGGAGGGGGTTGAGGAGAGAATGGGTGGAGGGAGGGGTTGCTGCGTAGTCTGCCATCTGCTCTGACTCCTGACCACGCTCATCCTCCCCCAACAACGTGAGGTGCTCCACCCTTCTCTCCCTGCTGCACATCCACATCTCCTGCCTTTTTCAGGGTCCTCAGGGGATTGTTTCCTTTAATCCACAGAGAAAAGAAATCCTTGTATGTGCATTTCTGTGTGTGTGTGTGTGTGTGTGTGTGTGTGTGTGTGTGTGTGTGTGTGCGTATGTGTGCATGCATGAACTGCTGCCACCTCCCTCAGACAAGCAAGGCTCCTTCTACTAACATTCACAGTATGCAGTCACAAATTATGCACAAGCACCTGTTTATAGTTATTACAAACACAACCACAGTATGTTTATCTGAAAGTAAGAAAAAAACAAATACAACAGATAATAAAACTTCAAAAATAGTCACATGCTTGTTACACATGGTGTATGTGCGTGTGTAAGGTGGGAGAATGGCAGGAGGTGACTCACACAACACGCTTATAGTTTGAATCAGAGCATTCAGTGAATTAGAGGATGGAAAAACAAATCACTGCCACAAATAGTGGAGAGAGAGACAGGGGGAGGAGAGACAGAAAGGAAGTGAGGGATAAGAAGAGGATAAAAGGAGGGTGAGGAAGAAAGAGACGCAGACAAGATCCTTGGTGAGAGTGGTAACAAGTGTCTGACTCTTTGTGTCTTGATGTATTGTTCCAGGTGTAGAAGGAGACAGCCTGTCGTGGCTCGTGATTGACAACTAGACGAATTGTGGATCAGCTTGAAAATTGGTTGCCCAGCTGTGCGTGTGCATGTGTGTGTATAACCAGGCCAGCCATTCATCCATTATTGACGTGAGGTTGTCATTGTGACTTAGTTCAATACAGTTGAATTTCAGCTGGATGAAACATGTAATCATAGTTTATACAGGCTCATTTCTTTTGATGCCCTGATTACAAATCAAGGCTTTATTTTATTTTTTTTTTTACAAACACAATTTGTGGCATTTTTCTAATATATTAGAATATAGTGTCAGAATATAGTGACACATTAAAATTCTCATAAAGTTGCCTGTAGTTGCAATACAATTTTTCTGGCAACCATAGTTCCCAGAGGTATAATGCCCTTTTCTTCTCTTGAGATTGAAATTTATACTTTTGAAGTTAAATTGGGTAAAAAAAAAAAAAAAAAGAAAGAACGAAAGCGCCATAGCTGCTTTGAAATCTGACTTTCATTTCCACCTTATACAGCGACCTGTATCTCCTGCCTTAGCTGTATTTTTTCTGTGCTAAAGTAGCAAACATTAGCATGTGAACTTGCTAAACTAAGCTGTAAACATGCTACAGTATGCATAAAACCAATCATTAGCATGTGAATTTTAGCTTTTTAGTGTAGAAAAAGGACTAGATTACGCTACAACAATTAAGTTCTTACTAACATTGTCTTATTAGACTGAAAAAGAAATGTTAATTGATGTTCCTGGCAGCCACTTGAGAAGAAAAGAAAAGAAACAAAAACTAGTTCTACCGAGGTGTCAATTCCATATTGTTTAAGGCAAATAACAGTGTACATTTTCCACCAGGAAGATGTTTAGAATTAAGCTGTCAAACGGCCATTTCAGCCCTTTAATTTTACTGATATCAACCTGAAGCGCTGTATGAGTCAATGCTGCGACATTTGCAGGTTATACACTGCAAGTTTCCCAGTATAAAATGCAGTGGGGGATATTGTCTGATTATTATATTATATTTTTCTGGCCAGTTCACAGTGAGTGTATATTGATTATGTTTTTTTTTTTCTTCATACTTTTTCAAATGGCCTGTAATTGCTTTACACTTTATCATCAATATTTTCAGTTTGTCAAAATATATGTAATCAACAGAAATCAGTCAGGATTGCATAGAAGTTAATAGTGTGATGCAAAACTCTGATTAACACAACATGGTTATTGCATCACTTCCTGCCTACTGTATCCAGGTGCCACTCTGAAGATGTTGCCTGACACAGATTGTGCAGAACATTGGTTTGATGCACTGATCCGAAGTAATCTCACAGAAGTATGAAGAACAAGAACAATTTGGTTATATTTTCCTCTTGTTTGAAGGTGACGTCTTTGTGTCTCTTTCCGCCTCAAATATAAAGATTAAAAGAATTATTTTCTAACTTACAGCTGCATAAATGTAAATAGCAAGAAAAAGAAAATGCAAGGGTAGCAGATGTTCAACCCTATAGAAAATCTACCCCTTGAGGTGCTGGTATGCATCCTTGGCTACCTCTTCATGAGGCTCCACCTCTACAAAATTGCAATAAGCAACAATCCATCTTTACTCTTGCATTAATGAGCTTGCATATCCCCCTGGGTGTTGTAGTATAATTACAGGGCATTCAACCTCAGGGCCACTCTGATGTCCATGCTGAGTGAGCTCCCCATGCACTGAATTGCACCAAAAGGACTTCCACCACTTGAAATCAGTAATAAAATATTAAGCACAAAGAAATATCACAGATTTCACAGACTTATACATCACAATGAATTAGTGGTTGCAAAAGTGCTCATAGGGGACATGTCTCAAAATTTCATAGGACCATCAGGGCCAACTCAAGCCCCTAAGGTGACAACAATAATAAGGGTTTGCTGTCCATAGTGTGGCGCATGAGGTGGGGGGATGTTGCCATTATTATTACAGCTGAACTGAATTCCCACAGGGGCTCTATATTTGAGAGGGTACAGGCTGGAATATAGGCCATCCATATGGATGTGCTGAGGTGATGACAGACATTGCTGTAGAGCTATAAAGTGTACATCCCTCAAGCTAAACATTGCTGTTGATCTACCTTTTTTCATCATGTACCAAATGAAGGCAATGAGTTCATGTGCTATTCCACCTCAGCTGCAATGTCACCGTAGTGTTTGGTGGCTGCCAAGGCACTCGGCCAGAGTTGTATTGTATATCCCCATATACTGTAGGGCTTGTTTGACGCAGCCCAAGCTGAATCACTGATTTTCCTACAACAGACTGCAGGAGAGAAAAGCTGAAGGGGGAAAAATAATTGAATGAACCTTAAATACAAGATTAATGTCATTCTAAGTTGATTTTTTTAAAAAGTGTACCTTTGCAGACTCATGAAATGTTCACCTAAATCTAATTTCAGGGTTTTTATTCTCTTTTGCAATCACAAAGTGTCAGTGTAGAAAGTTTGTGAAGGTGTGTGATCTGCATCGATGCATACACATGGAAACTGAGTGACAATGGGTAAAATTCTTCAAACTCAAAACTCAAGCTTATTTCAAGGTAAAGACTGCTGACAGTCTCAGAAAAGTGCTGCATCTAACTATACATGAAAATAAAAACAAAGATATGATCATGCTAATCTGAAATTCTGTTTTAATGCAAATAAACATTTTCAATAACTTTAAATTTGGACTAGAAAACAACAATCATTATATGTACTGCACAATATTAACTTTTTCATATTCCTCATGGGTTAACAATGTAATGGAGACACTGTCAGCAGGAAAGACCTCAAGCAAATATTTAGTGTTTGTACTTTTTTCTTCATCTTCCAATACTTTCATGTACATAATGATTTTGGGTTTGGCTCTAGATGTTTGCAGCATTAGTCCATACAGAGGTTTAAGCTCAGGTTTGGCCCTGTCTTTCCTCTGATAAGCCTGTATTTGTAAAGAAGCATTGCATAGCAACTCTGTATCTGAGTATCCATACGTAAATACCAGTGCTGAATTCCTCCATATGCTGTGATGTCTAAGGTAGGCTACAGGTTACACTGAAAACATATTATTCAAATATATTACAACTTTAACTGTTACCCACATCTTACCCTTCATTTCCACTATTTTCCTGTTACTCTCCCTTCTTATTCCTTTTTCCGTCCCTATTGCAGTCACTGAAATGGGATAGGATTATTACTGTTCCTCCCTCATCACAGTCACTCATATTTCTTTTATGGGATTCTTGTTTCTTCCTTTCAATATGATTGCGTTGTGGAGCAATGGGCCTGTACCAACAAATGCCATTGTGCATGTGGGGTTGGCAGATCCCTCTGAAGCCATGCCAGTTCATCTGCCAAGCGCGAACACACGCACATCAGTGATTATCAAGCAAAGCCCGACAAGTGGGGAGCTTATAGAGTTGCAGGAAAGGCCTGGCACTCATCCACCCACGGGCCTCTTACCCCCACCCCACCTCTCTGCTTAGCACGCAGCAGGGGGCCAGTAAACACACATATGCATACACACCATCGACCCCCTGCAGAAAAAGCTGCTTCTGTAATGCATTTCCACGTTATTCCTTTTTTTTTTCAGCCAATCACAGCTTTCGCTGTTAAGACGGGAGAGCTGAACTTTCATTCTAACAAAGACATCTGGATAAGATCAAAGAATGGAGGATGACACACAAGAAAGCATATAATATGCTTTAGTGGTGCCATTCTTTGTTCAATGTAAAAGAAAATACAATGAACATCTTAATATGACGTAAGAATTAGTCTTTTAATGGTAAATTGAGCTAAATTTCAAACATTTCTAGACATGAGATTGAGTCTAGTCTGCCACATCAGAAGTGTTAAGGTATAGCCGACTTTTATCAACTGCTCAAAGTCACAGCTCTTCTACACAAAATATGTTTGTCATTCATTCAGTGGTTTTGTAAGAAAGAATTCACACAGAAGGAATGCACAGTATTGCTTTAAAAGACATTGTGAGCTTTGCATGCTGCATAGACATACTGCGGCATCCTTTGATTAAATGTTACTCAAAATAGCAAATAGTAGTTCCAAAGAGAATGTATACTTCAACTAAACTAGCAAAAATGAGGAACTGAAACATCATGAGTTTTTTTTTTTTTCCTTCTTTATTTATATGGTTAAACCGGTCTGTAAAACAATGCTTTCATTGCCAGGCTGAAATAAAATGATTGCTACCTCTTTTATCTCCCATTTTGAGGAAGAAACCATTTACTCTCCAAATACAACACTATATAATTAAAGTTTAGGAGATTTATTTTGCTTGATTGATCCTTCAAAAATTACACAAAAACTGTTGGTTCTGTACTGGGCCTGAGTCCTCGCGTCTTTCATTATTACTTTTGACAAAGCTAAGCTAGCTGCTAACTTATTCAGCTTTATGCTAAAGCAAACAAAGATACATTCTAATAGGTACACTAATTCAGATTTTGTGGACAGAGTGGTATTCTTTTTCTTTTTGCCGGGGGTGGAGGGGTGGAGGGGGTGTTTCATTTTTTTAGGAAGAAAGCGTATAGAAATTATTCCCAGTGATAATACTGGACACTTGTCATGAGAGCTAATCCAGTCATTTGTGTAAACAGTCACCAGTTTCCATTTCTGAAACTGATCTGTAAAATAGATGTTTTTAATTTGTCATGAAATCCAAGTTGTCCTTTAGTCTTTGTGTTGTGATGCACTGGCCACTGAAACAACATGACAACACACTAGCAGCATGCACAAGGGCTATCAACCACCATTGGTTACTATTAAGAAAAGACGCTTTTTGTTTGATATTTAGCCTTTTATGACCTTACAGGTTCTACATAAGTTGTAGATTTTGAGCACAGACTGGAACCTCTTTTTTTTTCTTTTTTTGCTTTAGAAACATTAAGAGGTTTTTTTTTTCTCAGTCAACTGTGCCTCTGCTGAATTATGTTTGAATTTTCAAGATATTTTTGGCGTTAACTTGATTAGACATCGCCAATTGATTCATTTAGAGTTTGATATAACTCCGAGTTGAACATTTAGGCCAAGTTGCAAATTTACAAACGTGTAAACTGAAATTAGAGTTAAATCAATGAGGAGATGCTTGCTTGCCTAAGATTGAATAAATTCACATGAAGATTGAGTCTTTTTAGGTTGGATAGTTTACACAGCTGCAAATCTTTCAGCGGTGTTTGACAGGTGGTCTAGGTTTCTTTTTCTTCTTTTTGGCTTAAAATCCAGCACAGTGATTAAGCTCTGCTGGTTGAGTCTGTTTTGATTCTGTGATGATTTTGTCTAATCTCTCTCAAAAAAGCAGCCTTGAAAAAGTGTACTTTCAAAAGTGTCCGTTTGAAATAAATATGAGGTTAGATTATACATTTTAGGATAATATTTCATTCATTCATTCATTCATTCATTCATTCATTCATTTGGTGTAAACATTCAACTAAGGTTCAATATTGAACTCAAGGTATAAAGTTTGTTCAACATAAATTTAGGAAAAACTCCTGTTTGGAACAATCCAGCCTAAAAATCTTGTTACACGTGTTGTAACTCTGTACATCATATTGTTTAACAATGTTTGTGCTGAATAAGCTCATTGTGTCCCACAGCTGTCTTTGCCATTGTCTTTATATCAGTCCACTGGTAAATACCAGCCCTGCCTGCATCTCAAATGCAGGGGTGTGCAGCCTCCACAGCTGGGAGACTGGCACATGGCCTGACCTCAGCCAGTAAAATGTCAGGGGTCACAGGTTGCCTTCTGACATATGGACCTGCTAAGTGTAAGCTGGTTGATTTAGATTCTCCTTCCCTTTTAAAAGCTTCCTAGTAGAGCCATTTGGGTTTTTTTTCCTCAAAATATTTTCGATGGCTTTCCTAACTTCTGTTCTAGGCACCGCATAGAACTGAATTGAATAGCCACATGGCTTTAAAAAGAGACAAAGCTCACAGGAGGGGGTGGGAGTTTGCAGCAGGCTTGGCGTGTGCCGGGTCATGACAGGTTAGAGGTCAGCAAAGATGACAAAAGCCAGTGACTCCACTGAGGCCACTGGCCCAGCCTTTCACAACCTTTTATTGCAGCTCTACCCGTGACCTGGCATTTATGATGGAATCCCTGATAATTAGACCCTCAAAAGCCCTTTTTGTAAATGAGGGGGTGGCTTCAAATTAGAAAGCAGATAAATGTAAAGGCTTGGCTTAATTATGTGTGTGGTGGTGCACTGTATCCCTTCACTTTGAATTGAGATATTAGCAGGGAGTAGAGGGGTGAAAAAAAAAAAACACATTGCCACCACAAAATTTTTTCTCCCGAAAAAAAAGAAAGAGGGATGAAGGATGATGATGAGAACGAGTTTCCAACAGAAAAAGGAGGGATTTGGAGAGACAGCAGAGGGGTGACAGAGAGATAGGAGCCCATGGAAAAGGCCTTGTTTGCCAGCTGTGAGAGGCATGAGATCATAGCCCCGTGCTACTCTGCGCCATTATCCCTCTAAACCCTGCACTCCTCCTCTCTCTGCCTCCTATTATCCTCCCCAACACATACACAGTTACACACTCATCTGACTGTTCTGTTTATTGATGACTCAAGCTTGCCGTTTTCTTTCCGGATACACAGTCAACACTGGAGCTCCGGCACCTCGGGGCCTAATGGACTGATCTCGACTGTTTACAGCTGTGGCCTTTCTAGAATGACTCACAAAGGAACAAAGAGGCCTCTGTGAGCAAAAGAGCTTTTCCTATTCTCATCAACAGGACCTACCGTCGCACACTGTACTTTTCTCCTTCGAAAGCTCTCATGTCTTTCTCCTCCCCTGACAAGCTTGTTGTCTTCTCTCACAGTCTGACAATCCCCCTTTCTTCCTTTCATCCACAGGAGGTTCTTCACCCCTGTCATTTGTCATCGCTCAGACTTGCAGCACCTCTACACCTTCCTTTTCTGCTTATCTTGGGACTTCACATGTTTGTTTGTTTTTTCCAACTCACCCATCTTTCTACACCTCATCTCTTGACCTGCAAATACAGCAGCCACTAAACTTCTGGATCTGGACCCCAAATGCATACAAACAAATGCAAATCTCCCCACAAGATGCCAGTATTTATGGATGGATAATATCTTAAATAGCAACATGCCCCCTAAGGAGCCATGTGCCAAAGAACACTGGAAGCCTTTCATCTTCCCACCCCCTTCAAGTTCCTTTTCTTGCTCTTGAACCTTTCACCTTTGTCCCACTTTCGCAGCTCCCTTCCAATGTGTGCATGTAGCCAGATATGTAACTTCTCATGCACACCTGAGAGTGGGAGCACCTCTGTGTGCATGTACTTGCTAGTTTGACATCAAAATTTCCACAGTGGAGGGCTCTAAAAGGCCTGTGTTTGTTTATTTAGTGGAAAGCCTCGGCGCGAGCGCAACCGATTAGCCCTCTGTGGAACAACACCCATCGGAATGTCGGGAATTTTACACAACAAGGATTAGCTCATCCCTGTCTGTTGTCTCTGTTCTCCATGTTTGTCATTCTTTCATTGTGTGGGCTTAGACGCAGAGATGGACAGACAGAGATAAAGAGAAATAAAGAGCAACAACAAAAGTTATTGCTTCATCTGAAGGCCTCACTTATTATCGTATCTATCTTATGCCAGGATATAAAAACAAAAAATACGTTTTATCCTGACTTTCGTTTTGAATTACTTTAAAGAGAAATTTCACCAGAAACAGCTGCTGGCACTGGACCACGTATTTTTATCCTTATGGAATACCAGCCATGCTCAGACAGCATGACATCACTGCCAGATCATTCCAGCATGGCTTCGACACAGTCTGGTTTTAGGAAATGCTTCAACAATCTAAAACATTGCACAGAGGCACGCCCTCACATGGACCTCTATGTGGAACTTTGTTTGGAGAACCAACACCATTTCAGAAACCTCATTGTAAAGCGCTGAAGCTTAGAACATGTTGCAAAAGTAACTAACATAGCTGAACATGAAAGACGAGAAGGTGGATTTTACAAAGAAACATTACAGAATGGCAAATAAGCTGCACAGCCTTTGATGTGCATCCACAAACTGGTGAAAGCGGTTTTGCCATGCAAGCGAACATGAGGTTCAGTATCAGGCAAAGGCTTCCAATCACACTGACCTCCAAGTTTCAGGGAGCAAGATGTGGACTGGATGGACTGAAACAGCCAAACTGATATTCATTTCTCTCTATCTCTTGCTTCTGCTGCAAACTTGCCTTCATTTTGAGCAGAGATCCTGTTAAGGCTTAAGGCCTTGCTCAAGTTCACTTCCAGCACAGACCTACATAATCAGCTGAACTTAATTAGCAGGCATTTGAGCCCCACTCCCCCAAGCCACTTGTCACACACTTCTATAATTGTGTTGGCTCCGCTTTTCAGCTGTCCTAATTTTTTTCTGTATCTTTTGTCATTAGTGGGGCTGTAATACTTCCCCATTATATGAATCACAATTAACTGTTAGATGATGCATCCTCCTGGCTAATCCTTGGTGAATGCTGCCATCTTGTGGATGCTTTTATTAAACTGCATAAGTAGAGCTTGGAGAGTTACAAAAAACACACAAAAAAATCCTTTCAACATAAATCACATCATCGAGATAGAAGAAATTTGATTGTAGTTGGATGAGCATTACAAACATTTACAGTTACAAATTTGTATGCCATCCATCACAGCTGTGCACAGGAGAAAAATGTAGCTTGTAAAAATATCTCCATGGCAAAGACTCAAGAAACTTTAGAAAAAAATGTCCTGACCAAGCATCCACCTTTGGAAACCCGTTTTTTGGAAGAGTATGATAGTAAACTATCCTTGCATTACTTAACTTTTAAACTTTAAGACTTTCAGGGGTGCCCAAGTCCAGTCCTTGAGACCTACTATCCTGCAACATTTAGATTCATCCCCTCTCCACAGACCTGAATTACTAAATGCACATGCCATTCAGTTCTGCAGAAGCCTGGTAACGAGCAATTCATTTAATTCAGCTGTGTAGAAGAAAGAATGTGCATTGGTCAATTGACCCAAGAATTTCAAATTTATAATGAGCCTTCATCTGTGGCCTGGAGGCAGTATCCAGGGGTTAGGTGTCCGCCTTTTTAGATTCCTGTTTCTGTATATTTTGGTTGTATCTCCACTTCAATCATTCAAACAGCTCAAATGTCCGACCTGTCAAACAAAGTTTAGGTCTGCAAGTTCCCACAAGAACCAATGCAAAAAATGCTCGGTTTTTGTGGAGTATGAAACTGACAAAAACTGTCAATCATGACACACATTGTTTTGTTTATATATACATATACATATATATATATATTTTTACTAACATTTTGGCAATTTACAAGGTAATATAAAATACATTAAAATCAGCTCCATAGAGTTTGTTAGTTAAACCCCAAACCGTTTCCCACCCACCCCACAGTTACATAGCTTGTCTAATCCCCTCGATTTTTTATTGGTTAAAAAACCGGGAACCAGCTCTCCAGTAACGGGGTGCTAAGCTAGTGGCGGGAGACACTCGCCTGGACAAACTCACTACCATCCTTTACAGGGCCTACCCTTTATCAGCTAGCGTAACTCCAGGGGAAAAACCTTTGCTCTGGATTATCTGACCTAGCAACCCTGCTCTTCGATAGCTGTCTTCCTATACATCTTAAGCACTTGTTCCAATCCAGGTAATTTTAATACTCAGGAACTAAATTGAATATTAGGGCATGTTTGTGAGGCCAGACCAACCCTTCAAGACTTCTGAGATGTTTTATTATGACCACAACCTGCCACCAGGTAGAGTTGCAAGGTAAGAACCTTATGAACGGGTGAAATGATGACCAATATTCTTTATGCAGGTTAAATTTATTGAAGCTTTGGCAGGGGTGAGGGGGAAAGAACAGCTCAGCTTAATCGAAAAACATGATTTGACAGTTCATTTGGCTATTAGTCGGGTAAAAAGATAAAACATGTGGACAGAGCAGCAGCTTTGATTGTAAAAACTCCCAGAAATTGGATCTGAGGCTAGGCTGTCTCTTAATCTCTCCCGCTCTCTGAGTCACAGATGCAGGCCTTCTGGGTAATTCCAAATATTTCGCTCCTTAGGTTGTAAGAGGCATGCCATCTGGTGTCCGCCCTTTACAGTATCTCTCCCAGAGTGGTAAACAGGTCAGTGGTTGACCTTGGAGAGGGGTGCAGAATATGCTTTTATAGCACTTTGGAGACATACAAGCAGATTTCCAAGTTAGAGTGGTGTTTTTGGCCTCTTTAGGCCAAGTGTTATACATCCAACTAAGGTATTCCACTGCGAAAAGCCTTTACTGGACCTGCTTTGAGATCCAAAACCGATTAATCCACAGCTTGGAGCAACCCGGTGTATAGAAATCCAAATATTTCTTTTTAGCTAAGAGGAGCCCAAAAACAATTAATCCACAGGTTGGGGCAAACTGGTGTTAAAAATCCAAATCTGAAATTGTTGACGCTACTTCCAAATTCCTCTAAGCTTTATCTCCTTGGCGACCTTGCTGTATTTTTCCAAATATTTCCTTTTAGACCAAAGAAGTCCACAACCAGCCTGGCGCCATTTAGGCTAGACCGCCAACTCCCCTCCGATCGCGTAAACAGTGGCTCCGGTCGACATCAAAACACGGTCGCACATCTGTTATTTTAGCACTTCAGCGAGGGCAGCAGGCAGAAGACCCAATTTCTCCCAGCTGAAGGTGGATCATGGTTGCATCAGATCTGGTGTTATAATTCCAACTGAGATAGTCCTCTGCGCGACTTTTCCCGGTTCCTGGGGAGCTCCTCGCTCTTCAGATCCAAAAGATGCAACCCCAAAGTCCTGATTTGCACACACTTTTATAGGTACTCTGACTTAGCAGATTACGTCATCGCTTTCTCCATGATAATCATGACTTGACCATGCAGAGTTCGGCCTTTATGGAGAGCCCATCTGGAGACAGCCAGCCGCCACTCCATCAATGTTATTTGCTTTTTATGAGAACACCCCGTGCCGTACAAGGTTAACTCACATGCTTCCACTTTCCACCCAAAATTACTTAAAAATAATTCTTTTGACATCTTTCTCTACACGTCATTTGCTCACACTACACCTTATTTCATTAAATTCAATCATTTAATTACTTATTAATCATCACCTTAATCATCACTTTCAACATAATTATGATTTCTCTTTCATTCAAGTGCTTAGCTGTTATCAGAGACTGTGCTGATTTCTCAGAGGGCAGCTCTGACCTGCTCTGGTACCTGGTTTAAATCTGGCCCTGGGGACTTCACATTACTGAGGCTGCTTCGACAAGCTGTACAGAGAAATAAAAAGATAAAAAGAAAAGGAAATAATAAAACAAAAAATACACAGAGTGTATTACCATTATAAAATAAGCAATGAGAATGACAATCTAATGGGGGCGAAACTATACAGGTGGGCTGATATGTGAGCAGAGTCAAGTATGAGAGTCCCAGTCATTTTGACATGGAGGGGTAGGGTCCCACCAAATAGGGACTGAGGGACCCACGATACACAGAGATTATCAGAATACTAGTTAGGTCTCAAAGACCGAATACTTTTGACAAATGATTCTGATCAATCATTTAGATTTTGTAGGCATAAATGATCTCATTCATTGTTATCTATATGTGCTTAAACTGATAACAGTGTCAACATAGACTCATACCTGAGTTATACTCAACATAACTGATTTATGCTCTAAATTTCACAGGTAAAGTCTGCCTTTGTTTGGTAAATACAGTTGCATTCACTGTTATTTATTTAAACATGCCATTCCTTCATGTGCTAGCAGGTACTAGCATGCCCTCCTTTTGACACGGTGAGATCATTGTTGCAGAATGGTGTCATGTTCTCATGATGACTTTTAATAAGATAAGGTTACAACATCAGAGAAGACCTTGTTTTCCCAGAAAACAACTTTTCATCTGATATTTCATTGGTGTGATACCATCAAGGCACAGCTCATTCAGAATGAGTGGAAACGGGACATAAAGCAGAATGAAAAACTGAAAGATAACTGGAAATCCTGAATATTTTAAAGTTAGCGATGAAGTCATGGGGATTAACTGGAGTTATCAAGATATGTTCTTTAAAATCAAGATTATCTTGAAGAAAAATGGCTGGCAAAGTTTTGAAAAATGCAAATTAAAGCCCCTGTTTGATTGCAAAATACTTCCAGAAAGATTTAATCATTTCTAAAGAAGTCACGTACTCCTCCATACAGTACGACTGTGCAGTCACACTTGCAAAAATGTGTCTTTCATGGCACATGTTTTAAGTTTTAAAGGATATAGAGGCAGGATTAAAGGTGCCATGACATCAAATTTCACTTTTCTGGGGTTTTGGGTGTATAATATGATCTGTTGTGCACTGATGAGGTCATGTGAATGTCCAGAGTGAGAATCAAAGTTCCTGTTTATGGTCTGTCAGCTTTGTCTCTCTGCTCAGAAACAGTTGAATCAGACAGCAGCTTATCATTCTACGTAATTCTATCATTCTACGTAATTTAATTGCTCCAATAAGAGCACACTATCAAGTAAACAGCGCCCCCCTCTCTCTCTTTCCTAACGGTCTATGCACCGTCCGCTCCCCCCTCCCCTCCCTGTCTGATTCAGCTTCGTGTATGGAGCTAGTAGTAACTTCTGTGCAGTCAGGTCTGGATTTTCAAACAAATGGATTTAAAAGAAAACTTCTGCAGCAACACTGAGGGAGGCGACCACAACCTTGTCATTACCTGTAAGTTTATTTATTTTCTAAATGCTGTCTTGTCTGATAAACATAGCTCACACTGTCAGAAGTGCCCATGTTGCTAGCAGTTAGCCTTTAGCAAACTCCGACCGCAGCTTGACCTAGATTCTCCAAATAAGGTGTAGCCAATCAAAATGAAGTCAACGTGGTCTCCGGGTAAAGCTGCATATCATCACCGGACCCAACTGTATTACTGAGGAAGTGAGGTCTGGCGTTTCAAAACAATACTCCGCTGTAAAAAATGCCGTTTTTTTCTTTGGAGTATTTACATATGCAGTAATGCCAACAACATAAACTAGTTTTTAACTGCTATGTCATCACTCCTTTAAGAAATGAGACTCACGAGTGACACGACTGGCCTTGCGGGTAACTGCGGCCACCAGCCAAGCCAGGATGGGAGCGCGCACAAACTGATGCTATAACGTTAAAGTGTTATTCTTCGTAGTCCCACTAGTGTCTTTCAGTTGATCTGGATCATTTGTCGATGGCAGAAGAATCCATAACTAGTGTTTGAATCGATCTTTTTCCCCTATCAAAACTGTCGGGACGCGTATGCAGCATCAATTGATGTCATATCCACAGGATTGCGTGCGAATTTTGGCCACTGAATCACAGCTAGGCATGTGCCAGTATGAAATTCTGACCGTTTGTGAACACATTTTTCATTGAAAAGGTTTGAGCTTTCAGTGATGAGGAAAGGCTTTCCATGAGTTAGTAAGAGTGAAAGTATTTTGCCCTTATCCAACAGCAAAGACTCAGCAGATAAAGCCTCCATGCCTTAATGATATGGGGGAGGCTTTTTGGATTGTGATGACCTGAGTTCAGTAAATTTCCCCCAAAAAAAATTTTTTTTTAAATGGTTGGATTTCTTCCTGAAAGAGAAAAAAAATGACTTGAGGGGTTTAGTGGTAACATCTTTCTGGAGATGCTCTCTTTAAATGCTGCTGTTAACTAATCTCTCATTATGTTAAAAACATGACTTTTTTGTTTGTTTGTTTGTTTGTTTTACAATGAATGAAACTGAATACTCCATGTAAATTTTAGTTTAAAAATGGACATTTATATTTTATTGATATTCAATTATAACTATCAATTAACTACAAAAACTTTTTCAAAATCTTCTCAACTACCCTCTTGAGTGTCTGCATGTACTCCCCGGAGTATGTGCACCCCTATTTGAGAAACAGTCCACTGGAAGTGTTTGTCAATCCTGTTTTTTGGGACTACCTGCCCTACATGTGTTAGATTTCCCATACTTTAGCTCACCTGGCTAAAAGTAATGACTTATTCATAGGTTTGCAAAAATCTTGACGAGGATTCGGTCTAAATCAGGTGAAGTAGAGGGTCCTTAGGACCAGGTTTGAGTAGCATCGCCGTAGGGGAACAGAATGTCTGTCTGCAACAAATGCTGTGCAAATCAATCCAACAGATATTAAATTATTTTCTTCTGGATCTGTTAGACCAGGCATCTCCAACCCTGGTCCGACATGCCCCTGCAAGTTTTAGATGCTTTCCTGTTTCAACACATCTGGTTCAAATTGAATAGATCCAATAGCACAATGACCCATTAATTAGAATCATATGTGATGAAAGCGGGGAACGTCTAAAACCTGCAGGGCAGTGGCCCTTAAGGACCAAAGTTTGAGATCCTTGTTAGATTGTTTGATGTTCCAGTGGAGTTTCACTGATAAAATAGCTAAAGACAAGCAGTATTTATTCCTACAAAAAGGGTTTGGGTATTTTGTCCAACTCAACCACAGTTGGAACAAAGCGCGGTACACAACAAGCAGATAGTTAAAACAATTCCAAACAACAGAATAATTTAAAAAAATAAATAAACAAAACTAGAGATAAATAGGTAAAAATAATAAAACCGAACAAAACCAGCAACTAAAACAAACCAGAATACACTAAAACAGAGAGTCTCATGCTGTGCTGAAAGCCAAAGAATAAAAATAGGTTTTAAGACGAGTTTTAAAAGCGGACAGTGATGAGGCTGGTCTAATGGGGAGGGGGAGCTCGTTCCACAGATTTGGAACAACTGCAGCAACTGAAAAAGCTTTGTCCCCCCTGAGCTTCCGTCTGGACCTCGGTACCTCCAGGAGCAGCAGGTTAGCTGACCTGAGGCACCGAGCAGGAGTGCAAGGGTGGAGAAGCTCAGAGAGGTAAGGAGGGGCCAAACCATTTAAAGATTTAAAAACAAAACAATCTTCAAGGGAATTCTCTTGTTATCTATTCACAAAAATTGATTATTTCGTTCAAAAGTGTTTTTCCATTAATCAGTAATCAGTCCCATTAACAAACTGAAGTGCTCCTCTAAGTTCTGAATTTGCCGTTCGTATCATTCATATCTACATCAAACGGGTCGGCTCGGTGGTGGCTACCATGTCGTATCGCCATGTTTTTACGTTCAGTAGAAGCGTGACAGCAGGAAACCACAGAAACTCATTGGAGACACTGGAGTTGTCAACTCAGTTCGAGGTGATGTTTTTGAAAAGTCACCGCGGTGCAGTGAGGAGGAACCAGCGTCACACTGATGCTGGGTTCACGTGCAGTCGGTCAGACGGCCATCAGTAACAAACCAGATGTCATTTTAATCACAGAAGCCGAGAGAAAGACGGTAAAACATGGGTCAGGGAAAACAATAGGACATCGCCATGAACTCACTGTAACTGACAGACCACGTCTTCCCAAAAAAGGCTTGTTTATGCCTTTACATGCAGCGGCTGTCATCCGTCTGCCCGGTGTCACGCAAATGCAGCATGAAAAGTACACAGGAGCTTCTCGCAATATACAATTGTTACACAATGTCCCTTTAAAATGAACTCTAAAATGCACAGGTGGAGGGAAGCCAGGATGGGGGTTATGTGCTCCCTCTTAAGTACTCCAGTTAAAAGGCGATCAGCTGCATTCTGCACCAACTGGAGACGTACGAGGAAGGACTGACTCACACCAAAATAAAGTGGGTTACAGTAATCCAGCGGAGATGGAACGAAGGCATGGATTACTGTCCAAAAGGAAATATCAACAAAGGCTGTGCAGTAGTAGAGAGATTTTTAGATAATGTTGCAGTGAGATGATCAATATGCATAATTCATCAAATATGGACAGAGCTGGTGATCAAACCCTCAGCAGGGATCACAAAATGCAGCCAGAGCCTTGATCCATGTGATTTTTCTTTTCCTTGTTTATTGCTTTGTCATTGTGAATCGCAAATGTGATTTTTTTTTCCTCAATGTGATTAAGTTCTGATCATAAAACTGATAAAGCCTTAGATAATGGTCGAATCCGTTTACCCTAAACAAACATTAGAATATTTTATGATAGAACAAGAGGAAGCTTTCCCAGAAGATTCATATTACGTGAACACATACACGTGAATCTTTCTGCTCCTCACGTGTATGTGTTCTGTTCTGACAAAAATAGATATAACATCTACTTCCTTGCTTCCACTGAGCATTTTCAAAGAGCACATTGTGTAGTTGTATTTGCTTTTTTTATTTGACTCTCCCAGTGTTTTACATGCTTACCTTGAGTGCATTTGAAAATCTATCTAACAAGGAAATGTGTTTTAGTGTCCCAGACAAAACACTGACTTATTCTAAATGACTTGCAGGAACAAAATCCCTTGTGTAAGAAAGCCAGCATAGACGTGTGATGCATTGCTTAACCTCTAAACGCCTGCATAGAAATGCCTCCATGCGTTTTTACCAGGAAAGTGCTGCTTTGAGCAATGTTATTTGCATCTGGTATTTAAACTACAGAGGCACCACAGTGAATGTTAGGAAGAGAAAGACGTGCGTCCAAAGCCGTCCATGATGCCAGTTATCCAGGATGTTTGTTTATCGCACAACAATGGCATGACACAAGTAAAGCTTCACATGAGCCCTTGCCAAACTAAAGACTGTGATGAAGAAATAGATCAAGACTATAACAATCAGCACTTGTTTTAAAATACAGAGGATATCACTACTGAAAATCATTTAGTTTTGTACTTTTCTTGTGATCTTTCAGCAAACCTTATGAATTTCTCTCTTAAGTCTTGACTAAATTCTAACTTTCAGACCACTCGTTGTCTGTTTTTCCTTCAGTCAAATGAATCCCCATCTCAATGGGCTATATGCACAACTCCAGTACTTCCTGAACTTTAGGTTGCTCCTTTGCTTCCTGTCCTTCATTACTGGATGAACTGATTAATCCAGGTGTGTCTGGACAGTTACTGAGGTCAGGCACACCTGGATTAATCAGTTCATCCAAGATGTCACCTCCCGAACTATAAAGATGACCAGATTAGGTCTTTTTTTTCTTTTCTTTTTTAAAGAATCGTAATAATGTAGATTTAATCTGCTGTACTACAGCTGAAATAAATGTGCAGCCTGCAGTAAAACAACAATTAGAGATCCATCAGAGATCACTAGCTTGGTGTGATTTATGTGCAGCAGCATCACTGGTTACTATGGACGCCTGATGCTGTTCATACATAAAAACCTGATTGTCTGATTTTCATATTGGTGACTGTTAAATTCTGTCAAATGACTTTAGTTTCATTGCAAGATTTTTATGGTATAACTCAGAATAATCAACGTTATAGATTCTGGGAAGACACTTTAACTACATTCACACTTCAGATAAATTTAACTTTTTTTCCCATATGTTTCCTACATCTGTTTTTTCCCATCTGAAACAGCACAAATATACATTTTCTAAATCAGGCCCAGTCTGCTTTCTGTGCCGTCCTAAATCAGATCCACATCTGATGTGTTCAGTAACCTCAGCCTGTGTGATCACATCACATTTCATCTGACTTAAATGTCACTGAAATTAGATGAGCGTCACAATCTGCAGCGGAGGAGCTGGGATGCAGTAAAATGTAAATAATGTTTAAAACAATGTACAACACATTAGGGTTGTAGACTCCTGATGGAGGTCAGATTAAATCATAATGAACAATCACAGACAACATCTCTGCTTTATCCTACATTTTAATGTTTGGGGGGGGGGGGGGGGGGGGGGGGGGGGGGGGGTAGGGGACCTGGATATTGGGCAGGGGGGCATTGGCTCAAAAAAGCTTGAGAAGCACTGCTCTAGCGGCTCGAATGATTTAATAGTAATAAATATGTTTGGGGGAAAGATGAAGTACTTGGAAGCTAAACCAAGACCTTTGTCTAAGTTGTCTACTAGCATATTAAAGTGTCCCTGGCATGAAATTTTTTTTTTTTTTTTTTAGGTTTTTGAACATATATTTTAGTTACCCCAGCCTGCCTATGTCCCCTAAGGGATTGAAATATAGATTCTCGTTTCCTTTTTCCCTGGGTGTGCCTGCCTACATGGCGGAGTTAGCATTCACAAATGGGCTGATTGGCAATCGGCTTATTTTACTCCTAGCGCAGCTTGTGACACCATGACTTCCAGCCAATTACCTCCCTCCCCTGAACTATACTCTCCAAGTCCCTCCCTCCAAGCTACAACAACAAACCGACATCATGGTGTCCAGTTCGCATCAGAACTGCTCTGTACCTGGTGTACGAAGGACAACAGCAATCTTTTTGTCACGAGTGTTCGGCTGCGTACATATGCAATCAGGCCTTCTTCATCATCATCATTACTGTTTCTGTACCGCTCCAGTCAGACGAAGACAGGTCTAACTAGCAGAACTAGTGTAATATATCTTTAGTATTAACTGTTAAAGGTTGAATATGGAACATTTTTATTAAGTTATTTTTAAAAATAATACCAAGGTCGTTTGGGGGTGTACAGAATGAAAGTACAACATTTAGAAAAATTATATTTAGCCTAAAAATAATTATAAAATAATTTTTTCGGGTTCGATAATGGCATTTTATTTACGTCTATAAGCCAATACACGCCGCCATTGCGGGTTGCCATATACGATCTCTGTGTGGAAACAATATTTCGGTCATAGTCAGGCCTGTACAGGGGAAAACCGTGGAGATGACCAGTGAAGCAGCTGCTTCAGAGCCCTGGAGATATTGTTATCTGTTTCTGAGGAGGAGTGACCTGAGAAGAGCAAAACCTGGAGTAAATTTAGGTGAAGACTTCACTAAATGGACCCACATAAATGTTTTCCACGGAGTAAAACACTGAAATGGCGACTTTCCTGCTGGATCGGTGTAGCTTGTTTGCTAACATGGCTAACGTTAGCTGTCAGTTATAAACTCCTCTGCGTTACTTGTTAAACATGCTGCAGGCTGTTGGTCACTTGCGTATCGGGCAGCGAGCCTGGCATCCCAGCGGCTGGAGTTGTTTTTCTGCCATTGCAACTACAACCTAGACACACGTGATGTCGCTGTTCTGTCCGTATTCCATATTCAACCTTTAACTGAATTCAGGTCATGGGTAAAGTAAATAATTCAGGGAAACTTGTTGCTGAAATATAATGCTGTTTTCTTCTTAAACACGATTCATACTCACTGCATCAGCGTCTGTGTCATGACCGCCGTACGGCCATACGTCATTTATAGATCCACAGAGGCTTAATCCAAACTTCTTCCAAGTCTGATGTGCAGCCGTGTTCAACAGAACACAGCAACTCTTTTTTTTTTTTTTTTTTTTTTTTTTTTTTTTCATTCAACATGAGTGTGTGGAGAGGTCTGCAGGTTACAACTGAGTGTATGGGCGAATGTCTCCAGGTATTTCCGTATCACTCCGCCAGAGCACCGTGACAACAGAAGCACATAGTAGTAAGCGTGCCTTCTGGTCCAGCCCACCAAACCATTGTATGCCGGTGCTAACAGTAGCACTAACTCATAGCGCCTGCTATTCTATGACAAGGCTGAGTTACAGCGAACAATTCTTTCATACAGTATTCAGGTACTTGGAGTCTGACGAAAAAGCAACCAAGAATTGCCAGGAATTTCATGCCACTGGCACTTTAAGTGGAAAACGTTGCATTAGTGCTTTGAGGTTTTCATTTTGAGTAGAAAATGGCAGTGATGTACTTCGGCAACAGTTGTTACCCGTGGGGCAAAATTTGACTTATCAAACTAGTTCATGTTGGGATGTGAAGGCTGCCTTTTTATTCTGTTCTCTACCAAAGTGATCCCGCATTTTGCTTGAGGTCAGGGCTCTGTGGAGGATTCACACCCTGAAATCTGTTGCAACCGATTTTTGGTCCAGATCTTGTGTAATTTTCTATAAGGCTTCTTGACAGCCACCCCTCAGAACATTTCTAGATTATCCAGATGGGATTTTTGTTGGTTGGTTTAAATTTCACATATGTTTCTGTTTTTTGAGGGCACAAGTTTTTTAGCTTGCAGTTTTCTTAGAATAACCATGTTTATGCAAATATACTATTTAATCTCTCACCTGACTGTTATATCTTGTGAAATAGGAATAAATGTGTTTGCAGGTTACTCATAAAAAAAACAAATTGGTGTAGACAAAAATGGTTCATCGAAGTTTCTTGGCTATGCTTTAATCATTCATGGATCAATCTTAACTAGCTTTACAAAAAAAAAAAAAAAAAAACTTTTTTCATTAAAAATGGGAATGTATATGTAGTGTGCTGACACTGTTCGGTATTTTTCACGACAGACGTAATGAGACGCGTGTCCACATACAAAATATGTTAAATATGCAAGGGATGAAGGAAGTTGGGTCTAAAGGAAACACAGCAAACAGTAAAATCTAAACAAGTGTGCATGCAAAGCAGTGTGGGAACTAACTGCTGTGAAACTGTGTGTTTGACTGAGAACGGTGCTCTTTGTCCAAAGGGGGCAAAATAACACAGACACTTTTATTTTTTTTTAATCAATCAGGGCACAACAGAAGTAAATAGTAGTTTGGTAACATTTTTATATGATGCTTTTCAGATTGAGATACACTTTGTATTTGAAAGTGGTTAATTCTTTAGCTTATTGTCACAAAAAAACAAGTTTCAATTTACTTTAAACTGTCAAAGTTGTTATCATGTAGATAAGATAGGCTTACTTTTTTTCCCCAATCATTCAAAATGGTCCTGCAGTATGGGTTGCTTTTTTCAATCATTCAGATTGAAAGTTCAGACTTTGTATGTGATCATTTTAACACAATAGGAGTCTTTATTTGCCTTGCTAAAAGAAAACATGAAAAAAAGGCTGAGGTATGTGAAAATGATCCAAAAAAACTGGACTGAAAATCGCTGGCAGTGGGTTTTATGGACTAATGAATCCTCCCCAGACCCTGAAACTTGTTGAAGCAGTTGAACTGACAGTAAATAGAACAAAGGCGAGCGGCAGCCAAAGAGGAGCTTTGAGTGTCCTTCAACAAGCATGGAGAACCGTGCATCTCTATGGAATTTCATTTTGATATAGAATTAACTGAAATTTAGCTATTCTTCCCTGCTTGAATAAAATGAGTGAAATTAAAGCCAGAGTTGGTAATCCTGTTCAGATACACTTTTTGTTATACTGGGTGAAATGGTCCTTCCATCCTGACAGTAGTCAATACATTAAGTATTCATAAAAAGAAAGGAAAAAGTCAGACCTCTGTGAGAGCTGCAATTCTTTAAAAACAATTCCTGCCATCCGCACTGAAAGGCAGAAATTGGTTGTTCACAACATATAGAAAGAACAAATCGATGCCATTATGTCTTTACGTCTCTGTCCCTCCCCTTTCACCGTTCCCCACCTGGTCCCCACATGACCCACTCTGTGTGCAGCTCACTGTAAACAAATATAGCTAACGGACTGCTAACTGCTGCTGCCACAAAAAAACAAAACAAAAAAAAAAAAAAAAACAACGGA
This sequence comes from Atherinomorus stipes, assembly GCA_023101725.1. Classification (NCBI taxonomy): domain Eukaryota; kingdom Metazoa; phylum Chordata; class Actinopteri; order Atheriniformes; family Atherinidae; genus Atherinomorus; species Atherinomorus stipes. The sequence goes on from JALJCO010007076.1 coordinate 376,286, forward strand.
AGGATTAAGTCTCGGAGGTGTTGACGTTTGCAGTGTGGACTTTTTACATCGGAGGAGTTGGGGGTGAGTGGATTAAAGCTTTTGGAAACGTAGTTTGTCAGCTGTTTACTATCAAGCTAACGAGCTATCCACTCGGCTGTTATCGTTTACCTACTCGTAAAACATTCGCGCACACGTCCCTGCACTCTTAAGGCGTGGTTTCGCGAGGTGGGGGGGGGGGGGGGAAGAAGCAGGGCCCACAAAACAAACCCAAAAAAAAAAAAACGGAAGAACAAAGACAAAACGCCCGAGACCAAAAAAAAAAAACAACACCAAGAACACCACCCAAACCACACCCCCCCCCCCCAACCCCACACCAACAACCCACACAACCACCCCCCCACCCCAAACCCACCCACAACCCCCCCCGCCCAACCCCCACCCACAAACCACCAACACCCCCCCCAACCCCCACCCCCCGCACCACCCCCCCACGGGGGAGAGGAGGAGGGGGGGGGGGGAGAAAAAGAGAAAAAAAAAAAAAAAAAAAAAAAAAAAAAAAAAAAAAAAAAAAAAAAAAAAAAAAAAAAAAAAAAAAAAAGTGTCTTTTTTTAAATGTAGCTTGCTGGAACCGTTTTTTCCAACATTGCCAACCCTAGCTTTAAAGGTAGGGTAGGGGATCCTGGAAAATCGGTTCAAGCAAGCTAAACTTGAAAAAAATACACCCCCCAAAACCACGCATCCGCCAATAGTTGTCGGCGAACATAACCGAGAACAGCCGAGTGGCTAGCTTGTTAGCTGCCCAGTAAACAGCAGAGGAACCACGTTTCCTAAAAGTGATATTTATCTCACCTCCAACTTCTTCTGCGGCGTAAAACATCCTCACTGCACTATTGCCAACTCTACAAGGAGAAAAGTCGCAATTGGCTGACCCAAAAGACACCAGAAGTGGCTAAATGATGTTACCAGTCATCAGTTGAGTTCGCGCATGCGCAGTATCATATACTGGCAGTTTACAGTATGTTAAAACTTCTGACTCACTACAATGCTTATTTACAAGGGTGCTGAGGGGGTGACATACACATTTGAGTCATGGTGCAAAGAAGACCCAATTGTGCCACATGGCATCATGGGAAATAATGTAGATGAGGAGGCATGGTTATCTCACAGCAGCTCAGGAGGGCTGCTGTCTGCAAAGGGACAGCAGGAGCAGTAAGTGAGTGCCGGGAAACAGGGAAGGGAGGGGCTTACGGGAAGCAGCTCCTGATGAACGGCTGGAGCGATATAAACTGTATCTGTCTCCATGATCACCAGGAAAAGTCGCTAGATTTATCGCTAGGCGTTTTTTTGAAAATAAGTTGCTAGAGGGGTCTGAAAAGTTGCTAAATATAGCGACAAAGTCGCTAAGTTGGCGACAGTGCCTCACTGCAAACAGCAAAACCTCCATGGCTTGATTCACATCCATGTTTTCTTTTTAAAATCAAACAGCAGCATAGTTAAGAGCAGCGAGCAGCCATGTTCATCTTGGTTCATCGACACTGTGAGATGCTCATGGCAAGTTGCAAGCACGTGTGCGCACAAGGGAGCACACGGAGCAAGAAACGGCAGTCGAGTTTGATGGACATAATAATCATTCAATCAATGAGCACGGGCCGTTTGAAATTCATTTAATTGGATGGGGTTTTTCGAGGCCTGTACATTCCACAAGTGATTTTTTAAATTTTTGTGTCAGAACATTTAATTAATTGTCTGCAATCTGGGTGTGAAGAAGACTTTGAGCAATATACAGTAGTAAAAAATGCTCCTGGAAAACATCATCTACCCTGCCTTTAAAGGTACAGTATGCAAAAAATCAAAGGTCAATGGCAGAAAAATGTGATATATAATTCAAAACTGTGTTTCTGTTGATGTGTAATCACTTCTCTAGAATAGCTGTTATATGTTTATTTTCTTAGAATAAGTCATTTATATCTACTTGCTGGGCGGAATCTAATGGCCCGTCATTTACTGCACGACCTCTTTTTTGTCCCTCTCTGAGAATGTACATCATCATCACTCTTCCACCTTTTGAAACTAAGAATTTGGACATGAACTTTGGACTGTCATCTAACAGCTGTATCGCCTAACAACCATACCAACTTAAAGGTACCTTATGTAACTTTCCAACCTTAAAACTGTATTCTGACTCACTTGATGGCACAGTGACATCAGTTATGTGCATCTCTGGAACTGTCACTGTCCAGCAGCATCCCAAAACTGAGAAAACATATGCAATTTTTTTTCATCCAGTAAGCTGCATCATGTTGCAGCTGGGTTTCACTTTAAGCACGGCGTCACATGCTTGCAAGTGAATATAAACACACCAGCCGTTTTAAACAGGAGAGAAGATATAATTGGAGGGAGATAAGAAAAGGAGAGAAAGGTACAGAGCAAGAGATAAGACTGGAGAGAGCTCGCAGTACATGTAGGATAGATGGATGTTGGATTAGCTGTGGATAGGGGGCGCGTAACTGAGAAAATCTGCAAAGTTCTGGAGTGCATCTTTAAAGGTACAGTATGTAAAAAATCAAAGGTCAATGGCATAAAAACGTGATATATAATTCAAAGCTGTGTCTATTGATGTGAAACTGCTGCACTAGAATAGCTGTTATATGTTTATTTTCTAGAATAAGTCATTTATTTCTACTTGCTGGGCGGTGCACATATGAAGGCTGCCATATTTGTTCCACCATTTTTACTATGGTGCCTGAATGGACAAAACAATGTGTGTGAAGTGAAAACCCTCTGAACTTTAAAACTGCTGTACGAGCTTTGTTTAATGGAAGTTTGAGACTGTTTGGGATCAGTAATGCCTTAAAAGACATTAAAAGTAGTTACTCATAGTCCAGTCATAGCTGCACCTGAGACCACTGGATCCACTCACAGATAAAAGCATCTTTATTTTCATTTTTTAAGTCTGGGAGAATTTTGGCCACAAACAGCCACTATACATTCACAACAGGGCTTGGAATATGAAGTCATTTGAATGAAAACATCTTTTCTTTCGAATTCCCATCTTTACCACTAGATGTCAGTAATTCTTACATACTGTACCTTGAAGTGATCTCAAAGTGTAGAACAAATTGCTGTAATTAAAATATGAAGATGGTAACCGAAGTGACGAGGCATCGTAAGATTGAAATATGAATGAAAGTTGTTCTTAATGATATTGTATTATTTAAATAAAAAAAAACAAATAAAAAAACAAGGATGGAGAATCATTCCTGGAGAATACTGGGAGGGGGAGTTTAAGGAAATTACAAGAAAAGCTTGTCAGTGAGGGTTGAGGATGAATTGAAGAACTGCCTTTAAAGCTTCATGAAATTGTGCAAACGCTTTTTTATAATCTTATATACTGTATTTCTGTGAGTGCAAGTTTGAACAAGTTGTTGCACTCTTCCTATTTTCCTGACATGTAAAAAAAAAATTGTGTGGCTAAGGCTTTTGCACAAACCTGCTATGAATGTGTAAAACTTAAGAATACTATGTAGTGATGCACCACAGAACTATTCAAAAAATCATTTTAAAACATGAGTTGAATATTTAACTTTTTTATTGAAAATAAACCTTTACATAAGGATGGAAATGTTTAGCTGCAAGATGATTAAATATCTTAACAAAAAAAAAAAACACATTTAGCTAGCTTTCATGTAGTTTTACTATAATAAGCATACAAACCAGCATCAGATACACACAAAATATGAAACATCTGTAAGAATAACACAAAAGAATTCAACAGAGAACTTTTGTTTTTGTAACATCTTTATATCGGCAACATCGGCTAAATTCAAGTGGTGCCTTAGAGGGGAAGTTAGTTTTTTTTCCAACCTGAACCTATTTTCTATCATGAAGTACGTTCATTTACTCACCCAGACAGTTTTGGTGTAACTTGAATTCCTTTAGGAGATATTTAGATCCACTCGAGATCAGCATATGTCCAATATAATGTAAGTGATGCAGGCAACCTCGCATAGCCTCTAAATGAGACATTGTCTGCCACAAACTCCTTCATTTCACCAATGTTTTGTTACATTGACATTTGTCTGACCCCCTTATGAGCTCAAAGTGGCTTTGAGTTGCTTTTTTGTGGTGATTTGTCCTTATTTAGACATTTACTTGCTATGGTGTCTCATAACAGTGACGTCATCAAAGCCGCTGAAGTAAAAATGTCTGTAAATAAGGATGGATTACGACTTCAAGCCACTTCGAGCTCACAGGGGTTCTGACTAATGTTTTGTAACAAAACCAAAATATTGGTGAAATGAAGGAGTTTGTGGCAGATAATGCCTCATTTAGAGGCTGTGCAAGGTTTCCCCATCACTTACATTATATTGGGCACACGCTGATCTCAAGTGGATCTAAATATCTCCTGAGGAAATTCAAGCTACACCAAAACTGTCTGGGTGAGTAACTGAATGTATTTCATGCTAAAAAATAGGTCCCGGTTGGAAATAAAAACGAACTTCCCCCTTTAAAACAGGGCACCCTTCTATGGTTCATTAGGAGATGAGGTTGGCCTTCTCGTTGCTTCCACACTGTTGTAAATCATGCACGAAAACAGGCTTGGTTTGCGATGCAGAAACCACAGAGTCAAGAGCCGGATCTGCAGCAGCAGAGAAGGAATAGGAGAAATGTCAATATTTTTATTTATTTATTTATTTTTATTTTTCACGTTTATATCCTGCAAGTTAAACAAATCATGTGTCTGTCATACCTTTCTGTTTTGTAGAGACTTCACTTTTTTGTTTCCTTCTTTGATGCACTAAAATAGACCAGAGAGGGAGACGGGGGATGAGGAAGCTAACAAATATGACAAGTACTTATATACAATCAAATGATTTGTGGCACACATACTAGGAATTTTATCTTTCTGGCACACCTTCCATTCACAGAGAAGGTCAAATATGTTTATGCAAATTACTGATGCCAATGGCAGGAAATGTAAATATAGATTACACACAAACATCAGTACTTTTAACATTAGGACACATACTGTATGTACCCTAAGCTTTTACAGGAGCAAGTGCCAAAATCTGCAGAGTGATGCTGGAGTGGGGCCTAAATCGGTTATTGAACATGAACCAACACTGCAATATACTAGCACAGAATATTAAACTTAAGGGTTTTGATTGCATGTTTTTCTACCTACCATTTAACATTATGTGGAGCACCAGAGTGACAATTATGATGCCTGAGAGGCAAACAGCAGCTGGTAGAACAACCCATGTCAAGTCCCAAGTGGTCTGAGCTGTAGAGACAATTTGGAAACATGGTATTGATTTAGGTCTGCTGCAAGGTGCTGTTTTCTCTCTCTTTAGATTGGACAAGGCCCACTTAAGCTACCTGGCTATATAGTAGAATTATGCCTTGTGTGCATTTTTCGTTGAATCAAACTGGCGTCAATGTTAATTTAAAGCTGAAAAGATGACACCATCAGTACAACTTCTGTTCTTTAATCTTAAATACTGTAACAGCTTATAAAACCATTTTATTATCCCCAAAGAGAAGCCTTATGTTTTATACATATTAAATCCATCTGTTTTTGCAAAGGACAGCATCCCTTTGTTTTTCAAAATGCCTCAAAAAAAAGCTTAAGGCAACCTTCAGAGGCACATGCATCTGCGATTACCATGTTAGAACTTGCGTAACAGTAAACATGAGACCTATTATAGTTCAAAAAGAAGAGCTGGAAACAATTTTCCTTTCAAATCGTGGCACTGCATCCAGTTTGGAACATTTTTAGATATATAAAAAATTTAAGTTGAGCTACATGAGGCGGAAGAAGAAGAAAAATCCACACTTACGGCACTGCTCAAAACAGTGAACAACGGTGGCGGCGTACTTCACATCAAGCCTCTTCACCTGCACCAACACAACATGAGTGACAGTCTTTAGATACCTGGAACACACAAGTTCTTTCAAAGGCTTTTTTGAATGCATAAACATACCTGGAGACAAGAGTTGCACGATTCTCCTGCCAGTTTTAAATCAACAGCTTTGCGCTTGTCCTGCGGGAAAAAAAGGGGGAATTTTCCTTCAGTTGCTATAGCTTTGTTTGTTTTGTAAAAGATGTTTTCTTTTTCTCAATCATCCCATTTATCCATCTTAACAAAGTTCCTGAAAGAGATGGATGCCTGATAACAGGTTTCTTGCAACCGTAAGAGACGTTACACTTGTTTTTACTGTGTAATTATGTTTTATTGTGCTGCTGATAACAAATCAGGGACTGCAATTTACAACCCTTTAGAGAAAATGTGTCAGTTCCCAGCAACAAAAAGGAAATATATAACAGTCACTGGGGACCAGATGCCAACATCAGGGACGAATATCTTCCGTTATAGCGTGCACACACAAGGCAAAAGGTCACATATCCAAGCAGCTTTTAGGCTTGTATTTCTCATGAGGGACCAAAGTGAGGGAATAACTGGCACTGTCGTTGTTGATGGTGATTTACAGTAGCTGAGGTTGCTCTGACATGTGTGTAATACCTACCACATTAACAATGTGTGTTTCACTGGTTTTACACACTGGTGATCCTGCAGATTTTATACACCACCCTACAGAAAACTTTGCTGTGATCTGTGAAAACATCTTCAGTTCTTCATGCCCCGTTTGTGTTGTTGCCACCACATCCCATGCTGGAAAATATCACACATTACAATAAGCAGCTGTTAAACATATTATACATGTGTGTCATTTTCTTTTCTGATATAATCCGCTGTATGGATGGCTTGAAAATTACTGTGTACTGAGGCAGACTGCATTGATTAGACATGGCTTTGCAGGGAATACTTATGTGTTTTCATTGTGATGACGATAGGAGAAAAAGTGGCACCTTTGATTCCATCAGCAAATGGGCACCGGATCCAGGACTGAGATCCTACAGTAAACTGATAAAGATATTGAAATGATTACTTTTGAAATGCAGCTGTTGTTAAGAACACATGCATAAAGAAATGTCATCAAATTTCTTATTAAAATCACCATGCCATATGCAGAGAGCAAACAGCTTCACCATCAAATAAAGCCAACATAACTTCTGCTTTCCGCTAACTGGAAAGGATGTTTTTCGCTCAGTTTCCTGTTGTTAGGTGAATGAATAAGAGCTTTTGCATGCACGTCACTTTTGCATGTGTTTCTTTGTAGCAGTTGATTCATTTGACGTACTTGTGATACTATGACCCAGACCATTTGATGCGTTATGGAATGCTGAGAGTCAAATAAGTAGAAATGACACATGAAATGCTCAATAAACAGCATGCTATTTACATGGAGTGCTGAGACATAAACTTCCACATCCCAGCATCCTCCCAGAAAGACTTCCATAAAGAGCCACATATTTCTAATAATCTTTTTGTTGTGTGTGTGTGTGTGTGTGTGTGTGTGTGTGAGAGAGGTTTTTGTGAGGTATTGGCTGTTTGAAGAGCATTTTGAACCCCCACCCCCACCAGTTGATGCACCATTTGGGGTGACTCAGGATGGGGGAAAGGTTGAAAAAGAGAGAAAAAAAAAAAAGGATAACTGTTCTGTAAAGGTAGAGTCTGGAGTTTTCCCCCTGAAAATAAACGCTGTGAAATCTGGCTCAATCCGAATGTTTGGGCCTCAACTATGGAGTGTCGGTGAGTTTTGTTTGCAATTCCCCTTCCCCCTGACTGCATTTAGTTTTTTTCCATTTGTTTTGGTGTGCTCGGGGACGTTTCTGGGTGGAGATTTGCCTGTTGTCTCCAGCCAATGACAGAGCTAAAGGCATAGCGCTCTGTTGGGATAAACTTGATTGGCAAAACTTTTTTTAAAAAGTTGACTACAGCTGACACCAGATTCACTCGAATTGTCGATAAAAATGGTTAATGTAGCGAAGGAAAGGAAGTATTTTGCGGTGAAAAGAGTTTTAGAAAGTGCACGCTCAAAAACCATTGGTTAATATTGGTTTGGCTTTCACCCACTTTCGAGCTTTGAAGGAGAGGTTTGCGGCTAAAGAGCGACACTGTCATTAGCCCGAGGGGAGGGGCACACAGTCTGAATAGTGTTTACAAACAGAAACAGGGGAAACTCCAGACTCTTCCTTTAATGAATGTTTGTATGTATATTGAATTCCTCAATTTAAAAATGCGAGTAAAAAAAAAAAAAAAAGAAGAGAGAGAGAAGAAAAAGAAGTGCCTTTGGAGATTGTGGCTAACTGTTAACCTATTTCCAGAGTAGGCTACCAAGGAGCTAGCCTCTGGTTTTGTGAGAGCTTTTCATTCAACTCTCAGCAAAAATACAATGTTGAACATTTATTATTTTCAAAATGCCAAAATCTTCATGACATATTGCTAAGTTGTGAACTGGCACAAATGTTTTCATTTATTTATTAATTTACCAGTATTTATTTTTGGTCTTCGGGACCTGGCAGTTATACGACAACATGGCCAAAGATCACAAAAAGCACAAACAATTTTTCCTTGTTTCACAAGGTCTACAGTAAGCTCAGGAGCTCTCCGTATTGTTACGAACTGTTAATGGTGGCACTGTTCCAACACTGACATTTATTGTAACCATGTCATCTTGCTGACTACAGTTAAACTTCTAAAGAGACAAAAGGGCAAAGATGCTTACCTTTAGGCACAGCTGGGGGTGTGGATCCACTTTGGCAAATGTTATCTGAGGAAAAACATTGGAAAATGACTTCCCATTCTCAAATCAGTGCAACTTTGCTACTTACATGGCTGCTGAATGTAATTTAGATCATAATACTTGGGTTATTGTGCTTTATTAGGTCAGCTTATTCAGCTTTTCTAATGGAAGAGTTTCTGCATCATCGGCTATTTTTATACTAACAGAGAATTCCCTATTCAAGTGGCCAACCTTGGCTTAAGGCCAATAAGGAAGTATTATCAAAGAGCAAAGTTTCGTCTCAGGATTTCCAGCTGGCCAGGCTCTACCTTTGCTCTGTTTCTATGGTCCTCTTGTGCCATCAGCTGTTTGTGAAACATTGCATAAGTTTGACTTTACTTACTATTAAGATTTATGAGCTTATAATAAACCCACAGCCACAGATTCAAGATGCAAGGTCAAGCAGGAAAATTACACAGTTTACTGTCATATGGAAACTGTTTCTTTGACATTATTTGTGCAAAACTAAACTTGTGCAGGCTAAATAGAAAAGATTCCCCTCCCCTCCCAACTGTCGCAACTTACAGTATTTAACTCTGTGTAAGAGATGAATAAATACTTAGTCAAATCAGAGGATGTTAGATTCTGTCATTTCAGAATACCCTAGCTTTGCCAACAACTTACATCATAGGCCACATTTACAATCTCAGGATATTTTCTTTCACCACGACCATGACATGCTCCAATTCCTGACATTTGCTATCATTTATTAAGAGATAAAGCAACCCAAACAATCTTTCAGGAGCAGTGATTTATCTGTGAGACATCACAAAGTACCGGAAAATCTTGTTTTTTTTTCATTTGTTAATTAAGTGCGGCAGGTATGACACACCTAGTGCGTGTATAATAATGTTAACCGTCTTTACCTTTCCTCTGCTAACATTCTGCGAGGAATGGGGCAGATCCACACAAACGCCATCCTCGCTTTTCTCACATAAGCCAGCCACAGCTGTTACTGAACACGCAGGAGTCCATAATAACATCTCTTCCACTGGATCAAAACTTATTCCAGACCAAAGCTCCTCAACACCTGTGAGATGAGGTCACAATCTTCATGATTAATATGAAAGGTATCCAGATATAGAGCACACTGAAGGAATTATTTGAATCCACTCACGGTCTTTGAATGGGCAGACTTGGACTCTGGGCGCATCCATCACAGCTGACCAACCCTGTGAGCAATTCTTTAATGAGTTTCAATCATGGAATATATCTCATGGATTTTTTTTACTCAGAGACAGCGTAAACCTTAGGAACTGGTAAGAACTTTACCTCGATACAGAGGCAGGGCAAAGGTCGCGCAAATGAAAGGACGGCACTCTTTATGGGTTTCTCCCTCTTTATCTAGAAGATAAGCAACATTTTTTAAGATTTATCCACCTATACATGATTTTTATCAATGATTATTGATAAAACAGCTAGCTGTAATAGTTTATGGATCTTCAAACTGAGCTTTAGATGGTGTTTATCATAAAGAGGATTGTAGAAATTCCTGATAGTTGTGCATTAGATGGCAGGCTTGCAAGACCAGTATTCACCTTTTGTTATATTAAAACTCCCTTTGAATTGACGTAAATCATTGAATGACAACATGTAATTACAGAGTGAATTATATGGTGAGTCACTTGGAGGTAAGAGGTAACTTTGGGTACTTATACATGTCTAATTGGCAACAGTAGTTTATTATCTGTATAGTGACTGGTTAACTCAATTAATCACTACCTACTGGATAAGGAAAAAAATATCCTGTGATTCTGTTCTCACTAAAATCTCAAATCTGGTTGTCTAATGGTCAACGTATTAGACTCACTTTCAATACTTCTTAACAAAACATGACATTATGATTCCAATAAATTGGGGTCTTACCAGTGTTTTGGCCCCTGTGCCGGCACAAATGAAATCCTTATGGCACAGACGGAGGTGGTAGTCGTAATCTTCGAGCATGTCTGACACATTGACCTTCATCTCCTTCTTCTCTGGGTTTACAACATATGACAGCCTACCAGCTGAAAGAGAGAAATGAAACAATTAATCACACTGATGAGAGAAGAGGGTCACCATTTGATTCACATCTAGTAGTTAGTGTTGCTTTCACCATGTCAATCAGCTCTGATTGTGGGGTCAGAAGTTACCATGGAAACACATCATTTTGCAAGAACTATCAAACAGTTTTGCCTCTTTTCTGGCAAAAATCTCTAACATTCAAAGAATATGCAACTTCTAGTGGCTATAAGAGTAACTACAAGTAAAGAGAATAACTGGCACCAAAATGTTAATAAAAGAAAGTGTTTTAGTCTTAATCGTGGTAATTTTTTAACCGCAACCATGCAATGTTATTGTTTAAACTCAACCAAGATGTGGCAAAACTGTTTTAGTAAAGCGCCCAGTAGCAAAAAAAAACAAACAAAAAAACAAGAGAAAAAACCCAGTTATCTTATCTAGGGTTTAAACTCTTGTTCCTTGGCTGACATACTCACATGACAACATCCCACCCACTTCCTCAAGAAGACTTTACGGCTTGTTAAAGGAAACACATTGGAAATATGCTTGTGTCATTGTTGAATCAAATCATTCATATGAGTCAAATTTTCCTCTTGCTTGAATGGGCGGTTGGTACTACATTAGTTTGTTGGCTGCTTTTTTATTAGTTATAGTCAGTTGGCAGACGGAATTATCAGTTCCTCTGCTAGTGTCCGGCTTTTTTAGACGTGGAAACACGTGACTTATACAAGGAAGGTTGAGCATTTAATAAGATGGATGATCCTTAAAACAACTCTGTGTTTTACAAGGACTGAATAGTCTATTTCTAGAATAATCAAAAGACTTTTCCTCGTATTCAGGATGAGAAGTCCCCAAGTGAAGCTGTAACTTTTTTGGCTTCATACTGTCAGATGCAGATATTATGAAATATATGCACAGTTGCAAAACTATAGTTTGTTTAGCCTTTAATTTATGATTAATGTTTGTGTATCCTCATCCTTTCATTCTGCAGCTGTTCCTACTCCCGCAAAGTGTTGACAAGAAACCATGGAAATGTGTCGCCACATCAGATGTGATTTGCACAAGGGAGCGGATGTTCATCTGAAAGTTGGAGGCATTCCAATGAAGGGAACTAGAATAAGCTGTCAAGGTCACAGTTGATTCTAGAGGAAGTGGATAAGGTTAACTTTTCAGAAAGGCTCTTCGTTACTTTTTTACCAGTGCTACCATGAAGTCGTGTGTGTTGTATAAAATGTTGTCATAAGACATAACAGAGTAAGACTCTACAGTAGTCACATGCCTATAGAGTGTATGTTTGGTTTTATAAAAATGGACAGTGTTAGTATCCTGCAGAAAGTGCACATTAATAATTAGTACCAAAAGGGTTAAACCCCATTAACCTGGTGGACCTCCTCTGACTCCATAATCCTAAAGATTTTATCACGGGACAGATAGTAAATGGCTTACTTTGCAAGCCCTGAAATGCAAAATGTTTTAAGTCTCAAGTGTGTGTTGTTAAAGCCAAATTTTCAAGTTTTTTTTTTCTTTTTCTTTTTACTTTATCTAAGTCCTGTTGAGACCTTAACAACACACCAACTGAATGGTCGTTACAGTCAAACACTAGTATAGATACAATATAAGTTCAAGTTAAAGCCAGAGTTGGTAATTCTGCTCAGAAACACTTTTTGTTATACTGGGTGAAATGGTACTTCCATACTTGGTCTCGAGACCGGTCACAAGACTTCTTTTTTGCAGTCTTGGTCTTGTCACGGTCTCGGCAGTCTTTGATCTCGGTCTTGGTCTTGGTTTCGGGTCTCTCTGTCTCGCAATGTCTTGGACTGGCCGAGCAGTCTTGAAAGGATTTGTAAACTATAATTTCCAGGCAGGTACTGTTTTTTTATACATTTCATTATACACCCCTTCAAGTACCAATCAAGAACCAAATAATAAAATCTCGTATTTATACTAAGCAGCTGAACCCTGTATAGTGCTTAGGTTCTACAAATCATGAAAAATGGCAAAAAAAAAAAATAAAGGTCTTGGTCTCAGTCTTGGTCTCGAAGCTGAACTAGTCTTGGTCTTGAGTTGGTCTGTCTTGGTCTTGGTCTTGTCTTGGTCTTGACACTCTCTGGTCTTGGTAGTGTCTTGGTCTCGGTGTAGGCGGTCTTGACTACAAGTCTACCTGACAGTAGTCAATACATCATGTATTTATAAAGAAGAAGAAAAAAAGTCAGACCTCTGTGAGAGCTGCAGCTCTGTAAAAACTCTGACCCCTGCCATTCGCACCAAAAGTCAGGAATTGGTCATTCACAACATACAGAGAGAACGAATCGATGCCTTTATGTCTCATCTCTGTCCCTCCTCTCACTGTCCCTCACGTGACCCACTCTGTACGCCACTCACTCAACAAATATAGCTAACGGACTGCTAACTGCTGCTGCACCAAAAAAAACAAAACAAAACAACAGATAAGGATTAAGTCTTGGAGGAGTTGCCATTTGCAGTGTCGACTTTTTACACCGCAGAAGGAGTTGGAGGTGAGTGAATTAAAGCTTTTAGAAGCATAGTTTGTCAGCTGTATACTAGCAAGCTAACGAGCTATCCACTCGGCTGTTATCGTTAACCTGCTTGTAAAGCATCGGTGCACACGTCCCTGTAATCTGAGGGTGGGGTTTCGGGTGGTGTGTTTTTTTTAAATGTCACTTGCTCAAACCGTTTTTCCAACTTTGCCAACCCTAGCTTTAACATTATTCTCTACAGACAATGATAATTCCACCAAGTGGCATTTATGATGCAGCAGGAGTCCACAATCGGTTGACCTGTAGTCGGAAAAATAATTACACTGCTCACAAAAAGTTAGGGATATTCAACTTTCGGTTTTTGGAGAACAGAATGATGCAGAATAAATATTTAACCATTAAACAATACACATGTGCATTGAAAAGTTTAGAGAAAGTTTAATCCAGTTCACCTGGAAAGGTTGCAGTGGATTTTAGATTCATTCTGACATCATACAAAAAGCCAAATATCCTTAACTTTTTGTGAGTAGTGTATTTATTGTTATTTAACTGTTTTTTTTAATATTTCACAATAGTTTTTTAATGCTTGTTTAACTGTAGTACTGATGTGTTAGCACAGTGCAGTCCTAAGAGAAAGGTGGGTAACTTGAATATTATTAGCCAGAATATACAACTTGTGTTTTGCATCTTCAAGCTAATGGATGTGGCTAATCTGCGCTTAAGAAGCTGCATGTGATAAAACCGGACATTTCTTGACTTGAAGGTAATAAATACTGATGATCTGCATTTGACAGACTTCATGACAATCTGTGTGTTTCTGTTTCCTTTACAAAATCAGCTTAATGCACTGCATATCTCACTGGCATGATTCTCACTGTTCCCATTTACTAGCTCACAAGAGGTAAGCCAATGGCTGTCTGTAGAGTAGGTCTTTCTATTTTTCATTCATTCCACTGTAAGTTTAGTGGTAAATGAAAGGTATTTGGTAGCAATTTGCTGTTTTAGCCACTAGATGTCACTATATTAGTAGTAAATCTCTTCTGTTCGATGAACCTTCACAAAGTTGAGATGAGACCAGGCAGCTGCAGAAAAAAATGTCACATAGAACCAATAATGTCTACTCACTGATGCATTCAGGGACATTTCCTCTCAGATCTTCATTACTGCATCCTGAGGAGAATAATAAAATGTGAAAAAAACAACCTTAAAATACATATAAGGAAGTTTGGGCCAAGTGTGATGCAATGGAGACTTGTCGAAAGATGAATTATTACCCTCATCTTAACATATCTAAGGATCACACCGTAATGTTTCCTGTTTCCATCTATTAAGCAAATATATGATAGGTTACATAACACCATGAACTGACTTGGGTTACTGTACAGTACAGCTACAGTGTGTGTTTGTGACTATAAGCATGCAAGCAAATATGTACTGTACTCACCTGGAGTATGATAAGTACCAGCCCAGGTGATGCCACAGTAGCTTGGAATTGTTCTCACCGTTATTCGCATTCGCTGGTTTGGAGAGACTTCAGTGCAATCATTCTCAACAGTCACCTACAATAAAAGGTCATATTTTTAAAAACAAAACAAAACCAAAATGCAGACGTACAGGCTAACACATGTCTGTCAAGGTTCAGCACAATCATCATGGCAACTGCAGCACACAGCTGGAGGCATTTTAAGCTAACATAACATGTTGCACTGAAAAGTTCAACTGTCAAACTTTTGATGTCAGATTAGCCGCTGTTCTAGTTAACAGGTAAAAGGTTTTTCTGCTGATATTACCAACTGTCCTGACATTTTTCTTCTGGAACCTTTTGTGAAGTGTAAGTTTCGGCAATTTGTTATCATCCCTGCACTGCTGGTGCAGATGGACACACCATGGACGGACTCTGCAAAAGAAAAAAGATCAGCAATTCATTAATCAATCTAATGAAAATTCATCAGAGGTAAGGCAGATGGTTTCAGATCAAAACGAGTGATTGTTAAACAGTAACTGTTCACCAATCGGTTAACCATTCAAATAATGTGATGGCTTTTCAGTGTGAGCTGGCAGTCATTTAGGTGTTTTACAGGAAGAACAGTGTGTAATAATGATTTGGATGAGAGGGCTACAGACTCAGTAAGATAAAAGGGACTTCCCTTTTCCAGCCCAGAGCGAGGACCTCTCGAGGTTGTCGCTGTGCTTGGCTGGTACGGAAATAAGGCAAACGTATCAGCAAACATGCCATTTTTACCTTGATATTATTGGATTAGTTTTCACCTTATTAGTTCTGCAGAATCTGGAACATGAAATGTCAACTGGTACGTCCAAAATAATAATAATAATAATAAATAATAAAAAAAAACAGAAGTTCAGCCATGTAAATTGTGTGGTTTTATAAATGAGACTTCCTTCTCTGGTTAATCTGCAAATGCCTTTGAATGTGTCATCAGTAACAGCCATCTAAACAGAACCAGGATTAGTCTCTGTGTTCACTGAACAACTCCCAAAACTTTACTTTTGAAACTTCCTCTTAAAAGTCCAGTCACACACACTCTAATCCTACAACACATTGAAGGTGTGGATTGTTCATTTTTAAAGTAGAATTCTTTTTTAATTCGAATATGATTGCTTGAAAGTTACTCTGATGACAAATGCAATAGGATAGTGGTTTGCATTGCTACCAGACTACTGGTTAACTTTTCTCTAAAAACATCACGTATTAAAATATGCAAGATTACCATGGCACTGCACCAATAGCACTGCGTTTAAAACTGTTTTAATCTTACCACACCTATGTTTTTGTTGAACATGGATGAAAATAGAGAACAAGACATTGCAGTTTAACATGCTGTCAGGCAATAGACTGGATGCATTTGTTGTCACCTTGAAACCCTTAATTTATGGTTTCTGAATAAAGTATTCCAAGTATCAATGAGTCAGCAAAGTAAAAAATTATTATCAGTTTTCATTACAAGAGAATGCCATTAACTTTGGAGATTACAGAGAAATCCAGCACTGAGTTGCAAAAGAATCTGTTTGGCAAAATCATAGCTTTTATCCCATGGTCTTGTCCTAAAAATAATGAGTCATCGTGTCTTCATCTCTATATTTTATCTCTATAACCGCTCCAAGATGTTAAAAGGTAAAATGTTGCAGCAATGTGAGCTGAGGCATGTCTTTGGCATGTGGTAGGCGGGATAAATTTAGATAAAAACATGCGTTCTGACCTGTCTTTATGTTAGCTCAGGAAGGTAATTAGATTTCATTTATATATAACTGCATAAACTTATAGCAAAAGTCATGTTAGACAATATTTCACGAAAGTAAAGTACAGGAGGGAAGGAAGATGAACTCGTAGCCTGCCTGTTGTTTAAAATCACCAAGAACTGGCTCGAACTTGCTGTAAACTTCTACCACAAAAGTATCAAATTCTGGTCCTTGAGAGCCGCTATCCTGAAGGTTTTAGTTGTTTTCCTGCTAAAACACACCTGATTCACTTCAAATGCATCCAACAGCTTCTTGGCAGCTTTTGTACAATGACCCATTAATTTCAGTCAGGTGTGTTGGAGCAGGGAAACATTTAAAACCTGCAGGACTGCAGCCCTGGAGGACCAGAGTTTGAATGACATAAACAATACACTTGTGGATTGTGTATTTTTGTATTTTTTGGTCTCATGCCAGATACTGGTCTCAATATCTTTTCCTGGTTTTTAGGACTCAGTTCAAGTCATCCTCTTGATGATGACAGAATTGAATAAGGGCTATTAAATTATGTCCCACAAGGGCCACAGTCCTGCAGGTTTTCAATGTGTCCCTGCTCCAACGTACCTGATTCAAATAAATGAATCATTGTGCAACTTTTTTCTCTAGTTTTTATTTTAAATAAAAGGAAAAATAAATAAAAAAAGAAAAAAAAAAAAAGAAAAGGAAAAAAGAGAAAAAAAAAAGAAAAAAAAAGAAAAAACAAATAAAAGAGAACAAGAAAAAAAGAACTTCATAGGCTGCTGTATCCATTTAATTTAATAATAATAATATAGTGGATTAGATTTATATCGCGCTTCCAATTACACTCAAAGTAGGTCCATTATTCTTTCACTCCTCAGTCATACTTGGTGATGGTAAGCTACGTATGTCGCCACAGCTGCCCTGGGGCAGACTGACGGAAGCGTGGCAGCCATTTCCCGCCTACGGCCCCTCTGACCACTACTGGAACCAATCATACAAGGAAGGTTTAGTGTCTTGCCCAAGGACACAACAACAGATGGCTGGGGGATTGGGATTTGAACTGCCAGTCCTTCGATTATTGACCAACCTGCTCGACCACCTGAGCCACAGCCGCCGAATTTAAAGTGGGTGTGTTGGAGCAGCGACGCATTGAAACCCTGCAGGACTGCAGCCCCCATGGGACCGAGTTAGGCAGCTCTAGGCTACATTTAAATAATCAATGAGTTTTTGTTCAAGTTGGACGAATGATATTTTCAAGGGTTTTGAATCAAGTTATACTTTGTACTGGCATCCATGTGTTCCTCAGGACTTCATATGCATTAACATTTCCATCAGCCACATGTTTTTCCCATCTTATCACAAAAACCCCTACACATATCAAACGTGTTTTTCCTACCAGCAAGTTGTAAAGATGTTTCAATTCGAAGGTGTAATCCACACTTCTGCTTCTGCTCACACCTCATAACGGTTGAGATGCTGATGTTATGGAACACAGACGTGTTGTTGAGGCCTTCAGCAGGATCCTGACATGCAGGATCAAACCAGTCTACACGAGAAAGGAAAAAGAAAACATGTGACACACTTTTTAAGGAAGAAGGGGGGGGACTTGTAGATTCTGCAAAATATTTTGTTGTGCGTCACGCAATTGTTTTAGCTGAGTGAAGTGACACAGACGCAGATGAGGGCACCTTGTGGAGTTTCTTATGGAAGGAAAATTAATCAATTCAAAGATTGTCCTGTCAAGTGAAGGCTCATATGTGAGGTCTTTCTCTTCTCTGAGAGTGGAGTGTTAATATTTCATGTGTGTGTAAAGGCAGACAGTTCCTTGGCTACATAGCAGTAAATGAAAATGTATTTGAGCAGAAAACACAGTAATGGGGACTAATTGTGTAAACGTTTTACTGTATATCTTATGCATGTGTGTAGGTGTGAAGTAGCAGGCACATATATCCATACTCACAATTTGACTTGGTCTTGCAGTTCAGTCCCTGCAGGAAAAAGGAAAACAGGCACACAAATCAAACACTTTCTGAATAGCATGAGTTGGAGTTTTATTGATAAAGTGACTCTTAAATATGAAAACAATGACAGCTGAACTACATCCTGTCTGAGATGGGGGATTCCCAGATAGTAATTTATATTACATCCTCATTGCTCCTTTGGACAGAGCCCACGTGCATGTATTTTTGCTTATAGTACAGTTTTCTATGGCAGCTTAAATGCTCAATCTGCCAGAGAAGAAACAGGTAAGCCATCAAAGCTTGCAGGTGCTACTGCTACATGATCTCTGCCAACGTGCTAATAGGAAATAATGCCAGGCAAAACACATTTCTGCAGTAACTGGTGGCATGCACCTCTACCATTACCAATGTGGTTACCATTGGTGGTTAAGTTGCATGCAGCTGCTCATGTTGTTTTTTCCTTTATTTTCTTCATAAGACAAAACAACCAGGATCCCACATCACATAAACAAATACTATTTAAAAGGTATGATGATGTCATCAAAGCAATTGAGTCTCAAAATGTTACCTTGAAGATTTTTTGAAAAAAATAAAATAAAATAATGAAAAGCATCTTTTTGGAGCATGCACAGCACTACACAAACAGATCTGCAGTCTTTCCCTCCTTAATGTCCTACCAGACAGTTCAAATATTATGAATACACAGGTCCAAGAGGGCTACTCATAACCTCATCAGAAGATCCTTTGCAGGACATAAGTATAGAAATATCCAAGTGAAAAAACAGCTGAGTTTTGATGTCAGAGACAGCTTGAAGGTCACTGAAGCAAATCACAACTCAAAAGCCTTAATGTTTAATCTGTGTAGAATGAAAGTAGATGTCCTTTTAAACCAGAGGAGAATCTCTGCACCCATACAGGAACAGAAGAAAGAGGTAGTTGTAGTTGTGGAAATGTTGTTAGTATTAACAGAGATTTAGCTGCATCAGTAAATAGTAGGAGCTAATTTTTTAGGCACAGTTGTGTTCCAAATCACAGCATCTCTAATAACAAGTCTGGAATAAGAGCAGTTTTTAATAAAATTTTAGTTCTGCTGAGGATGAAGTTTTACCTGAGAGCAGCTTGTGTGGCAATCTTCAATCCTGTCCAGGGTCGTGCTGTCTGCTGCAGCTCCAATCAAGCAGAGGTGAGACATCAGCAAGGCAAACCAAAGAGGCATTTTCAACAAGTCAGCACTGGAAACAAACTTCTGCTGCTTCAAGTTTCTAGCTATTCTTTCTTTTTTATCTTTCTTTCCAGCTCTGATGAGCAATACAGCCAGATGAGGTTTGAATAGAGACTAAAAGAAGGTGATGATGGTGATCCAGATGGAGAGAGTAAGCAGACTGAGTAAGTCCTGCTGAAAGCAAATATTTGTCAGGGGGAGGCGGAGCTTTGTGACATAGAAACACCAGATCTTTTTCTCTTTAGAAGTCCTTCCAATAAGGTTTAAATGTTTTGTTCCAATCATTGAAGTCCCACATCCTCTTACCTTCTTCCCTCTATTTATCTATGTGGCACTTACTGTATGACGCATGTTTATCAGAAACTCTTGTCTCATAACACTTTCACTCAAGTCTTAATTATCTTGCTCTGACATTTAAGTCTTTGGTGCACTTCCTCTTGGTTTTGAGTTTCCACTGTCCTGTTACATAAAAAAAAAACACAAAGAAAGGCTGGAAGGTTGACAATTACCCTTGGGAGTTATAGTCAGCTCATTTCATTTTGAAAAATTGCCATTTTTCAAGTTTAGACGCCAAAAAATGAACAGTTTTGAGTTTGCAGATGTAGCATGTGCATCTGCGGTTATGCGAATGATTTTTTTATGTTCACTCAGAGGGGGGAAAAAAGTCCAAGATTCCCTCCTGAGAGAAAGTGAAAATTGATGTTGAGGGAGACCACCGTGTTGCAGTTGCCACCACAACTAACACAGCTG
This sequence comes from Atherinomorus stipes, assembly GCA_023101725.1. NCBI lineage: Eukaryota > Metazoa > Chordata > Actinopteri > Atheriniformes > Atherinidae > Atherinomorus > Atherinomorus stipes. The sequence goes on from JALJCO010007076.1 coordinate 396,604, forward strand.
TGGCATTCCATTGACATGTGATTCCTTATCTCCTCCCCCATTCATTTAACAATACTTGTAATTCCCCCATAACGGCATTATCATTTTCCATTCCTCATGATTTACACATGCTTTCTTAGTCATGGCTTGTACAGAGCTGGGGGCAGGATGAACTGTTTAAGTGAGGAGTCACCACAAAACTACAATGTCATCTGGAACTTCCTACAGCCCTAATGCTGGGAAGGATGTGTACACCTTTTAGCTATTTTAATTGCACTCAATCACTGCGCAACTGCATTTAGGTCAAGATGAGTGATTGTTAAAGAAGGAGATCCACTTGTTTTTCTCAGGAAGCCACAGCTTCTTTTTTTAAATGCAACACTGTGCAATGACATCTACATGCAAGATCATAAAAGGTAGAAAACATCAGAACAAGTAAAGCTGATTATCACCAGTCCAGACAAAGCTCATGATTCATCACTATAAAAGGAGACCGACTTTTTTTTTCTTTCCTTTCTTTTTTTTAATGTAAACAAAATAGTAGTAGTAGCAGTGCACATTGTTTCTTCTCAAGGAAATGCTTTAAGGACCAAAAAAACAAAGATGCTATCTCACATGTGTCTAAGAATAACTTGGCTACAACTGAACCAATGACTGTGTCAAACCAGTTGAGAACAGGACATGATTTCCCACACACAAGCATAAGTCAGGTTAAACACTTTGTCAGGCAGCAGTTCACAAAGAAAAACCTAAACAAAGAGCAGACATATAATTAGTGTGCACATCTGAAGAAAGATCACATACCAACACAGCAGTCCCTCATGGCGCTCGGCATTCTTAGTATGGCTTGTAGGTAGGGGGACTACAACGGTTTACTGAACTATTTCACAGAAGAGTACACAAGGCATTAAGCATTTCCAGTAAATGCCCTTTAAAAAAAAAGAAAGAAATACCTTTTAGTGTCTTGACAATATCATGAGTGACATTTGCAGATCCTCATTGATGTAATAGCGCTCTCTACTGGAGTTCAGTATGTATAACATTACAGTATGACTTTTTTTTCCTACTTTGATACTTGAATCTACAGAATTCTACAAAATCAAGGAATTTTTTAAAGTTTTTATCCATATAGTTTTGCCTCATTACTTGAGACTAGCTGCCTCTATAGCTTATAAGGTGTAGCCCTGTATAGGGGAGGCTGAGACACATTAAAATGACTCATATTGGAAGAAGATGAATTACTTTAAAGTGGGTCAAGGTCAAAATAATATATAAAAAATGTGACTAAGGTGTGGCTGATTGAGAGGAGAGTGTGACCACAATCCAGGTCTTGGGGGAAACCATCCACCAGAAGCAAATCCCTGCAGAGCTGCCAAAGGGCGCACCATTCCCAGCTCAGCACCTACACTCTGATTTGCATGCTTGATTAACCCACAGCGCAGCAGTGATAACAATAAGTTTGTAAACTCATTTTTTAAGGAAAGAAAAAAATATGGTGCAAGTTTACTGACCCAGAATCAGATAGGTGCTGTCTGTCCCAATAATTCTGCTAAACGTGCCAAGCTGGCCTCTTTAGATATTACCACCTACTGTAGAACCACAGCTCCCTTCACAAAGATAAGCCTAAAAACAGCTTTATTACCATGTAACTAATTAAGTTATTTAGGTGCAAACTGTATACAGTTATGAGGGAAAACAAGTGCATCCTCATTCAAATCAAAGATATTATTTATCTGAACATAACTATAATCTAAAATCCACTTCACCCCTATGAGTCTTAAAGTTTGTTAAATACAACCTGAGATTGAGAATAACAGATGATGGATGATGTCTGGGGCATTTAGGTGTATGCTATCACATCAAAGATGAATCAGCAATGATCTTAAAGAAGCAGCTGTTGCTTACTATCAATCTGGGAGGGGTTACAGTACAGAATAAGACTGTTTCCAAGAATCTGTAGTACATCATAATAAAGTAAGTGGGTTTCTGCACAAAAGAAGAAAATTTAAGACACATCTGCAAATCTCCTCAGGAGTGGAAACGCCTGCAAGTTCACTGCAAGGTTTGATCAATGTTGAGATAAATTGCTAAAAACCCAAGGGCTTCATCTCAAACACTACAGGTCACAGTTAGGATGCCAAATGTTGAGGTCTATATGACAGATATTACAGGGACCATGAAAGCCCCTTAAACATCGGAATGGGGCAGAAAGGTGGCTTTGAAAGTGTCATGATTGTTGGTGCGAGACAAGCTGGTCTGAGTATTTCAGAATCTGATTAAACTGCTACTTAGATTTTCAATCAAAACCATCTCCAGAGTTCATAGAGAAGAGGACAGAGAATAGGCAGACTGGTTGGAGATGGTAGAAAAAGAGAGAAAAAGAAACGGGAGCTCAAATAACCACTCCTTAAAAAAAACACACACATCTGTGAAAACTGGATGATTCAAGATTTGAAAAATGTTGCCTGGTCCGATGAGTCTCCATTTCTTCTGCAACATTCAGATGGTAGAATCAGAATTTGGCATAATCAGCATGAAAACATGGATCCATCCTGCTTTGTATCAATAGTTCAGGCTGGTTGTGGTACAGCCTAATGGTGTGGGGGATGTTTTCTTGGCACACTTTAAGCCATTTAAAACCAAGTTAACTTTTTTTTTTTTTTTCAAACACCACAGCAACACCTGATTATTGTTGTTGACCATGTCCATTCCTGCATGAACAAAGTGTACCCATCTTTTGATGCCAACTTCCAGCTGGATAATCATGTCACAAAGCTGAGAAAGTCAGAAAAGTTCACAAAAAGATTCTCATCATGAATATGTATAACCAATTAATTTGCAGCAACTGTGAGATGCTATCATGTTAATATGGAACAAAATCTCTGAGGAATGTTTCCATCACCTTGTTGACTCAATGCTATGAAGAGTTAAAGACGTATAGGCAAAAGGTGAGCTGACCTGGTACTAGTAAAGTCTACCTACAGTAAAGGGACCTACTAGTGCAAACAATGACATGATAAAATATATCATGTGCTGTATGGGTGGCACATGAATATACATATATATATACTCTTTATAATTTTCCAGAAATTATGAATTGATTAGAATAGTCATGTAAAACGTGACAAAAAATTACAAAAACAAAACAACAAACAGTGTACATTTATGGTTCTGCATTGAAGCGGTTTTGTAGGTTGACCAATAACCTGAAGGTTGGTGGTTCGAAACCAGCTTCACCAGTCAATCTGTTGTTGTGTCCATGGGCAAGATACTTTCCTCCAGTGTCAGCATCATTGGTACGGTATATGAATGTCTAAACCATCATTGTTCAAATTCTGTTTTTTTTTTCTTCCCCCAATTACTGATTTTTCATTAATTCCGCCTCATATTTTTACGTTAATAAGCTATTCAATAGCCCATTTCTTAACTTTATAATTTACTCATTCATTCAGTCAAGCTGTTTCTTTGTTTGTGACACTCCTATCACTGATAGACCAGTTTACCTTTAACCTGCTCTCAGCTGCTTTAAGCTGCTCACCCCGCGCTGTAAGAAATAGTTTCTGTACCAAGTAGCTACTTGTACGTCTTGAATCATTTTGAAAATGCCATAACTTTAAATAATTGCGTAACATGAGCAGTATGAGCTGCCTAAACTGCTTAAGCTGCGAAAGCAGTTTTCTTGAAAAAGAAATAAATAATTGCGGGGGGGATAATCATAAAATCTAACCCCCATGTGCACCGAATCCATTGGCTAATTACGTTTAATTAAAATATCAAAACAGGAGGGGAAAAAAGACAATTTATTTTATGTAGCGCAGCTCTATTTTTATTATTTGAAAATTACCTTGATGACTAATAGCCTGAAGCTTATCCATCCATACTATGGATCTTTTTTGCAGTGTGCATCCATGATGCATCACATGACCCGTTAATCTTCTGAGTATTTCCGCTTTCCCGACTGCCGAGCTGTTATCAATGACTCCATGGAGGTGTACCCACAGCATCACTGCTGTGGCCACCATCCTCCTCCTCTCTGGCTGCGGCGGATGATTTTTTCCCCCCCCTTTTCATTTTTATTTAAGGCTCTGAATGAATGACACCTTAAGCACCTGAAGGCTTCCTCATCCTCCGCCTTTTTTATTTCCACCAAGCCTGTCGTCGATCAGCGAGCTGGGGGGCAATCCGGGTAAAGGGAGCCGCGGCGCTGCGCACCGGCCGACGGACACCCCGCCGCGGCGCGGCACCAACATGCTCACCCGGGTCAAGTCGGCCGTGGCCGGGTTCATGGGGGGAATTATGTCTGGGGGCAGTTCTGGTGGAGGCGGGAATAACGGTTCCGATATGCCGCTGAAATTCCCGTATATGAGACCCGAGTTCCTCGGACTGTCCTCTGACGAGATTGAGTGCTCCGCGGACCACATAGCCCGGCCCATCCTCATCCTAAAGGAAACCAGGAGATTACCGTGGGCCACCGGATACGCTGAGTAAGTAACTCGACAGCAGCTGACCTCAAAGCAGCTCTTGTTTTCTTTCACGTGCATAAACTACATGCGTTGGGTGTTTAGGCCCCAAAGCTTGCAGGTGCTTACCCCAGCACTTAGCTATTATTTGCAACCTCTTAAGTTGACATAAACCTGCACGCTCTCATACACTGTAAATCAAATTATCTCGGAGACAATCTGCACCTGTTGTGACCTACATCCACCCCCAAGATGGTGATCCTCCAGCACCTTTTTGCATGCACTCACTTTGAATTTAGCCTGATTGGCATTGCCTTCAGAAATAGCAACATGACAGCATTGAACCAAAGTCTCACAGAAATAAAAGAGCTGCTTGTCAGAAGAAGATGGATGAAGGTGAAATTGGCAACAGTCTATTTAAGTTTACAGTGTCAATAAAGGACTTGTACTGTCACACAGATGTGAACTCAGCCTGGTTCTGCTGCCCAAACTACTCTTTCTTGTCCTCAGATGCACTAAATTGGAAGCTGAAGCTCTTGGTTACTATTTTTGCCATCATCAACACTGTATATCAGTGAGAGGACCATCTGTGCTCATGCAGACAGTCCTGTCACATTTTTCGCAGCAGCTGTACATGTGCGAATGCACAGCTCTATAAAGCTTTTATAAAAAGCTTAGTGACCAGTTATTGAAAAAAGGATGCGCTCATTTCATAACCACTAAGTGTTTCCAATATGTCTATAAAAACACTTTATATTGTATCACTTTAAACATTTTCTTCTTAGTTTTGAACAATGTGTGTTGCTGAAACAGTGTTCTTTCTTTGTACATAGTTTACTGCCAGAATTTTACATAATGTGTATGATAAAAAAGAAGCGTGTCAGAAGGAAAGACTTATAATTATCACACGGAAATTATTTGGCTCAGGTCATGATCAGCTACTTATAACTACAAATAGGTATGGATTTTGCTGGATGGGAGCCTGCGATGCCACCCAACAGCATATAGCTCCTGATTTAAACTTAAACTTTGAACTGCTTGAAGAAAAATTTTTATCATTGCCTATCAGGAACACCCATCCACCCTGGAAATACTGATAATGATCATATCAGCAGTTGAAACATTGTCATGCGAGGCAAAGATTGATCAGCTGTGTTTGAGGTAGAAGTTGCCACATGATGAGAAGTCAACTCACTGCTTCTCAAATCTTTTGAGCTGCCAAGTTACACATTGGTGTTTATGTGGCTAGTATTTCACATTGAAGTCATCATTAGTTAACTTGGATCAAGTCATGAATCAAAGGAAAGGACGAGTTCTCCATAACAGCCTCAGCATAACTGATAATGTTAACCCACTGTGTCTGATTGTGAGTAAATCTTTGGATCCATTGACTTTATATCTTTATGACAACAATTTCACTTAGCGTACTTTGCTGGTCGGAGTTGAAAAAGTCATGTAATAAGTTATTTGAGAGGATGAACTGAACAGAAATGTGACATTTCTACAGTTTTCAACCATTTATTGCAGTTGACTATTGACAGTAGTGTCATATCAATGAATAAAGATAAATCATTACCTGCAATTATTTATATGGAGACAAACATAAACTGACATTACATCTTTGTTAAAGTACTGACATATTTAGGCTAGTTGTTAAAGGATAGAGGTGCATACTGATTCTCTCGTAGAATTTCATAAATAGCAGTTCAAACCACTACGCTATGTTTGCACACTAACGCATGAAGCCACTTAAACAGCTCAAGCCACGAAATCTTTGCTGGCATGGTACTTTGCAGGGGAGTTAAAGAGACTGCATTTATTTACTTTATTAAGCAGTAATTAAAGCACAGAAAGCATTATTTTTGCTTACATGTGAAGATGTAAAAATGTCTCCATGTGGTCCATGGTCACATCTTTCTTTGATTCTCTATATACACAGACTCACACAGTGATACTCAGAGCAGCCATGAAGTGTCTCGAGTGGATCAGGATGGGTAATGAGTTCAGCTCATGTCAGCTTTCATCTGTAATTAAAGCCGTCTGTGTTCTCATTACAGCAGCCGTTTTACCTCATTTACAAGTGAGATTTACATTCTTGGGATAAGAAAAGAATTCCAAGTCGATCTTAGTCACTTCTTTTCTTCCGATTCCTCCACTTTCTAAACCTGTCATTATTTTACTGGCCTACCTTTAAAACTAACCACCTTTATAGGTAGTCCTTGCATAGAAAAACTTTTGGGCTAGTTTGTACTGTATTTGTCACTGTGCTTTATGATACAAATCGTAAAATCGTTAAAAAAAAAAAATACTTTGATTGTGGATTAGTTGTTTTTTTTGCAAGACACTGCAACATTCAGACGATCATTTCTCCTCTTTTTGTGCCCAGTCTTGAGATCTGATCCCCTGAAACATTGACTTTTAATCCAAAGCAGGGTCCCAAAAGCAAGAGCATCTTGGAATATGAGTACAGCGAGTTAAGGAACCTTCACGAGAGGAGCTGATGATAAACCAAGCCATGCAGAGCTACTTTGAGTACATTATCTGTTGCGTAACAGAAAAGTAATCTGTAGGAACCTAAAGGATCTGTTTGCTGTCAAAAACATGTTTCCAATAATTTCTCATGATAAAATGCCAAATGTTTGCCGCGTGCCAATAGAAGTCAAAGTAAACAAGCTCTAAGACCATGTACATGCAAAAAAGCCAATCCTACTTCCTAGTGAATAAAAGAAACTTTTACTTTTTCTGTAATTGCGACAAAACTACCGCCTACTACATGACTATCCATCCGGAAGACCCAGCAACCGGCTACTGCATGTGAGCATAGGGGTGCGTCTGTCTGCTTTATAACAGCTAATTTATCTGAAAGTAACCTACCTAGCTATAGAAGTGGATAGGTTGTTAATAAAGATGCCATTCTCTATATTTGATAAAGATGGAAAGTGATTCATGTGAAGACTTTAATTAACAATTATAACCAAGGCAAGGAAAGGCAAGTTTATTTGTATAGCACAATTCGTGTACAAGACAATTCAGTGCTCTACATAAAACATTAAACGCATTACAGTGGGGTGCAGAAGAAGTATCAAAAAGTACATCATAAAGGTCAATGACACCGTTTTCACTCATCATACAGTATATGAGCTGTCAAATTTGAGCCATATGTTTTATTTATTTTTCCTGACTGTTTTAAATAAACTTGAGTTGACTGATACATTACGAAGGAAGTCTATCTAGAGTCTGGGACTGAGCTCAATTTGTGTCAGTTAAAAGCAGCCTTCTTCAACTAAATTGTTAAGGTTTTTTTTTAGCTTTGTTTTTGTTTGCTTGTTTTCTTTGGCTTGTCGTTTTGTTTTTTTTGCCTAATTACCAAATATCGCAAAAATGTAAGTAAAGATGAATTAAGCTGTTTTAGCTAACACTGAGCAAGTTATGCTAGCAAGCTTGTACAGCAGATTTAGCTAGCATATTTAGAAACTATAAACTATACTCATTCAAAACAATCTCATTTTTTGTAATTATTTTGTTTTTAATGAGGTCTTTTTCAATCTGGAACAATAGAGCGTAAAATCCAGCTTTCTGAAAGATGATTTTTCAGAATTTAACAAATTGCTGTTTGCTGTTCATTTATGTTTCCGGATTAACCTAAGACAAACTTCGAACCATTGTGCTCAACCAAATATTTGTTGCGTCCTTGGGGACCACTTTCGACCAGAAATATTGCTGACGGTTGAGAAACAAAATGGGCTTTAGATGCCCCACAATAGAGGAGGAAACTAGATGTTTTAGCCTTATGGAAGGAAAGCTGTATGAAACAAAAATTTGATTGCAGGGAATTGAAGTCATTGTTCCTCCAAATGATGAAATGAGTACAAGTGTGTTGGAGGAGTACTTCCAATAACATGCACACAATAGCACCAGCTGAAGCTCCCATGCAACACAGTGGAATTATTGAATTATCTGCACTATCTGGAAGAAGATAATTGTTTGGCTTTAAGGGTTCAAATGTGCAAATTGGCTTTGATTTTTTTTTTTTTTTTTTCACCCACTTTATCCCACTTGCATATGCTCACACACTGGTCACCAAATTTCTGTGTTTGTTGTTGTTGACTCAGTATAGATGAACATACAAAAGCTTGCCAGGGATGTGTGTGTAAACAAGCCCAAATGCGCTCAATGTTTTATCATTTTAACTCTCGGGGGATTTTTCATGTGGTTATAGGTTTTAGAACAGAACTGTGTCACGGAGTGAGGTCCAACAAATGATCACTTTTAAACTCATCTACAATAAATATCTCATTGCAACTGAACCCCATGTTATTCTTGATTAAAACTCACAATGGACTTAATGCTGGTTGTTGGCAAAATTCCTGTAGTAATTATACTGTAGCTGGCAATTTCTGGCTTAGTGACTCATTGGTTGTGCAGTTTGACTGGTTGACTATGATTTGTTGTGCTATAATTTCTCCTATAATTGCTAAAGTCCCTGCAGTTTAATTAACTTAGTTTATTATAATATATTAGAGCAGTTTAGAGCAGAACTCAGTGGATCTGTGTTCAACTACATTCAGATCTGTTATTTGGAACTACTTTGGGTTTCATGTTAAGTGACCCTGATGGTGAGCTGTTATGAACAAAAGCACAATAGGTTAAAAAAGACATAAAAAATGTATTTTTTCGTATAGAAAAAGTATCAAACCATGACTCTAAAGTATCGACCGAACAATTTTTTTGTATCGTTGCACCCGTGGTTCAATATTTTGTAACAGTGTGAGGGGTGGATCACTTTTGTTCCTCTTATATCCAATCCCACTGCATCACAAATTTGGGTTTTTAGACCTGCCATAAAAATCCTGGATTGAAAGATGATTAAAAACCATTTTAACTCCACAGCTCAACAAAAGAGTTCTTGAACTTTTGAAATATTTTAGGTGACTATGGACTGATACAGTATGCTGGAAAATTTACCTGCTTTGCTTTAACCAAAAACTAATTAACCATGTGATAAATAACCATGTCTGATGGATAAAACAAACTACTGTATAACATAAATGTAAATTAAATCTCCATGGCCAGGTTTTTGTCATTTGTCAGAGGTTAATGGGTCTCTGTGGATGAGGACCAGACAAGGATCCAGCCAAGCTGCGAACAACCCACAGTCTGTGTCTATAAATAGACCTGCCAATTATAACAGACACACACACAAACACACACTCAACAGCCTCCAGAGATCTCCATCAGACATGCTGGTCTCACTTTTTTTATTAGCAATTAGCTGCCACCAGAGTGTGATGACCCTTGAAAGATGATTTATAAAATCTCAGCATTTGTGTATCTAAACCAGCTCTGGATTCAGTTTTAAAAGTTTGAGAAAATGTTTCTTCCACTATAATCAAAATCTCTGTGGGTCTTTTATTTAAACTCCATGCTTACACCTTTTATATCATATTTGTTGTCTTTTCTTTACTGATTTTGGTTGCAGTGGGAAGCCGTTTAATGAGGAAAGAGCAGCAAATGGAAGCAAAAAGATGAATATTTCCCTTAGATGTTGCTCCACAGGCAGAAATCTTGGAGTTTCATCAGCAAAATGACTCTTTATAATTTCTATTCGATACCAAGATGAATATCATATCAGTTTATAGACCCTTCTCAGTCACGTGATCAGTAACGACCCATGAGAAGGTTCTACATATACAGCTGACAACGCTTAATGCTTTTCTTAACTGCCATCAAGTGTGCTCTGATAGCGTCAATATAGTTGCTGCCATCTTCCATGACAAACCAGCTATTGATATGCGATTACTTTGATCCTTTGATTCTTAGAGCGGTCATGTAAGCTTTGTAAACCTCCAAACCCTTCTGGACAGTTTACCTTCATATAGAGTACGTTTCAGGTGATGAAATGTTTCAGATGTGATTTTGTCCCATTGTGACCTCAAAGATCATTGCTGCCCCTCGTTATATGAAAAGTCTCCTCACATTTTTGACTGGGGATAGGTCAGAGCTTCAGGCAGGCCAGTCCAGCACCCTATCATCCTTTTTCTTTTACTTTCCATGCCTTTATAATGTGCACAGAATGAGGTTTTGCATCGTCTTGTTGATAAAGGATATTTCTTTTAAAAGAAGTCCTCTTGAAGGCAGCTTATGTTGTCTTCTTGTACTTTCCTGTTTTAATCTCTTAAACTGCCATATTCTCAGAAAAAAACCCTAAGAAAAACATGTCCAAAGTAAATGAAGAATTTCTCCAGAATATTAAGGTTATTTTCATGTTCTTGGATATCTAGAGACTTCGGAGAATGTATTTCCAGTGTTAAAAATGTTGTGTCTGCGACTATGCCTGAGGAAATTACAATAATATAGAGGAGAATTGTCCTCACCTGTTGTTTTTTTATTAAGACCATGCTATAAGGATTTCATGAAGACAGATGCTACTCATTTCCTTCAGTTACTCATTGACAACAAATATACCACATTTGAAAGAATTTTTGAGCAAAAGGAAAAGTTTTAGTAAAGCCTCCAGCCGGCAAAATCCACCAGTGGTTAGATGAAATTAAAACACTATCATTTTGCATTTTTCAGGCTCAAAGCTTCCCGGTCAGTGTTTTAATGAGGCCATCACAGAAGTGAAAATAAGCACGGAGATATCAACTATCAGTCAGTGACGATTCTTAATACAGAGCTGTCTAAAGGAACGAAGATCACAGGTGTTTTCACCGTGAAATGCCTCCACATTGCGTGAATGCTTTTTGCACTGTAATGAGAAAAATCTGCATATCTCTGTTTTTCTTTGAAGATTATTGCTTTCAAACAATTCAGTGATAATCTCGCGCAGTTATGGACAGACTCCTTAGCCAGGGAGATCTCATCAGATTCTGCCCTTTAATGGATGTTGCGCATGCTGGCGTCACCCGTTAGCTCATTTCTCGACCCACAGTACTCCCATGCCAACTAATTTTTAAATGTGTTGCGGACTTGAAATGCAAATACCGCCATATATTACAAATTACAAAGTAAATGAAGTTGATAGTAGAATGTGTTCCTTTGTTCAGGTTTATGCACATTTATAAAACCCAAGTTGCTCAAAGTACTGTACAATGAGGGGGAAAAAAATAGTATTACATCAGAATAAAAAGTCAACATAAGTGTCCAGCCCAACTATGTTTAAGACCCAGTGGAGAGAAGTGGGTCTTAGGTGCAATGGTCTTACAACCACAAAGCATCTTAGCAGCCCTGATGGGGAGAGGAATATGGTCCCATAATTTAGGAGCAGCCACTAATAAGATCTCCCTCAACCCTGGATTTGAGCCTGGAATGTGAAACCTCCATGAGAAGCTGGATAGAAGACCTCAGAGTGACTAAAAACCAGTTGGTGCAGCAGCTCTGACAAATCTGATGGTGCCAAAGCCTTAAAAAAGAGAAATGAAATCCTAAACTGTGTCCTGAAACTAATGGGAAGCTAGTGAAGAGCAGCCAGTGATCACGTCGTTCTGAGTGAGTTGCAGGAGATGAAGAAATAACTGATCTAAGCCGTCATAAAGTTGCAGTAGTCGAACTGGGTCTGATGTAAACTAATCAATGTCTTATGTTCAGTGTTCAAAGCCCAAGTAAAAGTAAGAATCACTGCTTTCTTTTCTGTCACTTGAACAACTTTTCCTGTATGGCAGTATTGTTTTTTTGTGAGTTTGTCAGAACAAAATATTTACAACTTTACCAGGATATTGTTTTAAAGCTATTTTAACTAAACACAGCTCTTGTTGGGTATATGATTGGCAGTTAGTCTCACTCTCTGCACCTTCATTGAAAAGAAACCTTTACCTCAAATGAGAGGGGGCCACTTGACGCCCCGTCTCTTAGAAAGCATGGCAGTGCAACTAAAATGCAAATATAAACACTGAAACGACTGATCTTATGCACATATATAATTATAGGGTATATACAATATATTACATTTGTAAAATCTGAGCATGGTTACTGTTTATGAAGATCTCCTTACAACACACAAGAGATAGATGTGTGTGTGTGTGTGTGTGTGTGTGTGTGTGTGTGTGGTGTGTGTGTGTGTGTGTGTGATAGATAGATAGATAGATAGATAGATAGATAGATAGATAGATAGATAGATAGATAGATAATTTTTGTCTGCCTTGCGGTGACAGAAATTCCTTTAACAAGGAATTTAATGGCCACCACACAAATTACTATATGACTGGCCTCACACCATTTTCTGCCCTTTTAATAATGCACAAAGCAGCTGAATAAAATACATACACACAGTGCTTTCCAAATATATGTATAACAGCACGGAAACGGAGACATCCACCCAGCAGCTTCTGTCCACTTGCATTAGGGCACTGATAGCATTGAGGTCGTGGAAACAAGTGTTCCTGTTTGATCCTCATCTGGAACATGAAACGTACAAACGCCACTGATTCACTGGATGTGCAGAAAGAAACCGCAGGCTTTGGCTCTAATTAATTACAGTGACTCTGCAGTGAGCCAAAAACAAGTAGCCATCACAACCAAAGACTGCAGTGCAGTTTCATCCAACAGTTTGCATCTCATGTTGGCTTTGGTTCAGCTCTCTGCAGAACACAGCTGGAGTTATAACTCCACTCAGACTGTATGTAATTAGTAATTAAACATATCATTGTGTCCCTCTTTCAGGGTGATCAATGCTGGAAAGAGTGCGCTAAACGAGGACCAGGCTTGCTGTGAGGTGGTGGTGGCGAGGAGGAGGCCAATGAGCTACTGCCCTCCCTCCACACCCAGCAAGACCCCCACTGCCAAGAGACGCAATTCCTTGCCCAATGGAGAGGGCCTGGGCCTTCGAATGGAGCACAGCAGAATGGGAGAGGTAAGAACGAAATAAAAAATAAATGCACATTCAGCTGATTTAGATGCAGACAGTATTTTGACTTCACTGATTTCTACATGCATAAACAGCTTTTGCAGCGAGCATTAACCTAACAGATGCATCTGCTCAGTTGTACTGTTCACATGTTTAAGCTAAGAAGTTTGTAGTAAATGTTCATTTACCAGCTATGCTGAATGTCCATGCCTTTCTAGCTGCAAATGATTCCACTGTTTGGTCTGAGTTTTTGGACCCACAGTTCAGCCGTCATTCGTCACCCTGCCCACGTTGCTGTGTCGAAATATTAGCCGTGTTGTTGGAGGCTGCAGTTTAATGAAAATATTATATATTTTCTTTGTGCTGCAGCCCAATATCATGAGATACAACTGTGTAAAATAAAGGATTGACTCCACAGATGACTAACACAACAAAATGATAAGGTTGGCAGCGGTAGACCAGCTACTTTTGTGTCCTGGATGATACAAAGATTACTTTTGATAGAGTGGCTTTGAAGAAAGTATAGATAAATGCAACATTTCCATGTGGGAAAGGGCTGCCTAACAGTGTAAGAACAAAGTCTGTGACATGATTGAATTATTACTGTAGAAGTTCTTCTTGTACTTTTGCACCGTAGCTGCTCCCAAACAGGAAGTTTGGATATTAAGACAAAAATGAAGGAATTTGTATTTGGTTGAATATCTTTTGTAATAATAATGCTTCTTGGCAATAAATCTTAACCCATTACAAAAAAATTCTGTTTATTTCCCTTTTAAATTATGTCCCATAGTAAAGAAAATACTTTTGTGGGATGAGCAGGAGAGTTCAGTTTGTGGGTTGTACCCATGAAAACTTACCTAATCTTCTGTGCCAAGAATAAAAAAATAAAGTTAGAATTAGGAGCTAGCTTCGCTCTGTTCAACTGCTTGTGCTGTCTTAAACAGCACAAGCAACTCTCTCATTAACTTATTAACTCAGTTAATTAACTTAGTTTAAGTCATACAAATTACTGAGTGTTAAGACAACTTAAAAGGTTTAAGGGGCTTAAATGTTGGGTGTTTAGAGACAGACTAAAACCCATTTTTACACTTTGGGTTTTGTGGAAACTAATCCAAGAGATGTTAAAGAGAGACAAACATATATTATTAGTCTGTGGTTGTAGGAGACTTGGTCTGTATTGCTACATGTAGAATTAATCTGTTTTTAAGAGGGAAAGAATAGGAACACAGAGTGGTATGTGTTTATCTAGATCACTTTCTGGTATTTATATAGTTTACATTAAAGCCTTTTAGAAAGTTTTATTGGACTGGTTTGTTAAATAGACCACTGCTGATTGTGTTTCTATGACCTTAAGAGTTACTATCAATACATTATTTACTGCGTTACATCATTTACTGAACCATGACAACCTCTCTGTTAGCAGAGGAAGACAAGTCATGCTGTAAACTAACTTATTTTAACAGGGATTAATCACATAAATCTCAAAGTTTTGAGTCTGAGAACATAACTATTAAAAAAAAAAAGAGGGGGGAAACAGGAAAAAAAGAAAACGAACCCAAAAAAATAAAAAGGCTGCTCCCTCAGTGTGGACTGTGCGAAAAAAAGAAAAAAAAGTATGAAATCCACAAAAGTCTATTTGACCAGAGAAATAAATATTAGGGAAGTTCCTGGTTGCTGGGTTGTACTGGTCAACATAAACAAAGCATGACAAAGTGAACTTTAATGCTCTGTTTAGAAACCCAAGAGTACTTCCAGCAAGTTCTAACTAGCTAAACAAGTGTACTTGATTATGATGTCAGAGTCAGGTAACACAGCAGACATAATGAAGGTTTCTCCCAGATGAGGGGATTGGAGTGACAGGGAGGTTTGACCCTCTGGCTCCCACACAGCTGGACAGCATGAGTCATGATTTTCTGTCCTGGGCCTCCGTTCACCGATGACTCACCCACACTGCAGCCAGCAGCATTACTCATTGAATTTATCTTTCTCAACTCATAAAATGAGTGATGGCGTGGGGAATTTCTCCATTTCTTTGTTCCATTATGTAGATTATTTTACAGTAATGTGAGACTAACTTGATTTTCTCAATGTCCTTTCCTATTTTTTGAGCCTGTTCCTTTTTCATAACCAGGATTTTTCACCATCAGTGTCCAGAATCACTTTACAGAGAGAAGTAGATGAGATAGCATCTGCTTCTAGTTTGGACTGATAATACAGGGCCAGTTCTTTTATATGCATGTTTAATGTGTATGTATTAGAGCTGGTTGATATGGACCAAATATCATATCACAATCTATTTATTTTAGATGACAATATACGATATATACCAGTATTTTCACCCTTATTTGCTGGAAAGTTTCATTTCAATGAAAACCCCGGTTTTATAAGAAGAAAAAATTTTTAGGGAAAAGGTGGGGAAAAAAATGAAAAAAGGGGAAATGGCAAAAAATGCCAAAACCATATATATATTTGAAAAGGGAAAAAATTATTTGTTATGAAATCACATGAGATTTCATCGTTCTGTTACAAAATCTGGCAGTATTTTGTGAAATCTCACCAGATTTTTTTAACAAAACGATATCTCACGAGATTTCAATAGTAAAATAGATCGATACTGCCTTTTTAAATATAGATATGGTATCAGCATTTGAAAATATCGCAATATTTCAGTGTATAGATATTTTTTCCCACCCTTATTAAATAATTAGGTGACCCCTTTGTAGTCAGTCGAGGTGCAGCCGGCTCATTGCGAAAAAAAAAAGCAGAAAAATTTGCACAACTAATACCGCAATATAACGATATGTGTAAATATCATATCTCTCTCATTTAAATATCATTTCCAGATATATCAGTTTATCGCACAGCCCTAGTATGTATGTGTACATACATGTATGTGCCCTAGTACATGTATGTGTTGATTTTTGATTACGTCTTTGATCATTTTTGTGCTGAAGAGAATTTAAAGCATTAACATGTTGTAAAAAGTACTAACTTGACTGTTTATCCTCACAGTCTTGTCCGTGGGAACTTAGACCTCCCTATTAGAGGATTTTGTACTTTTTATATGGAAAAATATGTATTTTCCAATTCAAATAGAAATTGTTAAACTACCATCATATTGTTGCAGGACAGCGAAGGGCTGGTTTTCCACTACTGGGCCTTGTTCGATGGTCATGCAGGCTCAGGTGCAGCAGTTGTCGCCTCCCGCCTGCTTCAGCACCACATCGCCTGCCAGCTTCAGGCCGTCATAGAGATCCTACGCAACTTTCACTCTCTGCCCCCTACTGTGATGGGAGAGGACCCCGACAGCAACCCCTACCTCCAGGGAAATACACCTGGACCTCACCGCTCCCTGACCCGAGCCGCTTCTCTGCGCGGAGCCACAGGTGCTCCAAACTCCCCGTGCAGCACCCCACCTCCACCACGGTTCTTCACTGAGAAAAAGATCCAGCACGAAAGCCTGGTGATCGGAGCCATAGAGAACGCTTTTAAAGAGATGGTGAGTGACAGATGACAAGCTTGCACACTCGGTAGAAGCTACATGGCTTTTCAAAGATGCTTGAAAATCATCAGTGAGCACAATTAACACTCAGTCATGCAGGGACACATTCATAGAGAAATAAGATACCTTCTGTGTTCTTTAAACATCGCCTGGAAAGTGAAAGTGAAAACTGTCTTCTGGTCTTGTGAATCAAAATTTCAAATCCTTTTTTAAAAGCATGCATCTTCCGTAGAGGGACCTTTTAGTTTCTTACCAGATCACAACCTCTGGTGGTATTCCTGAACAGGACACAAGTAATTTCTGCGTCTGTGAAGGCACATTTTACACTGAATGGTCTTTTTTCAAGGAATTCTTGTTTATTTTTGCAAGATGAATTAAAATCTGCTCCTTTTGCAACATAGTTCTAAAGCAGAATATTCCTGGTCTAAACAAACTTTCCCATCTTTGCAGCTTATTTAGAAAAACTGGGATGAATTATGAAGCAACATTAATGCTTTAGCAAGGCATGTGAAGCCAAAAATAAGAGTGGAGGTGGCTGTCTTTTAGCCTGGCTGCACCACCATGGTAACTAAAGTGTTGTACTCAATCACTGAGTGTTTTCCTTTAACATTTAAAAAAAAAAATTTCTGTAATATCTTTCTATTCTTCACACCTGTTTATTCATAAAACCTGCTGTTATTGTCAGTGAAGGCAGTAGATGTATTTTGTGTGCAAGAAGTGTCAAATTATGTCCCTTTGCATGCCCTGGGTTCACAGAGAGATATTACAACCCCAAACCTTTTTTTTCAACTGCAGTCCATCTTTTTTTCAAAAATAAAAGGAGTGATTTTACACCTTCTACGGGTGATTTTTTCATTATTGCTCTTCATCGTTTTGCTACAAGGTTTTTCTTCTTTATTACTTTCCATTTATTATTAGAAATCCTCATAAGCTAAGGTGTTTTCAGTTTTACCACTAGGTGGCACTGGAAGATAGTGAACTCAGCCATACTCAGATGGAAATAAAAATCCCCAGTGAAAACTTCATTTCAACTTAATTTTATAAGTTTAATAGAAGATTGTTTCTGTATTATTTAAAACAGCAGCCTGTCCTACAAAAAGTTTTAAAAATAACATCTCAAGACTTCACAGGAGTTCTTTTTGCAGAATTTTTGCCAAGAGTGCAATATTTGAGGAGTTATGAACTTTTTTTTTTCTCAGATATGTTAAGTAAGAGACCAAATACAGTTGATTTGTATTATTGAATAGACAAGAAAGAATCCTCTTCTTCGAAGGATGCACCCTTAAATTTCATTATACGCTGCAGCAAAGAGCAGCTACAGCCTGATAAAGCCAAGCTGAGGAAAAACAAACCTCTTACACATGGCAGACTCCTTTATTCCATAACAGCATCTTGTCTTAACATGTCAATAAGATTCAGGTTTTTTAATCTATCCTCTTGCTCACTTTCTGTCTTCATTTATTTCTCGCCTCTCTCTCTCTTTCAGCCTTTCCCGTCATATTAGTTAAGGTTATTGTTGTAATACCCGAGGTCCCATATTTAATATTTAAACTCTTCCTCTGTTAATTTGGGCTGTTAATGGCATTGTATCTCTTTTTAGAGAACTTTCCCTCTGTCTTTTAAAGTTGGGCACATTTTTTTCATGTGTCTAAATGTCTTCCAGGACGCCCAGATAGAGAGAGAGAAGCAAATCTATAACATCACCGGAGGATGTACAGCTCTCACTGTGGTTTATCTGCTGGGCAAACTCTATGTTGGGAATGCAGGTGACAGCAGGTATGTTTGTTATGTTTCACCCATAAAATTAAAGGATCTGTGAGAACGAGGTAATAATTATGCTCTATTAAACTAGAAGGACCCAAAGCCAAAGGCATGCTGGGGCAGACAGACGCTAGAACCAAGCTTGTCTTGGATCCGAGACTGCGTGCATATTATACTTTGAACATTTTGTGTTTGTCTGCAGGGCTATCATTATTAGAAACAGTGAAATCATTTCCATGTCAACGGAGTTCACACCAGAGTCAGAACGACAACGACTCCAGTTCCTGGTAAGAAAATGTTCATTTGTCTTAAAAAATATATTTACCTAAACATTCCCACATGAAGTCGGTGCTTGTAGCCGGCAGCAGGGATGCCCAAGTCCAGTCCTCAAGAGCTTAAGGCCGCGTTCCTCTCCAACACACCTGAATCAAATCAATGGCTCGTTATCACCTCTGCAGAGCTGAATGGCATGCACATGAATGAATTAAGCTATTTGATTCATGTGTGTTAGAGCAGGGATGCTCTAAAAGTTGCAGGATAGTAGCTCTCGAGGACTGGACTTGGGCACCCCCCTGGTCATTGTGTACCTGTATCTTGAATAAGCAGCAAAAATAAATTCCCATTGACTCAAAAAAATGTGTCATAAATGTAAGTATTGTGCAGCAGTTAAGGGTGTTTAAGGAAAGATTTACTAAACAATGCAAATTAGCATTTGGACACAAAATCAGAGACAGTGTAGATAGGAAGGTCTTGTGTTGATGTGGGTCCTAAAACTGGACTGATGTACTGGTTCAACCAGGTCACTTCAATATAAGCAGGTGGGACGGATACAAACACATGACTTTAAGAGTCAAAACAACTTATAAACCTGAACTTCCCAAACGGCTGGCTAAAACTCTAAATGGCTTTGAATGAGAGGTGAAACATCTTCAAGAAAGAAGGAAAAAGGTCAAGGTGGCTCCAGTTATCTAACTTAGAAAGATATGCGAGTATGAACCAGCCCGTACGTTACTCCATTCTGGTCATTTGATAACGTTATATTCCTCTGCACTCCGTTTCTGATGGGCAAATGAAGAATCTTTCCTTTCACAAACTCTCTGCTCCCCACGCTGTTACACAACACCTCACATCAACAATCACAGCCGTGTCAAAAGATTTGAAACTTCTTTTTTCTTCTATGGGATTAATTTTTCAAAAATATCTTGAATTTGTTATCAAATTATTAGAAATCATTCCAGACTTTGTAGTTGAAAATTTAACTACATCATCCTATGAAATAAATCTGAAAAAAGTTACTGCATGCTATTTACTTTACATGTATTTTAAGGCATTACTGTTCCCAGCCAGTGCTCTAACTCCCATCAAGCAAAGCTGGTACAGCAGTTTTAAAGTTGAGAGGGTTCTCACTTTGCAAACATTGTTTTGTCCATTCGGGGACACTGTAGTACAAATGGTGGAACAAATATGGCAGCTTCCATATGTGCACTGTCGCCGCACGATTTGTTCAGGAAGCACGATCCATAACGCCAGCTCATCTGCACATGTGCAGAAAGGAATACTTCCAGGTCGCCATTGAATCTGCTGGATTTAGGAAAATAATGTCCCGATTAACTTCCATCATTGATAATTATAACAAAATAACAGATGGGGGAATGAACATTATTGACTTTGAGGTGAGGAATGCTGTACTGAAATTAAAATGGCTACAGATGTTTATATATACAGTATACACACACATACATACATATATAACAAAGAAAATAGTTTATGGTTTAGTGTCCCTTCATATCTTTTTGTATCAGAATACTGTAACATTCTTTTAACCAGATTCAACATAGTTACAGGAACTGCCCTGACTATAGACAGAAACTTTCTGTGGAAGTCTAAATTAAATTTGCTATTAAAATCCATGTAATGTTGTTGCCATTTGTATCCATTAAGTGAACGATGGCCCAAACTATTTTTTCCCCCAAGGCCTATGGTATAAGGATTTTCTCTTATGTAGAATATTTCTATTATTTCAAATAATCATATTATGTAAAGTGAAATTATGTTTTTATAACACTTTGCAATACATTAATACCTGTGTGTGGTCATCTGACAATTTAATCTGTAACTTTAAGGGATCAAAATCACATCTGCAAAATATCTGTAGCTATTTTAATTTCAGTACAGCATTCATCACTTCAAAATCAATAATGTTCATTCCCCCATCTGTTATTTTGTTATTATCATCAATGATGGAAGTTAATCTGGACATTATTTTCCTAAATCCAGCAGATTCAGTGGCGACCTGGAAGTATTCCTTTCCGCACATGTGCAGGTGAGCTGCCATTACGGATCGTGCTTCCTGAACAGATCGTGCAGCGACATGCACAACTCAGCAAGTAGATGACTCATTCTGAGAAAATAAACATATAACAGCTATTCTAGTGCAGCTATTGCACATCAATAGAAACACAGCTGAATTATATATCACATTTTTATGCCATTGACCTTTGATTTTTTACATACTGTACCTTTAAAGATGCACTCCAGAACTTTGCAGATTTTCTCAGTTACGCGCCCCCTATCCACAGCTAGTCCAACATCCATCCATCCTACATGTACTGCGAGCTCTCTCCAGTCTTATCTCTTGCTCTGTACCTTTCTCTCCTTTTCCTATCTCCCTCCAATTATGTCTTCTCTCCTGTTTGAAACGGCTGGTGTGTTTATATTCACTTGCAAGCATGTGACACGGTGCTTAAAGTGAAACTCGGCTGCAACATGATGCAGCTTACTAGACAAAAAAATTTGCTTTATACTTTTTCTCAGTCTTGGGATGCTGCTGGACAGTGACAGTTGT
Organism: Atherinomorus stipes; assembly: GCA_023101725.1. Lineage (NCBI taxonomy): Eukaryota > Metazoa > Chordata > Actinopteri > Atheriniformes > Atherinidae > Atherinomorus > Atherinomorus stipes. The sequence continues at coordinate 417,993 of JALJCO010007076.1, forward strand.
CAAGATGCACATAATTGATGTCACTGTGCCATCAAATAAGTCAAGAATACAGTTTTAGGTTGGAAAGTTACATAAGGTACCTTTAAGTTGGTATGGTTGTTAGGCGATACAGCTGTTAGATGACAGTCCAAAGTTCATGTCCAACTTCTTAGTTTCAAAAGGTGGAAGAGTGATGATGATGTACACTCTCAGAGAGGGACAAAAAAGAGGTCGTGCAGTAAATGACGGGCCATTAGATACGTTGGCATCTTTTTTGTTTATTCTTCTGATCGCTATTAAGCTGTCACCATCTAATGAGTTTGACATTTAAACGACAGGATCAAACCTACATTCAATACTCTACTTTTACAGTGTGGAAAATTTAAGCTTTTGTTGGTATGAAAGGAATAATAAAGAAAATTGTTAACCAAAAAAAAAAAAGAAAATTTAAGCTCTGACCTTAAATGCATTCTTCTGTGTGTGTGTTTGTGCAGCTTCATAACATTGTTTTGATTAAATAACATCTTGATTAACTACGACAACCTCTGGGATTATTTGTAAAGTTTAAGAATTGTTTCGGTGTTAAATAATAATGTAATTACATAAGTTTCCAAGTCCCCTCTGGAGCAGACGAGATGGAAAAATGAGGCAATAATTAGGCAATTTAGACCTCAAGCAGCAACTCGTGTTTTTTTTTTTTCTTGTTTCAGTTGGATTTAAATGAAAGGTCAAAAGTGAAATCTTTCTTTACACTTTTTTGCTTGCTGTTAAAAGTTTCAGAGGGAAGTTGGAGTTTACCTTTTTTCCCTTAAAAAGCAGAACTTGACAAATACACGAACATACAGTAGAGGAAACTGGATCAGCATATTTCACATACGGCGCTGTGGTGCTCAAGATCAATATGCAAGCAGGAAGTGCTGAACATGTTGGATTTTTTTCAGAACAGTCATTCCTTTGCAAAGTTTTGTCCACCAGTATTACTGAGTTTATTTTTCAGCTATGAAAAATAAAAGATAAAAGAATTGATCTCAAATCTTAAATAACACTATGCTATGTAATTGTGTTAATAATTAAATTCTTGAACTTATCTTAGGTTGGCCTCAAGGATAAGGCAACATTGAGAAAAGAAAAAAAAAACTCCAAAGAAGTGGACTATTTAATCTCTAACCATGCCATGCTTTTAGCCGTTTGCCTTTCAAAGTACCGTTTGTTCTTCAGGGTTACATGCAGCCTCACCTGTTGGGGAATGAGTTCACACACCTGGAATTCCCCCGGAGAGTTCAGAGGAAGGAGGTGGGAAAGAGGATGCTCTACAGAGACTTCACAATGAAAGGATGGTACGTCTTCCTCCATCCTCTCTTCATTATCTCTCTCTTTCTGCATCTTTGGTTTCACAACTGACAACTGTGATCGGTTTAAAGAAATTCAAACAAAGGAAGAGATATTTTCCTCTCTTTTTTTAGAGAATAATAGTTTGGTACATCCAGACCAGCTCTGCAAGGTCTGACAGGCTTTTCACACTGTAGTCTGCATCTGTACTGCTGCAGCTCATATTTCTCTGCACAGTGAGAGTCCAGCAGATATTTAATGAGGTAGCAGCCAAACTTAAAACTATAGAAGGAAGTAGCAGAGCTGCTCTGCTGCAGTATGTGCACCAGCTGTCTGACTGCTCCTCCACTGGATGGCTGTAATATTTGCTTTTCTGACAAATACGGCATACATTAATGTTTCTGTTGTTGCCTCTTTTGTGTGTGTGTGTGTGTGTGATCTGTATTTTATATAGAGATCACCCCTCAGTGGTAGAAATCTCAGAACCTGGATGTGACCCTAATAAGGCAACCTTTTTGCTTCATACCTATAAAATAAAAGCTTGAATGCTGGTTTTAAATTATTTATTCATATTATCAAAAATTATGGGCTTGAATTTTAAAATATGCAACACTACTTTCTGTCTTCAGATACTTTACAAAAGCAGGGAAAGTATGTATATACTGTAGGTGGTGACTTTGCTTTTGGCTGCTGAAGCTGGGAATGATTATTAAAGGGTGTTGTTTTAGGTCATAAAAAGTTCAAGACTTGCTTTTAAAATAGACAAATGTGCAGACAGAGATATGGACTGACAGGCAGAGAAAACTCTGGTCAGATACAAAGCTGTTTGAAGTCACTGATATTTTCCACTGACTGGTGATGCCAAACCTAATCTAACTAGTTTAAGCACATCAGCGCCAGCTATGAAGTCTTCCCGTCTGACATCAAAGCTCCATTTCTAAGAACGTTTTCAATTTTTTTTCTTCACTTGTGTGCCTCTGTATTATGAAAGTCTTTCCCTCTTGCTTTCTTGATAAATTTTTTAGCAGCACAACACTTGTTCTCGCACTCTGAAGTGGGTGGACGGGAAAAATTTCGATTTTTTGCTGATATTGAAATGTTTCACGTTTTATGTTTTTAAAGGTTTTTGAATACATAGTACTTGAATATAGAAAATTCGATAATGAAAAGGGGTAAATTTTTTAAAATATAGATAAAAGACTGCCTCATGCATTCCTGTTCTTCTCCTGCAGTTTGCTTCCTATACTCCACCAGTCTGTTCACATTAGGATTAATTGTTTTTCTTCGATTACAGTGTTTTTATAATTGTGAAAAGGCAAAATTGAAATCACGATTAAAATTCGATTAATTGTCCAGCCCTACTCTGAAGACACACCATAGAAGCATGCTAGATTATTAGCACCGAACAATATTTACCTAATCTCTTGAATAAACCCTTAAACTATGTATTTTGCCTGCGAAAATCTGCACATTTATATGCAGGTATCTGTATCAGAAGTTTTTTTGGGTTCCTTTTATTGTTTGAGTTGTATGGGACAGTTGTTTTCTCAAAGGTGTGGCTGTGACAAAGTCCCCTGTGAAACCTAAAACATGGAGTAGACGGAAGAGAATCCCAAAACCAAGTGACTATTGAATCTGCACTGATTCTTAGTTTTGGCTTGGTTTCCACTGGCTTCAACTGTAGTCCTAAAAGATCAGCAGTGAATAGACAATAATGCTCCTAGTGCTTTAAGATAGTGAAATATAACACTGACCAAGATAAACCCTGTAAGACCTGCAGCAGATGGAGCAACATTAGCTTTCATTTCTGACCGCCTGACAGTTGGTTGTCTGACACTTCTTCCTATTAGCGCCACCAAATGCTTTTTTTTATGCCCTTCGAGTTTTTAGATTCTGTGCAGGTAGTTTTATAATAAGATTAGACACACAGATCCAGATGCTGCTTTAGAAATGAGGTTGCAGATGAATCAAAGCAGTAAAGATGCAGGCATTGAAATCAAAACAGTCGAAGATGCTTCAATCTAAGAGCCAGGCAATAACGCTGATCATAGTTTGTTTACATGAGCCAATTTAATTGTCACACCTGCCTTATGACTCACAAAGTGATTTATGCAGATGTATCTACAGAAAGTTGTACAGTGGCTTGCAGAAGTATTCATACCCATGACCAAAACTAAATTGCTCAGAAAAGAACAAAGCAAAAGGGGGTTTCACCTTTTTATATGAAAGGAAATGGCACAAACTCAACAATCCATCACTGTTCTTGTTCGTAAGCGCTCTTTACTATGAATAGGTTGCATAAGTTTGTATGTCATTGTTGCAAAAGTATTCACACCAAGTCATTAAGTCACAATCAGTACTTGGTTGCAGCTCCTTTGGCAGCAATAACAGCTACCAATCGCTTTGGATAGCCAGCAATGAGTTTTGTGCAGTGGTCCTTGGACAGTTTCGCCCACTCCTCTTTGCAATACTGCTCCAGCTGAGTCAGGTTACTTAGTGACCTTCGGTGGACAGCAATCTTCAGATCCCTCCACAAGTTTTCTATTGGGTTGAGATCTGGGCTTTGACTGAGCCAGTCCAGAACCTTCACTTTCTTCTTCCTGAACCATTCTTGTGTCACTCGAGCCGTATATTTTGGATCATTATCCTGTTGAAAGGTGAACTTCCTCCCAAGCTTCCGGCTTTTTGCAGATTTGAAGACGTTTTCCTCCAGGATGTTGATGTATTTTGCACTATTCATAATCCCTTGCACACAGACAAGCTCACCAGGACCGGAGGAAGAGAAACAGCCCCATAGCATTATATTCCCACCTCCATGTTTCACGGTAGGGATGGTATGAGCTGGATCATCAGCTGTGTTGGCTTTGCGCCAAACATACTTCTTGGCGTTCAGGCCAAAAAGTTCTATTTTTGTTTCATCTGACCAGATCACACGTTCCTACGTGTGTGGTGGCATACTGCAAACGAGCCTTGAGATGTTGTTTCTTCAGATATGGCTTCTTCTTTGCAACACGCCCATAGAGACCTTCCTTGTGTAAAGTGCGGGATATTGTGGACTTGTGTACGTTAGTCCCAGCACCCTGGAGAGACTTCTTCAGGTCTTCAAGAGTGATGGAGGGGTTTGCTCTGGCTTCCCTGAGTAATTTCCTTTTGCCTTTTGCCGTGATCTTGGAGGGGGCGCCCTGTTCTTTGGAGGTTCACAGTGGTACTGTGGCGCTTCCACTTCTGGACCAGTGATGCAACAGTACTTTTTGGCACATTGAGTGAACTTGCGATGGCTACATAGCTTTGCCCATCTCTATGCTTCTCTACAACTTTCTTTCTGAGGTCTTCTGAGAGCTCCTTGGACTTCATGACTGTTGTCTGCTAACAAGCATGGGATGACTGTGGACAGGTGACTATTGGGCACTAATTATGGGGAGCAATCAAGGATATACAAATCACCTGGGACTGAATACCGCCCTGTGACACTGTGAGGCAATGGTTCATAGTGTGCAATCATTTTCGACTCAAAATAACATCTTTGGTGCAAGGGTGTGAATTCTTTTGCAACAATGAAATACAGACTTATACAACCTATTCATAGTAAAGAGTTCTTACGAACAAAAACAGTGATGGATTGTTGTGTTTGTGCCATTTCCTTTCATATAAAAAGGTGAAACTCACTTTTGCTTTGTTCTTTTCTGAGCAATTTAGTTTTGGTCATGGGTATGAATACTTTTGCAAGCCACTGTATTTATTGAGAAGCAGAGTCTGTATAACGTATAATGCTGTACAAAATTTATGATGGTTCAGACAGTCAGTTCAGTTTGTATTGCCCTTCTGTTTTATAAAAATTCAACTTCAGTGTCTTTATATTTTGTTCTTCAGTCAATTCAGGCCGAGGAAAATAAAACCAAATTAAGAAAAAAAGAGTTGGGGCTCTGGCAAAATATATCAAGTAAATTGAATTAAGGCCCATCTAGCCAGGTTATGTGTGTTTCCTTGATGAATTTAAGTCTACAGAGATTTCAGTGCTCATCTACACATCGTGGAAAGACGCATCCACCTCCTCAGTGTGTCTGTTTTGTGTCCTCTTCATATACGTTGTTCAGCCACCAGTGATTTGTCCTGCAACAGTTTCTCATACATCAAGAAGCACACGCAAACAATCAGGACAAGCGCTGCTTGCTGGTCTGGAGCAAACGGTCACCTTGCTGCAGTCCACCAGACCTCTCAACACAAGCCATTGGAAGATGGTGGCAAGTTTAATAGAAAATCTTAATCGTGTATTTAGACCTCTATGTCTTGTAATCTATTTGAAAACTTAAGTTGCTCATCTGGCAGACCAAACGGTAGAGACATAGGGTTCTACAGTAACTCAGTTTGATGTCAAGCATTAAACTCAGCCTGTCTGTTACAGTTTCCTCATTTCTGTAATATATTTCCACGTCCAAGCACAATGGATACAAATACCAATCTCAGCATTACATGTTGTACACAGTTTAGATTTATTGTGATCCATTTTATGTCCAAGCTGGAGAGTCATCTGTAGATGATGAAGTAATCTACATTGAGTTTCTTTCATCCCATTGCTGACTGAAATTCTATTTGCCATTCTCCATATTTGTGTCCATGTTTTCTCATCAATATCTCAGTTAAGCTGTGTTGCACTCTCTGATGTGAATGAAGCTTATCACAGTGGGAAAGTGCTCCATAGCCAAGGTCCAGATTGGTTTCATGATCTTGTTACACTTCTATCTGTGCGATTGAAAATAATGTTTTTGCTCTGGCAAAATTTGTGAAAAAGGCCTGGTATCTGGGGCAAAATATTCTGTATCCAAAATTAGGGCTGGGCGATATGGACCAAAAGTCATATCTCGATATATTTAGGCTGAATATCGGTATAAGATATATATATATCCCGATATTTTTATCGCAAACTAATAGAAAATTTTTAGTCACAGTCAAAGCCAAATATGACGTCACAAGTAGTTCTATTTAAACCGGCCGGATGAAATAATGCTTTGCTGCTCAAAGAAAAATAAAATGTAAAACATAAATACTGTTTAACTGTGCAAGAAACTCTCAGAGGCAAATAAGGCTCGTTATATAAAAGAATCATGACAAACCCTAATGAGAGCAGCATTTCTGTATGAAGACAAAATAAACACTGAACTACGTACTGTATATCGATATATGCGATATGGTCCAATTCCATATCTCATTTAAAAATATATCAATATATTTTTCATATCGATACATCGCCCAGCGCTATCCAAAATGATGAACTATTCTGTCTGTATGTGTCCAAATTTTCATAGGTTTTTATTATGTTATATTTTGTTCTGTATTTTGCCACTTGGCTATTGTGCATTACTTAATAGTGTCTAATAAGCCTCTGTTTCTTTGTCTCAGGTTACCTTTTAGGCCGCTGTGCATCAAATTTGCCATGCTGTACACCAGGGGTGCCCAAGTCCAGTCCTTGAGAGCTACTATCCTGATTGCATCCCTTCCCCAACACACCTGAATCAAATGAATAGCTCGTTACCAGGCCTCTGCAGAGCTAAATGGCATGCATGAGGGAATAAGCCGTTTCATTCAGGTGTGTTGAAGAGGGTACGTTATGTTCTAAAAATTGCAGGACAGTGGCCCTCGAGGACCGGACTTGGGCACCCCTGCTGTACACAGACCTTAATCACATTTGTAAGGAAAATGCACACAGTCATTCAGCTAAACGGCTAAATCTCAGCTATCTTGGATGGCATTTGCAGCAAATTTATAATAAAACTCACTAGAAAAACTTGTAGAACAAACAGTTTTTTCTTAGCGCCCCTGCTAGCCAAGAAGAGCAGCCTCACCGTGACAACTCTATTGGCCTCTGCTGGACAAAAGCAGCCATTGCATATTTAAAAAAAAAAAAAAAGAGAGAGAAGGTTGTAGTTAGTACCTTTCATTGTGTATTTTGCTGAGGAATCTTAATATTTTTAAGCTAATTTGACTCAAAGAGATCTGAAATTTTGTGTTCATCTTAAAAAATTGGGGAAATTTTATTACCTTGTCTTCTCTGGTTTGTTCTCACACATAGGGCATACAAAACAATTGAGGATGAAGATCTCAAGTTTCCGCTGATATATGGAGAAGGGAAAAAGGTAAGCATGTTTTTGTGTTTGACTGTGAAAGTCTGTGTTTTGCATGTCTACTCTGGAATTTAAAACACACATGCTCTAAACTTTTTAGTCTGTCAGACGCAGTTATTTACTGCAAACCAGTCACCCTCTCAGGGAGTATGCACAACCTGGTCTCTGAGGCGTAAGACGCATGCATTTGTGTCATTGTGCACCCTTACTGAAGTGAAGTGGAGGCAGTTTATCCATCCAGCAGCTTTTCCACACATCCTCCGCTTTCCATTGACATATTACATTCCCCAGCCTTGACCCGAACTTAACCTACGCAACTAATCCAGAAGCCCTAATCTTAATCCAAAGCAAACACAGTTGTATAATAAGGCATAAATTCTGGGAACAGTTGAACAAACCACCTTAAGCCACATTATTTTCAAAGCATTTACATTGCTGCAGTATTCAGAAGCTGTTTGAAATCAAAGAGAGTCAGTATGATCTGAAGGGGAATCCATCTTCATAAAAAACTCAAGATAAGGACAAATATAAGACAGATGTGTTTCTGTCACAGGTGTTAATTTGTAGAACAAATATGATAATGATCTAAAAAGCTGTAGTGTTAAAACAATGTACTATCACTTAAAGCATCATCTGGAGCTTAAAAAAGTTCCACAAATTAGAATTTTCATGCAAAAGTTATCAAGTAGTCTCAAAATCTTGCTCAACTCTCACTTGCAAAACTTTAATTTTTTTCCTCAGTAAGCATGACTACTTAAGAGCTTGCCACATTGTTTTGGTTTTGGAGATGTCCCCTTGTTTGGAGGGCAAATTCACCCTTCTTAGCTTCCCTAAAGACCTAGCTATATTGGATGATTGAATGCAGTTTATTTTTCTTGGCCAACAACACAGTTACAAAAAAGGTTGGATTTGTTTCGCTGCACTTCAGAGATGACAGTTTTATTAAAGCCCAGTGCAGCGCTGGCTCTGTGTGGAGACTGAAGCTGAAAATTAAGGCTGCTCCAATATGAAAAGGGCAACAGTCTGAACTTCATGCATTAATTGAAACTTTTTTAGATGTCTGTGTTGTGTTGGCATTGGGAGTATAAATGTGTTGTTTTTTTTTTTGTTTAGTACCAACATCATGGGTCCACTCAGTGAAAAGTCATCTAACAGGACGAATAACTCTTTTTGCTAATGCACTAATTTAATGGGCAACCAAAAGGATCCATTTGTTGCTTCAGTAATTGCTCAGAAACCATTAACTAACTGCCCACTCTTTACATTTTGCTTACAGAGAAAAGCAGTTGGCTCCATGAACAACCCCACTACTTCCTAAACATAAAGCAGCTTCTTTGTTTCCTGTCTTCCATTACTGGAGAAACTGATTAATCCAAGTGTGCCTGACCTCAGTAACCACAACGACAGTGGCCTGACAAAATCAAATCAAATGGACCTAATAGCCTATCAAGTTCTGCACAGTGGCTCCTTGATTTGAATCAGGTGCGTTGGAGCGAGGACACATGGAAGTCCTGCAGGATGAGGGGCAAGGTTCCCCATCCATGATTAAAATCATTATCAAATTGAATCAATATCAAATCAATACCCAAAGTATCTCAATTAAATTGATTTGTGAGGTTCTTAACAATAACCAGCCCTAGTCAAAGCAATCTAAATGTCATTGGTTGGATCTTCATCACCTTCACTCTTGTGAATGTCCAACTAATGGGTCTGACGATTTCCCAGTGCAAATAAAGTTTTAAACAGCTCGTGGCAGCTCTAATTAAATTCTGGCAAGGTATTGCCAAATAAGTTAGTAGATGTCTAGTTATGTCAACAAGTCATAGAATTAACAGTGTCATTGCTTCACAGCGTTTTACAATCAGATATTAGACTGCAGCAGCATTTTATTCAGTGGACATTTGTGTTTCCTCACAAATACTTCTGCACATTCACACTTCACATTGAGAAGAGTGTTCGTATTAAAATAATTACTGACTAAAAGATAAACAAATGTGATACTTGTCTTTCCAGTTCAATATTCCTGATAATTATATAAGTATTTTAACACCTACAGTAAATGTTTTATGTTTTCCAGGCACGGGTTCTGGCTACAATTGGTGTGACTCGTGGACTTGGTGACCATGACCTCAAAGTTCATGATTCCAACATTTACATAAAGCCGTTCCTTTCCTGTTGCCCTGAGGTAAGAACAAGCTCTGCTGTTTGCTTGATGATGCAATAAAGAAAGTTTGGCTCATTAGTTACTTGAAAAGTCAGCTTTTTGACTTTTTCTAAGAGAGTACATCTGCTTTTAGAGGATGTTTTTCTATATAAAAAGCATTAAATATTCTACATCCCCATGTCTGATAGAAAGTGTAAGTTGATTTATCCAGCCTCTACCCCTGTCATATGTGCACCAGTCACTGCTTCTTCTCCGTCTGAACAAGCTACACCGCTGATGGAGAACTTGGGCTCACCTGTCTGACAGTCTGGCACTAGTTTCAAAGCGCTTTCATCTCCTGATGTAGTTTGTCTTATAGAGTTTTTCAGTTTTTCTCCCAGAGCTCTCCCCTTGATCTTTAATTCATTATTCCCAGGGTTCATAGCGGGTTCACGTGTAGACTTTTCCCGCTACTCTGTCTTACTCTTTTCCTCTCACTAACACAACTCTCACCAGAACTTCTCCAGTGGTTTCACGAGATGCTGTAAAGGAATTTAATTCATTAAGTTATGGAAAAATGACTCATTATGTGGTGTAAAGGGCAGGGCATTATAGATTTTTGTGTCATTGGTGAGTGCTTGTAATCTCTGGGAGCATAAAGAAAAATCTTTGTGCAAAGGAAGGCATTAAATTTCTTGTCTTTGGTATGCTTCCTGAGCTTTACATTTCCGTCTCATTCATTGTTATTTCAGATGTTCATTAATGAATAAATGTATCTAAAAAAAACACTTTAGACTTTGAAAGCATACAATTAATCAAATGTAGTGAGTCGCAGCATTTAAATCTCTTTACTTTAATATCATTCCCTTATTTCAGTATTAAAATCAAAAGGTTAGACGTTGAAGTCCAGAAGCATTATTTCCTTCAGGTTAAATGTTAAAAAGTCTCTTAGAAAGATGCTTTATCACGCAGGTGAAGGTGTATAATCTGATGCAGTATGAGCACGGGACAGATGATGTTCTTGTGATGGGAAGTGACGGCCTGTGGGACGTCCTCTCCAATGAAGAAGTAGCCGAAGCTGTCACCACCTTCCTCGCCAACTGTGACCCTGATGACTTGCACAGGTGGAAAACTTAATTTTTTTTGTTCCTGTTCTTTTTTTTTTTTTAACTCAGGTTTGATAATGAAATTCCCCTTATGCCATGTGCTACATTATTCAAACTGTATACATTCCCTGGTTGCAGATTGTAATTTAAAGACAAGAGTAAAGCTCCCATCTTCTTTGAGCCACACTTTTTTTTTTTTAACAATGTCAGTGCAAGAACTTAATTTTTATTTTCTCTATAACTCAGGTACACAATGGCAGCACAGGATCTGGTGATGCGAGCACGTGGTGTGTTAAGAGACAGGGGTTGGAGGATCACTAATGAGCGTCTGGGATCTGGAGATGACATTTCAGTCTTCATCATACCCTTAATGTATGGCAACCGGCAGCCCTGATTAGCAGAGAGGCTGCAGCTCAAGGACCTCAACAACCTGAACCAACAAGGCTTTTTCTAAGTCCTGAACTTCAAATACCCCTTTCAGCTTTTTGCTTTTTCTTTTGTTGGGCTTCCTTTTGATGAAAATCTTGGAGAACCCAGGTTCTGTCGGTGCTTCATTTCTCTGTTGTAGGAAAATGTTGATGTTTCCCACAGCAGTCCCCCAGCTGACGAGCATGACTATCCCCAAACATCTGCAGAGATGTCAAAACTAAAACGAGGAAATGTCCTTTTGAAAAGAAGAAAAGCTTCTCTTTTCCGCTTGTTGTACTGTATTCTCCCTCTTTCTTCCCTTCCTTTTTTCCCCCAGTCTCTCATACTGTACAGTCGACTTGTCTATTTAACAGAAATACCTCCTTTGTCTTGTGAACATGGACCAAGCTGACAGGTCAGCTGTTTTTTTCTGTTTTGCCACAATGTGGCATTGAAAAGATTCATTTACTGCTACCAGTTTGCCGAACAAATGAAAGAAGTGACAGTACGGGGGCAGAAGAATGGAGACTGGAGGTTTTTCACCATAGCAGGATTATTCCTTATGGAAGAAAATTACATGAAGCCCATGCGGGATGAACAAATGAACACTGTCATGAAAATAAATGAACAATGTTTGATAAGAAAATATCTAAGTCATGTTAACATTGAAACAGGAAGAAAAACCACCGTTGCAGTACAAGTCATTTGATCAAACTTAAAAAATTATTTCAAAAATTAAATTGGTTTATTCTATGTTTGTTTTATGAACTAACATGGGTTAGCTTACCTTAACAACAAAATAAGAACATTTAATTTATTCCTTTACTTTTGGCCAAAAGTAAAAAGAGTATAGAAAGTACTTTCATAAAGGACAGACACATAGCTTAGCTTAGCTTAGCTCAGCACTGAGACTTGAGCAAAAGGAAATGGTTAAACTGGCTGTGGCCAAAAACAAAAATGATCTCCATAACCTGTAAAGTTGGCATTTATGTCACATCTAAAAAGGTATGAACTCTGTATTTTGAGAACAGCTTTTGAGCCCCACTGTTATTTTTCTCTTTCATTTATCGTGCTATCCTAAGCTAACAGCTTTATGCATTACTCCAGTACTTCCTAACTTAAGCCCGCTCGTTTGTCCCCTGTCTTTCATTATTGGATGATTTGATTAATCCAGGTGTGCCTGCCCTCGGTCTTAAGTTCAGGAAGTGGTGGGGTTGTGCATAAAGCCCATTAATATTGAGAATTAAGTTTATTTTTTTGTCTAACTTTTCAAAAATAAAACATTTCTTTACATGTTTAATTGAATTCAGAATTGTCAAGTAATTTTCTCAAACCAATTAAAACAAAGCATCAAATCAAATGACTTGTACCTTAGTGTAGTTGCACTTTAGAAGCCACCAGAAGTCCCTGCAGCAGGGAAGATCAAATAACTCAGAAAAAAAAAGGAATACAATCAAGCCTAATTAAAATGTCTGGAAGCTTTCTTCAGCTTTGCATGTTTCATAAGCTTCAAATGCAGTGAAATGGCATACTATGCTTGGATGTAGCGCTTTATGACATGCAGTGACTTATTGTGGGCCTGGGGGAAGCAATGGTGCAATGGTTTTAACTGCTGTTTGTTTTATATGGACTGGATTTGTATTTATGTCATGTATCAAACTATTGGTGATCATGTTATTTGTTTGTAAATGTGGAGAAAAATATGCATAGAAATATATACTTCTTTTTACTTTTATTTAAAAGTTATGATACTCCTTGGCATGTTGCATAAAGACTAAGGAAGGGAGTGAACTGGAACAACACTGGTATGTTTAAAACCAAATCATGTGATGTCTGTTACTTTTTTGTAGTTTTTTTTTTCCTACTGGACATTTGGAAAGTGAAATGAGTGAGTTTGCCGCATAACTGCCTAATTGAAACTGACATGCAGGTAACTGAATTTACTTTGAGATGATAAATTTCAAGCTCAAACCATGGATTGGTTGCAAAATATTATAGGGGGCGTATTATGCTGTTCCAAATTCTGTCATGATGTTCAACTGCAAGATGTGCATATTAAAATGAGAAGTGTTTCTGAAACTATCTGTAAAAATAGGCACCCCTAAATGAAAGAGGGTGTTTTTTTTAAGCAGAGGCTTCTGCAAAGCCAGTCATTCAAAAGAAAGTGGGTTTTCAAAAATTAAGCTAATGTTTATGGCAGAAGAAGAGTTAAATTAGTAAGTGTTTAAAGGAAACTGAATTAAAACGACTACATAAGTGCTGGAAACTAACACAATGTCCTGTTTAAAGCAAAGACACGTTTTAGCAGAATACTGAAACAAAAGAAGTAGGCCCTATATTTGATCATTTCCTGTCGTGGAAGTAGTTTTGGAGTTACGCAGGTTTACTTTTTGGCTGGACTGTGAGGTGTTTATGTGTCTCCAAAGTTCATAGAAGTCTTTCCCAATAAGAATACTAAAGAAAATCTGTAACCCTTTTATGTCTGTACTGGGAATTATAGCTAGCAGCCACCTTAGCCTTGCTTAGCTTAGCTTAATGGAAATAAAAAAAAATTTTTAAAGGCTTTGCATAAAAGTAACAAACACTATTGGTGACGCTGAAGCACACTAACATTTTAGATGGTTTTCTTTTAAATTTTTCCAAAACTAAAGAGTATAAAACTACTTGCTTTTTTTAAGCGGTAAACATAAAGAGACATTACATCACACAACTATCCTGACTGGGTTTTAAGCTAGGCTAACCAACTGCTGGCTCTATCTCCTTATTGATTCAACAGACTTAAATGCGGTGTCATTTTACATTGGACTTCTAAATCAATAAGCATATTTACCCAAAAAAATAATAATACTTTGCTTTCAGCCACATAGCATATGTGCCATTATGCTGCACTGGCTATTTATCTTATTCATTTGAAGTTTTTAGCAAACAACAATTAGCTATATTTCTTCTAGCAACATATACGTTTCCAAAGCCCATTCCAGGCAGTGTTGTTCACTCCTTGAAATATTTTTTTTAATTTAACAGTGATGTATATTTTGCTGCAGTTGTTCGTCTTTTGCAGTTTTTCAAACTTGCTTGCATGTCTGTTTTGTATTTTTTCATGTCTGCTTTGCTTTTTGTGTTCAAACATTTCTGATGCTTTGAGCGTTGCTTTGCATGCCTCTCAATTCAATGATACCAAAAGGGAATGATTTTGACATGTTGAGGCAACATCCGATCGGTATGTGTTGAATGTTTATCCTTCTACCTTTCAGAATCATTGTTATGTGATTAAGCCTTTTTTTTCTCTTAGATGAATGTTTTCTTAAAATGTGCTAATAGATTATTTATCTTTTCATCTCGTTGTGCCACCTAACTGCTGCTCATCAACTCAGGTTCAACTATTGTCTAGTTAAAGACCTGTTATGTGGGGTTTTCTAAAGGCATTGAGTCCACCATGATGGTTTGTTAGTTCCTCTACATTTGATAGCTCATAGAAAGCTAAACGAACTTTTTCTTTTTTTTGTCCTTTCAGCCTGACGTTGATTTCTTGCTGTATTGTGAACCTTGTCACTGCTGTGAGGTTTTTTTTTTTTTGTTTTTTTTTTCCACTGTAGACTATAGAGCTGGATATGGGGAAACTTGTAGAGTTGGGAATTTCATCTGTAGCAAGGACAAACTTTGAAGGTTGATTGGGGATTGTTTCTAAGTGACCATTATGCTACCCTCAGTCGCTGTTTGTGAATGTGAGATGTACATTTTGTATTAGAAAGAAATGTTATTAAGTCAAAAAGAAATATTTTTAATGTTTCCTTGTGCAACTCTGACTTTGGAAGGAGAAAACCAATGTTTACCTATGTTGTTTCTTATCCAAAAAACATGAAAACGGACAATAAATGTTAAAAAATCAGTGTAAAAAAATAAAAATTGTTTGAAAAATGCAGCTGTTACCTTTCCCTTGACAAGGGACAGTCAGTTATTCTTGCTTTAAAACCCATTATTCCCACTGGTTTTCATACAGCCTTTAAGTCAGTTTTTCCAGTTCCGTAGGTGAGTTCACAAGATGTTCTAGTAATAAAGCACTACCCAAGTCCAGTCCTCAAAAGCTACTTTCCTGCAACTTTTAAGCATACATTCACCAACACACCTGAATCAAATGATTGAATTTCCTCATACACTTGACATTCAGCTCTCCAAAGGCCTAACGAGCCGTTAATTTGATTCAGGTGTGACGGAGAGCGACACAACTAAAAGTTGCAGTGATATATTTTCAGGTATTTATTGACACATAATTATTTCCACTTGATTTGACAGTGGCATGTTTGAACATTAAACCTAGCACAAAAAGTAGGAGCATTTTAGATGATAAACTTTTAATCTAGAAATTTATTCCATCACACCCATTTATCCGCCTTCCTTATAACACCTATTGGTGTTACTCGCCTTTTACAAGGTATAACTTGTAAGAATCATGCTTCTGTATAAAGAGCAACACAAGTTAACGTGGGTTAAATCAGGTATAATGACATAAAAAGTATTTTATCTCGAAAAGGGGCTTTCTTGTAATCGTTAGGCTACTTAATTCGCTAATTTGGTGCATTAAACAGAAAAAAGATTTCAGTTAGTTGGGCTACCATCCACATCCAGACAGGTGTCTGCTGCACGTAATAAGATGCAGAAGAAGTTCAGTCAGACAGGAGATACAACACAAAACATGACTCGTGCATTTGGTGGTGTAGCTTAGCAAATGGTTTATGGCAAGAAAACATATATTTAACTTATCAGTACAGCTGGAACATTGTAATATATCAGAATTAACTAAGCTTGACATCATGAACTACATTGCTATTGTCCAGATGACTGCTGAGGATGTGAGACAAGGTTAACTCGTGTAGCCAAAGTTTTCAGTTTACAGTCAATAATCTGTAGCCAAAATACCTCTGCAACTTATATTAAGCTTTATTTTATTTTACCATCTGCTAAAAACATTGTGTACCCAGTTTGCTTATGGGGTCTGTCATCTTTAACAAGGAGGGCATGAAAACTCATGAACTCTGATAAAACTTATGATTTGTCTCAATGCAAAGTTTTCACATGACTAATGGTATAAGTGTAGGTGCAGCAGTGATTGAACCTAGTCCCCCCCCATGAAAAAAACTCTTGACACACCACTGCTAATAAGACAGGACAATGATTTAAAAGTTTTAATCCAACTGCCCTCTCTGGCATTTTTATTTAAACAAACCACAGCACAATTAAATCACAATGCTGCAATATAATGGTACTACTTAAATTTTTAGTTTTTTTTTTTTATTATTTGTTTATAGCCCCGTTTTACTTACTTAACACACACCCTCTGTTACTCAAATCGAGGCTTGTAAAAGAATAACCTGACTTTCAGAGTAGAAAAACAAGTCATGCGATTTACACCATCAACACTCGATCCTATTATTAAGCACAGGCGACTTCACTGCATTAGCGCGCTTCTCCATTCCGCTCCATCTGAAACATCCTCTGTTGAGAGTCACCAGCGCCGGCAAGGCAGTAGATTGCGCAGTCATCTCCACAGGGGGTAGCATGAAAACCCGAGCAACAGCACAAACTACTACCTCAGCCAGAGCTTGGCACCGGTTCCTCTTCTTTTGTGATCCAGCTTCAGTGCGGTCGGCGTCCCTGTGCGTAAAAGCGCACGAAAGAAAACATGTCGTGTACTCCCAAGACAGAGACCGCAAAGCAAAGGGCCTAAAGCGAAGTAAAAACCCCACCCAGAGAATCTACAACAGAAAACACATCCTACACATTTTCCCGTGTTTCGCTCTCCTTAGATGACCTTGGAAAGCGTCACATATGGGCACTGAGGCTGTGCACAATGGAAGGCTGTGGCATTAAACGTTTCATCCATACAGCAAAGACACAATTCAACAAAAGAATATAAAAGGGGGAAGTATAGAAAATAGTTCAGAATTTCTTATGAACCAGAATGGTTAAAGTACTGCTTAAAACAAACAAACCTTTGGTTTGCGTTGTGAACCACGAGATTGGAAAAAAAAGAAGAAGAAAAAACTGGCTTAGAAAATTTAATGTCACGAGTGTAAATCCAAATGTTATCAGATAAAAGGCAAATATTCCCCATCTTCTCTCTTCGCAGTCCTTCACTTTGCAGCTTTTAATGAGTCAGTTTTAAAATCTCGTCAGTGTTTCCTCGTCGCGAAAAGTTCTTTGCTTCAAGTCCACTTTAAAACATAAACACGTAAGAATCCTTGAAGTGGAGACGTTTTCCTTCTGTCTTCCGCAGACGCCGCACGACAGGCAGAAATGAATGGATGTGGCGAAGTGGCGTGGATAAAATTCGCGGGGAACGTCAGAGCGATGTAGGCGCAGAGATAGAAAATATAGATGTCTCGCTCTGACTGGTTTTGTAAATACTAGAAGAAAATGTTAAGTGTGTGCGCCACCTGCTGGTTGTATTAAAACCGCCTTGATTTCTTCAGTCTCAGCTAAACTTATAGTTAATGACTACAAACTTATGATTAATAATAATAATGTAATTTAAACCTTCAAAATTTGTTTTTTAATTCTGAAAATTCAAGGAAATGTGAAATACAGTGCTATTATGAACCTTATTTCCAGAAAAAAAAGTTTTTTTTTTCTAAAAAAATACATAAATTTTGTTTTCTCCCCCTTTAATGACAAACACAAATCCAAAGAAATTATTTTCTTTCTGACTAACTTAATTGTAAGTAGAAAATATGGGCCAACTTCAAATTTAATGCTGGAAACACAAACACACATACACACACAATGGTCAGGAGATATTGGATTGTTAAAAGCAGGCCAGCTCTGGTCCTCAAGGGTCACAATCCAGCAGGTTTCAGATGTCAACTGATTCAAATTAAATGGCTTTCCTCAACAGCTCAAGTTATTCCCAAGCATGTTGAACCATTAATCTAATTTAGATGTGCTTCATCAGGTAACATCCAAATCCCGCAGGACAGCGGCCCTCAAGGATCAGCTTTGGGCACCCCGGGTTCATAGTTTGTAGATTTCTTTCTTATAGAAAGAAAGAAACTTAAAAAAAAACATCTACATGTTATAGGGATGTACAAAATCAGATGAAAATTGCATATAATGTACCAGATGTTTTCAGTGGGTTTGGACTCCAGAGCTCTGCTGATGCAGAATGACGTATAAGCAACAAGCAATGACTTCTCTGAATAACAGCTAAACAGCAGCATGTTTTGCTGTCTTAAATGTGATATTCTGAAGGGATCGCCAGCACTGCGGGCTTTAGATGTTTCAAGTTCTATTCAAATGCTCAAGTTCTGCACCTTTTAATTTGAGTTAAGTGTGTTGCTGCAGGGAAACTTCTAAAACATGCATGTTTTAACACAAGCGCAGATGGGTTGTTCTTGAGAATGTGCTGTAATTGCCATATTATTGTGCATTACAGTGCAAGATTTGATTTTTAAGCTTTAATGATTTAGTCTGAATCTTTTGTTACATGGCATGGATGTTGAAACTCATCAATTATTTGCAGTTTAAGAAATTTTCTTAAACGTCTTCAACCTTTTAGCAATGTACTTAAAAAATGCCATGTATTACTGACCTGCTGAAGGCTGGTGTTATAAGTTGTGTTTAAACTGATCTTCAAGGACCTCACATATTTTCCAGTCTTTCATCATCTTAATGATCTGTAATTATTTGCAATTTTTGCTTTAGGTACATTTTAAGCATTCAAACCAACACACACTTGTTTGAAGCCAAAAAACATGTTCAATACATATATTGTAACAGTTCTTATAGCATGTATTAATATAGTCTTTAGAGAAGTATATGCAGCTATAACTTCAGCCAATGATTTACTTCTTACTGTCTGGCCTCCAACTTGTTAGCAGCAAGAGAACTGGTCAGAACCAGAGAGATACCCTAATACTCCTTACAGGTATCATGCTGGGATGGAAACCAGACAAAAATCAATGTAATGTCTTCATTTCTTAAGGAACATCTCAACTTAGAAGGGGGTGAAAGGAATGAAAAAACCTTTAGCAGGAAACTTATAGTGCATTCCACTAAATTGTACTTTTTAAAATTTATTTCTAAACTACTTTAAACAAAATGCAAACTAAATAATTTGATGTAAAGCAGCTTTAATCAAATGTGCAAGCTCTGTTTTGTTTCAGGTTTTGTTTGGGTTTTTTTTACTTCCAAGTAAAAACATCAGGGAATCTGGCAAGAAATTAAGACAAAATATGGAAAACTAGAGTAAGACCCACAGGAAGCTTTACACAGCTTTATTGAAGATTGTGTATAAATACACATGCACATTTCAAATGTAAACCCAAGTGAACTCAAGTGCAGCCAAACCTCGAAACCCCAATACATCATCATGCAAGGATGTCTGGATTATTTTTTACTATCTTTTTTTTCCCCCGTATCTTTTTTTTTCCTTTTATTTATTTTATTTCATTTCATTTTTTTTCTTTTTTACAAAAACAGTCCCAAACAACAGAATCATCCTTTTTTTAAAAAATATTCCCTCCCTGACAAGCTTTCGCAATCTCTAGTGTGTATGTGTGGACTCCTGACTTTTCAGGCCTTGCCAAGGTTTTTAAATATATTGTCTGTTAATAAATGCTTACATATAAATAAATAAACTTTATCAAATGTGCACTCACAGAGTGAACTCTTCTGTACAATATTGTATAAGCCTATAGTAGCAATCACATCTCACTCAGTCAGGGTGGGGTGAGTCGGCCTAAAAGCAAGGCAGCGCTGAGCCGACAAAGCCCACTGAAGTCAAAGCACAGAGATGCTCTTAAAGGCATGGTACACATCTAATATTCTGAGGCAACAACAGGTATGTTTAATGGTGTTTACAATGGAACGAACAAGTAGAAAAAGAAAACGTAACACTCCACCATGGAGAATAGAGTTTCATCATGATTTACATCGATGGAGGAATATCCTGCAACGATATGCCACAAAATATTTTCACTGTATCATCGTCCTGAAAGCTTAAAAGGCCTTTTAGGCAGACTCACCCCAACTGTTTTCAGTTAAGTACACCCCCACCCCCCTCCCTCAAAGCTCAGGATCACAAAAAAGCATTTTCCCATGAATTCATACAGCCATCACCACAGGGCGAGGAACAGGTTACCATCACATTCAACCAAAACAAGGATGGGGTGACAACAAAAAGGCATCAATCACACACACGTGTTCTATTTTCATTCCACTCAGCATACATTCTGGCCCTCGTGTGGGTAAAAAAAAAAAAAAAAAAAAATCTCTGAGATGATGTGGCCGTGAGATAGCAAGCAAATGTAACAAACATTCGTACATAAAGTGTGAGACGGTGTGATAGTGATGTGCAAAGAAAAGGGGCTGGTCTGAGATTTGGAGTTAAGGCTGAGGTGACTCAAGAGACAATGCATCTGATGTCAGCGAAATCACCGATGTTCCTCATCTCACAGTGCCTCGAATATGTAGACAAATAAATGGATTGCAGAGCTGCAGTAAAGCTTTATGAACTACATATGAAGTACAACTAAGAGGGAGAGCTGAAGAGAAGTTTGGCAGCTTAGGATCCGAGTCGGCCAGCTAACTTTTCAGCAGTGTCGGCCTGATGAAGTATAGCCTTTCCCTAATTCGACTCTGTAGCTAAAAATACGCACAAATACAATAAGTTTGGTTACTCTGCCAAGTTAGCTGGAAAACACTTTAATCCTGCTTTGTTTTAGGTTTTCAGAACTCTAAATTTTCCCCACAGAGAGACAGCAAAAGCAGGACCTTAAATTACTAAGGCTCATGCCAGATCACTAATAATCTGTCTAAAATGCAAGATTACAGCAGTAGCAGCAGCAGTAAAAGCGAGGATAGTTTGGCTTTTGACACTTTAAAAACCACACCTTTGGGAATCAGTCCTCTATCTTAGATTGTAGACACGTCTTCATAGCTGACCTACGAAAGGCAGCTTCTTAGGCTGATGAGAGAAAACGCTCTGATCAACGTTGTTAAACATTTGCAGTAAGTCTGGCAACGCATTTAAAATAATGAAAAAAAAGTGGATGGTTGGTGATTGTGCAAGTTCAAATGTTTCAGCGCATCACAAAAACAATGTAATTCAGTGTTTAAAATATTTACAAAATCTAAATAATACTAAAATAATATGCCAACAATGCACCGCTAGAAAAAAATTTTTAAAAAAGAAAAGAAAAAAGCAGAGGGCGATTTAGAGCGCTGCAGTGTCCAAACCCTCGACATCGATCCCAGGTGCTGTTCAGTGACTCTTCGGAGAGCAGATGAGCAAATTCTTAACAAATGAACGTAGCGACACACTCACACACACAAACAGTGATCCACCCACAGAGGAGGGCCCTGATTTTTCTTTTTTTCTTAGCTGCGGACCCCCGGCAGCTCCTTGACTCAACAACCGTCCTTCCCGGCAGCGGCTCCGCCTGTCGCACGGCTGAGTCCGAGTCGCTGGGGTGGGACCGGTGTGCCCGCCGCCATGCTGTGTGTCCATATGGCTTTGGATGGAAAGATCCTATTCTCTCTCTCCATTTATTCCTGTCCCCGTTTACCTCAGTTGGTTTTCATGGTGACGTCTCGGTTGGGCGCCTGTTCCTCCTCTTCCTCCTCCTCTTCTTCTTCTTCCTCTTCCTCCTCCTGGTCGTTGTCATTCTTCACGCGCCTGTTCTCGTTTAGATCCTCCTCGTCGCTCTGCACGGCGGCACCGGCCCCCTGAGTAGACGGGACTGTCTTTCTCTCCTGCCGCTCCTCTGCCACGTTCTCCTCCTCTTCTCCTTCCTCCTCCTCTTCTTCATCTTCTTCATCCTCCTCACGATCAAGAGCAAAGTAGCCGGTGCCTTTCACCGTGTCCTGGCGCTGATAGAACAACACATAGCCTGCTTTGGACTAGAGAGAGAGAGAGAAGGACAAAAGTGATCAGATGCAGGATGCTCCATAATCTATCACTAGGGATGCAACAATTACAGGTAAAATAATAAACCGTGATAAAATTCCCAACGATTAGTAATACGGTTTCAAATTTTAACTATCGCTAAAATCGTAATTGATTGCTGCACTTTGAAAAACTCACAGCAATGCTGCTCATTGCTGGAAAAGCAGCAGCCCTCCCAGTTTGCAACATTTAATTTATGAGAACATGGCAGAAGGCAACAAAGGCACCCATGTGGACAGTACTCTTGACATTTTTCCCCCTTTAAAAAGGACAAAGTAGACGTCTAGACCCATTTTAGATATTTTTACTGATACCGGGAGGGATTTCAATAATACTGCAATAAAAAGGATAATCAAGATCATTTTGGTCACAATGACCGTGATGTGAAATTTCCATATTGTTACATCCCCATCACGAAGAAATTTTATTATATTATAATCCCCTTCTGGTGAATAACCAGTCACCTGTATGTTACATACAAACTTAAACCAATTAGATCAATCTAGCTGTTTAACCGAAGTCAGTCATTAAAGAAGCAAGTGTATATTTTCTATAGGAGAGTGGTTCTCTACTCTTATATCAATAGAGACAATCATCCAAGGTTAGGGTTTTCTGGATTAACTATCCCTCCCACCCATGGACAATAAAGCTCTCAGTGTTTAAACAGCACCTTCAGGGACACCGCAGCACAGCTTGATGATCAGCATGTTTAATAGTTTCATAATTAACAAAGAATTAGAACAGTTTATATACATTACTGATTAGTTAACCCATTTTTTAATGTGAACACAAACGTGGGATTGTTGTCTACAGCTTTTGCATAACAGAACACTCACCACTATTTGATCTTCACTGGCAGGAGACACGCTGCTATCATCAAAGTTGTACCACTTTTCATCATCTTTGTTCTTCGCATAAGCAGTATCTGAGGACAAGACACAAGATGTTGTTGGCGAGGACGAAAGAATTTAACAACTGATCAATAAGTCAATCAGAAAAATAATCAGCTTTAGCTTTATGGGGACAAACACACGGGTACTTCTTAGTTGTCAAGATTGAAGGTGTTGACAGAACAGAGCTTCAACATTTGGATGGTTAAACAAATTTTGATGTTAAGCATATCAAAATCAAATATCAAAGATCCAAATATCAAGCTTAATGAAAGGGTTCATGTGTTAAATGCCTGATTAAAAAGAAAAGAGTGGAGCTTGATTAGAACCATGTTTAGTCACTCAGATGGTAGATTTTTATCTCACTATTTCCTGAAAATTACTGAATATGACTACAGTAGGAAAATAAAACACATTTAAAAGTGTTGCCAATCACCATAAAATCTTAATTGCGTGTGTTGTTGGAAGAAAAGAGAGCCAGTACTGCTGAATCAGCATGTCTTCAAGTAGGCCGTTCGTCTCATCCCACTTTATCTCAAGACCCCTTTAACATCCCAGTCCTTCTAACTTGTGTCCTTTGAATGTGAATGAATGTTTGGTGGTTGTCAGAGAGGCTGTTATCGGACTGGCAACCATGTTTCCATCAGTTGTGGCTACAACTAATGTATAGCTAACCATCAAAAGTGTGTTAATGGGGAGTGAATAAATAAAAGATTCAATTTAAAGCTCTGAAAAGTGCTATATAAAGCTAATCCATTATTCTACAGCAAAAATAAAAATCTTAAAAATACAGAAAAAATACAGAACCAAATTTTTAAGTTCATCAATCTAAATGGTGACTGGTCGCATCCAAACATGTGGTATTGAGTTAAAAGTAAAGAAAACGCTTTATTCTGAGAATAAACAAGAAAAACTCCAAACAACATAATGAAGTGTAATCGAGTCTTACAGTGGCCTCCTCCCATCCCACCATAGTGGTTGGACACAGCGATGAGGTCATAGCGACAGGGTCCCGCATTGGGGTTGATCAGGAATTCAGACATGTCCAGATCTCTAAAGATACAAAAACAAGTTGCACATTCATATGAATTGTGAGTTCACAGACCATCTTTAGGTACTGAAACAAAAAAATTAATGTAGGAACAGAAAGCAAACAAAAAACTGCTTCTGTATTCCATTAAAACAAAACAAAAAATCCTGAAAACTGCTCACTTTAATTAGCCTGGTACACCAGCCTGACCAGCGCCATGTATGAGATTCACGGCAAGTCGGTCTGGGTTCCCTCCATTGGGAAGTGATTTTCACTCCAGTAAAAAATTGACCGGACCAATCACAGCACGGGAGGTGGGACTTTACGACACGTATTTTTCGGAAACTCAGTCAGAATGGCGGCCACAGAGGAGTAACTATATAATTATGCCCTCATTTATGTCTTAAATGAGCTGCACATGTCCTCAAAACCATATCAACTTGCTGCTCTGAGGGCTTTCCTATCACAAAAAGATGTCTGCGTCATTTCCGTGTTACTCTGATTGGTTCTCTCCAGTTCAATTTGCTCCCGTTAGTCCCGCCTATTGCCTCGAGTTGGAAATCATTCCCCAACAGAGGAAGCCAAGACTGACATGTATCTCATACATGGGGATAGTCAGGCTGGTGTACCAGGCTAAACTTTATTAAGAGCTTTCTGAGAACTAATTTAACATTTAAATAAATAAAAGCCAACATTATAATTATAGCAATAATAAGCAGGCATTGCATCTCCACATATTGAATTATATGTACAGTGGGTAGGGTTGTGAAAAGATTAATCTGGATTAATCTCATTAATCCTGATTAATCTCATTGTCAAACAAAAGATTTTTTTTATTCTTTAGCACTGCTATATGCAGAAAATACATTAACTTCTGTTTTACAACTTAAAGGCTAAAACCAAGCCACAAATCTGGAGTAGTCTACAACTTAGACCTGAATATCAGCTTCACATTAAGACAGTTGTGGAGTCAGCCTGTGAGGACTGGACTTAACTGCCACCATCTGAACGACTTTAGGTAGACTTGTAAGGACAGGGTTTCAGTAGTCTAGTCTACTGAAGATAAATGCAGAATTCCTGGTGAGACACCTTTAATCCTAAATACGTTCTAGAAAAAGTAATGTGGTTAATCAGGATTAATCTTTGACGGCCGTGATAGTGGGTACTATGGAAAACAGAAACGATACATCCAAGTGTTCCTCTGCAGTAATATTGTGTGTGTGTGTGTGTTTGCAGACCTGAGTGGGAAGTCAACAAGCGAGTCCAGTTTATCCCTCATGTAGCGACTGTAAGAGAAGCGCTTCAGATGGACCACCAACACTGGTGGCAGAGACCACAAATCCAGCTTCTTCGTAGCTTGTTGGTGCTGCTTGCAGTTTGGACAGTACCTGTCATCAGAGAAGCACAAGCGCATGTTAGGAAACATGCTGACCTTCACTGCAGCAGATGAAGTATGCACGATAAGCGAGATCACTGGGTTCATGAAACGCGTTGTACAGAAAAACAAGAATTTTCAGGATCACAGAGGTCACTTTCCAATAAGGCCACTCACTCTTTCCTGGGTTATTTTTTGTCAGCTAAGAAAGATGTTACATAGGCAACCTTGCTGAGTCATTAATTAGTAACACACACCAAAATGAAGCTGAAAAACTGCATGTGTTGCAGCACTGCAAGAGCTTGTGTGCATTCAGCTGGTGATGGATAAAATCTCAAATAATTTGCATATGATCCAGATTTGCTGCCAAGTCCAATTTACACTGGTGGTAATGCAATCAATAGCACACTGATTAAAAAATGTAATTTACCTTTTAACAGAGAGAAAATTTAATCAGCAAAATGTAACACGGGTCTGGCTGAATCCAACACGATTTCCATGAACCCTTCATTGTGGGGGCATGTGAAATCTAAAGAGATGTTTAAATGCACCTGGTGGCACATATAGGCAGAAACAGCCTTTACCATTATTATTATTATTATCATTATTATTATTATTATTGTTCACATTTCCCATTTAATCTAAATTAGAGTGCTAAGTGTGGAAAAACGGTCATATGAAATCTTTGTTTCTGTTGCAAAGAACAAAGATAACAGCTGTTATCACATCTGTTATCTCAGCTTAGAGTTTCTAGTGTGGAGGGAGCCAACCTAAAATAGTAAGGTAATGTTGAAGCTACATCACTGTACATGCCTTTGATGTCCCATCCTGCTTGCAACTAATTTGTTTTGCTTGTGTTTCTTACCAGGGGTCCTCAGCTCCCAGTTTCTCCTTTGTTGTGAACAGCTCAATGCAGTCCTTCAGCTTGAAGAAGGCCTTCTTCTGAGGCTTGTACTCCATGCTCTCGTGCTTGTCAAAGTCCTACTCTCAGCCACACATACAAACACATCCAGCTGTTAGACAAAAAGCTAGTTTACTTCAAACAATATGTAGCGCTCAATGACTTTATCTTATTTGACTAAAGAGATTACTGCCATTAGGATTATTTAGATTGGCCTATTAGAAAAAGAAAACAAATGAATGTATCATTGAAATTATTCAAAACTATGAAAATAGTTATTAGTTTACCTCAACAACAGTCTCATCAAAATACTTCTTTTTGATTTCTGGCTCCCAGTCCAAAGAAAGATAAGAGCGGTCTGAGAAAGAGGGAACAAAATGTAAATACAGCTTTCATATAACCTTTATTTGCAATCATTTAATCTCACTGCTGTAATGTTGGAACAAAGTTTCAGTTAATAATTTGTCATGCATATGTCACATCAATTATCTTGTTTTATTTTCTGGAATAAAATTATTTATTTATTTGTCATAACAAATAAAATATCAATTAGCCTTTTCAGTTAAGAATTCAGTTTATAAGAGATTAATTTTTGGCACTATATTCAGTTGACTTCCTACCACTTAGTCTGAGATGTCCTTCATCAAAGCGGATCTGCCTGGTGTCCTCCTTGATGAGGGAGAAGTCTGTTTTGCCCATGTTATTGAACTGGAATGTAAAAAGTCTCTTTCTGTTGTGCCCTGCTGTTTGCTGTCCTTTGGTGGCGATTTGTGGACCAACTACGCCATTTTCCAGGTCATTGTCGCCGCCCACAGAATCCTCAGATTGACTGTTGTCGTTCTCAGACAGCAGCTCCTGATCCTGGCTGGACTCGTCATCCTGCTCATCCGTCTCCATCTCACCTGGCAGAAGACAGAAAAGCTTGAAGATCAGCTTGCTGCTTTTCAAAAACACAAAGGTTTTTCAGTTTTCACTGTCACACTCACTTGGCGATCCTTCCTCCAGCAGTCCATTAGTGGCGTTCCCATTAACAGTGTGTTGTTTGGATGGTTGTGTCTCCTCACAGTCCTCATCATCTTCCTCCACAGATGATCGCACAAACCGGCTGCAAAGGTAAAAAAAAAAAAATCTTCATCTAATCTGGCTGTATTTCCAGGGGTTTTTTTTGTTTGTTTTTTTTATTACTTGTGGTCAGGTTTGCCCATTTGGGACAAAAAAATGAAATGAATAAACCTACCAGAGGCGCAGGAGCAGCATGTTGTAGAGCTTGTCCTCACTCAGGGTTCGGGGCACCGCAATGAGGAAGGGCTGTCCAAACAGTGGCGTGCTGGTGTGGTTATAGCCCGACTGTTTGTACTTTTCCCTCAAGTGAACTGGGATTACTACATGGTCTGTGTCCTCCACTCTGTTCACCGCCACCTCAAAACTGAAGCGAGATGATAGTGAGTCCCTTACAGTCTCACTGAATAAGCTACATACCAGTGAAAAATTACGTTACATGGCATGTAATGTCCCTAGCTAATAAATCAACTGCAATTTGTGTATTTAATTATTCAAATCGCTGATGCAACAATTAAGGTCAGTAGGTTTTTTTTTTGTTTGTTTGTTTTTAAACCATAATACATTAAAAAGTAGCCAAACTTTTTCAAAATTTTTCATTTTTTGAACAAGAACAAAACCATAAATGCAGTCCAGCTGTCAACAGAATTTAGGAAACCCTGCTACTGTAATCTAAACAGAGTGGTTTGTTTTTTCAATCATGCCTGACACTTACACATAAATATCGTCTCGCTCCATGATGCTGCTGAGGTTTTCATTAGTGGCGAAGATCCGGTGGAAACGGTGGTTGTAGATGTCAGTTACAATCATCTGCAGAAGACGAATAGAATGCAGATCTTTACTTTTCTTTACCAATATCACCTCCACTTGTACAATCCATTCAAACTGTTGCTCACAGAGACAATCCTGCAATCTACAGCAACATGAAATGAACTCGACTGTGTTACACGCCTCTGTGGGCCATATTTTAGGTGAGCATGGCTTTCTGAGAAAACAGTTTACTGTTCTGCAGTGTAGGCAAATACAATTGATTTGCCACATCTGTTTTTATCAGCATGTTGGTGCTCCAGCCAGTTTCAGAGCCTTCATGTGAAACATATCTATTTTGGGATTGGCAGTAGGGTTGTTATTCAAAAGAAGCAGCTTTCCACAGAGGAAAATGGAGAAGGCTCTTCTTCGGGAATAACATTCCTTTGTGGGAATATCCAGGGTATCATATACAGGAAGATGCATTTACTGTCAATGACTGAATGTGGGTGCAGATGAGCTTCTGCTGAATGAATATGTTTTCCATTTGGCTACTCTCAAAGCCTCATCTGCCATTTTCCCCAATAAAAGAGAAAACAGCACAACATAATTTTGTGTCTTCAGTGCTTTGTGCTCTAGACAGACACACCTCTGCACCCCTTTTATTACATGTCTAGCTGCAAGGGCGCATCTCCAGCAGAAAATCTCTTGCAGTGAGGTGCATGATTGCACAAACTATACAGAAGTCTGGGCAGAAACAACATTTATTCTGCTCCTCATCTATCCTTTCTGATCTACAGGAAGAATGCAACATTTCTATGTTAGCTACTGGATCTTGGTAGGCAGGGGTGGTTAAAACAGGAACAGACTATTCCTTTAAGACTGATTAAGCATTAAAGACTGATGGCTAATTAAAGGCTGGCTCTTGCAGGGAGCAGATCTGACAGTGAGGTTTATACCTTCTCAGCAGGCACACCAGACAGGCTGGAGAGGGAGGTACACAGGTCAGAGATGTAGCCCACCTTCGGCACGGTCAGCTTGTACTTAAAAAAAAAAAAAAAAAATGTGATTAATACCGTTTCTTGTTAGTTTTAGAACAAAAACGTGTTTTGGGAACAAGTCTTCCTATGTACCTGTGTGGGTTTAGCCAGAGGATCCAGTCTAACTAGATAGACCTCTAATGTTCGTTCTTTCTTCATGGGCAGAGGCAGCGTCAAGTAGCAGAACGGATCAAAGGTCACCGAGACCTTAGCGCACACAGGACACACCAAAGTTGACTTGAAAAGACCGTGGAAGATGTCAACAATGATGGAGTCATTTCTCTTGATGTGGTTCTCCCACGCTTCCTCTGCCACAACCTGAGGTGCAGAGCAAAGCAGAAACTCACGATCACAACACAATCAGAACTGTGTGATTGATTAAGCGATCCTTTTCAAATGCAAGTAAATGAATGACTCATACAAAAAGATAATACATCATTTTTAATCAGACCTGAGCAAAAAAAAAAAAAAAAAAAATTGCAAGCCACTTGTCCCACCTTATCAGGCCGTCCATTTGCGTCCTTTAGCTGGATGTAGGGCTTCTTCCTGATGCGATTTAAGTCCTCGTGAAGGCCGTCCAAAAGAAAAGCAAGAAGCTCATGGGAGTCCTGCTGCTGGTAGCCTGAGAACTGTGGGGCAAAGCGGCCCACCTGGGTCTGGTGAATGAAAACATTAACTGAAATAAGTGAGCGTTGATAAAACAAGGAGAAGTGCTTTCCTGTGTAGTCCATCAGTTTTAGAGTAAAACACTGACTCCCAAAAACTTAATGCAGTCTTTAACACTTGGCTTGATGTAATTCACACTTTATGTGACATTTATGAGCCATTAACGGATTTATTCTCCACAGACATTTATCTATATACTACCACTGTAAAACAGTTCAATTTCTTAGCTTCATTCTGGCTCCTTTATTCCATTTTATTCCTTTGCGGTCAGAATGGCAGCTCTAACAATCACAATAACAATAACCCTTTAGTGATAACGCTATTTTCACAAACTACATCTTGAAGCTTGCATCCCAAAATATGATCACCTTGAAGGGTCTCGGGGTCACATAGCTGTATTTGCCTGACCACAGGTGTTTTATAAGCTCAGCGTAGGATCTGGCAATCTCCCCCTTCATGCCCAGAGGGTTGTCTTCATTCAGCTCATCTGTGTACTTGTCTTTGAGGAAGTACTCCGTCAGTGGAGGGATGTTGCTTAAACACTGAGGTGCAGAAGCAGAAAAAGGACGGAGCTCAGCAACAAACCAGCCTGGAGGACTTGAGAAAGAAATTTCCATACTTTCTGAGGCTGTGAGAAGCTTGATGATGGCATGCTTGTTACCTGCACAGCAGAGTTCATGAAACAGGTGTTGCCCAGGTTGGACAGTCCACAGAGGCCTGAACGCTCACTCTGTCTGCTCTGGTCTGAGTAGTCATAGCTGTTGCTGTAGGACGGCAGACTATAGCTCAGATTCTTCACACTGCAGAATAAGCACAGAAATAGATCACATAGGTTGAATAGATGCTTCTGAAATTGCTACAAGTATTAGTGCACAAACCAGATCTAGAGGCATGAATAAATCTTATCTGTTAACATAAACAGTTTTTTAATCCACAAAGAAGACAGGTAAAAAGCTTAAGTCTTAAGCAAAACTACCAACGAAACCTGACTTCTTCCACCCCCCACCCCAAAAGGCATCCAAGAGATTGTGTGAGAGCTTTCAGGTAGGCCTTCCCAACTGCAGCAGACAGCAGACCTCTCAGAGGCTGGCAGTGCAGCGTTGGCCGTTTCTGGCTCCCACTGGTCAAAGGACACTGCTGTTAAGGTGGTGGAGGCAGGGACCTCGCAGCTGAGCACACGGTGGTCCACTCTCCTACTATCCAGCTCCACCGCCTCAGGCCTCAGGCACCACCAGCAACACAGGAGCATGACATCTCAGCCCCGCCCCGGCCCACGCCGGCCCACATGTCCGCACTAAAGTCAATACCCAGCCACCTGGATGGAGTTTTTGCGTCCGGTACATGCAAAGTCCGGCTTTTTCTTGCTGGTGAGAAGGAAAGTCTTGATCCAGTTTCCACTGCTGAGTCCTACCGTAGCTTTAATCCAGTATGGCTCCACTAGCAGTGTGAATATAGTCCAGATGAAGCTAAGGCCTGCATTTGGTTTCCAAGTCCAGAAAAGTGTAACAAACCATAAATACACAAAAACTAAAGCACGCACTCGTGTCTTGTTATAGCCAGCTAAGCAGCTCCCCTCTCCTTATCTCCACACTCCTCCTGTTTTGCGCTCAACTGCCTGTCATCCTGTTGTCCTCTCCGCCTCAGATTCCTTCACTCCGTCCTGCACTGTCCTGTCCTGTCCTCTGCTCCTCCCTCTGGCCTGCCTGCTGCTCTCTGCTTCTCTACTGCTGCCCACAGATATTTATAGCAGCAGCGAGGATGCTCAAGACTGCTGCTACCGAAGCTAGAGGTGCACAGAGACTGAGAAAAAGGGAGGGAGAGGCAGAGAGAATAGGGGGAGGGGTGGACAGTGAGGGGGGGGTTGGGGGGGCTGACAAGAGGAATGAGATGGGGATGGAGGGAGCAGCTGATCCACTGCATCCAGCTGAGGCTGCAGTATTCACCCACTCTGCTCTCTTACCAACACACACATTTGATCAAACAATCATGTATTGCCCCTTTTTCCCTTCTTTTTTTAAACTAACACACACCTCCAAATAAGTTTTACCACAACTACACACAAGTTATCGACCATTTTTCATGTTTTGCCGTTAAAAAGCACCCTAAGACACCTTTACCATCTCAAAAGTAAATATCTCTCTCTTTCATGCTCTTTAATATGCCATGGCTGTCTACATGAGTGCTTTAAAAAGGCAGGCTCTAAATAAATAAACTAAAACCCTGGGACTGGGTTGGCTTTATCATCAGAGCAGTATGAGTGTGCAGAGTCAGGCGATGAGAAGCAAGGGAAGATGAAATGTATTCTGAAGGTCACTTAGACTGCAGAAGGTGTGCATCACAATGAGCCAAGAGGAGAGGAGAGGAAGAGACACTTAATGACACCGAGAGAGGGAAGTGGACAAACTGCCCGATGGTGTTTCTTACTGCTGCTACAAAGCATCCCTGCTGAGGCTAAACATGCTGGGCTGAAACCGCAAAATCAAAGACACGTGTTATATAATGTGGGAGCACTTCATATGGGGAAAAAAATAAAAAAGAGGAGGGCCCATGCATAATTGAGAAGAACCGACAGCGCTGGAACTATGTTGAATCAGGGATAGGCGTGCTGCTGAAATGGAAGATCTAATTTCCCCAAGTCACCCTCTATGCATTTCACAGTCAACCTACACCATTCAGAGAAACGCTGCAGACAATGCAGAGCTGTTAGAGGACAACTTATAACCAGATTCTAAGTTGAGTGTGTAGGACAAATAGGCTGAGTTCACCCTGACTCCTCGCTATATCAATATTGATTTTCTTTTTTTTTTCTCTGAGTAGCCTAGCTTATAGCTTCAGTTTCTGCATTCCCACCATATGCACAGCAATGCACGCACACTTACTCAAACATGCAGTAAATCACACACACATTAAGTAGCAGGTTGGGGGCATTTAAGTCCATTTCAGAGCAAAGGTAGAAAGCTCTGCAGATTAGCAGTTCTCTTCAAAACATGATCCACTGAGCCTCTGAGTGCCATTTAACAAAAAATATTAAGTGTAGGCTACATCAAGTGCTGAGATAAAAGAAAATTAACATGAACACAGCAGTGACTGAAACATGCATGGGAAACAAAGCTGATTTGATATTAAGATGATGCTGAAATTTAAGCTCCCATTCAAAAAACAGTGAGCATCACCTTTGACTCTTGATCAAAATAAATATAAATTTAAAAAAATCTGCACATACTAAAACTGTAAGTCAAGACTGGAGCTTGGTGCTGAAGCAGTACTGTGATTTTCTGTTTGGCCAGCACTAATGTATTCACTTATTTGGCAAACTGTGTATCATCACTAAAACTCCTGGTGTGGTACATTGATTTCCATTACAAGCAAGGGCGCAGGACAAAAGGATGATTCAGGCAGGTTTTAACTCTGAGCTCCATTAAATGCAGACAGAGAAGTGGGCAGTCAAATCTATTAAATTTCATCTTTTAAATTAGTATAAAAGGCTCCTTTGTGTGTAGTGTCATTTCCTTTTCAATTTCGAAATGTTTGTTTTAAGCTAGTGTCACTCAAGCTTGTAGCTGCACTATAAACAAACTGTAAACATTTCTTCATTTACTAAATCAATATACATGACTTGATAAGGGTACATTCAAACTAGCAAGACTATGTTAGAACAAGTCGAAAGGGCCGCAGCTGCTTAAATCACAAGATCCAGGACATCCAGTCTAACAGCTTTTCTTTAATCTTTCATAAGGTAAACTGCAAAACTACCCATAAATTCAACTGTGTGACACCTGTTTGAACTACTGCATGTTACGTGATGCAGTAGTTCAAACAGGTTTAACATTTAGCTGTGCAATTCATTTTTTCCCATCCTTCTTTCCTAGAGCCTCTGCGAGGACATCCATATAGTCATCATATAGCCATAAATAAGATAAATGTGGGAGCTGCAGCTATTCTTTTCTCCTGGAACTAAAGTGACTGCCTATGTGGTTTGAGGAGAAAATGATGTTAAGGAGGAAAAAGAAAAATCAATACATTTAAAAAGAAAAAAAAAACACTAAGGAGCAATCTGTTATTAAACATCTTTGATACTGGGATATTTTATGGTGTTGAATAAGCATGGCAGATTAAAACAACTGCCACATCAACCTAAATCATGCAACTCTACTAAACCAGCACTCCCAGTCCATCAGGGGTGAACTTTTACCGAACATACTCAAATGCTGAGTTATGCACTCAAGGGCGCCAGTGGGCCATTTTTAGAGAGCGCTGCTGTTGGTGAAGGAAATTCCAAGGGATCATCCCCAAATAAGCCAGATCCCAATCCCTGCTATCAGTTCCTTCAGCTGAAACTGCACAACCATGAGTTTCATTACCCACATCACAGCCAGAGATAGACCTGTACTAGATAAAGTTTGATGAATTTCTAACAGTTGGATGCTGGAATCTGTTTCTAGTGTGACTAAGTCGTACGATGAATCCAAATGAAGCTGATGCAAGTCACCTTGTTTTCCTCATTTCAAGCCAAAAATTTCAATCATCTTAAAATTGGCTAAAGACTCCATCTCTGGCTGCTGGCATTCAAACCCCCCCCCCTGCTATTCAACCCACAACTATGCCTTACTTCCTGCTGTTGAAGCTGCTGTTATGATTGTTTGTGAGAGATGAAGGCGAGATCTTTGGCAAAGCAGAGAGATTGGAAGCACCAGATGACCTTCAAAAGATAAAGCATAGATCATGAGTTAGAAGAAATAAGGAGCTGTTCCAGGAGGGTGTGTGTCAGTCAAATTAAACTGAGATGAATCAAAAATAAAGAGAGTGATATGTAAGCAACAAAAGATCAGGCAAAAGAGGCAGAGTCACAGAGAGGAAATCTTTGAAGATGATGCAGTGACATAGCAGGAACAATTTAAAATGCCTACATCTTTAATTTTGCAATATCCAAAGAGGAAGCAATGGGCAGAGCATCTCAATTTGAGGGAATTCATATGCAATGTCAAATCATGTTATCATTTATCCTTCTAACTCACAACAAGCAAGTCTTCAGCAATTAAATAATGCAAAGGCTATAAATAATGTGAGTAGTAGTGTTTGAATGCAGGGTGGTAATAATGTTTCTCAGTTTTTGAGAAAAACTACCAAGAGTAAAAACAAAGAAACGAAAGCCAAACCATGTGGCATTCACTCACTTGGGTGCGGTGGAGCCTCGGGGCCAACTCCCATCTTCATTCTTCTGCTCTATTACGAGAACCTGTTGAGAAATGGCAGAAAGAAAAAAAAAATGCCTCCATCTGCTGGTGCTGGTTTAAAGATATTAATGTTTAAGTATTCATCACACACTAATTTGATGAAACTGAAAGTGTTGTTTTGCAAGCAGTGAAAATGTTTCTAGACACATCAAGGCACATCTTCAAAACAGTCTAAATCTCTGCATCGATCCCACATTTAATGCAGCAGCAGCAGACCACTTTTCCTTGATGTCCTCATGAAGCTGTAGTTGCCACTTACAGTGGGAGACCAAGATGGATCTCATCTGCTAATTCACAAATTAAATTTTGTCTGCTGTTAATAACTAACTGCTGGTTAATGAAGCAATTCTGTGATCTGAGGCTTGCTGGCTTCTTGCAGCCAGGTTTCCCCATCGGTCTGCTTAGATTAAATTTCCAGGTGGATACCAGGATGTGTATGTACTTTTTAAATGCTGACAAGAGAGACTGTTGCTGACAAATACTTTGAACAAACAGGAGACTAATACTTATTGATCCAGAATCATCCAGTGTATTGTGGGAAGAGGAAGAAACAAGCTTCATTTATAGGTTGTTAGACAGTTACAGGATAGTAACTAGCAAAACAATAAACTCTCCACAGAACCACAAAAGACTTTCAGATAATTCTGATAAAGCATAAAATTAAGAGCCGAATGTGGTTGCTTTAACTCTGGTGTGATTTAAAGAGTCTTACAAGTGAGAACTACTCAACGGGTCTCCTTAAATTCTCCTACCTGTCCTTGGTAAAGGCCAGCATCTTGAATGGTGCTGTCAGGTTTGTTGAGAGGCTCAAAGGTGTTGCTCATGTACCTGTTCCAAAGCCTGGTCTCCTTTTCTTCAGGGATACTGAAAAGCTTCCTCATTTCCTTCTCTATCATATCTGCAGTCATATCAGAGACATGACAGATGGCATCAGTCTGGCTGTGTTAAACCCAGAAATGCATGAAGGTGACATGTGTAGTCACTTAAGTGTAAAGTTAAAACACCAGCCAAAACCACTCTTTTAACTATACTGTAGGAGCTGATGGATGAATAAATCAACTTTTTAAAATTTCTTTAAGTAAAACCAAATCATTTGCATTCAAGAATAGATGTACCATGATCACTTTGAAAATTTACAGGTAAAAAAAGTCTGGATTTTAAGCCAAAACTTGTCTTTAAAGCCAAATTATCAAACGTATTCATTAGCAAATAATTAGTGGAGAAGTGGAGAGCTTGTGTCATAAACAGTAGGGCTGGGAAAAAAAATCGATACACTGAAATATCGCGATATTTTCATGTGCAGATTTCATATAGAGATTCAAAAATGCAATACTCATCTATTTTACCAACAAAATCTCGCGAGATTTCATAAGAGAACTGTGAAATCTCGCGAGATTGCACGACAACCCGCAAGATTTCTTGACTGAACAACGAAATCTTGCGAGATTTCAATAGTAAAATAGATCGATACCACATTTTTACATATCGATATGATATCAGCAGATGAAAATATCGCAATATTTCAGTGTATCGATTTTTTTCCCCAGCCCTAATAAACAGTGATATTTACTTATACATTAATAGGAAAAAAACAGAATGACAGACTGAGAAAGACCAGACATAAAGGATACTATTTTTTCACCTGTTTTATAATCCATTCTATTGAGCCATACTTGAGAGTATTATCAAATAATGTTGCTAGGACAGTGGGATGAGAAATTAAACAAGAAGAGTATTAGTTCCTGAACAGTGGCAATACAGATACTATTAAATTTATGAGTCTCTGCAGGTTCCCTACTGAAAATAATTACTGCATGTGCTGCCTTTATTTATAGAAAAACAAATATGGCCAAAGGAATGAGATCAAATAAGTGACATCTTTTCTGGTAGAGATAATGGAGCCAAAGTTCTGAGAATAACAACACCTCATGTCACCCTGTCAGCTCAAGGTAAGGGGAGAAACTGACCTTTTCTAATTACAACCTCCTCCGATGGTGTGGTTTTAATATTACATTGCTTAATGAGCTTCAAAGAATGTTAGACAAGATTGCTAACCAGGATAAATTGCCTCAAGATCATCATGCATCACACCACACTGACACTACACAGTGCCACATCGAGCTCCTGTATCCTAACTGATCTCAGTTTACCAATCAGTAGAGACTAACCTATCTTAAGGACTTTCACAGTTGCCTGTGGAAGTTGGTCCACCTGCATCAGTCTGAATGAACTCCGTTTTAATTTTTTAATTTGTTTTTTCCTGAGAGCTCTGGACACAAAAATGTGATCATCAATTGAATCTGGTGTGAACACTTGAGTACAGTATGTGGTCCTAGATCATAGATATATATATATATATATATATATATATATATATATATATATATATATATATATAAACATATATGGGTATACGACATGAGTGAGGATGATTATATTTGGCTCCATGCAGCTTATTGCTTCTATGTATATACAAAGTGTTTTTGTCATAAACCTGCAGAAATTCTGCAGCACGGATAGCAGCAGATATTGATAGAAATAACAAACACGGTAAGGTATCTAGTTTGCATGCATGCTGTTCTATTGGTCAGCAGGTTCATTTGAAAAACATTTGCAAGACACTGGTAGCTCATACTTTGAAACATTAAATCTTATTTGTACTTCTATACATATCAGAATTAAACAATGTGCCTAATAATAAAAATAAAGCGCAAGTCCATTCAGAAGAGTGAAGGATTTAAAGGTCTGAACTCAGGCGAACATTGTACAATCTCCCAGAAATAACATGACTAGCCTTAGAAAACAACAGATGTCAAAGGGTACCTCACCCTTTCTTTGAACACGATGACCAGGATGAAGTCATGACTTCATGCTTGAAGTACTCGTAGTGTATAAAGTTAGTGGAAATTACACTTTGAAGAAGTGAATTCTGACTGAATCAGCTTAATGATAACCAGCAGATACCCAGAGGGATTATTACTTACCTATTGTGTCAGCTTTACTGAAGCGTCTGGTGATGACATTGTCCATGTTACTGTCTTCACAGAGCTTTAGCTCTGTCAGGTACACTTCCACCTTGCAATGCTTAACAAACATACCCTGTTCCACCACCTGCAAAAAAAACACCCACACCATGAATTGATCACACTGAATTAATTAGAATGCATCATTCTTCATGACAATTTTGATCTCATGAGTATGTGAGTGTCTTTAACAATACAAGCTTCATATACAAAAACCCCAAAACTTTAAAGCGTATGATGCAGCAGGACGTAGCATGTACACAGAATCAGACATTCAGGTTCAATCCTTTCATCCTCAAAACCAAACTGGTAAACTGTGGTTTGTACTTGCTACTTTTCTGGCTGATAACAAAGTAAAGGACCCTTGTTGCCTCTCATCAAGTGCTTTCATAGGAACAGAGTCAGAGTGAAGCGCCTAAATTAGCAGCACCTCGTGGAAACAGCTGAGGGGTCCCGGCCTATTTATTTCACCGCTGAGCCCCTCCGACACACACACGCTTGCATATATACACACACAGTACCAACTTCACAAATGTCACTGACAACTCCAACAGTCATGAACACACAGCTTAGGTTCTCCTACCGCCCCTCCCCTCCCCTAACCCAGATACTTCGGTGGGCCAATCCAACTGCTTAGTATAACATCCTTGCGTTTGGAATCTCAGAGCAAAAGCCCAACTCACGGCCAAACTCTAGCAGAATTTCTCAAAGCAGAGCTCAGCCAAAGCAATTTTCCCCACCCACCCCTGCTCCCATACTGGTTATGCCTCTTGCACTCCTCTTGCAAGCTTTCACGCTGCTACTCTCAGAGTGACCTCAGCTGGCATTCCTCCACTTCAAACAACAAGGACGCAGAAGCCCTCCACCGGTGTTGGCAGTCAAACCTGAAGAGGACTGCGGAAGGAACCGTAGCACCAATGACTACAACCCTCCCGAAATTCCCCCACAAAACAGGACGACGCCAACAACAACTACAAGACTTAAAGGGGAAAAAAAGAGGAAAACTAATAATGAACCTCCTGCATGTTGTGTCTCGCAGATCGCTCCATGTAGCTTTTCAGTTATCCAGAACGTTGCCTGAAAATAGAAACCCTGCAGCCACCCGATACGTCCCATGACATACATGGCAAAAGGGGAGGGTCAATAAAAGGGGCAGAGAGACTGGGAGAGAGAATGATAGAGGTGACGGGGAAGAACCTCTTATAGCAGCCATGATGCCACGATTAGCGAGATTTGAAGTGAACTTGATACTCCAGGTCCTTAACTTGTGGGTGCCATCACTGAGTGTTCTCAAGACTACAAAACTGTAACAACACCTAATGCTTTTTAACCAACCGAAACTTCGATAGGTGCTTTTTAATCTGAAGAAATAACAGCTTTTAATAACCACTCAGTCAAGCACAGTCACTTTACTTCCTTTTCATTTACAGTTCATATCATGTTATTAACTTCCTGATCTCATGCATGGTATATTTGTAGATTAAAATGACCAGCAAGTCAAGTAATTACTACAACTTCATATGGTTGCACTCAGGCCCACATTATTCCAATCCAAATCATTCCACTGCAGCCCTATAAGCCCAATAATAGCCATGCTGTATGAAACATCTTTTTGCATCACAAAATAACACTTCTTCAATGCATGTGTCTTCTATAAAAAATGTTTTGGTTTTATCCATCAAACTGAATGATTACCTTTCGTGCAATTGGCTCTTGACTCTCTGTTAGTCCATACCAGCTGACAAGTTTATTCCAGCCCTCTGTAGGGACCAGGATGTAGTCAAGCTCATCAATGAGGTGCTCCTTAATGGCCAGGACATCCCCATCTATAGGGAAGGAAGGCAGTAAGAAAAGAATGAGAAACAGGTAGGCAGATGGAGAATAAGGGCATTTAGAGGGTTTTAACACATCACTGACTATGCACTGAACGTCTGACAAAGAAAAAAGGTATGATGGAGAGCTTTCTATGAACCTACCCCTAAAAAAAGGCTACTGTATAGAGAGAGCAGACAATGTTGTTTTTGTGGTCATTTCCCTGAACTCTTCGTACTTCCAGAAAGATACATTGTATTACATTTTCTTATTTTTCTAAGGGATATTAGGCCTTCAGTTATCAACTGTGCCTTTAACAACCATATCCAAATTATTTAGCTTCAAACCAAATTTATGAAAATGAAATCTTGTTAAAATGAAATGCAAATAAAAATAGTTAAAATAGAAAAAGTTAAACACCTTGGGATAAACACTGAGTGCTATCAACCATAATAACAGAAAAGATGAGAACAAACACTGAAGAACACGACGGGAATATGGCACTTTTGTTGGATTCCCATCTTTGATTTTACAGAGGTGTATAGAAAAGTTTGAATGTTAAGAAAGAATAACCAGACGGCTTAAAAATTAAATAAATAAAATTTGTAGGCTATAATAACCATGGCATAGCTACAAACATAGAATGGAACATTTGTCTTACCTTTGAGAAGACCAGAGTTATCAACTGGTCCTGGGTAGACATTCTGGTCACCCATCTGGTATTTGTCCCAGCTGTCAAATCCCACATATTTTTTCCACTGTTTGAACCAGTGACTGTCCACTAGGAACCTGCACAGAAGGCAGTCGATGTTATACCATCTTTAATAATGCAAGGTTAATACCGTTCATCAGTCCAAGGGTCTAAGTGCAGTTTAAGCATAAACCAGGCTACCTCCAGGTAGCTCTTAGCACCCTAAACAAATGTGAGTCTTGGAGGCAGCTACTTGACAGACTGATAGTTGTAACTGTAGCTTTCTTCACGCCGGTTGAGTTCAGGTTGCGGCAAGCATAGCCAGCTGGCTCTGAGATTTTGACAGGTGGTTCTTTTCCGACTCCGCCCTGCTAAAGTCGACGGATGAACCCACTGACTGGAAAACCACTTGGAGCGACAACTGCTAACCAATTAGCTATTAGCCTGCTACCTGTACAGAACAGAGAAAACGACTGGTAGTGTCGCTGAGATCATGCCAACAGACAAAAAGAAAAACTGCAGTTTAGAAGTTAAGAAAATAAAGACTAGAATCAGATATTTAAATGTCATTCGGGGTCTCTCTCTATACACTTAGGTCTACCAGTTTGCGCTAGCACATCCACCGCTAGCCCGTCAAGCTGACACACATGAAACTGACGGGCTCCCTTAGCCGCCTCAGAGCTCACTGTCAACACGGCCCGTGCCTCAGCTTTTTAATCCTTCGTGGCGTTGTCAGCCCAGGCTGAGCCAACCGACGGCCGCACATCATCTCTGAAAAGATTTCAGCTCAAGTCTTACCAAGTATCTCCCTTTCTTAGCTGTGTTTTCAACAGTGCCGCGACCTCTCCTCTCTGAGTATCCAGATCAGCCGCTCCTCCTTCCGCCATCTTTCCTCGGACATCACCGTTGCATTGTGGGAAAGTGTGGGGCGTCACTGAGGCACGTCGAAAGACGCCGCTGTTACAGCCAATCACAACCTCGGCAGAGGTACGGGAGAAGCGTGACACCCAGCGGTGGAATTATTCTAGAAAATTATTCAAAAGTGCTCCATCATTGTGGCTGCCCACGCTTGTGAATGTTTAAGAAACTGTATCTCATAAAATAATCTTTTTCTCAAAATTCAACGTCCTTGTCCAGCAAGGGGCGCTATATTGTTTAATATGTAATCTCTCTCTGTCTCTCTCTCTCTCTGTGTGTCTATCTATCTATCTATACATACACATACACAGAGTCGTCCTCAAAATTATTCATACCCTCCAATTAAAGAAAATGCGCATTCACAATAGTTAATCAAATAACAAGAAACTAAAAAAGAAAAAAAAATACCCCAAATAAAATTTACAAAATCATAGTTTACTGAAATAAAAATTGTGGTTGAAAAAAAAAACAAAAAACAACTGCCCCAGACACATTAGGCACCTTTCCCATGAACAGTAGATCAAAATACCTGTCAACAGGTGTAAAAGTGTTTTTTAACATTACAGAAAATACCTGATTGGAGTGATTGGCGATTGGCTCAAAGTGTTGCTCAACAAAATTTTTGCTTCAGATCCCCATCATGCTTGTTTGCTCATTTTCATTTTATGTTTCCTTTTAATATATATAATAATATATATAATAAAATATAAATATATATACATATATATATATATACATATTTATACTGTATGTATGTGATATTATCGGCCTACTGATATTGTTGACTGATATTGGCATTAAAATGCGATATCGGAAAATATCGGCATAATTTTTTTGGGCCAATATTATGGAGCAATGAAATTTCGTGAGATCTTGTTCCATTAGCAGCGGTCCAGCATGAAGAAAAGTCCCTGTTACTGTGGAAGAACTTCATATCCCAGCATTCCTTTCAGAGTCATGTGACTTCGGTGCAGCAGCTGCTGCTACAGACTGACTTGCTTTGAAGCTGCTTATGTCTGGTTTTAAGTGTTTGGTTAAGTCACCAAGTTGTCAGAAACATTATAATTAGCCACATATTGGCTTATACCTGCTCGTATCTGCTATCTGGCAGCCAGATGTCCAAAATGAACTCCTCTGGCTGAGTTAAGGAT
This sequence comes from Atherinomorus stipes, assembly GCA_023101725.1. NCBI lineage: Eukaryota > Metazoa > Chordata > Actinopteri > Atheriniformes > Atherinidae > Atherinomorus > Atherinomorus stipes. Next base: position 460,556 of record JALJCO010007076.1, read on the forward strand.
ATTTTTGGGATCTTTGCTCTCAGAGCAGAATATAGTTGAATTTCTCAAAATATGCTAGACAGTTCTCTGCATATATCGGTAGTTATCGGACATCAGAATTTAAGAGTTGGACAACATCGGAATATCGGATATCGGTAAAAAAAAAAAAACTATATCGATATATACATACATTTATATATATATATATATATATATATATATATATATATATATATATATATATATATATATATATAAACTGTTCAAAGTAAGATTTTGCTAAGTCAAGAAACAGTGTACTGATGCAAACAAAAATAAATATGTGAACCAAGTATGACTGGGAACAAAATCATTTGATGGTTGCTAAGTTGGATCGCTCCAGCGTTATATTCCATTTCCATAAAACAAAAATCAATATTTGTAAGAAGACATGTAGGTTAAAGAGTGTAAGACAACAAACAATCTTTATTTAAACCATACTTACAAGATTCACATTCTTTGTACAGTCCTATTATGTTACATTGTAAAAATTAAACTAAAGTATCATGTTAGTCTTATAGCTATATAGTGCTACTGTAGTATAATGGTTACTGCTATTACATATTTTAATTCAATCATAAGTCTACTATAAAGCAAAACAATCTATTTAATTTCCCATTAATATAAAAAAAGAACACTTCTCCTATCATTTATCATGATACAACAATATCTTACAAATATGACTTCATATAAAGAAACGTCATGAAATTGCTGGATTCAGTGGTGTCCAACTCTTCAGAAAGATCCAGTTTTAACCTATTTTTCTGTTACTTTTACCATCTTTAAATTAGACACAAATATTGTCCTATATACACGGACTTGCCGATTAATAAATAGATCTCAATTTTGGTTGGGTAATTTTCCTTCAAGCATTGCTTTTTTTTTTTTTTTTTTTTTTTTTGTATTTCATTACTTGTTAGATCTTTATGTTTTCATATTTTTCTCTCATTGTACAAATATGCCAAACCAGCATTATACAGCGTCATTATCTCATAAGTCCAACACCATATCATTTTACAGTAGATCCTGTAACACTTTGTTCTTTGGGCTGTTTTAATGACACCTGCAGTTGTCTTTGAGATTTGAAACGGAGGCAGAGGTGTAGCAAATTGAAGATGTATCCATGTAGGGTTCCTATACATTCACATCATCACTGGGGCTTGATAAGTTGGACTCTCTCTCTGAGACAGGGAAGTAGCCATTTGTAGTTTTGGTAGCATCTCCCTCAGGAGCAAAAATAGCCAGTAGCATCTCCTGCTCCCTCTTAGTTTTGGGTAAGTCATCAGAAGGTGTGGTGAGCAGCTGGATGCGCTGTAAGACATTAGATAATAAATAAAAGGACTTTGTGAGTTACAAAATTTCAGGGGTACAACTAATCGTTGTGTTTGATTTATTTTTGTAAATATGTGATGCCTTTCACAAGACATATTCCAACTAATAAGAGGATACTTCTTAATACTCAAAGAGCATACCTCTTTGAGTGTTCCCTGGGTGGTGCTAATCTTGTATACCATCCAAAGAGGGATGCAGACCATAGAGGAGAGAGCAAGCAGCCAGCCAATGGCATAACCCCACCATGGGTACACATACTCATTGTTGTACTTTAGAGGAGTGTATTTAATGAGGGAGAATGCAAAAGTACCCTAGAAAGAGAAATGAGCAAACATTAAATTTTTCTAAATTACTCCGATTTCCGCTAAAGAAACAGAGAAGCTGGAAAATAAAATGAGAAGAAGGTTCTTTTTAGCTTGCAGCTGTCATTTTTGGAAAGCCTTGATAGGAAGTCATTTGTTTATTGACACTCACAATGCATGTGGCAGGGGTGAAGAACAACCAACAGTACTTGATGTAAGGTCCTGGGCGGTAGCCAATCATGTCTTCGATGTTGTTGTAAAAGCGATCCGCACCTGCAAAAACACAGTGATGACATGTCTTACCATGCTGTGCCTTAAAAGCCACAGTCAACGAAAAATATTCTTGTTTTTCGTTGTTTGCTTACCATAAACCCACGCAACGCAGACAGTCTCAAAGATGGCCATGAAGAGAAGACACATGCCACTGGCTGCATAGTAATCAAAAAGCTGGAAGACATACATGCCCCCCTGGAGAAATATAAAGCATTGAAACACAATTATAAGTACAATTAACTTTGTGCATGTAATCCATTTGTTTTTCACAGAAAAAGGGCAATTCAATGATCCAATCTGCAAAACTAAATTTTTTGCTTATTGTTCAACTCTAGCCACATTTGAACTTTTTTTTTTTTTTTTTTTTTTTTAAAGGATGGCATGGAATAAATCATGACAATTGTTCCTGACTTTTCTTTATGGGCAGAAAAAAGCTTACTTTTTTCATTCAACTTATGAAAGTTTGACTGTATAACCTTCAACCGAAAGAAAACACACAACGCTGCATGCAGCACCTGCATGCAGAGAAACTGTAGACTTGTGTACAACTTTGTGGAAAAATTGTATGAAAATAATATATTATTTATATATATAAAATTAAAAGAAAAAAAAAAGGGCCACACCATGTGTCATCTTTGCTTTATAGGCATTGGGTCTTAGTTTTAACACTTACTTTTGGGAAACAAGCAAATCTTAATCTGGATTGCATGATCCTTGCTAACTCATGCAGAACTGTTGAAGATTGACACAGTGGTGATGAAAGCACAGAACCTTGCTCCATCAATGTTCAGTGGCAGGTTTTCAAAAGAAAAAATGAAAAAAGTCAAACAAAGCATGGATGGTATAAAGGACATCTGTGTTGACAAATCATTACATTTGGCTTAAACAGTTAGGATGCTACATTGTATAATAGTGTGACATTATACATAGTAAAATAATGTGCTTTAAAAAGTCCAAATAAGGCATGACCGTCATCAATAATTTGTAAACTTGATATTTTTTAAGCCAGGGAAAATAGGAGTCTAAATTACAGCATTGCAGTATCAATGCCTGAGACTTACCTGAGGAGTGTTGCACAAAACCCCTTGTTGTGCTTGTACTTACAAAATGATGACTTGTTGACACCTCTGCAGAGCCTTCATGTCTCCAGCTGTGCAGAGGTGAAACCATGTCAACTATGTTGGACTTATAAGATTTTATATCAGCAGAGCAAAGCATCCAACCACCAGACGCAACCCCCACCCCCCCAACAGCCTGATTTGTCGCATATGATGCTCATTTCATTAGAGTTACTTTAAGTAGTCACAGTTTATGTCTCATGACAATCTTAAAGTGGCATATGGAAATTGATCCTGTTTGGAAATGAGGCGCAGCACCTCAGGTATTTAAAATGTGATGTTTAAAGAAGCTGAATGCTTGTCGAGTATATTTATGTGTGTGTATCTGCGTGTGAAGCCCCAGAATGCAACACCTACCTCCATCAGCATGATGAGACCCATGAGGAAGGAGAAAAGGGACACACCTAACAGGAAGAGCTCCCTGCGGTTCTTGCGTCGGAACACAGCGGGGTACATGTCGACTACCGCTGTGACAAGACTCTCAACACAGACAAACTAATAGGAAGGAAGGTACAGAGAAGTAACGACAATAAATCTTTTACAAAATAAATTTCCCAGAAAACTTAAAGGATTCAAATGTACAGTCATCTATCTACCTGGCTGTCCAGCCCCAGAAAAACAATCATGATGAAGAAAAGGGCAGCCCACAAAGGAGAGAAGGGCATCATGGACACAGCACGGGGGTAGGCTATAAAGGCCAAGCCAGGGCCTGCGGAGAGACGAGGTGGGAAAACTTAAACACTGGCTGAGGGGTAAACAAGGCAATGTTCTTATTCTAATGCTGTTATTTAGTCTCACCAGACTCTGCCACCTCTGAGATGGGAACGTTCTGTTCGTAAGACATGAAACCCAGGATGGAGAAGATTGCAAAGCCTGCCACAAAACTGGTCCCGCTGTTCAGAAAGCACAGAGCCAGGCAATCTCTGCAACACAGAGAAACAGAACTGCATCACTGTTTTCCAGCTAATTTTATCACGATACTCGCACAAATAATCATTTAAAAGGAGACAATCCTCATGTCAATAAGAAAAAAATGACTTCCAGTATGATATATAGAAAACACTTTAATCCTAGGGAGTTTTTGCTGTCAAATCTCAGTTTTACATAATCAGGGAAGGAATTTGATTCTATTTGAACATGTGATAAAGCTAAAATGTAAAAGCTACTCTGCAAACATACCTGTAGCAGTTATTGTTATATTTGTTGTAGCTGCCCAGAGCAGTCAAAGAACCTAAACAGATGGCATAGGAGAAGAAGATCTGGGTGCCAGCGTCCATCCACACCTACAACAGAGGAAATGCTCAGAGATACGCAGCTGCCCGGGCTGTGATGTGATGTTGTGAGTTTGTGTACAGCTGTTAATGTATTATTACTGCAAATTTTTTAAGGAGGCTGAATACAAACCGATCTCCAAAAGGCCTAAAGATACAGATAAAACATATTTTAGTAAAATGACAGTCCTATTTTTTTATTATGTGGAAATTTAGAGTGAAAACCGAAGAAGAATAATGAGCAACAAGAGTAATAAGTTCCCAATCATAAATAGAAAAAAACACTGTCAAACTGAGTAAATATTCCTTAAGTCTCACTTATGTATGGCTGACTCACAAATGAAATTTCTATAATTGATGCTTATAAATCAGGAAACAAGTGTTAAGGATGCTGTTTCTTTAAGGAGGATGAATGGTTGGACGATGAGGTTGTTTCCTTACCCCAAGATCATGAAAAAAAAAAGACATTAAACACCTACACAAACTGAATTTTGGAAACAGTTTTCTTAAATGTTAAAGAAAGATGTCAAAATAATGCAAGTTTATCATCAAAATGGAGCTGAATCTCCAAAAATTGTAATTGTCTGCAGTTACTAAGTATAAACTAAGCTTGATCACGTTTTTGACTTCTGCAGTTGATAAACGAATCATCCAAAACACAACTTTAAATCTTAAATTTGCAGCTACAGGAGGCAAATGTAACAAGTTTTAAAATGAACTGAATAGCATCATCAGCGTGATTAAGAGGAAAGTGCATTCAAGAATCCCAGATGTAGATTCTCCCAATAAAATCTCCCAAACAAGAATTTTTGCTCCAACATTTCTTTCTTATATTCCATAAAAACATATTTCTGCTTCATATTTTATTCCATCCCTTGTACTTCTATTTATTTATTTTTTTGTCTTGATGTTATTATTATTTCTTTTTAATCTTAAAGAATTCAAGTATGAGTCTTTTAAAGATTTTTTGGGGCCACAAAAAGCTTTACAAGCAGAAATACTTGTTGAAGGATGTTACAGTGTATTAACTTGAGTCTATCTTTCTTTTTTCCATGTTTGCAAACTTCAGATAACTCTGATGGCATTAAGGAAGTGAGTTATCCTGACTGCTTTTAAGAAAACAACCCATCTTTGACTCCATATTCATAGAAAGAAAAGTAATAAATAGGGGTGCCTAAACATTTGCAAACCACTGTACACAACGTGCCACGTGGAGTTTAGGTAACCAGAGTGAGGCCCGTGCTAAATTTTAACCATTGACTCCTGCAGAGGAAGAGTGGTTTATTGATCATGTTTTGCCTCAACATTTATTAACAAAGCATTTTTCCATAATTATACAAGGAGACAAATTTGTGATGTATTATAAATTGAGCAAAGACAAGCGATGCAAAATAACTGACATTCAAAATTAACGCAGCTGAACAAGAGAAGGGAAAGAGGGAAGCCGATCTGGTTTAAAATGCAAGACAGAGCCAAGAGGAGCCGGTCAGAACACGTGTAGAAATCATGTTTACAGTCTCAGCGGTGTTTTGGCCTCGTGTCATCCGTTTGGTCATTGCCTCTTCCAGTGAGAGCAGATGGACCCAGCAGAAGTAACACTCCCCAGCAGAGAGCCATGGGACATCTGCACTTCTCCGCAAGGAGCAATGCACCAAAAAGGCACTCATTGGGAATAATGTCATTAAATTAGATGGCTTTTTGAAATTTAAGCCAGTCTCTACAGTAGATCAGTAAATTTTCTTGCTTGTGTAACACACAATGGTACCTGTGGGTCTGCCAGTCTCCCCAGGTCAGGGTAGAGATAAAACTGGATCCCGATCCCAGCACCAGGCAGGGTGAGTCCTCTGATCAGCAGCACAATCAACATTAGATAGGGGAAGGTTGCGGTGAAATAGACCACCTATCTTGACAAAACACACAAGAGTAGGAAAAGTGCAAACAATGAGAAATTCTAAGGCAAACACCAGATGTCGCTCATCACGTCAAATTGATCCACCAAAACAAATAAACAGGGAAAAAGTGTCATGTGACTTGGAAACACCTCTCGCCCACCTTTCCTGTGGATTTCACCCCCTTCCAGATGCAGAAGTAGCACATGACCCAGGCGATGAGCAGACACAGGGCCATGTCCCAGTTCAGAGAGCCCATTTGGTCGATACCAGGGGAGATCCTAAGTGCTCTTCTTCTGCAGAACCAGAGGAAAACCACACATGTGGCACATCAGTAACGACTAAGTCAATATCACTGTATCATCAAGAGGTTAGGAAGTTTGAAAACTCACTCCCAGAACTCCATGACTGGAGAGGTGGCGTTCAGGTTGATTGTCTGGTTGATTGAGGTATTTCTCCTCTGGAATTCCACACAATTTTCTAAAGGGTTAAAAAAAAAAAAAGAATAAATAATTATGCAACTATGAACTACAAAAAGAAAATGTTTAATATGCATACCTGTTGATTTAAAGTAAACTTGTTACCTGTGTTCCATGTGTTGTTGCAGGATGACCAAGCTAAGTCCCAAGAAAAGGAGAAAGAGAGGTAGAAAATCCCCCAGGCCAGAACGATGATGTAGTAGAAGTTCAGCAGAGTCACTATCACCTGTGTGCCATAGCCAAGACCTGCACAGGTGACATTTAAAGACATAAGAAATCTTATTTTTTACTATCATATCGCCCACAAGTCATATGCTTTGCTGCAACTCTAGCAGTCCGAGATGATGAAGGGACCTTCTTACCTTCAAACAAGGGGCTGATTTTTCTCCAGCATGTAATTCCTCCTTCACTGGTGTACTGACCCAGCGCTGTCTCCAGGAAGAAAACAGGAACGCCGCAGGTGAAAAGGAAGATCAGGTATGGGATGAGGAATGCACCTGATAGAGAAAGAGAAAATGACTTGGTTTAACGATGTTTTAGAGGATTATTTATTAAATCATAGCTTTACATTATTGTATTTTTTCCATTCTTTTCAACGTCATTTGTAGCCATTCTTTACTCCATGTTTAAACTTAAGATTCTGAATCGGAACATGAGAAAGAAAATCACAAAAATGCAGTAATAACACCATTGTCTTCTGCATTCTGCAAGAAAGCAGACTTGTTGAAATCTTTTTTTAATGCTCTTTTCTTCAGATGTGGACAGGTTTCATTTAACCCACGCCACTGCTCTTTTTTAGATTTGGTGCTGATGTCCCGTCGGGTAGCCAATGATGTTTGGCGTGCTCAGATTTCCGCCTCGCTGCAGGAACAGCTGCTGTGAGCAAGAGGCAACAACAGCTGTCTGACCCCACTCAACCCTGAACCGTGACCCTGCCTGTCACCCCACGGAGGGACAGAAAGAGAGGGGCATCTAATTTAGCAGCTACATGAACACTTCCAAAGGCAAATGAGGGAAAACTCATGCTGAACTTCTGTACATCTACTTTAATCTTTTTTTCACCTGAGATCAAAAGGAGAAAAAAAAGCCAGGTGTTTTAAACCTCTAAAATTCTCATCCTTCAGTACATGGGCACTTTAGGCACAATCTAAACATAGCAGAGGGCTTTATATACCGTGCAACATTCCAACTTAAAGGTGTATTGTCTGTCATTGTTGAAATTTGTAAATTGATCCACTTACCTCCTCCATTCTTGTAGCAAAGGTACGGGAAGCGCCACATGTTGCCCAGGCCGATGATGGAGCCGGCTACTGACAGGATGAACTCCAGCTTGTTGCTCCACTGACCCCGCTCCTCCATCTTCTCTTCTGAGGGTGGGAGCATGCCCTTGACATGGTTGTTGCCATTGGGGAGCCCTGCTTTGACAGAGTTTTCTGAGGAACAGTTCGAGCAAGTAACAGAGGTTAGTCGGTGGTGGTGGCATGAATTGGAGCAGTTTTCCTTGTGCATGCTGCAGATTGAGACCATTTCAGTTCAAATACAATTCAAATGAAAGTAACTAAAAAATATATATATTGAAAACATGCATACCTTTCATTGTGGTGCCACTTGTGTGTAGCTCAAGCCTGGGGTGGTATCTGGAGGTTTATCTGTAAATGCTCAAGTTTTAGTATTTAACATGGCTGGCGAAAGGGGTGGAGATATGTAATGCTAAACCGTGGGCCTGCCTCCACACGCCGTTCTTTCATCTGCCCCCTTCTGAGCAAAGTACATCACCTACCATGTCCCAACAGTTAAAATAAGGTGCAACATAAGAGTCCAAGAGGATGACACTTGACCTCTAAGTCTCGTGTCAGTTTTGGCCGCAGTGAACCTCAGCAGAGGACACAATGAATGTAGTAAAAAATAAGAAACTATGAAAAATAGTTCATGTCAAGATGTGAACAAAGCCAACTATTAAAAAAACAACAAGAGTAGCATAAAAAAAAATAACAGAGAAATTGTGAAAGTATTTTAAATCACTGAAGTGGCCCAACAGCTACAGGAGGTGAAGATGTCATGGGGTTATGCAGTTTGTTTTGTCTCATTGTGGTTTATGTTTGATGCACTGCAACCTTAATGATGAGAATAGCCTCATTTCTTACTGTCGCTTCCCATCAGTGAAGAAACACAGGTGAGTCACTCAGCTGGAGGCAAAAGCAGCCGAAGTCAGTTCTCACCGGATTGGACTTGGCTGAGGCAGGACCAGATTTCAGAGCAACCCACTGGACCCACCCATGGAGACGTCCCCTCTGCAGTGGTAACTTGTGTAGATACAACAAACACTGCAAAAACCAAGGGGCTAGAAAAACTTTCCTTTTTTTTTTTTTGTCCAGCAGGAGGATATTCCTGATGACTGCAATTGAAGGAAAATAAATAGTGACATTTGAAACACTCCAGGGAAACTATTAAAGTATTTCAAATCACTTTGTGGCCCACGTACGTTAACTCCAAAACAAGCGATTGCAACCCTTTTTTATTGGAGCTCATGAATTTAATAAAAAATGCTTTATTTATTCCAGAAGGAAATTGTGATTTGTAATAATAATAAGTACAACAGGTGTTGATTTATTCATTTTACAGCACTTAGTCCAAAAGGCAGAATACACCCTAGACAGGTCACCAGTCTATTGCAGGGCCAAGACCGAACTCATGTTCACATTCACTCCTATACCCAGGGGGGCAAAACCCCCGTTTTTGGAAAATGGACACAGAGCTTGGAAAATGTTTGACACCAGAACTTAAATCTAACACCTTCAAGGATCGCAACCAGGGAGGACAACCTGGTCAAGTAGCTGCTGAATAGCTACAGGGGTCAAAAACTCTTTTTGGGGGTCATTTTCATGGCAAAATTACGTGAATTCAAATATTTCGGTACTACAATAGTATTAGTAGTCATAAAACTATGGAATTTGGCAAGTTTCTTGAGACAAAGGGGGAAACAGGAAAAAGGTTCTGACCCTTGCTGCGAGTCTGTTTTTAGTCATCACTCCCAATCACCAATAAGGCAAAAATAAATATGTTTGACTGACAAATTCTCATAAAAATTTATATTTTTCATTTCATTTTAGGAAGAATGTCTATGCTAAACATAGAAAACTTCCTTAATTCAAAAGCTTCAATTTGAGCCCAAGATGACCTTTCTTAAAGCTACAAGAAAGCTGAAGGGTGGCTCCAAACAATGCAACCCCTATTGCGAACCCCTGTTATGTACTAACAACTAAAATTAGCATGGGGCTAACAAATATTGTCCATCTGTAAATTATATTAATGTAAATTCTTCAATATTTTATGAAGGAATAATATTTAAATTACATTTACCTACTTTGAATGCCAACTAATTCTCAAAACCACAAGTGCAGTGTAGGGATGTACTGTAGCAATAACCGATAAAAAGGTCAAACAATTTGTATTACCATTTCAGATTTTAATAATCGTAAAATCGTAACTTTCATACTTTAAAAAACTCACAGTGATGCTGCTCATTGCCTGGAAAAGCAGCAACATTCCTTCAGACTCAGCTTACAATGTTAAAAACATGGAGGAAGGTGCAGAAGGCACCTGCATGGAAGCTCTGGAGATTTTTTCCCTTCTGAAGTCTGGATGTATTTAGGATTTTTTTAAGGATGCTGGGAGAAACTTTTTAATTTATTTATGGTATTATTTTAATGTTTCAGCCACATTAGCTTATTTAACATGGCAGTGTTGCTTTGATATGAACATTTGATTTCTACAAATGTACATAAAACAGTTAAAAGTTTCCTTTCTGGACCAGTTCTTCTGAAATCTGTAAGACTACATCAAGTCTTGAGCACTGAATGTGAGGAAAAGTATTTTTGGTTCTTATCTACAATTTGCATAAAGCAATATAAGATGCAACTTTGATGCACATTTATTTGATGTTTTTGATGGTTCTGCCTACAGAAAGTCCACCATGCTTGTTACTATTTAGTTTTTTTCATTGAAACTTGGTTAAATGATTTTAGTGTGTGTATAAGCACTTTTTGAACATTTTGAGCAGATTTCATGAATACCGCGATTATATCAATAACCGTGATAAGTCACAAAAACTGTGAAATTAAATTTTCATATTGTTACATACCTAGTGCACCGCTTGTTCAATTTGGGGAGACCAGAAACAGAACGGAGTATGATCATGTCAGCGTAACAGTTTTTCACAATAGGGGTTGCATTGTTTGGAGTCACCCTGTAGCTTTCCTGTGGCCAGAAGAAAGGTCATCTTGGGCTCAAATGGAAGCTTATGAATTAAAGTTTTCTATATAGATGTTAGGCATAGAAATTCTCCATAAAATGCTGAAAAATATCTTCTTTTTTGGGGGGGGGGGGGGGGGGGGGAGTTTGTCAGGCGAACATGATTATTATGTTTTTTTTTTTTGTCATTTCGGGATGTTGGGGGTAAAATAGACTTATAGCATGGCTCAGGATCTTTTACGGAGTTATATGACTGTTTATACCATTCCAGTACCAAAATATTTGAGTTTACATAGTTTTGCAATTAAAATGACCCCGAAAAGGGTTTTTGCCCCCCTGTATCTATCCAACAGCTACTTGACCAGGTTGTAATCCTTGAAGGTCCTAGATATAATTTCTGGTGCCAAACCTTTTACAGCGCACCGCGTCTGTTTTTCTGCTCGGCCCCATAGGCACTTAGAAGAATTTACCCAACATGGAAAAACATACAAACACCACACAGAAAGGCCACTGTTCAAACCCCTGCCCAGGGGTCAAAGGGGGGGCCGGATTGCTGTGACTGCAGTGCTAACCACCACACCATCCTGCAGAACACCACAAATAATAAATATAACAAAATCTAAATGCTAGTCTATGAGAAAAGCTAAACGAGCAGCTTCTAAATAAAAAAAATAAGCCTGAGCTACAAGTACCAATTTCTTCAAGAAAAACAGTGGAAATATCAACCATTTGACTAGGAATAGTTTATTAAAGGTGAGAAAACAAAAAGCCACAATCCATTAGTTTAATTGCTTCAAAGCTATGTACATTATAAATAAATCCACTACATTACAACCATTTTTTCCCCCTAGTTTTACATCCTACATAGTGAGATGTCACCGTCTGAGGAGCCAGGCTGAGGGCAGAGGGGAGCGGATCAGGGGTTCATTAGAACTGGAAACATATTTGTCTATTTGCAATGGATACAACTGCTCAAGTAAGAGGGTGTTTGACTAAGTAAGTCGGAGCCACCAATTGTTTGGGAAGTAGCTAGTGGGTGTTTTCAGATCTGAAACCATCATAGAGGGATTAACACATCTTAGCAAACAGGGAGATTGTGTTTTCTTTTCCTTTAGTCACACAGAGGAAGATGTTTTTTCTTGTGCTTTACAAACTGACAAATACAAAAACATTCGCAAGTTGTCTTTTCAGACATTTGAAAAGAGTAACCCTTTCTTGTCATGGTTGTAGTACTAGCCTGGACTCTGGGCTCTGTGTGAGGTGCTCAGTCCTTCGCCCATTTTTAGCGCTAACTGTCCTGCTGAGGCTCTTGCTGCTGATGTGGAGCTGCTGGGTTTAAGTGGGACACAGAGGACCACGAGGCCACAGATGATGACGAGGGGGCGTTCTGCACAACGCTCGACAGCACCACAATGCTCTCCTCAGCCACCTCCTCGTCAACCATGCCTCCACCCGCGCCGTCTGCCTTCTGGGAGCAGTCCATGCAAATGTAGTCTTCGTTTTCTGCCATTTCGCATGATACACCCACGCAGACCTGGTGGAACCACTCGTCGCACCCACCGTCGCATTGCACCCAGTCCACCTGGAAACATGAGCATGAATACAAATACTTATACAAGTATCCAATTAAAAAAAGAAATCATTTATCCTCACTCACATTTCATTAATGCTCTGCACTGATTGCATGGCAGCACCTTCACAAATTCATGATCTCGACTCCATCTGCAGAGCTACAGGCCAATCGGTTCCTAGGCTTCGATTGGCTGCCCAGCAGATTCCCAGGAGGCCGAGACTGGCCACTGGTTAACTTGGTGGAAAGTTGTCAGTGCTGTCTCCAAAAGGAACGGCATCATTGGTCCTGTTAATATGTTATGTGTAACTCTCTTTAAGGTGTTCCAGTGCTGTTATCAGCTGTTGATATTCAATAAAGTTACATGAGATGTTTATTTTGTGAAATGTTTGTTATTAACTCAGTTCTGAGCAAACAAAACATTTTTTTGCATCTCGAAAAACTAGGCAGGAGCTCGCAAAACTTGACAAATTGAACTGATGAAACAGAGTCTGACTTAATAGGTGCCTACATCCATTCAAAATGCTGAATTTTTAATGTGGTATCATGTCTGACTTCATCAGGTGAAAATTTCACAATGTAGGATGAAGATTTTGCTTGGCCTCAGCAAAATCAACAGCAAGATTTAGAAACCTGACAGGATGCGTAGCAGGGGCAGAGACATTCTTGCGACACAAGAGAGAACATGACAGTAAAATACAAAGCAATAGAAAAGGCAAGAAGGGCTACATGTTATTCAACAGTAAGGTTGTATATGATTTTGATGTCTGCATGCCAGACTTTACACCCGGATTGCTTTAAACCTACAGGCCTTGTACATGAATACAGATACAGTATTTTTGACAAATGCCAGGTTTCTATGCATTTTCTGCTCGTCACCTACATGCAAATGCAGTTCTTGGCCTCTAAAAATGAAATTCCCAGCCAAGGTGAAGATGTTTAAAAATTGCCATTTTACACAGCTGCTGGGCTTTTTGGCTTTCCATGCAACATTATACACAGCAATCTCTTTGGCTTAATGTTATACGCAAAAATCTTCTCTTTGTTGACAAGGCAGTGGGAGACACCACCAAACAGTGTCTCATCAAGGAGACTTTCTACATGTCTGCAGGGGCAAAACAGGGACATCAAGATGTCCTATGAGTTTCCTGTTACATAATCCAAAACAAAACCAGCTGCCTACAAACATCAGCAGTTTTGTGCGAGATCCAATCAGACCTCTAGTTCTGGGAAAACCTTGAGAATAAAATGTTGCTGCAGAATGTTGTCAGAGTTTTGTGTTTTATTTGAGCCTGCACTTTGAGAGGAAAGCAGCTGTAAGATGATTACTTGTCAGTGTTGTCAGAAAGAGTTGTAACTTTTTAGCGCCCAAAATGTGAAATGTGTTTTGGAATGTGAAGAAAAGTGGTTTGTACAATAATAAAGTGAGTATGTAGCTCTTACACCGAGTATATTAAATTGTCAATGTGGAATTTGGGTTGTTCTGGTTGTGTTTTTAATTCCAAAACAGATGAGTTTTGTTTTTTCGTCTTCCTTTTTTTTTTTTTTTTTGAAACAGCACGGACTGGAAGTGACTGAAAAACTATTAACTCAAAATACCCATGTTCTGATGTACAAGACTATAGAATTGTGTTCCAACAAACTCTTGATATATAAAATGTAGACATCACAATTAAAATGGACAAATATTAAAGTGAATGACATAAGTTAAAAAATACTACAGGTTTGAGATGTACAAACTGAAAGTTTAGTTATCAAATTTAGCTAAATTGATATTGCCTTGATTAAACAGTATTCCAAATGTTAAAAAAAATAATCCCATGGATTATCTTCCATGTTCCAAGAAAAAGCAAGGATTCAAAAAAAATATTCAAAACTTAACGTAATAAAGATGCATAGTCATCCCTTTGACTTTTGTTAATTGTTAACCTGTAACTGTCTCTATCAATCATCTATGTTTCCTTGTGTCATTTTAATGACAATACAAGTCCAGATCCAAAGTGATGAAACTCAGGAAAATACACATCACTATAAAAAAAATGACAAGTTAAAAAAATAGAAATAAAATAAAAATGTTTTACTAACATTTTGGGGGAAACAAAAAGCATCCTCACCTTGTCTTTACACGGTCTCTGGCAGTTCTTTGCAGCACACACTGCATTCTCGTCATTGGAGTCTTCAGCCCCTGACCAATCGTATTTGGAGGGAATGTCCAGGATCTTCTTCTCTTTCCTCTTCTCCAGTCCCTCCCTGATAGCTTCTGCCTTTGCAGCTGCTTTCTCCTTTCGTTTCCTCTCCTTTTCTTCCTTGGCCAACCGTTTGGCCAACTGCTTCATCTCCCGATTCTTTTCCAGGTTGAGCTTGAGCTTCTTCTTCTTGGGTTTGCCGCCCAGGCCGAGCTCCAGGCCGACCCTTTTTAGCTCTTTGGACTTTGATGGTCTGATTTCTCCCATTGTCGAGGCTCCCCCAGCAGTGGCAGTAGCCATTAACATGTGGTGGTGCTCAGCTCTCTCTAACTTCCGTTTCCTTTTCTTCTCTGAATCTTTAAGCTTGATTTTTAGGGGCTTTTCTATCAGGGAGTTGTCAGGCTGTGGGAAAAAAATGGAAGTTATAAAGATGAATAACTTTCATTTCTAATTCTGTACTTACTGAAGAAACATATCTCAATAATTTTACTTGTAGGCAAGACCAGAATGATTGATTCACATGCAACCCCAGTATTCAGGAACCACTCAGCATCAGTAGAGTTCCAGCTGTCGCAGTTACGTTGCATAATAAATGGCCTTCCTACCTCCATGACCTGCAAGAATCTTTCCTCAGAGGGAGGGTGCGTGGCCTGCAGGATCCTCCAGATGTGCTGGGTCTCATCCAGGGACACCTCCAGCAGGTCTCCCAGCATCATCAGCTCCTCCAGCTGGGCCTTAGCCTGAGGGGAAAGCTCAAGCACTGGTGGTTCTAAACTCCGAGGTACCAGAGGGGTTTTTCTGGGCTGCTTTCTGGGTGTGCCCAAGTCTAAAAAACAGTTGGGGGTGGGAGATTATAAAGTGTTTGTCTTAGAGGAAACAAACAAATGAAACTTTTTATAAAGAGTAATGAATGGAATGAAAATATATCATTGGAATGGATTGCATGGTGCCTCACTTTGCACACAAGACTTAGAAGCTGACGAGTAGGCGTGTTCAGCGCAGAACGAAGGAGTGGCAGCTGGCCACATGTGACTGACCACCTCTTCTGACTTGACAGGAATCTCCTCATCACAGAACAAGTAGGGCTTCACCTCACCCGGGTCCTGGAAAAGGAGAGGAGTAAAGGCATTAAAAAAGATGCTTTAAGAACATGGCTTGAGATTAGACCCCTGGCCTGAGATTAGACTCACCTTCGAATCATAACCATAAGTTTCCCTAATGTCCTCATCTGAATCCGTCTCCTCATCATCATAATCCACAGACTGGCGTGGTGATGTAGCTCTGCTGAAACCAGACTGCTGGAAAGTTTGGATGTGACCCTGGAGAAAACACACAACCTTTAGACAGAAAGATTTCCAAAAGCTGAAGCTGCTTTGTCACCTCCGGAGTTCTTAAACCTTTCCTAAAGTAAAACGAAGCACTTGCAAGCATTTTCAAGGTTAATTTTCAAGTTATTCAAGCAGTTTATCAAAAATTACACAACACAATACATTTATTCCACAGGGAGTCAGATGTTGTGCTTTCAAGAACCCCCAAAAATGTGATTTAATCTACAGAAAGGTGAGAAATAGAAGGCAAACACATCCTAAGTCTCAAAATATGTCACTTATCTTTAGTCATTCTTTGAGCCAATAAAACCTGTTTGTGGATCTCAATAAGTTTTTTTTTTTTTTTACCTTCAATAATTTTTTTTTTTTTTTTTTTATAAAAGTAAAACATATGAGACAGTTGGTCTTTGTGGAAGATAGTCCATCAGCTATTTGAACAAATACATCCAAATCCACGATGCAATCCAGAATATAGCCAAACATGTAGACACAAAGGGGCAGTGCAGCTTGCTGAGTTGTCTTCACTAAGGGAAAAACAATCAGGCTTTATTTGTTTGAATAATCTAAAAACAAAACCATAATTAAATAAGTGATTTAATATCAAAGCAATCTGATTACAGTTTTAAGCACTTTTCAAACCTTGAAATTATCAATAAAATCCAGGCAACTTCAAGGATTTTCAGCACGTTTGAGTAGGGATGGTTCTCTGACACCTGAGGCTCCAATGCATGCACCATAGTTCATGAAGCAAACATATCAAACCACTGTGCTGAAGCATGGTTTGGTCACATGACTACTGACATTTAAAACAATTGAAAGATGTCTGAACCAACAAAGTCTGCTTGATTAATTCGGGTTGTCAAGCAAATAATTTAGCCGGAATCAATTAATTTTTTTTTGTTTGTTTGTTAAACTTTATAGGAAAGAGCAAGTGCATCTTGGGGGGTACAATTAGACGTACCAAATAAGGACACTGTAATATCAAAACTGCTAGGAATTAATTTGGGAAAACATGTCTCAATTGCATTTCGTGTTATTGACCACTAGATGTCCTACTCAAGCATTGAAGCCTCAAATAATGAGCAATTTTTTTGAGTCAAGTGTCAAAGCTTCAACAAAGCCTCACTCAGCCATCACTAGCACCTTATCCACATCTGAAGTCTCTGTCACAACCAATTCTAAAATCTGTACCAGAGATTCTACTGATTACAAATTACCTGCAGGTCGGGGTTGGCAGCGGCTTTCAGCAACTCAGCGTTGATGATCTTCTCAGTTTTCTCCCTTGCCGCCTGCTCCACCATGCGCTGGCTCAGCACAGACAGCTTTGCCAGGGCTGAGGAAAGCTCTTCTGTAGCGAGAGCTTGGCGTGCTCGATCCTAGTGGGGCAGTGTATGAAAAGTAATTAAAAGAAATTAAAAGGACATCTTAAAAATTTCAGTGCTCAAAAGAGGAAGTGACTGTTATACCTGCCAACTCATTGCCCTCTCAGTCAGACACTGCAGAGCTTCTCCTTCTGGCAGGCGCACCGGCAGCTTTTGCAGTGAAACCAGCAGCGACAGAATGGTCTCTAATCTCGGTCGTCTCGACCGCTGACACAGTGGACACAGGAATTTAGAGTCTTTGCTATTACTCTGCCAACCTACACCCACTTTCTTTTGAGTTCCCGTCTTGGGCAAAGGGACGCATGCTCCGTGGAACCAGTCTTTACAAAGCTCACACTGCAACATGAAGCCGCTGGCGGTCTTTCGACAAAGGCAGAACTTGACCTCCTCAATGCGGTCTGCCATGGCCATCTTGGCTAAATTGGCGGCACGGAGGGAGTGAATGGCCTCCACTTCTTTCTGCTCTTTGGCTTTGAAGGCGGCTACAACAGTTGAAGGGTCCCGCACCTCCCCGAGGCTCTCCTCCAGGTCGCTCAGGGCGTCCGGGTCAAAGCCACCTCTCTCCTTCTCCATGAGCTCCTTGACCCGCTTCCGCTTGCTTTTGCTGTTTCCATATATCCCGATGTCCACACGAGGACTGAGAACCTAAGACCAAAGACAAAATTTACTGAAAAATTTACCAGAAAATGCTGTCTAAAAAAAAAATCCAAACCATTTATGCAGACTTAAACACGTGAGAGGCGAACAACAACTCAAATATCTTCTAATGGCCCACCTGCAGCAGTGTATACGTGGAGTTCTTTTTGAGGAAGGTGCGAGCAGTTCTCTCCCTCCATGCGCGGGCTGCAGCCACCTGAGACTCCACCTGAGCCAGTGGATCCAGTCGGACAGGGATGGAGCGACCCCTGGCCAGCAGGCTCTCCAGCTGTTCCAGGTAAGCATAGCTATTTCCGCTCTGGATGGCCTCCACCTTAGCAGTCCACTCCTTGGCCTTCTGCAAGGCCTCTCGCAGGGCCAAAATATTAGGCAGATATGCTGGGATGTTCCTTGCCTCCAGCACGATGCTCTCTAGGGTCGCCATAGAGTGGCGAGGCCTGGGTTTATGAGAGGACAGACAGGCTTGGAATAAACATGACCCAATGTGAGGTGACTGTGTGTTTACCGAAATTGTTTGGTTTTGAGAAGATATAAATAGAAATGAGACAGCTTGAATGTACTGATCTACATCTTGAGGAAATGTTTAGACATTTCAAATTTTAGATTTAAAATGAAAGCATTTTTAAAGATACTATTATTAGATTTTGACATCTGTATAATTGCTCTCCACTGTACTACCATAGAATAACTGTTTGTGAACTGCTCTAAACCTCCACTTGGTGTTTCTTTTAAAACTTGCATCTAATAAATTATTTAATACTTTTCAGAAGGACTACCAGCTCATTAATCAGAGAGGGTTAATCGAACAACTTAAGGAAAAAGCACAGACTTTGCATTTCATGAAATAATTTTATCCACTTTGAATGAGAGTCTATTGAAGCTGGAGATGCTTTAAAGTGGTGCCCGGCAGTTGTCCGTAATACTCAATCCCACATCAGCTTGATGTGTAGAGGATGGCTTCAACCCACAATTGTAGTCGATTGAAATGTACGCGTTTGATCTTGTACACTATAACAGTCTTTCTCAAAGTGGGTGCCGGGGCACACTGGGGTGCCTCCTGACAGCGTCAGGGGTGCCGCCAAAAAAATACATATTCTGACAATTTAATTTTAAAAAAAATCTAACATTTCATGTATAAATTAATTTGAATACATAATTTTTTTTTTTTACATATGAATGGATTGATAAAATTGTAAATTAATTTTTGATTAATAAATATCTAAAATTAACCATAAAAATCTGTCTCATGTACCCATTGTCAGTAACGTGGCGTGACATCCTCTCTGGGGTCAGCCTGACTGTGCAGCATATTGTTTTATAGCCTAATTTAACCATGAAAATACATTTGATTTCACAAAGAGCAAGAAACAAGCAACAGCATCATGGATTGTTTTTTTAAAAAGATAAGCCCCACAAGAACCGGACACGATTGTTACACTGGGGTGACTTGAGATTTTATGCACTTTTGAAAGGTACCCTGACTGAAAAAAGTTTGATAAAGACTGCACTAGAAGACTGGTGAAAGAAGTCTTACTCTGCTCTTCAACAGGTAGGGATTCAGTCCAATCCTTATGTACAACATCTGCTTTTTTGTAAGAAAACTGTTATGATGGTCTGGTCCCGATAACAAAAATCTACTTTTTGAAACTAAAAACCAACATTATGCTTGAAAAAAAAAGAAGCTATTTTCAACATCATCCTCATTTACAAATTGATAACCGACTCTGGCTTTCAAAAGGATGCTAACAGTTAGCTAACAAATTACATACTGCTCTACAGCCAAAGCATCACAACTTTTTTTTCTCTGATTCTTGACCCCGTAAAAGTCATTACTGCATCTTGGTGCTGTAGAACATCTCCTCCCTTTACTACAGTTTTACTTGTCTTCACTTGATTCAGTAATTATCACTGCCATCCCAATTTAACTACCGTAATGTCAACCAATATTGGATGTCTAAAGCCAACAAACCACATTACATCACCCACTGCACTGGAGCAAGCCAATGTTACACTTGTGTGAAACTTGCCACTTAAATCCAATTTCACTGACAGTGCACTTATTGTAAGGATTTTGAGAGCAAGTTTCCCGCTCGCAAAACATGCTAACTTCCCCTGGAGTTTCAGTAGATGTGAAACTTTACCTGGCCTGCAGGCAGGCGCGTGCTTTGTCCTCCCATCTCTCTGAGACAGTGAGAACCTCTTGCAGCTCAGCCATGGCCTTCTCCACAGCATGATGTGGAGCCAGACCCACTCCAGAATCTATCAGCCTCTTCATCAGCTCCAGAGTGACACGGTGGGGCTCAGCAAGGGTGACACGCACCTGCACAAGGAAATATCTCATATTAAGAAAACTAACACAGCTGTTTGGAAAATCTGCCCTGATTTTATTTCTCTTCTTTTCATTATTTATCACTTCAAGCAGAAAGCAATCAGAATTATTTTCCTCCTCAAAGTCACAGAACTGTTAAGAAATGCCATCACAGCTAAAATGTTACACATCAGATCTCCACTCACCTCATCGAGCCAGCGAGCCTGCTGCAGCTGCTGTTTGAGTCTGGGCAGCTCTGGCAGCTCTACATCCAGGCCGCTGCCCAGGTCCAAGAGAGCCTGAAGCTTGGAAGAATCGGGCATTTCATCCGACAGCGCCACCTGGGCTCGCTCATGGAAGTCTTCCACAGTCTCCAGTAACTCCTAAAGACAGATGGAAAGCAAAGGAAAACAAAGAGAGGTCAAGTGGAACAGTACAAGTTTATTAAGAAAGCAGGAAGTTGAAGGTAGAGAAGGAAGGGGAAAGAAATGACAGAACAACATATTGATATATATATATATATATATATATGTCCAGTTGAAAAACTACCACTGAGCTAGGTGGAATAACAGATGTGACTAACTTTGACTTGCCGCGCTTGACTGATGATGCATGGCAGCCTGTAGAGCTGGTCCACAAAGGCTTTGAGCTCATCCACAGTCAGTTTGGTGCGATTACGACTGTTCTCAGACCGGAGGCGGCTGCTGGAGAAACATATAGAGAACACCTTCAGTTTGCCCTTTAACTGGATTAGTTATCATATTTTCTTTTCCTGACAAATATTCAATAGTGTATATTTGCTTGCAACTAACAACAAATCTTCAACTGGCCTGTGATGTTTCAGTCACTGCTTTTCTGCTAGATAAACAGCAAGCTTCATGTGTCCACATGAGAACAGACCTGTGCCTCTGCTTGCGGCTGAGCAGCAGTTGGGCGACAGAGGAGCACGTCTCCGCTTCTTTCACCATCTCCCTCAGGCGACGGAACAAAGTGTTCTCGGGATACTTCCGGTCTTCAGCATCCTCCAGCAAAACCTTGAGCTCAATAAGATCTATTTTAGATAAAGGAGAGAACTTGGTAAAGAAAAACTTCACCAAATAATCTTTATTTATAGAGATTAAAAGCCTCCAATGACAAAAAATACAAAACCAAATGCATTTAATATGCATGTCAAGTCAACCAAGAGTTTGTATTAAATTTTTTTACTTTGCTCATAATTTGTCTACTGAAGATTACCATTTATGAAAAAAAGCTAAGAGTCATGGGGGAGTTGCTTACTCAGCTGAAGCTAATTCTACTGAAGCCGACTCAGATTTAAGATTTTTCATCTTTGAGTAAGTTCAGAAGTTCAAAATAAAAATTAAACATGTTAACTTTTCTTAAGGGGACAAACACATACTTGTTCTTCATGCAGTTTTCTGGACAGTTTGGCATATTCTGGGATTCTATCAGATACCCACACCCCCCAAAATTTGTGACCAAGCACACTGGACATTGCAGACAATTTTGTTTTGCCTGTTTTTGCAATCTTCAATAATTCTGATTATTTTTTTAGCCATTAAACTGAACACTTTTTGCATTACTTGACTTTTTACATGATTACATGATTCCTATGATCTTTGAAAGTGAAGTTTGTCGGCAAAACCAACAGTTGTCCTGCAACTGCACAGAAAAAAACAAGTGTTCTTATAAAAAAATATCAAAATCATGATAAAATGTGTAAAACTAACTATAACCTTTAAGTCTATGTACATATCTGTCTCTAAAACTTTAAACTTTTTCAGTAATTAAGGTAAAAAATAAAAAATAAAAAAAAAATCTGCCAATGCTCAGACACAGAATTTGTGATTTCTATTTCAAATAATCAAAATTTCTGTGTAAAATTAAATAGTTTGTATTGGACACACAGCAGCCAATCTTAATTTGTAGCTAAATAAAATACAAACCTTTCTTGTTTTTCTGGTCTGCTGCCAAGGCCTCCGTGACCCTTTTTGCCCAGGTGTCGTAGGACTGTGCACGTGTCTTCACACCATACAACATGGAGGGAAACTCCTCCAGATCATAGCGATATCTAAAACACATAAGACCCCCCCAAAAAGTAAATGTGATATTTTTGATAGGAGAAAAAGGAATTCAAGCTCAAGCATGAAAGACACCAGTCAAGCCCAAAATCTTAACTGTGAATCTAGACCAATGTTAAAAAACCCTTGACCATCTATTTTTGTTTGAGAAGCATCAAACTGCAATCTCACCGAAGACACTTGTTGCCAAGTGGACAGTCGCAGAGATCTGTGGCATGGTGGAGACAAACCAGCCGATCGGGGCTGCAGGAACACGTCAGTGCAGACAAAAAACAGGTTGTCTTACACTTCGAGCACTGACGCTCGTCATCTGGAACAAGTTCAAAAACTTCCTGCTCTGACGAAAGCACCCCCTGTACATGAGGGGAAAAAAAGAGGAAACCAGTGATATCGTTTCTAAACTAATAAAACAAAATAAAAGGCTTTTAGTATTGCTCAACTTTTAAGTGACCAACAGGAATAAAGCCAGATTTTTATCTTACACTCTTATCTTAAACGAAGCAGCAAAAAAAGACAGTCACCATTTCTTGAACAGCCTGTCTGAGTTTTGTCTCTTCCTCCATCATCTCTCCCATTTCCTTAAAGACAGCAGCAGCCAGCTCCACATCGAGGCTCTCTGGGTCAGCAGCCATCTTGCACAAAAGCTCTTCATGGGAGAAGACGCAGTAACGCCGGAGTCTTCGATAATGGGCAACACACTGACGGCCCATTGGTAGCTGAGAAAGATGTGTGGAAATAACGCAGTTATCCACAAATAAATATGTCTATACTGTGTTTTATATGAAATAGGAATTGAATAAGCTTTTTTCTCACCCAGTCAGCAGTGCAGAAGTTAACAGCTTCTGCAAAGTTGTAGCCCTGGTTGAAGCCGCTATGGTAGGCCCTGGGGAATGTCACCACAAACTCACCTGCACACTGGTTGGTCCTGTACACCTGAAAGGTGAAATATATATATGAGACTGCTGATAAATGTAGATCACATGGCTGTTTCATTCGATTACATATCAACTCCTCAGCTCTGATAACGTACAGGGACACCGTGCTCCATGAGGACATTAGGATTCATTATGGTGACCAGCTGATGAAGGAGATCAGGTTGGGAGTCAAACAGTTCTGGGGCCAGTTTTTTCATCACAGCCTCAAGCTTCTCTGCTGCAGACGCCGGCACTCCATACCAAGTCTTGGGTTCACCCCTGGAAGACAGGGCAATTTGAAGAAATATAAAAGACAGACAGGTTGGTACAACTTAACATGAAAAATTGTCTTCTCCATTGTGGTATGGTTACGCTCCATCTATCTTGTGCATTCTCACCAGTGGAGGAAATTGATGGAGTAGCTCCAGTGGTCCTCGATGTGCCAGCAGAAAGAGGAGAAACACATGCCCACGTAGAGCCAGGGCACCTTCATGCCCGATATGTCCACATTGATGTGGGTGAGCACAGACTGCTCCAACACTGGCATGTTGTTTAAGTTCCAGCCTGAGTTGGCATATTCCTGACAGGAAAAAATTCTTTAAACTCTCTCAAGGGAAAATATGTTATTTGAATACTTTTAATACAAATTGTGTAGTTGCCTATATGAAAGTCCAAAAAGTACAGTGTTGCCTCTGATTTAAGGAGTTCAAAGGCTATAAATCATCGGTAGAATATGTAAGAAAATAACAAGTTGGGCTTATAACCAAACTGAAAATGAGACTCAAATGATCAACCCTACCAATGATAAGTTAACTTACTCACCACAATATTTTCATATTTGATACCTTTAGATTAAAAAGTGAAGTATCCTATGGCCATTTGCAGAAAAAAAGCAGTGCAATTTGCAACATCCCTCTCACCTCTTCATCTCCAAGCAGTCTCCTCTTGCCATCCCTAACAGGAAACCCACTGCCCACATCCTTGGAACTGATGTCTGCTCCATATTCAACAATGACATCCTCCTCGATGCTGCTGACCAGCCGCCAGAACTCCTTCTCCACCAACTCTGTAGGAACCATCTGAGGGCACAAGGTGGATTTCATTCATTTTTGTCTCTTAACACACACACACACACATTTCGCCTCTCACTGTTTCCCAAACCTATTTCCCTGGGTTTATTCTACATACATGAACAGGCATGTTGAAATAGTCTGACTTGAAGTGGTCAGCCATCTCTCCAAAGCTCTGCAACGTGTACTCCCTCACAGCCTGTTCGAAACCAAACGCCTCTCTGGGCTTACTGCACTCCTGTAAGACAAAACCAACGAACACAAAAGGAAATATACATCATATACTGTACAGTTTACATCAAATACAAAGCAGAAAGATGAGGACATTTATCATTTTTATCATTTAAAACATAATTATAATGCTTTGTGATAATGACCACAAGAAGAAAAAAAAGGGAGAAAAACACGAAGGTCAAAAAGACCCCAGGAAATTGCAATAAAATTTTTTTTAAAAAGTGCATAAAATATCTAATCTAACATACCAAATGCTGGAGGTGATTATCAAGTTTTAAAACTTAACTGAACTTTCCTGGATTTGTCAGTATTACCTCAGCGACACATTTCGGGCATCGCCAATCTCCCTTGGGTACGTCCTGCAGAGGTGGGATCAGGCAGAAGGTATGGTAGCTGTCGTCACAGCCATCACACAGCAAGAGTCGGTCCTCTTCATCCCCTCTTCCACACACCAGGCAGAGATAAAGATCAATCTGAGGGGGATCAATGCCACAGAAGATATGAGGATCGTCATCACTTCTGTAAATCAGTGAGTAATGCAAGATGCTTAAGTAAATGGCTCTCACAAAGTTGACCTCCAGGGTCTCCTTGCGTGGTCTCATTTTGATGGCGAAGGCCTGGGCTTTGAGGTGACGCTGCTTCTTACTGAACCCATCGTCTGAGTGAAAAGGAAAAATGTGCTAGCATAAGTAACAACACTAATCTGATGTTTTGGATCTGATATGTTTAAAAAGTCAGCCAAACACCACTTACCAGCTGATACAATCTCCAAACCGACCATTTTGGGACTTGTTCCAAAGATTTTGAGGCCTTTTGGATCTTTGTTTTCCCTCTAGAGAAACATAGCAACAAATGGTAAACAGAGTGATCCTAATAAAAAGCCCTAATGTTGAAACGACAGGTAAGAGGCGCGACTCCTGGTCTATTTCCCCTGTTTCCAGGTCTGGGTTGATACACATTTTTTTCTTTTTTTCTTGGCGTTTCGAGAGGCAAAAGCTGGGAAAAAATACCAGAATATCCGACTCAAGCCATTCTGCTTTTTGGGACCCTTCCATTGGGGTACCAAGTCATACCAATCCGAGTAAAAAAGTTGAAGCCTGACGTGTGACAATCAACTCGTTGGTTGAACGAGTGATCATTTTCTGTGCGACTTGGCACTAAGAACAACGTGCCAACATGTTTAAATATATGGTGGATTTATTGTTGTTTAAAGCCATATGCCAAGAAGAAATAACAGAAATTGCTGGAAATCCACCATTTCCCTCCTTTGTTTTGGTCACATTCTTTGTCATAATTCAAGTCACTGCTATGAAATCACATTATTATGTAATGGACGTATCTTTTGCTATCCGACCAATACGCTGCGTACCAGGTAAAGGTACTGTTGGCTGTAGAAACACAACAGAGACCAGGATTTACCGAACCAAACCCCATCTAACTATCCTGTACCCCCGACCTTTAGGTGGAAACAGGGTCTCTAGTTTACCTCTGACTTTAGGCGTCTGGAGCGTCGCTCAGGAAGCAACCGCTCTCTGGTTTGTGTGGTGTCACCCTCCCCATCTTTCTCCTTCTCCTTTTCCTCCTCTTCATCTTGCTCCTCTTCATCTGCTTCCTCGCCAACTCCCTCATCGATTTCTTCCCCATCATTTCCATCATCATACAGCCGACTGAGGCCCTAATTAAAGCAGTGAGATAGGTTGAGAAAGAAAAAAAAAGAAAAGAGAAAAATACTGCCTTTTTAAAGTGCATCATTTTAAAGAGTATCCATTTCAGATGTCTTAATGAAACAGCTGCCATTCTGAGATGCTGTTAAGTTTAGTTTTTAAAAAGGTGTATTGTATGAATAACAAAGACCCTAAACAGCTTCATTCCTGAGCGACTGTGCAACAATGTATGATTGTATTTGTGGATGCTTGAACTCCCAAACTGGATGATAAGCAACTTCATTTGTTGAGAAAATCTCCTCAAGTAAAGCAAAAAGCAGCTAATAAACTCAAACATTTATGCCAATTACCAAATAATAAACAGGACTACACATGCAAAGAGCAGCAAACACCACTTACAGTCAGTGTGGCTCCAGACTGAAAGAGCTCATACGGGTAAAGGATTCTTTCATAGTGTGAGCGCAGAAGAGAACCAGTGCCTTTTCCCTGTGGGAAGCCCATTCTGCTGGAGACTTTGGACCATCTCTTCTCTTTACAAACCGTCTCAAAGCCCCCCTCAGATGATACAATCTGAAATGCACGGATATGTGCAATACAATTGTTTTACCAGAATAAACACTGACAGCGCTTTAACACACAAAAGCAACTGCAGATACCTGAAACTTTTTAATCCTTCACATCAATGCTGTAGATTTAATCTTTGAAAACAAACTGCTGAAAAAATTTATAAACTGGTCACGTTTTACCTTGCTGAGTTGATAGAGATCCAAAATCTTTCTTTCCACATGTGGGAATCGAATTTTGGACCCCTGCAGCTCCCAGAACTTTGCAATTTGATCCAGAAAGTTCAGCTTAACTCGAGTGAGGGCCTGGACAAGCAGAAAAAGAGAGAGAGAGAGAGAGAGAGAGAGAGAGAGAGAGAGATTAAAGTTATAATTACAAAAGCTCAATGATCTGCTGTTGAACACAGTGGGCACCTCAGGCAAAGTTACTTTGAATAGTTGCACTCTGATACAAAACCAAAGTTTTCTAGTCATGTGGATACCATAGAAAAAGTATTTACAGCAGCCATCGTGCTGACCTGGATTTGAAGAATGAGCGCCAAAAATATCAAAAGGAATAAGACAGAAAACTGTAGATGGGAACAGAGCCTGCAAACTCTGCAAGTTTCTCCCAGCAGAGCTTTAAACTAACTGTAGCTTAAAGCAATAGCATTCAGTCAAAGATTGGTCAGTTTCACATCAATTTTTCTCCACTCTTTAAATGTCAATTCTATGTCAATGACAGTTGTTTAAAATGACAGCTACAAAACAAAGATGCCTAATTTTGGTAAATGCTTGT
Organism: Atherinomorus stipes; assembly: GCA_023101725.1. Lineage (NCBI taxonomy): Eukaryota > Metazoa > Chordata > Actinopteri > Atheriniformes > Atherinidae > Atherinomorus > Atherinomorus stipes. Next base: position 488,224 of record JALJCO010007076.1, read on the forward strand.
CACATTGCCACCAGATGAAAAGTACTGCATACTGTATGTGGACAGAGATAAAGCAACACGCAAGTGGCAACTGAAACCCACCTTTAACCAGCATAAAATGATGGCATGCTGTATTTCTGGAAAACTCACCTCAAGTTCATTCAGTCTTTGTACTCTTGGAGTGAAACGAAAGTTGCGAACATCACAGGCAAATGGAGGCTGCCAGTCCTGACAGATAGGAAACATAACAAATCAAGCTCAGCAATGAGGAAATGGAAACATATCCTAATAAATCCAAGTTTCTCAAAAAAAAAAAAAAAAAAAAAAAATAATAATAATAATCTGTACTTACAACATTATTATGAATATGCACAACACATTAGTACTTATCATTAAGTTTAAAAAGTTAAGCTGTGCCAAAAAATAATATTTATGAACAGTGTTTATCTGGGGCTCTTTACTGTGGCTACTTAGTTCAGATCTCTAAAAGTAGTGTGTTTTAGGGGTTGGTTGCTTGTGTATGTTTGAAACAAAAATATGGACTAAATATCCCCATTTAAGGTGTGACAGAAGTTCCAGGCCTTTATGTGGCCTTATTGTTACATCATTGCTGCTAATGAGGTACTATCAGAAGTGGCTAGCCGTCAGGAAAACAAAAACAAAACATTAGTATTTGTAACTGCTAAATTCGAAGAATTTATTCCGAAAAACAAGAAAAAAGCAACACCACACTAACGAAATACGTTCAGCTAAGAGCGAAGAAATCAAGTCATGCTTGACCTCTAATAGAATAATGCCAACTAGTAAAGTCGTCTTTCACGAAAATCCACGCAGGCCCAAAGTAAGCCACAGCTACGCACTGTACGCCTGAACACAATGGAAAAATCCTGGCAAACTATTTTCTTTCCGTGTTGACATTGTGCGAGTTTACCTGCGGGGGTCGGATCTTGCAGATGCCCGTCTTCTCTGCAATGGGTCGGATCTTGTTGATGAATCCTAAAGGATCCGAGAATTCCTCCCAACTCGGCTCAAACACCGGGCATTCAGGAGGGGGAACAAACTCAGCAAATGCAGACATGTCAGAGTGATTCCAATCAGTCTTTTACAATATGTAAAAATTGCACGAAGATATCAACAGTCCATGACTTTAACAACAATCGTCTTCTTGAGGTACTTCCTCTGTGTCCATATTCATCATGTAAATCTCAATAATGTGAGAAAATCACATCAATAACAGCGAATCCCAGTCGCGACAGCGTTTCATAATAAGGTCTGAAAGGGAATTCAGACAACAAAACGGACAGGCTTCTACAGATGATTGTTTTCCCATCATCCATAAACAACGGGCCAAGTCAGGCCGGGGAGTGTTCGCCACCACTCTTCTACCTGGGGCGCAGGGCAGGGTCAGTCCAATATGCCACCATTCTTTCATCAACACGACAGCTTCACAGTTCTCAGCTCTGTAGAGTGAGCTTGGCCGAAATCGATCACAGAATCTTGAATGAAGTTTGTAAACAGAAAGGAAAACTCTCCGTTGGCTGCTGTATTATGTTACGCAAGCTAACGTTGTTGTCGTTACGTCTCCATACCTGGAAAGTGCAGGATGTCTTCGTTATGATCCATTTCCACCAAAGTAATCAACGGTTAGCTTCAGTCCTTTGGCTGGCCGTAATGTTCATTAGCTAACGTAACCACGCTCGCTCGTCAGGCTTCCTCAAATAAACTCCTGTCGGTGCTTCCATTTCTGAAAGTGCCACTCAATCTGGATCACAGGAAGGGGATGCTAACAGTAAGGGTACATTGTTGACTGATGTCTTCACTCCGCACCAACCCCATTCATTGCAGCGCTTGAGGCAGTGGAAAACTAGCGTAAAGCTAATTTAGTCGGCTAAAGCTCCTGCTGCTCGTTGCGCAGCTAACATTGTCGTTATTCGAAAAAACTCGATTTCGGAATCGTCTGCCACGCGCAGAGCATGTTAAGTGAAATTACACACCCAAAAGACAAGAAGTTGTTTGCTTAACTTTACCACAGGGGACTTCCGGTACAATTTAACGTCGTCTTTAAAAGCTGCATTAGCTAACGTGCTAACTCTGGCTAGCAAGGGGGAGGGGGCGCTGTGGTGCCTTCAGGAGCATGGTGGACATAAGAGTTTCTCTCAAATGAGAAATGGCAGGTGGAAAAACATTGATACAGAGATATGGCAAATTATAAAACTGGCGCATAACTGTTGTATAATTACATTGAATAAATGGCCACAATACATAAAATAGCGATAAAAAGTTACTGAATGACACAGAGACATGAAACAAATTTTGGACGATAAAGCAGCACGAAGAAAAAAAGTAGACAAAAAAGTCGAAATGGGACCAAAGTGGAAATAACAACAATAGGGGGCACGAGGGACAAAGAAAGGAGCCATCTACTGTAAATGTACAGCCTTTTATTTTTCTTTCATTTATTTAAAATACAAATATGATCAACAGTAGAACAGAGAAAAGCAAATTTTCTTCAAAACTCAGCTGCAGTATGTTTAGTTTACAACTAAGTTTTGTATTTATAAAAATATAATTGCATTGGCATGAGTTTTTTTTTTTTTTTTTTTTTTTTTTGGAGATGATGTAATTTAAAAAATATAAAATCAGAAACTTTTAATAGATTATACAATCAATTTATGGCCAATTTATTTTCAAGTCTGGGTGTAAGTTTCATTCATTTATTCATTCGTTGGGGTTGCTGGAGCCTATCCCAGCTATTATCAGGCCAGAGGCAGAGTACAACCTGTCCTGGACAGTTTGCCAGTCTGTGGCAGGGCCAACACAGACAGACAACCATGCACACTCACATTCTCTCTTAGGGGCAATTTAGAGTAGCCAATTAACCTAACATGCATGTCTTGATTGTGGGAGGAAGCCAGAGTACCCAGAGAGAACCCACTCATACACATGGAGAACATGCAAAGTTCACACAGGAAGGCCACTGTTGTCTGGGTGCAAAATGATTGCAAAATCATTTAATTAACTGTAAAAATTTAAGCATGATATGTTTGTGGTTTCAGTAATCATCATGGAATGGGTACTCTGGATGGTCCGACCACCTGTTGAGTCAGTAAAGAGAAATATGAATATTGTTGTCACTGGAGAAAAAAAATATTACATATGCTGATCTTTACTCACATGAGAAGCTCCACAAAACGAATATCCTTGTTTAGCCCCTCAATTGCCTTCATCTCATCCTCAGACAGAGAGAAGTCAAATATCTACAATTTTGACAGGTCAGTCACAAAAAGATTTCTTAGAGATGTACTTTAGAGGAGATTTTCAGTTACTGTAGAACCAGAAGTGACTACACTCACATCAAAGTTCTCCTTTATACGAGCAGGGTTGAAGCTCTTTGGGATAACCACCACTCCTCTCTGCGCATTGAACCTCAGCGACACCTGTGCTGTGGTCTTTTTGTACTTTCTGGCAATTGATGCCAGTAGTTCATCTTCCAGTAACGGTGGGCATTTCAGATTAACCCTGTTTAAAAAATTGGTAATTAACAATTATTGAAAAGGTTCGGATTTTGAAAACAATTTTTTAAAGCCTTTTAAAACAGTTGGAGAATGTTGATGGATGTCAATAAAAACAAATAATGATTTGTAAACCAATTTATATTCTTTGCTTAAAAAAATTATTTTTAAAAAAGTATATATATATATATATATATATATATATATATATATATATATATACAGTATATTTAATATGCTGATTTAAAATGGATGTCAAGAAGAGTATGTTTGCCACTTTGTTACCAGCACTAATTTTTTTCTGCAATCTATTTCAGAAATCACTACATGTTTTTGGACAGCTGTCCAAAAGATGAATTTTTGTATTTTTTACAATTGAATTTAGGGTTCAACTATAGGGTAAAATGATTTGCAAATCAGTGCGTTCTAGGCATATAAAATGACAACATAATACCTTATACAGTAATAGTAATATGATAAATGCAAGTTTTTATGCAAGTATAGAAATGTGGTAGCTAAGAGCATTGTATCCTTTATCAATCAAACATGAAGTGAAAGTGATCCATACCAGGACGCATCTCTAGATGTCCCCAGGGGGCTGTAACCAACAATAACAATGTCCTTTTGCCGGCAGTATTCAAGCAACTTTGGTTGGGTGAAGTATGGATGGCATTCAACCTGTGTTTAAAGCAGGAAAAATACATTTTGTTACTTGATACAGATAAGTTGAGAAGTTCCCTCTTAGTCTTGTGTACTATAGTGTGGGCTCATACCGAGCCAGTCTTCCCAGAAGCTTCTGTAAAAAGCATTTGAATTTTTATCTATTTTTGTCCTCTCATCCTTTAAATCTGCAATGCAAATGTTTGTTTTTTTTTATGTTTTTTGTAGGGACTATGTTGTATACTGATTAGGGCTGGGTGATATGGACCAAAGGTCATATCCCGATATATTTGGGCTGAATATCGCTAAACAATATATATCCCAATATTTTTATTGCAAAGTGAGAGCAAATGTTTAGTCACAGTCAAAGCCAAATATGACGTCACAAGTCGTCAGTCAGTCAGTCATTTTCTGTACCGCTTATCCAGTTCAGGGTCGCGGGGGTTGCTGGAGCCCATCCCAGCTATTATCAGGCGAGAGGCGGGGTACACCCTGGACAGGTCGCCAGTCTGTCGCAGGGCCAACACGGAGAGACAGACAACCATTCACGCTCACATTCATTCCTAGGGACAATTTAGAGTGATCAATTAACCTAACATGCATGTCTTTGGACGGTGGGAGGAAGCCGGAGTACCCGGAGAGAACCCACGCATACACGGGGAGAACATGCAAACTCCACACAGGAAGGCCACAGTTGGAATTGTTCGAACCCCCTCCCCAGCTGGGAATCGAACCAGTGACCTTCTTACTGTGAGACTGCGGTGCAGCCCACGTCACACGTCACAAGTAGTTCTATTTAAACCGGCCGGATAAAATAACTAGGGATGCACGATAATTATCGGGCTGATAACAGGAAATTGTAACGTCATTCCGATAAGTCCAATATCATGACGACTTACCCCGATAACTTATGTCCCATAAAATTGGAATTTTTATGATCGGATATGCAGAGTTGAAAATCCCACTTTTATGCTTTTCTCACTGAGATATTGTGATTTGGGAAAGAAAGCTGCTACTTCACAGGGAAGATCCCAATCTGCATCCAAACCACTTTCCCTTCTTAGTTTAGACAGGAACTACCCTATAAAGTTTGAGTTTTTGATTTGGTATAATTAGGTATGTATGCGTGTTATCGGTATCGGCCTTTAGGAGCTGAAATTTATGGGTTATTGGTATCGGTTTTTAAAAATGGTCATCATGCATCCCTAGAAATAACACTTAACTGTTCAAAGAACAATAAAATGTAAACATAAATACTGTATAACTGTACAAGAAACTCACAGATGCAAATAAGAAACATTACAAAGGAATTAAACATGATAAACCCAAGTACGGGCAGCATTTATATAAAAAGACAAAACAAACACTGAACTATATATATTGATATATGCGATATGGTCCAATTCCATATCTCATATGAAAATATATCGTAATGTTTTTCATATCGATGTATCGCCCAGCCCTAATACTGATTGTATTTGTACCTGGTTTGACACCGGTTTGTACTTTAGCCCAGGTTTGTTGAGGATTAGCTCCAGTTGACGTTTGTTGAAGTTAGATACTCCAAGAGACTTTACAAGCCCAGCGTCTTTGCAAGCTTCCAATGCCTGTCCAAGAAATTCAACAAAAAGAGATGGGAAACACTGCAATAAATCCTGAACTCTGAACAAATCATAAAAATTGATAGCTGACTTTTTATTGTTTGTCCCTAACCTTGACTGTAGGTTTGTTTAAAAAAAAGGCTACTTTCTTTTAGATAGTAGTGAGTCTAGAATACACTAGTTATGGGTAAAAACACAATTCCCAATTCATCAGTACTTGGGTAGTTATAGTTAGTGTTGACAATCAATAAATGAAAGAATTCAACACATTTTTATCTGTCTTGTCCAGCAGAACTAACCTCCCATGTGGCGCAGAGGTCTGTCGCATGATAAATCCACTTTCCATTCTCATCTTGTGGGTAAAATGCATCTCCTGGCTTCAGAAAATTAGTGTCATTTAATAAGGTGAAATAACTCTATAATATTCCAAACTTAATATGTAGCACCCATGTGTATTTATTTATTTTCTTTTTTTTTTCCCAGAAAAAGATCAAATGGGTGTAAAAAAAAAAAAAAAAACTGCTCTCACTTTGAAAGCTGTTGGCATTTCTACAATATAGAGGTCCACATAATCCAGCTGTAATGTCTCCAATGTTTTCTCCAAAGCAGGGCGTACTAATTCAGGAGGATGGAATGTGTTCCACAACTGCAAAATCAGTGCAGACAAAAAGGTATTAGATGTTGCAAAACTGTGGCAGAAGGGTTATCTGTGTGACCATGAAATTTGTTCTGGGAAAAGTTGAATTACCGATGGTGCACATTTCAGACACAAACACACAAACTTTGCCAACCTTTCCGCAGTAGAAGATATCCTCTCTCTTCACAGTTCCATCTGCTATTTTTTCCCTTATTGCTTGTCCTACCTCATGTTCATTGAAATAGACCAACGCTCCATCAATATGTCTGTACCCGATTTCAATGGACAGTTTGACAGCTTCATATGAAGTCCCCTTGGGGGTCTGTTAATAAACAACTTCCATGAGCAAAATACATTTTAGTCACAGTATAATACATGTGATTTCATGATAGATAAATTAAATCATGGGTTAAATTTTGATAGGTTAAATAACCTCTCTTACCATGCGGGGATTCCCATAAGTTCCCAGTCCTATCAATGGTATACTGTTTCCATCACTCAGAGGAATTGAGTGATTTTTGGCTGACAATTCCATGTTCACCAAAGTGTCTGCTGCACCTTGTGCCTTTGACTATTGCCCCCAGGACATGCCATTCAGCACAGCTTGAAAGAGCCTAGTGTTTCTGCTCTTTGACCACAAACATGACTCCTCCCAGACAGAAAGAGCAGCCTCCTGTACAAATTCACAGAATGATAAAACTACAGTATCTCCCACACTAATAAGTAGATCTAAAAAAAAAAAAAAAAAAAGCTGATATGCTTTGCTTTGTATTCCACACAGGCTAGAGAAGTTCGTGTGTGAAAAGTATTGATACAAAGTTGCTCACTTCAATGTGCAGTTTGGCCTTGACCGGCCACTGTAGTTGTGCAAAAACCGCAGTGCCGTGTGGGTAATATGCGGTTTGTGTTATGAGAAAAGGGAATATAGTAGCTAGTTATTCCCTTATGGGCGTATGAGCTTGAAAATACTATACCGGTAGCCCAATTTCAGTGTATATAGGACTGTACACTTTTATAAGTTGCTTGTTTTAAGAAAGACCGCCATAAACCGGAAAATGAGTTCTTAACTGCCTTTAGCATTGATGCAATTAAAATAGGCTACGTTGCTAATTTAGCTTTCAAAACGGAGAGATATACGCCTAAGTTAAAAGAGCTATTCTCTTTATTATTTAATATAGCAGAATGTAAGGTTAACTGTTCAGTGTCTGTTATGTTATGCATAATAATAGTGTTTCTTTTCCAGAAGTCATAAAAGAAATAATAAGACATCCTTTGTTGGCAAGCGCAACGCTAGTTCTATTGATTGATTGATTGACTAACGAGCCCGAGAAACGGTAGGGGGAGAAAAATGGATGAAAGTGCCGAAAATGTTGATACCGACGACGTTGTTATTATTGTGGAAAACGAAGCTGAAAGTTTGCCTGCAGGAGAAGAGAGGCTAAAACCGCAAGGCACCTTCGGACTCATGGACACATGCCCCATCTGCAAGTTGAGCTTCCACAATAGAGAGCCCAAACTGCTGCCATGTCTCCACTCCTTCTGCAAGAGATGTCTGCCTGCCCCCTCCTGTAGTGTTGACCCGAGGCGCCCTCCAGGTGACAACAAACCAAGTGAGAAAACCTTTACTCACTTCTAGTCTTGCAGATCTCAGATTAGCTGTTTTTGACTAAAGTAGGCCTGGACAGATTAAACTCAGATGTTTCTACATAGCTTCTTAATTGCTATAATATTTCCCGTGGTGATCCTTGTTCTGCCAAAAGCTAGTTACACTGCAGGCAGTTCTTTTCTTTTCTTTTCTTTTCTTTTCTTTTTCTTTTCTTTTCTTTTCTTTGTAAACAAAATATAATACAATTAGACAAGGATCTTTTCTTTTCTCTCTGCTAAGTTTCTGAGAATGAGTCATTCCTACAAACAGTAGTCATTGATGCAATTACAAACTTTTAAAACACTCCCTACATTTAAAACCAATTCATTTAACTAATTCTTTGAAAATTATATTTATTTCCTTTGCTTCAGCGTTGAACCACTTTTTCTGTCCCTATTGTAATTTTTAAAGTAGTCTTTCCAAAGGTCAGTGTTTCTTGTTTCAGCTTTAGCTGTCACTCATTAAAATTTGCATTATTTAGTTTTATTTTCATTAAGAGATATCTTATTAAAGCTAAACCATTCCTTGATTATCCCTCCTTTTAATGCTGTTTATAGGTCCTTAATAATCTGTAGTTTTGTCATTACCCAAAATATTACAGAAACATCCCACCCAGGTCTCTGTGTGTACAAGGTAAATATTTCATGCCCTATGTAATGTATCTGTTCTGTTGCTCTAGTCGGTGCAATCCGATGCCCAGTGTGCAGACAGGAATGCTGGGAGATTGATGTATTGGACAATTTCTTTGTGAAAGACTCTGCTGAGGTGCCCAGCAGTACTGTTGAGAAAACCAGCCAGGTTGGTGATCACCTGTGATCCCTCTGCAACTCTCTACAGAGACATTTTGGTTTCTTGAGAGAGCTCTTTTGTTGACTATGAGTATGGTTTTATTATTATTATTATCTCCGATAGGTTTGTATGAGTTGTGATGACAATACAGAGGCAACAGGTTACTGCGTGGAGTGTGTGGAATTCCTGTGTGTGACATGCATCGAGGCGCACCAGAGGGTCAAGTTCACCAGAGACCACACCATACGTCAGAAGGAGGAGATGTCTCCAGGTAGTGAGAATCCTTTGAGTAAATTTAAAAATCTGAGCACTGACTGATTTCTTTTTTTGTTTCTCTGTTTTCAAACTTGCCTACCAGACGCATTAGGCCTGTCCACACAGAAGCCCGTCTTTTGTGACATCCACAAACAGGAACCGCTGAAGCTTTTTTGTGAGACCTGTGACAGGCTTACTTGTCGAGACTGCCAGCTCCTCAAGCACAAAGATCACAAGTATGAAGGAGTTTGGGAATATGCGATTTTTGTTTGAGCTTGTGATAGAGTTGTTGATGACTTAGTCTGCTACTCCTTTCAGGCAAAAGATTGTTCTGTAAAATTTTGTTCGACCTAAAAAGCCGTAGAGATTTATTTGTGTCTTAAGCATTTATGTCAAAATTTCAGTCTGTTCAGCCAATTTAATAAATAAAATATACTTTCCTGTCACAAAACAGGACAGAAAGAACCCAAAAAAATATGTGAACACCTATTTTAAGTTCATTATGTTTTTGTTTTTTTATAAAGCTACCAGTTTTTGGAGGATGCATACAAAAACCATAAGCAGTACCTGGAGACCATGACACTGCAGCTGCAGGAAAAAGAAAGGCCATTGGGGAAGTATCCAGCTGTATCACTACTGGGTAATATTCCTCGCTGGAAGCTGGAGTTTCTGTTTTGGTGGATTTTTTTTATATATAGTCTGCTACTTAATCATTATTCAGGTCATATGGGAGTATTCTGCTGTAAATGTTTTATTTTCATATTGAAACCAAATTCAGATGAATATTAAGCGTAATATGAAATCCATGTCCGGATTTTGCCAGACTGCAGCAAGTTGATGAAAATCGAAAAGCTGTAACAAATGAAATAAAGAAGTCCATCTGTAACTTGATTATGGAGATCAACAAGAAGGGAAAGATCCTTGTCAACCACCTTGAGGTGAGTAAAATCCGTGAATTAAAATGCAGCTGTGACAAGTAGGGTCCCTTGTTTAACATTTGGCTAACTCATAAACTTCCAGGCTTTGACTAAAGACCATGAGCTGAGCTTAAAAAAGCAACAGGATGATGTCAACTCTCTAACCAGACATCTGGACCACGTCATCAGCTTCACTAAATGGGCCACGGCCAGCCACAGTGGAACAGCTCTGCTGTACTGCAAGAAACTGGTGTGTGACTTCATTGTCAAGCAGCCAGCTGAATGTCTTTAGTGTGTAGTGTACATCACAGTTGGTGCATATAGTTTCTACAACTCTTTTATGAGTGCAGTGACTTAAATGAATTTCTTTGTGTCTTCTAGATCCTTTACCAGATCCATTACCTGATGAGGGCAAGCTGTAATCCCTCCATCATTCCTCAGAGCACTGTTCGTTTCCAGTCCCGCTCTGGTTTCTGGGTCACAAATGTAGACCTCGGTAAGAAAGTATAATATATTGATCGTGTTGTTCCAATATTTTGGTCAGTCTTTGTTTCAAGTTTATTCTGCTCTGTGTTGTACATTCCTCCCTATCTCATATAAGCCTTGCCTTTTCTCATTTTCATCAAATATATATCTGATGACAAGAATTTTCTGGGGTAGTACTCATGAAGATATGACATTATCACAAGTGTAACGTTTAAGAGCGGTTTCTCATAGTAGAAAAAATTAAATACTATCTCCAATAAGATTTCACATGAGATGCACTTTTTGGTAACACCATATCATACTTTTATCTTCTTGTCATTCCTCAGTGTGCTTTGTGTCAGCATTAATCTCATCTGGCCCATAAACAGTTGTCTTTCTGTTATTGTATGTGGTCGTATGATGCTCTCATTATCTTGATTTTTATTTTCCTGTGAGGACTTTGTGATGCAAACAGCACAAGATAAAAAAAAAGAAACCTGGATCGTACTATCTTTATTGAATTACTCAACCGTGGGAAAAACAAGAAAGCTGCAAACACAGATGCAATTGAAGATGGTAGATGGCAAGAAATTGAGAAAAGCTGAGGAATTTTGACTCATGGCTGAGGTAGTACAAAAAAAAAAAGTACAACAGGATGGTATCAGCTTCAGAAACTTCATCAAAAAGCTGTTGCCAGCAAATTAAGTAGAATACTGTACCATGTAATGAAACCACACCAAAAAGATTTGGTGCCATTGTAGCATTCCAGTACTGGGGTCAGTACTGAGTATGCAGAGCTTTGCTACCCGAAGCTGAAAAAACTACATCATAAATCAAAAGCAGCACATTGTGTCGCCCATCACTTCCAGTTTGGCATGTTTGTATCTGGCAAACATTTGTATATTTGTCACATAACTGTGAAGTTACAATGCATACCGTTATTACTGCTTTTAAGTAGGATCTGGAGAGAAAAAGAAATTAAAAACCCATAAAGTATCATAGTTCCTACAGTGTTCCTTCAGTATTATCTTGGTGAAAAAAACTCAACAGTTTTTTCCTTGAGTGACCTCTTGGCAACACTAGGAATAAAACTCTCCCCTTTAACAGGATGAAGCCTGCTCTATCACCTGAACCATAGTAGCTTAGTGGGTATTAAAGTGATTCCTCACTGCTTGTTTTTTTTCTTGCAGGCTCTTTAATAGTAGAAAGGGGTCCAGGGAGGCCGACAGTCATCAACCCCCAGGCAGGTCCTAGAGCAGAAGCCCCCACTGTTGGTCTATCCATGCCAGCTCAGCAGCGACAGAACACTCTGGCTCAGCTCCAGATGCAGGTAGAAAGAAAAGTTTTGATTACCTCGGAAACATTCTACCCACTCTTTGGATGTATTTTAGTTGATCATCATCATCAATTTATTTATAAAGCGCCTTAACACCAGCCCATCTGAACAAAGAGCTGTACATCTGAGACAGGTAAAATAAAAAGCATAAAAACCAACAACTTAAAACACTTTAAATGAATTAAGTATAATAAAAGTAGTAAATATATAGAATGATTAAATAAAGAAATAAAAAGTTATGTTAATTTGTTGAACTACTTCTCTGTCCAAGGTTGACAAACTGTCCCATCAGCCTCACAGGCAGCCCTCTCCTAACTACTGGTCCTGGTACCAAAATGTCAGGCCCCCAGGACCTCCTGGCCCACCACCCCCAACCAGACCCATCCATGGCGAGTCTTCCCCCTCCCAAGGCCCCCCTGGTTTAACACAGCTTGGGCGGAGGTACGGGAACACCCACCCTGATCCAAGAAGTCCCACATCGTCCATGCTTCACAACACAGCTTTCCCACATGCACAGGTGAGTTCGTGGATGTGACAGCATCACTGTGCAGGACGTTTTCCGTATGTCCCACCTGTTTCTTGTCAGAGTTTTAGCAGATGGTGTTTATCTACTAACAGCGGTGATAAAGACGTTACCCAGCAGTGACGTCGTTGTGAGCGTGCTCTACTTTTTTCCCCATCATATGAGACTTTGTTTATAATATGCTTTTGATAAAAACTAGATTATCTTTCGCTGGGGGTGGATCAGGTTGGATATCTATCAGAATATATTGCACCCCACAGCTTCTCTCTAAGAATCAAGGCACAAGTTGTGAATATTTACTAAATATGATACTTCTAGTGCCTCCACTGCTTGTTTCTTTTCTGTAATCAGCAAAACAGTGGAACAAACTAACTCATAGCTGAGGCCAAATGTTTTTATTCTTAACCTGAAGGTTTCTTACAACTTCATATTTTCTCTACGTCTAGTCTCTCAGAGACCTGATCCACAGTTCCAGCTTCCCCCCAAAACCCATCGATGTATCGCAGGGAACTTCCCGCTACCCGCAGTCTCTGGCCACTGGGATAGATGGACAGACATCACTACACCAGGTAGTCAGAAGATCTGCATGAACATAACTCCAAAAGTGCTTAATTTGTGTAATGAATTGATTTTTGCTCTCAGAGATGCCTACCAGAGTCCTCCCTCCTGAAGAGAGGTGAAACTGGTGGAACCATCCCCCCCATCACCATCTCTATCCACAAACCCGGCATGGCTTCAAGTCTAGCCTCTGCAACTGCAGATAAAACTAGCACACTTGGTCACATGACAGGTGATTGATGCTTTCCGAAATTAAAATCCATATTTATTAAGAGCATGTTATCTAACCTCCAGATGTTGAATTGTTGCTTTCAGCTCAAAGGCGGCAAACCTCCCCACTGGCAAAGCCGTCTTCTTCAGACAGAAATACAGGGTGAGAAAGTAACTATTGCGGCAAGATGATGGACATAAAGACAGTTCCAACTCTCTGTTTGCTGCTGTTTTCATCTAATTTGTTTCATTCATTTATTTATTCATTTCTTTTGGCAAAAGCCCAATCATGTCCTATTTGTGCTAATCTGCATTGAAGGACAACCTCTTGGAAGCAGACTTCTGAGCCTCCAGCAGCCCCTGCTGTTAAGCGACGAAGAAGGGCATCCCCTGGGCCCATTATCGTCATCAAGGATGAACCAGAGGATGAAGATGAAGTCCATTTTGTATGGGGAAAAACTTTGATTGCATTAATCCAGAGTACTATATAAATGTTTTGATTGGTGTAATTGTTATTCCAAATGAAGCATTAAATATATTTCTACATTATCTTCTTCCTGCAGAATCGCTTAAAAACTATTGCTGTTGTCTTTTCCTCATTGTTTGTGTTTCATTTAATTTTATTCTACTGCATAAACCCTGAATGCTTGTTGCACACAGGTGCAGTCCAATGTTGGGTTGAACCTGCCGGACAGCAGCACCAGTGCTCAGTCAAAGCCCAGGCAGCAACAGAAGATGCCTGTAGTAGCCCCAATCCCTGCATCAGCCTCTGCAGACCAGCCTCTTCAGCCCCCATCACAGCCAGAGTCTGAAAAGAGAGTGGAGCCAGAAGAGGACCCAAACGAGGACTGGTGCGCTGTCTGTCAGAATGGGGGAGAGCTGCTCTGCTGTGACAAGTGTCCCAAAGTCTTCCATCTGGCTTGCCACATTCCCACTCTGAATGAGTCCCCCAGGTGAGAGACGATCACCTCTTCATGCCATGCACAGTTTAAGACATGAATGATCAGGTAGTAAGGAATACACTGCTCTGGATACTGTCTACACTTTAGTTTTAAATTTGTCAGTAAATATTTTTTCAAACAGATGTTATTGTGGTGATACATGAGGCCACAGCTTTCAGATTTTTTGACCTGAAAAGCCAACATCCTGTCTAAGTGACAGTCTAGTACAAGACTTGAAGAACAATTTTAATTCATTTATTTGTTTTTCAAATATAAATCTTCAGACTGTAGCTATAAAGTTGGTGAAAGGAGTCCCCACTGAGAATCACCTGACTTGGTTTTCCAAAAAATGGATGACCTGTTGAGTCTGCATCACATACTGTACATGTCAGAACAAAGATTTATGCAGAGTAGGTGGAGTCTGCATAGCATTTAAATGGCAAATAAGGCTGGATGCCAAGTTCAGATCCAGTAGTCTAGAATGTGTTAATAAATTCAAACATTTCATTCTATGTTTGACATACACCACAAAATAGTTGCTCTTTTTAATTATTTCTTTCTTTCTTTATCTTGTCAAGTATTTATGAAAAAAAATAAACCTTGTATGCTCTGACAGGTCATGGTGGTTCTAAAATTACTCTTCCTCACACTGCTTAAGATAAATCTCCTCCCTTGCTGGTCATCATCACTACTGTACAGAGAATAACAGTTAATTTATCACACTGTCATTCTCTACGTAGAATGACTGTTGAACTTTTTGCAAGAGAATGCAAAAGTATTGCAAGGGAACACAAAAGTTAAAAATCTTCCTCAGTCCGCTGGGGGGCTCCGTACTTCTACCTCCACTAATTGCTAATTACATCAAATTCTGGTGACCAGTAAAAGCCTTTTGAAATGTAATTTACACACAATGTTATCTACTTACTTAATAAGATCTTACATTTCTCCTCAGTGGTGAGTGGTTCTGTTCCTTCTGCCGAGACCTGGTCTCCCCGGAGATGGACTACGACTGTGACAGAAAGGACATCCCAGTCTCAGAAACATTCTCACCTGTTGACAAAAGGGTATTCTTACACAGCAGACCGGGTTCCTCAGAAGATGTGCCACAATTTTTTTTAGAACCAAAGATTAGATTAGGATCATTTTCTTTTCAAGAGAAAAGAAAATGATCCTAATCTATTAAATCGAAGACAAAATGAACATCATCTATAGTTTAAACATGTCTTTGTTTTCAACCCATCCCCCATCAATCTACCATTGACATCTGACTTTCTTGAGGGATACAACTGGAATTTTACATCTCATTGTTTTTTAAATCTAGAGATGTGAGAGACTTCTTCTGCGTCTGTTCTGCAACGACTTCAGCACTGACTTCCAGCAGCCTGCATCTCCATCGGTAATGCACCAGTCAACATTTAGAGAATATATCAAGCTCAAAAATGTGATCTGCTTTACTGCATTTTTGTGAATGTTTTATGAGGGGAAGGTATTGTTTAGAATATTTTAAATGAAATTACATATACTCAGATTTATCTGATTTTTAGTCATCATAAGCTCATTGCTGTCTTGTAAAAATCTAATAGAGATGGGTAAAACGCAGGATGCAAGTTCCAAATTGGGATGGAAAAAGTCAGCATCATTGTTGGAAAATTAGATCAAGCTGAAACTATTTTACCATAAAAGTCATGTTTGAGAAATACTGTTCAGTAATAGATCTCTTGTATCTATTGATTTCTCTGTTTTGTAGGAAACTCGACGATATAAAGAACTGATAAAGACGCCTATGGATTTGTCAATAGTGAAAAAGAAGCTGGAGCCAAAGGACGGTGAATGTTACATCAATCCTGAGGGATTTGTTGCAGATGTCAGACTCATATTTTTCAACTGTGCTAAATACTACAAGGTAGTTGTCATTAATGATTCTTTTACAACTTTTTTTGTATAAAGTTTGATGCTCTGCTGAACAGTAATTATATTTCTCATTTTCCCAGGCAACTTCAGAGGTTGGGAGTGCAGGCTTGTACCTGGAGGACTATTTTGAGGAGCAGTTGAAACTTATATACCCAGACAGGCTCTTTCCTGGAGGGAGGGAAGAACAGATGATCCCACCTTTAGAGGATGAGATTGATGAAGAAGAGGAGCAGATGACGGTTGAAACCGCAGCTCCTGATGAAGTTAGCAAGCCACAAAGTCCTGCAGAACAAGGAATCCCTCCAGTGGAGGACCAAGCTCCTCTGGAAGAAGTGGCAACCCAAGCAGAGAGCGAGAAGTCTGAAACAGAAAAGTTGGAAACAGAAAAGCCTGAAAAAAGCGAAAAGGAGATGGGTGAAGTGGCTGAAGCCATTGAGGAAAATACTCCTGCTGCGGAGGAGCTAAAGCAAGATGAGACTGCTCCTGTCACACAGGAGGAAAGCTGCACACCTGCTGATGTTGAAAATAAAGATGGAGTAGCTCCCAGCTCCCCAAAAGAGGAGAATCCTCAGCTCTCTACAGTCGAGAACATGGACCCCCCTCAGACTCAGGAGGAGCAGACTTCTGCAGATGTGGCTGTAGGGGAAGAAGGATAGATGAATTACAGCAGAGGAGAGAAGAGACTAGAGAACAGATGAATTATCTCAGTCTTCCACGGAAGTGTCCCCAGTGGGGATCAACATTTGCTGCAATCGCTACATTTTTATAATGCCAGTTGTAATAGGAAGAAGCGGTATTTCTGCACTGAACAAAGTCGGAGCAGTCATGCTGTTGATGCACATAAAAAGATGTAAAAAGACACTTTCTGTGCTTGGTTTTTTTTTTCCTGTCAGGACTCTGAAAAGCGCACAAAACATGTTCTGTCTCGAGCATGTTTAAGTAGAAAGTCACCTTGCTTATCACTTGTAAATAAAAATACTGTAAATTGATAGCACAGATTCTCCAACGTGATTAAGGAAAAGCAGACTTTGGATCAGAAATGCATGCATGATGTCTTAATATGAATTATAAGGCCTCCCTTCTGTGATATAAGTTTTAACTCATGTATTCTAGCCATTTTGGTCAGAAACGTTTTCTGTTTCATTGCAGTAGTATTTCTTTTTCGTTTAATTTAGTATTGCATTAATAATCAACATATATAGCTGTGAAGTACTGTATATTTTGTACAAATAGGAAGTGCCACATATATTGGTGCAACATTGACTTCAGTGATATCTTAAAAAAAACGGATGTTTGAGAGTTGTGCTGCTTGGTTATTTGCTCCCCATCTGTGTTGCCAGTTGAAAGCCACTTGTATCCCAAATCCCTCAAAGAAGTTGTCACTGAGAAGCCTTGTTTTAGTCAAAAGAGCAATCATTAATTTTATTGACTTGACTGTTATTAATTCAGACACAATCATTTTCTCATCAGCCTGTTTTCCAGTTTGTGCCCTTGCTTACTGCATCATGATAGGATATTGCCAGTTGCTGGAAATGACCCAATAAAACTTGCATCAGTTAATATGTAAACAAGATTTCACTTAAACACAGCTAGGCTACGTATATTTTGTTAAGTGAAGATATACAGGAGCTGCAAGTTAACACTAAACTATGCTGAGCACAGTAAACAAAATTTACAATATTTATAATAAACAGGATTACATGTTGCATCTGTGTTGTGCTTTCTACTGCAATATTCATTTGAAGATTTTTTTTTTCATTTAAGTTTTTAAAATAATGTCCAATTGTTTTGTTTTTGGGGGGGAGAGCTATACCATAATGAGAATTAATGTGTTTGATTTGGTTATTTCTGAATAACGTATATTATTAAAGCTAGGCTTTACAGGGAGAACAAAAGAGTGACGAGTAGTGAGGAGAAAGTGGGATACAAGAGATGTAAGACAGCAACTATACCATCAAAACAGAAAAAAACAAACTACACCTGTAAGGTAACTTAAAACATTTGATTACTTTTTTTTAAAATTATTATTATTAAAGCAGAGAACCATTAAGAGCACCTAAATGTAGACAACTTGATCTCAAATAGAAAAACTGCTAAATATTTGTACACCTTTTCTTGACCTTTCTTGGAAATTTCTCAAGCTGCGGTTTTGTCTTCCAGAAGAAGACAGCTTGTACTTTGGCCCCGGTCATAGTTGTCAGACTTTGGCGCATTAAATAAATCTCATTATCGGCCGCGTTTTAATCATTCCGTCGCCCTGACAGTGAAGCACAGCTCCCTCTACCCCGCCCTCACCGCCCCCAAACCTTTCAAACCTCGCAAGGCCAGACCTGTGTCGCCTCCTCCGCCTCTCTGCCTGCCCTGGGATGTTCTCCTTCCTGAGGTAGCGGACAAACTCACCGTGTTTCCTTAAGAAGTGACAAAATTGTGAATTTCAGACCGTTTAAATGGCTGATACTATGAGACGAATGGCGCAGTGGATAATAATTCTGTTTTCTTTGTACGGAGTTCTGAATGGACACGGTAAGAGCGCGTGCACAATTTTGTGACTGCTTGTAGGTAGTTTTGTTTGTTGATGATAGCTATTGTAGAGGGAAATTAGGAAGAATGCTCCTCATTTTAATTGCTCATTCAGTCCTCCTTCCAAGTTGCACTCTTGCAATTTATTTTTGTCTCTGTGCTGATTTCCACCTTTATAAACACTTTAACCAGCTTCTTTGCATTTCAGACAGCCAACTTGCTCCATTAGAGGAGTGCTGTGAGGCTGGGAGGGCAATGGCTCTGAGGGGACAAGACTGCACAGTTCCCCAGCACTTCACCTCGCTCATCTGCAGGTAAGCAACACCTGGTTTCTTCAAGGTCTCAAATATGGGGCCAGAGAAGAGACATCAAACAGGGCCAGGAGGGATTGCATGGTGATAACCGAGTCATTTATCATGCATTTTCTGAGATAAAACAGCAATGCAGCGTGAAAACAGAAACAGTAACTTGATGTTTGCTGTTTTGGGGGGGGTCAAGAAAGAAAAAAAAATAATCTCAAATGAAAGGACTTGTTTATTGTGTGTGTGAGTGTGGTCAGAGTTTGCATGGTAGCTTTAAAGCAGGAAATACCCCTGGGGGCTAGAAGCTCCAAATCATCTCAACAGCCGTCAACTGCCCATCAGGGGAGGATTGCTACATAATTGCATAGTAAGAGCAGGCGTTAAGAGGTCCCCTGGGAGCATTTTAACTCTGAAGGGGCCTGTTTGACAGTCAGAACATGGTTGTTGTAACTGATGACATAAAGCAACACCTGGTCATTGCACTGAGGGCACTGGACAGAACACTTGCAGGGGGAGAGAACTGCGAAATGAAGCCTTTTTAAACTTGTTTCATGTTCAAACTGTGTTCACTTATAGCATCGCCAAGGAGCAATGCTGCCGGTCAGTGGCAGGACACCGAGCCTGTAGCAATGGCATCAAAATGGCACGTGATCAGGGAGCCTGTGAGAGACCCTTCTTTTCAGGAGCTAAATGGGAAACCCATACCTCAAAGGTCTTTCACACTCTTATTAGCAAAGTTTACTCACTCTCACTTATGTTACAGCACCTCTAGAAGCATACTTTGCTGTCTGAAAAACCTTTTGTTCTGTTTCTAACCCACCCATTTAGATGTGTTGTGACTGCTGTGCATTCGGTCTGATGGCAGCAAAGATGGGTTTGAGCTGCGACTTATCTGGTCTGCAACTAGGAAAACAGTGTACCAGCACAGCTAAAACCTGCTGTGAGGAACCTCAGGAAGTCAAACCAACTGAAGAAGGTAGAGAAGTTAAAAACTTTGCACAAAACAAGTAACATTTCTACAAAAACAGCTCTGTTCTCAAAAAGCATTGGATAAATGGCGTTGGTGTGACAGCTGTGGAGCAGATTGCTGCCAGACAGACTGATCACAGGTCACTCTGTACACTAAGCTGCAGATGCCTTGCCAAATGGTGACCTGAGGCCAACTGGCAGCTTGTTGTGGCAAGTAGCTTTGTCACAAAGAAGCAAAAACAATTGATTTGGATACTTCCAAAGAAACACAAATCCAGTTTGGTTGTTTTTTTTTGTTTATTACTCTTGTCCAGTTTTTTTTTTTTAAATCCTTCTTTGTAAATGGTTTCTTTTTTCACTTTTTGTTGCTATAGGAACTGAAGAGCCTAACATTGTTACTTCCAAGCCTCCTGGAGGAACACAAACCTGCAGAGGTTTGGCGTTACTTTATTTTCTTTTATTTTTTGCATTAAAGGTTTAAACTTTTATCTCTGGCTGGTTTTGCCCTCCATCTGCTGGTTAAATATCTATGATTTTCAAACTCTATATTTTCTAAAATGCAATCAAATTTTCAACCTTTTGACACAAACACATAAAAATGTTTTTCATCAGGTTTATTCACCATCTTCACTGCATATAGTAAATGTAAAGTTATTGAAATGAAAATGGTTTAACAGGCTACAAAGTCCTTTTAAAAGACTGTTTTACACAAAAGTGAAAGGATTTAAAAAACCCTTTTTTAAATGAAAGAACTTTTTAATATATACTGATAGATTCTCTTTTTTTATACCCAATCCTGACACCCTCACTTGACACCAAATAATCTACTGTACATTTTGTGTCTCTTTACCTCTTTACTTTTTTTTTTTCTTTTTATTGGCTTGTCTTGCTAGCATCTACATTTGGATCAGGTTTAGATTTTCTAAATTTATTGAAGTTGTCCAGTGAAGTCACTGAAAATTATTTTGAAAAAGTCTTTTTAACAAAGGTTTAAACTAAATAACAAATTAAAGGTACAGTATGTAAGAATTACTGACATCTAGTGGTAAAGATGGATATTGAAAGAAAAGATGTTTTCTTTCAAATGACTGTAAGCACTGTAGTAAATGCATGGTGGCTGTTAGTGGCCAAAATTCTCCCAGACATAAATATGTTTTTATCTGTAAGTGGATCCTGTGGTCTCAGGTGTAGCTATAACTGTACTATGAGCAACTACTTTTTATGTCTTTTAAGGCATTACTTATCCCAACCAGTGCTCTAACTCCCATTAAACAAAGCAGTACAGCAGTTTTAAAGTTCAGTGTTCAGGCAGCCTCCATATGTTCACCACCCAGAAGTAGATATAAATGACTCATTCTAAGAAAATAAATGTATAACAGCTATTGTACTGCAGCTATTACACATCAATAGAAACACAGTTTTGAATTATATATTACATTTTTCGGCCATTGACCTCTGATTTTTTACATACTGTACCTTTAAAGATATGAATTTTTATTTCATTTTTGGAAATTCTTCAGCTTTCCTCAAAATAAGGATTGCGTATATTAAACTGTGACTGACATCTACTTCTTTTGTACGATTTCCAGGCTCCAACTGCACCCAGTTGTGCGTGGGAGATGGAGTATGTGCCTGCCATGAGGGCTTTCAGCTCAAAACAGATGGAGTGACTTGTGAGGGTAAGTCCTCCTTTAAGTACAAAGTTGTAGCAGTGGTAGCTGCACAGCTCTGCAAGTGTTAATAAGTATTGAAGTGCCTGTGTGTTTTCTTTTTTTTTTTTCCCTCATTGATGGAAAGTAAAAGTGGTCTCCATAAGTACAGAATGAAGCTTTCCATTTTAGGTTCAATTTCTAATCACCTTTTAAGATCAAGGATTTACTTAAAAGACTTAATTAGCCAGTAATTCTGTCACTGCAAGGTTTTAACTACAATTAATACCATAAATTTTCACTTTTTTTTCTTATTTCTTCATGTCTGTCTCCTCCGCTCAGATGTTGATGAATGTCTTACTAGCAGTCACAACTGTGCCCCTGGGCATGTTTGCCTCAATACAGAGGGCTCATTCCGCTGTCAGTCCAGCTGTGGTACTGGATTCACACTCACAGATGACAATATTTGCAGAGGTAAAAGTGCTGTTGATGAACATGACAAAATAACCTTTGTTATCCCTGGTGTTGCCATGGGAATACATCAGGAAGCTTTTTAGTCTTGTGGCAAACGTCGATAAAGCAAAACAAAATTTAATCACTAACGTATTAGTGCTTGGATAATTGTTTCTCCTCTTACCATTTCCAGACATTGATGAGTGTGCTTTGGGGTCGCATCACTGTGGAGGAGACTTTGTTTGCATGAACACAGTCGGCTCATACCGCTGCCACCCAAAAGATGGGTGTGGAGACGGTTACATCCAGGATGCCTCTGGCAGCTGTGTCGGTTAGTTTGGTGTCGCACTCAAGTAAAAATATTCCACAAATGTATTCCAGTGCTGAATGTGTTTTTCTTTAGATATTAATGAGTGCGTGGCCCATCCCAGTCCATGCCGGCCTGGACAGACCTGCATGAACACAGTGGGATCTTACAGCTGTTACAGTAACACAGTCAACTGTGAACAAGGCTATCATCTAACTGTGGGTGGCACACACTGTGAGGGTAAGCGCTGTTGCAGCAAATATTTTCATAAAATCTGTGTATCGTGTTTTTTTTTCTTGTGTTTTTATCTGCTTCTCTGCCACTTTTGTCTCATTCATGTGAATGAGTGGACTCGATGTTGTCGTTTCTGTACATACTGGCATTAGAACTGGAAATCATGAGCAAGATTATGTTCACTTTTTATGAGAAGTTTACGTGGACTCGTGTGAAGCGTGAACCTGACAGTTAAAAAATTTTACATCATTATCAGTTGACTTTGTTAGTCATGATTGATTACTGCTGATATATTATTTTGTCAACAAAAGCGTTTGCATCTCTTAGTTCCAGAAATATTACAAGAAATACAAACCAATTTCATGATTATTTTAAATTGAAACCGTAAACACAGATTGTTCAATTTGAATTCAAATCCAACATTACCACAGCACTCATGTCCGTGATAACATCTGTACATTTCTGATTGGAAGTGTTTGTCTTCGGGTCTCAGAGCGAGAGAAAATGAAGCAGCTATTTTCTAAAAAGAGTGTTTTTGTGTAAAATTTGCTCAAAAAGTTGTTTTTCTAGCTGCAAAGCAATGGTACAAAGATGAAGTTGTGCCATTTTTTTTTTCACATTGCCTCAAATTAAAAGCAAGTTAGAGAAGCTCCTCGCACTGCACATGCTCAGTAAGCTTCCTTTGCTTGTAGAAAAGAAGCAGCGTTATCTCACCAGATCAGACATTCTAAATAAAGAGTTAAGATGAAAAATTATAAGTAAAGTTGGAACTTTTATCCTTTAGCCTAAAGTTTAGATAACAAGGAGTTGGATAAATTTTTCTTTCTTAAAGTTACTGGTTAAAATCACCATTAACAACCTTCAGTCTCATGACTACAAAAACCAGGATTATTCTCACTGTGTTCCTATAGAACTGTTAACAAAGCAGTCATTTTGAAAAAAAAAGTTTAGCACAGGTGTTACTAACATCACTGTGATATTCAAATGCAACAATTTAATTAAGATTAGTTGGTGGAGTTAGAAAACACTAATGCTTTCATCAATAAAGAGCTTTTTTTTTTTTTTTCAAGAAAATATAAATTTCAGGGTTAAAGCCAAATAAATGTCACGTAAATGTTTGCTCATCAACAAATTTGATGATGCAGCCATTCAGTTACACTGCTGTTTGAAATCTCCATCACTTGTATGTGAATTCTGAACATTGTAACTGGTTATATTATTCCTTATAATGGAGATTGTTTTAAGCCCCCTGCTGAACTAACAGCCATTCAGATCTTTTTTTATGACAACCTAAGAGTGTTCCTTAGATTTTGGCATAATGATTCAAAGAGAAAATTAGACCCTTGATGGCAGAGGTGTTTCTCCCTGTTGGATTTCCATTTATTGACCCATTATTCTTATTTTGTGGATCTTAAGGATTGATGAATTTAGGTCTGTGCTTGCTTTTTTCATATGAATAATCAGTTTTTGTATTTCTAAGACTAATCAAAAACCTGAAAATGCTGAGGTAGCGTGCCATAAGTCTATTCCTTCCATTGATGAGCAC
The DNA here is from genome assembly GCA_023101725.1 of Atherinomorus stipes. Classification (NCBI taxonomy): domain Eukaryota; kingdom Metazoa; phylum Chordata; class Actinopteri; order Atheriniformes; family Atherinidae; genus Atherinomorus; species Atherinomorus stipes. The sequence goes on from JALJCO010007076.1 coordinate 512,143, forward strand.
TATTTGGTGCAACTTCAAGTGTTTGCCCATGTGCAGTAGAAGTAAACAGTCAGCATCCATAGATGTAATTGCTCTTTTCTGACAACTTTAAGTCTTCAATAATCTGAGTCAGACAGATCACGTGATTAGCTTCCAAAGTAAATGCAATTCTGGAAAGATTGTGTGCTTTTTTTTTAATACTCAGGGACAGTCTCACATAGGTGTTCCCATGCATGCATCACTTTCACAGCAAACGCTTACTTATTCAGAGTTTTTCTTGTGTTTGCTTTGTGTCTTTTCAGATGTTAATGAGTGTCTGAGTGGCAGTCACAACTGCGCTCCTGGACAAGTTTGCATAAATACAGAAGGCTCTTTTTACTGCCAACGAGAAACCAGCTGTGGCAGCGGGTATAAACTCTCAGAAAACAACAGTTGCCAAGGTAACAAAACAGGAGCACTAAAAATGTTTGCATCACAAACGGTCAACAAAATGTTTTCAAATGCTACGAGATTAGCTTTTCCCTGAGCTCTTTATGACAACATGTACTTTTTAAAACTTATGTGCAAAAAGAATAGTTGCAAGATTTGTTACTAATTTCTTCACCTTACCCTTTCCAGATATCGATGAGTGTGTTTTGGGGACACATCACTGTGGAGAAGACTTTGTATGCATCAACACAGTGGGTTCGTACCGCTGCCACTCAAAGGAGGGGTGTGGAGACGGATACATTCAGGATACTGCTGGCAACTGTATTGGTAAGTTTTACACTGAGGTAAAGAAAAGAATTGCATGGATGAAAGATAATGACTCCTGCTGAATTCGTATCGTTTTCAATAGATATTAATGAGTGTGTGGCCCAACCCAGTCCATGTGGACCAGGTCAGACTTGCATCAACACAGTGGGCTCCTACAACTGTCGCATTAACACTGTCACCTGTGCACGAGGCTATCATCTAAACGCGGATGGCTCACATTGTGAAGGTTAACACAATCACTGTTAATCTTTTTATAAAATCTGTACAGTATCATTTCCTGTTTTTTTTTTTTTTTTTTTATAATTTCCCCCCTCATTTTTGCTACCCTTTCTCTCCCAAAAGATGTGAACGAGTGTCTTACTGGCAATTTGTGTGGTAGCCACGGCTGTGTCAACCTGGAGGGATCGTACCGCTGTGAGTGCCGACCCGGCTACATGTTCAACCGCATCAGCAAGCTCTGTGAAGGTACAGGAACAAAACATCCAGTACTATGCAAGATGGGGGGGCAGGAGAAAAACCTGAGTTTAGTTTAATTTCCATCATATCAGGAATTGTGTATTTTCACGATAGTCTCAAATTTTTTTGAGTTGGCTTTGCCTCTTATTCATCATCTGATCCCTGTTCTCTGTAGATGTTAATGAATGCAGGCACTATCCAGGACGGCTCTGTGCCCACAAGTGTGAAAACACAGATGGGTCTTACCATTGCAGTTGTGCTACAGGCTTCAAGCTGGCTCACGATGGGAGAAATTGTGAAGGTAAACTCACTCTAAGATTGCAAATTTTTGGCAAGAAAGTACTTTTTTTTTGTTGGTGTTGTGTTCTGTCATGAAGTGTGAATTCAAAGAGGTAAAAAAAACATATTTTTCCCTTATTTGCATACTTCCAGATGTCAATGAGTGCGAGCACAATCCTTGCAGCCAGGAGTGTGCCAATGTCTATGGCTCCTTCCAGTGCTACTGTCACCGTGGTTACCAGCTGAGTGACATTGATGGAAGAACATGTCAAGGTACAAGTCAATTATCAGTTGAAGAAAACTAGAAAAAATACTTGCCTTTTAGAAAAAAATAAAACTACTAGATGCAGTTCATTGTATTTTGCAGATTGCCTCAGTTTTTTTTTCCTCTTCCTCTGTCAGATATTGATGAGTGTGCTCTGCCTAATGTTTGCTCCTACCGATGCCTCAACACTTTGGGAGGTTTCAACTGTACCTGCCCCCCAGCGGCTACACACTGGCCACCGACGGACGCTCATGTCAAGGTTGAGAGTCAGACATAAAACCCAGCAGAGATTGGGATGCATTTAACAAGCATCGTACAGTCAGAGCAACCTCAATATCACTTGAAGGTTACTTTTGGGGGAGATTTTGTGCTCCTTCCCAGAGAAATTTGGGTTTTAACTCATTTTTAGACAAATTGTTTCATCTCTGCACCAATTTATGATGATGTTGTTTAAATTCAGTTAATGTTTATTTTTGTAGCACACTTAAACAGTAACTGTTGACCAATGTGCCTCGCGGTAAAATTAACATAAATAACAAAGCATAAAAGCAATGTATAAAACACATATTATTTTGGAAAACACCATAAAGTATAGAAATATATTGCACTGAAGTTTTTTCTATTAAACAAAATATATATAGCCATGGTTAAATCTTCAGAAATCTCAGATATTTACTTCTCAGGTTTTTTAATTGAGCTGATGTAAATCAAAATTAAAGCATTGATTAACATTACTATCCTAAGATTAGTTGGCAGGCAGCATTTGTAAGATGACAATCTGAAGAGTATAACTAGATGGTTCATTATGTGGCTTGATTTAAGATGAGGGATCCTGGAATTTGAATTTTGATTAGATACTTTGTTAAATGTCTAACATTGTCTTCTCCTCTATCTTCAGACATTGATGAATGTGCAGCTGGAACTCACACATGTTCGGCCTCTGAGAGCTGCTTCAACGTCCAGGGAGGATTCCGCTGTCTGTTCTTCGAATGTCCTCCAAACTTCAGGCGAGCAGCAGCGGGGTAAGAGCTGATGAAATCATGGTTTCGCAGAAATATCCTCAGGTCTGGGTGTTGGAACTCCTTGATATTTGTTCAGACATAAGTTTCCTTCTTTGTTCAGCTTCTGTCTGTCATGCCACCTCTGTGTGGGCAGCCGTTACTTTCATCTGGCTAGCTTTCCCTCTCTATTTTTCCCATTTCAGCCATTGTAAATGCATATTTTGTGAGTAAATGCCATCTTTTCTCTTTTCTTTCCCTGAGAGATTCTCCCTCTCTGCAATCAACTTTCATACAGACACCTTTTATACCAACTTATTTTCTCATTTTCTTACTAATTTACTAATTTAAACAGATACCATAATATCCATTTCTTTCTTGCTTTGGCTTTGGTAAAAAAGATAAGGACCTGTCTGGGGATGTTTGCTTTATGCAGAGAGCTGTGAGGTTGTATCTCTCATATTTTGATATAGTTGCATCTCATATTTTGAGAAATACAACTATATTCTGCTCTGAGAGCAAAGATCCCCAAATCTCCTTTACTCAGCCAGAGGAGTTCATTTTGGACATCTGGCTGGCAGGTTTCAGATAAGGAAACTAGCAGGTATTAGATACTACCATATATCAGATACTAGCAGGTATTAGATACTACCATATATCAGATACTTGCAGGTATTAGCCAACATGTGGCTAATTCTAATGTTTCTGACAACTTCGTAACTTAACCAACAAATTAAAACCAGACATATTATAAGCAAGTCAGTCTGTAGCAGCAGCAGCTGCACTGTAGTCACATGACTCTGAAAGGAATGCTGGGAAATTAAGTTCTTCCAGGAAAACAGCGACTTTTACACTCGCTGGACCGCTGCCAATGGGACAAGATCTTGCGAGATTTCGTTGTTCTGTAACGAAATTTCTCTGTATCGAGATTTAAATTTTTCAAAATATCAGCCCAAAAAACCAATACTGATATTTTCGGATATCACATTTTAATGCCAGTATCGGCCGATAACATTGGTAGGCCGATAATATCGGACATCCTGTCTCATATTTGCACTCTGTATCACATATTCTGGTCAAATATTTATTAGGTATTAATGGCATCTCACACTACCCTGTTCATGTGTGACAGCATCTTTTTAAGTGTCCTTTTTTCTGTGTTTGAAGTGAAAAAGTAGCATTAAATAGATAAATAAAAATCGATTCTCATTGTAATTTCTGAGCGCATGCTTGCTCTATGTTCCAACAGTGCTCCCCTGCTTTCCCATGTGGTCATTTCTAACGCTCAAACCAACTTTTCCAAACATCGTGATCCAAACTGCCTTACCGAAGGATCAAACTGGCCTTGCTTTAGCGGAAGAAAAATAATCACGGTGCTTATTTATGGCACCTGGGGCCCAGCCAAACAGGGGGAGCTCAATTAGTGGTGGAGCAGCGTTTAAGCTCATATGATTAATGGGGTTTTAGTGTTGGTATTGGGTGGTTATCAGTTAATTTGCTGTAAGTTATACTGAAAGGCCAGTAGCCGTGTTGGTCAGCTGGATGAATGCAACCAGACTGATTTTCCACTGTTCTACTCTACTCGTGGTGGTTTTTGAGGTTTTGGTCCAAATAAAGCTGATTGAAAATGCAAAGAAATATGAAATGTATGTCATTGTAATTGCTCTAAATGATGGAATTATGTAACAACATAGTTTTTGAAATGCAGAGGCAATTATTTTACTTATGTGATAATTATGAAGGACTTTAGTAATGTTTGCTTGCAAGTTCTGCCACTTCCTTTTGCAATGTGAGTATACCATTGGATAACAGTAAATAATGTGCATTGTTGCATGCCCTCTGCTGGTTTTCTACCAGTGTGTTTTTCTTTGGTGGCTTTGCAGTCGTGTGGAACACCACACAATCATCTCTGTGGCTTGGACTCACCTGCCTGCTACTAATTATATGGCTCAGCTCCCTCTACAGTTTTTGAGGTTATATTTAAATGCATCAATGTCTTCGCATTGCAGAACCCTCACAAACATGATTCCTGGGTTTGGATTTAGGGTTTGGCCTCTTTTTAAGGCTTGGTTAACCATAGAGGTCTATGGGACTATTCAGGTGTTGCCAGGTTCTTCTTACTCTGGTCAGCTGTGGGCATAAATCAACACTTCTCCCTCATCTGTTTGCCTCTGTTCTCCTCTCTCGACATGAAATATACTCACAAATCCCCTCTTTGGATTTTCCCTCCATCTCTCTTTTTTTTTTTTTTTCTCCCTTACCACTTCCATGTCAATCTTAGATCCGGGGCAGATGCCTCTGTCATTGTACGGTGCATCAAAGCCTGCCAGGGACGTGACACTGCCTGTCATCACAATCCTGTCCACCTCATTACCTCAACTGTCCTCTCCCTGCCGACCTTCAGGCACTTCAGGGACCCAGAGGGTAAGTAAGGCAACGCGCACTAATGTTGGTTGCAACACATCCATGATGGTTTTTATCTTCATTCTATCAGATTTATAAAAACTTTGCTCTGACTCCTCCAACAGAGATCGTTTTTCTGCGGACAGCTGTCACAGCTAAGCCTGCGTCTCTTCCCGATGAGCCTGACGTTTTCTTCGAAATCCTGGCTACAGATGATCAGAACTCTTTTGACGTGGTGAAGCGCTCCCATCATGGCATGATTGTCGGTAAGAGGAGGTTTCAGTCAAAAACTGAAGTAAAACTTTGACCATATCCTTGATTTGCTAATGGCTGGCATTGCATATACTTACTGTACACTAAATACTGAATTCACAGTCTCAACCTGTGTCATTTTTCAGGAGTAATCCGGCAGCTGAAGCCTATCATTGGCCCCAGGGAGCTTGTGTTGGAGGTGACCATGAACTACGTCCAGTCTGGGATCATTTCTCAGCAAAACATTGTCACTATCCACGTCTTTATCTCTGAATTCTGGTTCTGAAAAGACAAAATGTCTCAAATGATTCAACATGTGAAAGAGGGAATGTAACTGGACATGCTGCATTTGTATTCACTGAATGTTTAAAAGGGCCTTAAAGGTAAATGGTGTGAGATTTAAATTCATACGTTAGTGTTTCACTTGCATTGAATTCAGTCCCAGATACAGTTGGACTCCAATCCAGGTCATCAATTTACAGTCAGTCTTTCTCATTTGCATGTCATACTGATAAAACAAGAACTCACTGTGAAAAGATACAGGTCTCGGTTTTCAGCCTCTGTGAGGACGAAAACTGCTTGTTTCTTGCTTGTTAAATTTAATGCTAAAATCAACTCGTGAAAAACATATGAAATCTTCTGTTCACTTGGAAAATCTTTTATCTCTAAAGAAAAAATCTGAACTGGAAACATTGACTGTTTTTCTAGTTATGGATTTTTGAAATGTGGTCATCTGAGCGATTTTTTTTTTTTTTTTTTTTTTTTTTCTATTTCTAAACCTCAGTCACTCATTTTTTCCCTGGATTTTGGATAAAACTTGAGCAGGACATTCATGGGAAAAATAAGAATTTTTAAATAAATATTGCTAAATGTTTTACAGGAATCGACTTGATTACAATAAATGTTTTTAAACTTCATTGAATCTTCAGTTTCAGTCATTAATATGTGGACGAGGTTTTACTTTTTTGGTTGCTCTTTTGATTATGGGGATAATAGGGTTCTGACATATATATATATATATATATATATATATATATATATATATATATATATATATATATATATATATATATATATATATATATATATATACACACACACACTTTTTTTTCCTTTTTGTTTTCCATTTTCAGTTTAGCATACTAAACTGTGCCACACATCCTTTAATCTTTCTTTTGTTTTGTTTTTTTTTTTTTTATCAAGGGCCAATAGTTTAAGAAGCTTTCTTGTAAAGTTTATGTATTGCTGGTAGAAAAACAAAATGGATTTTAAAAAGTTAGTTTCCATTGTTATTTGATCATTTTTTTGAAAACATCCATATTTTTGTTATACTGTGATTATTGCATTATGTAGTGATTTCATTTCATTGATATTTATTTTACTATATGCTGACTTAAAAACATTTGGGGGGGGGTTCTCTCTCTCTCATCAGTCACTAGGTACCATTGTGAATTCCAATGGTGTGGGGGGAAAGCATATATCATTGGCAATTGTTCATAATAAATTTAAACTTTGATTCAATTTGAAAAATTGCTGTGACTTAGAAAGAATAATGATGCATATAAAGTGACGCTGTTTGCTTCTTTGAAAGGACACTTTCTACCCAACAAGCTAGGATTATTTTTCAGTTGACAGATTTATTTAATCTTGCATTTGAAAGGAAAGGAACAAGGTCAGGTGATTTAAAGGGTGCTAATTATTACTGTGTTGCTTCGTTTACTTCATTTCAGTTGTTTGTAATAAGTGCCACTATGATGCTTTGTTATTTAACCTGTGGAGCTGCATAATTTTTGGTGAATTTCTTATGTTTTGAGATAGAGAAAGTAAAGCATGCTGAATTTGATATTAAAAGCTCATTTTGTGTATTTGCTGTCAACACATTAGTTGTGTTTTGCACCAGCAGGCTCTCTGACCATCTGTGAATAATAAAATCTTTGTGTAGTTTATTATGTTTATGTTTTTCAGGGAGACTATCTGCCACAGTAGACTAAACCAGCCGTCTAAAAGTAAGCATAACTGAGGTTTCCCAGATAACTGAAATTTACGCTGTTTTTCCTGTAACTCAATCCCTCAGATTTCTCATAATACTGTACCACTTCCAGTTTGTGAGAGTATTTCCAGTTATTCCAACCAATGACTGAGAATGAGTGCTTTGAATGCTTTATCTTTAGGCTTGAAGTTTCTTGAGTTGGGTGTTTCTTACCATCCATGATCAGCTCTCCTCTCTGTGCTGTGCCTATCCATCCACTGATCCAGAAGCTCATTTTATGGCTTTGCTGCTGCAGCTGCCTCACACATCCTACCCCTGCCCTGGACTGGATGATTTATGGCAGATAACACATAGTAACATTTCAAGCCTAATTTAAGGGAAACGCATGAAGTGTCCTGGTGGTATCACCTGTTGTAGCATGATCAAAAAAATCTTTATGAGCTGCAGCACAAATGCACTAATTCATAAATGGATTCATTCAAGCCTGAAATGTGGGTCCAACTTTACTCCCTGATCTTGGTGCCCTGTGTCGCCTTCTTGGATTTCATGATTTAACAATTATGCAATTTAGTTATGTATCTCTAGTGTTTACTGATTAAATTCTGAGTTTTACTTTAGATCAAAATGCAATACTATTCCCTTAAATCCTGTCTCATTATTGGTATTTTGCATTTGCACACTGTAAAGCCCTTATGAGACATTCAATTTGTTAAAAAAAAAAAAAAATCAATCAAAAACTGATTAATTGGGTAAAAATCATAAAATCTAGTTAATAGCATTTCTAATTTTACAGTCTGGCTTCTCCCCATATTATCAGATTGATTTGTTTTTGGGCAAACCACTGACAAAAGATGCAAAATGGCTCACAAACTACTGAGTACCATTATTTGCTCTTTATTCCAGCACTGTGACATTTCCTGGAGGCAGATTAAAATGTGAAAATTTCAAAACTGGCTTTGCTTGTTGAGCTTATTTGTGTAATTTATAAATTACAGGCGAATACATATTTATTCGGGCAAACTTTTATCCTGCTGAGGGTAATAAACTCATTTAACCCATACTTGGATAAATTATTCGATAGTTTATTAACAGGGGAACATGACACATTATCTGGATTATTTTTGTTCACAAAAATCTGAATTTCAAAAGCATGTAAAGTTGTCAGATTTATTAAGTGAAACATAAATAGAATTAATAAATGAGAGCCCTTGAGTTAGGCACCCAATGAGTTGAAGTGGGGCAGTAATAGAAAAGTACTGGGTAAATTCAGATACTGTAGACACTCCGGCTCTTAACGGACCCTCATGACAACAGCGGCACATGTTTTGACTCCGCCTTCATCCCAGACTCAACCAATAGTGTTTTAGAGGATTACCCGGAAGTCCCGCCCACGTGCATGACAAGGAGAATCATGGCAGCTTCCACTGACAACAATTTGGATATTTCAGCTTCTATTGCTGGTATTTTGAATGAGAGACACTGCTCTGAACATTTGACAGTGTTGAAAACGTTAACAGCCGCATTGCGGGATGAGGAATACAGGTATGGTTTGAGTGGTTTGCTGATATTTAGGTTGGACACGGGCAGTGTTAGCTTGGTAGCTAAGTTAGCGGTTACCTGAGTCATCCAGCTGTCAGATAATGTAATGTTAACATGACTGCTAATATCCAGAGCCGACGTTATAGAATCAATAAACATGTTTTGGGAGTTTACATAACTATATGAAATATGACTCTTTCATATTTTTCTTGATTTTTTCCTCCCATTTTGCTGTGTTTTAGCGTTTCTTTGCCTTTGTAAAATTCATGCTTTTTAACTGATCGCACAGCAAGATAGTTGTCAGTTTGTTTGTTACAGAAATTAATTATGTTTTATTGTCTGTCTGGTTTTATTATCTTTAATGTAACTGTAATTAACCCACTGCATTGTTGTCTCTGTACTTTCTGGCTATATTTCTGGCAGGGGTGCTGTGGAGGAGGAGGTGCTCTCAAACCTCCTGAGGGTCCTCACCAGGCTGTGCGAAGAGCTGCAGACTGCTAACAGGGGTGGTGATGATCTGCAGTCTTTCACCTTGCAGCTCCAGCTGACTGCTGAGTGCTTCAGAGTACAGAGGAACTCCTGTGTCCAGAGTCCACGCAACCAAACACTGCTCAGGTAATGCCACAATGCGGCTCTACGAAGAGAAATTGTTGAACTGTTTTTACCTATGTGAAAGAGAAATCTGTCATATATTTTAATGATCTTCTAGTTTCTCACCTTGAACTCATCCATTAATATATAAGGATCTTTCATAAGCGAATTGCTTAGAGAATGCAACAATCTGTTTGTGGATGTTTGATTTTGGGCTCTTTCTTTTAAATCATACATCATGGTCATGCATTTATTTGTGAAGGAGCTGACTTTCTTCTAGAAACTTGTTCAGCCTTTTCTTAGTCTTTTTCTAAATGCATTCTAAATGTTTTGACTTTAACATGCTTTCTAAGGCCTCTAGAGTCTAAGATGAGTTGTTCTTTTTTTTCTTTCTTTTTTTTTAACACATATTTCTCGCAATGTTGCACACTGACTTTTGAGTGAACTTCATATTTGCAAATATTTGGAAATAGCCATATTATTATATTATAAGGTTGATGGGCAGCAACAGTTATTTCTTCATTATTGTTGATGTCTCTCAATATTGACATTATGTTAATACACACACCGAATCCTCCAGATCAGTGTCTGTATAGTGAATAGCAGCATGATGTCATATGTGTGGGATCAGGTAAGTAGCAGGTGATTTTTTTTTTTTTTCTTTAGTGTCCAACTACAAACCGCATCCCCCAAAATAACCAGGTTTTTCAGGGTAACATTAGAATATAGTGTTGTATATTAATCCATAGTTTTTTTTTCACAAGAGAAAAAATCTAAGTACCAGCTGAACTTTTTCATAATTTTTATTTTGTTCCCATCTAGGGAACTTGGTTTCATTGATGTATCCATTAAACTCCTGAGTGTTCTTCAGGATATACATTCAGAAAGTAAAGATGCCATATTTGAACGTAAGTCTAAGTTGGACTCTCCATAAAATGAGTCAACATTTCAATGGACTTTGTTGACTTTTATCTTTGGTTTTGTTTGACTTTTTTATGGTTCTGTGCGGCATAGCTCTTCGTTGTGGAATCCAGTTTCTTGGAAACTTAGCAGTTGGAAACCAGTTGTGTAAGGATGACGTTTGGCAGCTAAGCTTCCCTGATCTTCTCCTGTAAGTTTTGTATGTCATAGTTTCAGTCATGTTTTTCACATACTGTATGTGAAAAATTCACATAATGTATATCACTGGACTTGTCCAAAACACCTGCATTTGTTTAACTCTCCAATATATTCTATTTGAGGCCAAATTAAGCTGTTTGCCTCTCACAATAGCAGCCATTCTGTTCTTTTAAGATTAGTTTTATTTATTGAATGAACAATGATCATAATTCAACTCTATGAAGCTAAGTGTCCTTTCTCATACTCAAATATGTGTGAACAGGCAGCTGCTCAGTGTTGATGATGAGAAGGTGCTGAACTACACCTCTATGGTTCTCCACACTTGTCTGGATGAAACCAAGGTGGAAGACTTGGCAAAGCCGCAGTATATCCAGGTGGCGCTCAGGGTGATGGAGCTCTGTAGGATCCAACCTGACCTGGACTGGACGTAAGTTTGATTTGAATGTGTGGAGCTTTGAATATGGGGCTTGATGAAAGTCACAATGTGGAGCTTTTTGTTTGTGTTTTGCAGTGTCTCAACTTTTTGAGAAACAGTGTTGTATTTCTGAAAGAGTTTCTCCTTACTTCCTACTGCTTGTTATTTTTACATATACGGTATGTATGTATATTTTTGTTCATTTTCAGGGTGCTTATTGCAACCCAGCATTTCCTCATGTCTTCAGCTCTGGTGGAGAGCATGTATTCTGGGATGTCCCATCATGAAAGGTACTTTACAATTACTTCATACACACTGATAGATATTTACAGTTAATATTTAGGCTGTATTTTTTTTATATCTATCAAAAGACCTTTCTCTAAACAGTGAATTTAATGGTTCTGATTCAGACATTGCTCATTGTACCATCAGGGAATACTACTTCAAGAACACAAAGTGCAAGGTACTCGTGATGTTTAATTTAGATGTACTGTATGCATGCTTTTCAGAGTAACTCTGTTAGAGCTGCTGTTCGCCCAGTTACGTGAGGAGGACTCTGATGAGTGTGGCATTCCCCCAAGTGTAGCTCGCTTCCTCGCTGGTTCCTTCCAGAAGGGTTGTGGAGCAGTTCTTACACTTGCTACTGGTTCAGCTTCCAGTGATGAGGTACAGATAGTAAGCCTGGCTTATGTGAATCCCACCGGCTTTGAAACCACAGATGAACGTGTTTCCTGCAAAACTACTGTTGTTACAGGATTAACTAACCCTGGCAGCTCTTCAGTTTTCACTTTTTGCATGGCTGAGTAAAACATCAGTTCTCTGTGCGACGCCTGTTGGTTGTAATCCTCTCCAGGTCCTGCAGGAGGCACTGACAGTGATCAGTCTGTTGGATGTACTGTGTGAGTTGACCTCAGACCACAAGCAGTTCATGTTCCTGCAAGACCATCCTGACCTTCTTGTGACCACAGTTGGTGAGTGAGGGAAAAAAAGATCCAGGTTCCCTTTACTCTGACAGGCAGGTTTAGATCGTAAAAAGTTAATGTAGAATTATTCTTTGCTAAAACAGTGACTTAAATTAACATGTCCAAACATTAATATCATAAATTAATTGAATAGTCGCATGCTTTAATGGTTTGGTTTGTTCTTAGCTATGGGGGTGGATGGTATCTTTCTCTCTCTTGTTTTCATATTTTCTCTCCTGCCACTGTACATTTTCTTTTCAGAGCTCCTGAAGCAGGTGCATGCTATAGGGAAGGCCAGTAAGAATATTTTCAGCACTGCTCAGAACTTCTCGTCTTTTAGTGGAGATGGAGACCCCTCATCACATTCGCCTGTCATCAGCTTTAAGGCCCACCTCATCAGGCTGATAGGAAACCTTTGCCACCGCCACACCAACAACCAGAATAAGGTTTGAAATCTATTACTGTTAACAGGAAGAATGAAAGTTTAAATAAACTGAAATAATCCTTTTAACTACGCATATTCTAATTTAAACCAGCTTCCTTTTTGTTAAAGTGAATGCAAAAAACATTAATCTATAGCCTAGATCATGGGATGATTGCTAGACCTGTTTACAATCAATCTTTGACCAATCACCACAGGATGGACCAGAACGTCATTCAAAATAACTTTTGTGCTCAAAGAATAATTTAGTTTGGTTACTTCTTCACAGTCTGTGGTCTGCATCATTCAGAATATGCTGTGCAGCTGTTCCAGCAACAGCTCAGGAAATATGCTCCTTTGCAGACAAGAACATGCCATTAGTTTTGATCATAAATAATTCATTGAGGAAATCAGTGAAACATTTGATGCATTTTGCTCTGATGATGTGCAAATTCCCTGTTATTACTTCAACATAGTTCCTGCTGAAAATAACCCCTTAAATTCCTCTAGAATCCTCAAAATCTCTTAAATTAGATGATGCATGTTTACTCATTCTTTACTCCGATAATGTCCGCCTCCACTGATGGCATCCGAGGTCTCTTCTTTTAGCATCCCCATTTCAGTCAAACACAATGGGCTCAAAGGTTAAGAGGTGATTGAGACGTCTGGGAGGCCCACCTGATTTTGCTCTGTCAGATTGGTACCTCAGATTAGCATGTTTAGAAAGCAGGCTCTTGTAACGAGCTCTCGTGTCAGCCGTGGTGAAAACCTGAGCACAGCTGAGGCCTGCAGATAAGTGTGATGTCTAATGAAGCGAGAGACTGTGTTCTTTTAACTCTGCTTGCTCTGTAATTTAAATCTGAACCTCCCTTTGCCATAGTGCTGATTGTATCAGCTTTTCTTCCTCACCATCTGTCAGCATCTTACTATTAACAAAAAGCAGATAGATAATCCAGCAGATGAGAAGTTGGCCTCCGCTGTATCTGTGGTGCATTTACAGACTTGGTTGTATTTAATAGAAACAGATTTGTGGAATGCTTGTGGGATGGCCACCCTCAGCTGGCCTCTCTATAATATTTATGGATGCTGATCTGTGGTCTGTCCGTGGTCAGAAATCACCCCCATATCTGTTTTCACCAAGATCTCTTCCAGTAAACCAAATGTCATTCTGTTCACCTTCGGGAGAGATTGTAATTTAAGATGTGCATACAAAGCACTGAACGGCTTGTACCGGGCTGAAGTCAGGGTCCAGCCTCTTGTTATTCATCCCTTTATGGGTTTGGACATAATGTTAGCAACTTTTCCTCTGAAAGTGGGAAATGCAGACCTAGGTGCTTGCGGGACTCAACGACTGTGTATTTTTGACAGTGTAAATGGCATTTCCATTTCCTGAAACTCAGCACTTTGTCTTGTTCTTGCCTCTATTGGGGATAACCACAATGGCAAAAACAAGCTAAGACAATGATTAAGCTGATAGAATCAGACACTTGATAAAGAGCAGATCACCCAGACTAACCGCCAACCACACTGCTGCTTTTGCATGGATGTTGGGCTCTGGAAACGACATCTCCTGCATGTTTCTTTTCTGTTGAATCCTCAGAAGAGTTTAGTTTTATCACCAGCTCTAATGTAAAATCTATTTTTAAATATAAAGCACAAGTTTCTTTGGAGTCTGAGCTGACTTTTTTAAAAAGCTGATTACTACAGGAATTAGACTTTACAGCAGTTGTTTGCATCATCATTTCTTTTTGTTCAATTGTAAGATGGACTTTGTGGTTTTCTTGATGTCCTCTACACAGGTGGTGCCATTAATGTGACACATTAGAGGCCTAATGCTGCAGTGCATGGTGCATTCTAAGCTGCTCTGTTTTATAATTATAGCAATCATGATGTAGTTTGGCAACCTTTGATTAAACGCCATAGATTCAGGGTTCCAACACACATAACAAAAGTAAGGAAACGGTTTTTGAATATATTTCAAGGTCCTAAAGCAGGAGTGTCCAAAGTTGGTCTTTGAGGGTCGCTGTCCTTCAGGTTTTGGATGTTTCCTGCTGCAGCACACCTGAATCAGATTAATCAGTCAACATGCTTGGGCAGAACTTGACAGGCGGTTATTGGGTAGCCCCATTTCATATGAATCAGGTATGTTGGAGCAGGGAAACATCTGAAACCTGCAGGATAGTGGCCTTTTAGGACTGGAGTTAGACACTCCTGTTTTAGTGTTTTAACCGCTGGCATCTTGGCTTTTGAAAGCAAATGTTTTGAGTTCCCAAGAGCACATGGACACCAAGCCTCAGGTGGAGGAATGGGTAGCCCATTACTTTGAAGGTTTGTGGTTTGCTCTGCAGTCTCTCCTTTTTTCTGAAGTATCTTTGGAGGACACATCAAGTTCCAAGTTGCTCCAAGTGAGTGATGAAGCCCACCATTGTGTGGGTGCGAGCGATACTATGGTTAAACAAGGCAGACAGATGTCTTCAAGATTTAGAGTTTTAACTCTTTTTTGATTTTTAACTATTTTTCTTTTATATATATATATATATATATATATATATATATATATATATATATATAAAGAGAGCTGAAACAACATGGAGGGCCAAGTTATGATACCGTTTATTTAACTGAAGAGAAGTAAGAGATAAGTAGGTTGCCCTGCTTCGTTTGCCTCCTCTTTTTCATGTTGCTTTCTATCAACTACATTGATTAGAACTAATGACGTAGATATTTGCCACTAGATTTCAAAATGATTGAATAAATATCTTGATGTTTATGCTCATGTCAAATGGCCTGAAAAATACAACTGAGAAAACTGAACATTTGAAATTGTTTGAAAAATTTTGAATGAAATGTCAGTGATCCTATAAAATGAGTGCTTGTTGTTGTTTCTTGACAACAGTATAATTTCTGGTTGAGCACAGGTTTGGATTTTAAAACCATATGAACTGACTTTTCTTCCATGCTTCGCTAAACTTGTCTTCTCAGGTGAGAGAGCTTGAAGGCATCCCACTCATCTTGGACAACTGCAACATAGACAGCAACAATCCTTGTATCCTTTATTAGCAGTGATTTGAAGATGCAAACACATCTGTACAGGTGCGCCTGTATTTCACATTTATCTGAGTTATTGTTCATATTTATGTCCAGCAGTCGGTGTAGTCATTCCGGTTGTTTGTTGGAACAGTTAGTCAGGAAAGCTGATGAGTTTGCAGTCTAAGATAAATGCTGCATGGAGCTTTAATTGCGGCAGTGTTCAATGCTTGAGAAAACTCAACTTTGAAATACATCTTTGATTGCAGATGTTCAGCAGTTCCAACCCGTTAAAGTCAGTCCAATGTTGACTCTTGTCTTATATCTTGCTTGGTTACTTTCTCTTATTCTTTTCCGTGCTTCCACCAATAATGTCTTCTTGTGTTTCTTTGCTGAATCACCCATGGTTCAAGCCCGAAACTGCCAGGCTGTTGATATGCAGTTTCTGGCGTGCGATCTGGCTGCGGAAAGCAAAGTGCAGGTGTCACATGATGTTAAAGGCACACAACGGAACGTTTAGCAGTTTTCTCAGTGACGCGCCCTCTATCAACGGCTAAACTGGCATCCATCTTGCATCGTACCTGTACTGTGATTCACTCCAGCCAGTAAAAGACAGTCTTATCTTGACTCTTGTTCTGTCGCTTTTTCTCTTTCTTTTCCTCTCTTCCTCCGGTAATATTTCCTTGCGTTTCTTTAGCAATCCGACATGTGTGCGTTCAAAACACCCGCTGTGTTCATATCTGGTTCATATCCGTTTGCTAGAACATGACGCAGTGCTCAACCAATAGTCAGCTGCAACGTCACAGCCCCATCCCGGATGGAAAACTTAAATACTGACTTTAAGGTCTAAAAGTTACATTGTGTGTCTTTAAGAGCTAGGGGGAAAAAATCATCAAGTGTGGTTTTCAGCCTGGGGAAACTGGTGGGAATTGACAGCCCCAGAAATGTCCATAACGAATGTCAGTCATTCATTGTGAGTTAGAGGCGCAGAGTCCTATGTCCGAAAGTTATGCAGTGTTGTTTTAATTCACATCTAAATGGCTTAACTTTAACTGCTCTCTAGTTGGCAGATATGAACAATTATCTGCAGTTTAATTACAAATGCTACATAAATCTGTCTTAACATTGGATCAAACACTTCATAAATGTGCATTTCAATTATTTTGCAAATTTCCATTCAGTTGCGGATGGAAACAATGCGGATTTAAGCAACTCAATGTGTTTCCATGAAATGAAATGCCACGTATTCCTACCGTATTTTCTGGACTATAAGTTGCCCCTGAGTGTAAGTCAAAAATATATCATGAACAAGAAAAGAACATATATAAGTGGCTCTGGACTAAAAGTCGTATTTATTTATTTAAAATAGGGCGATTTTGGATTTTTCATAACTTCTTTGTTGCTGCTAAAAAAGTTCCCAGTCACTCCAATTCCAAACTTCATGCCTGTAAATGATAATAAGCATCATGATAAAGAGGATAAACATCCTTGGCTCATGCCAGTCACTATTAATTAAATTAGTTAACATGTATATCATGTGATATACAAGTTGTACTGGACTATAAGTCGCAGGAGCAGCCAAACTATCAGAAAAACAGTGACCTGTAGTCCAGAAAATACGGTATATCTCTAAATTGATCATGGAGTCCAATCTCTCTGGAGCTAATGTCAACAAAAAGGCTAAAAAGGCCATTTTCTTTAGAAGGGATGCATATGTGACACCTCTTACAGTTGTTTCAAGCGTAACATATAATTTTGCTTTAAAACCACACCCCGCTGGGCATCCTACTCTCTGCTGATATTAGTTTGTTAAATGGGGCGTATTGTGCCATGCTGCCTTTTCACCATGTCAACAGTCTGAGCCAAGTCTTTGTCCCCATGCAGACCTTTAATACAAGCAAACCCGCACAGAGAGCCCACTCTGTCTACCTTTTCATGACAGACTTTGTTTCTGTTCAGAAAAAAAACATAGTCACAGAGAAAGTGTTTAGAAAGTAATATGGGAAACACGAGAGGGGAGAGTTGAAATGTTTTGTATCAGAAAATATAACCTGTCTGCTAAACTCATTTGTTTATGGAGCTGTCTGCGTACTCCACAGCCCAAGACAAATACCAGGCCGTCAGGAGTTTGACATCCTGAGCTGGATGATGAAAATATTTTGCCTGTATTCCATGTCCTGTTATTAACCTCTCTAACAGCTTTTATGTATTTACAACTGAATCTGATTGGCTAATTTTATACTGATCTGAGAAAATAAATAGCTCTGGTGAAATCCCAGAGAAAAAACATTATTCATGTGACTGAAATCTGGACATTGTTCTCCTTAACTGACTGCTACAAGTTATCAACCAGTGGGCCATCTTCGCCATCAGGAACCTCCTAGAACACAACATGCAGAACCAGGAGGTGGTTGCCGCTCTGGAGCAGCGCGGCCCGGCCGACTACTCTGCACTCAAGGAGTTGGGTTTCCTGGTGGAGAAGCGAGATGGAAGCTTGCTGCTCAAACCTGTGCGCAAGGACTCCTAGAACACTGGAGAATCTGCAGAAGAAAAAAGGTTTTCAACTTAAAGGCAGGTTTTCATGCAAAGTGTCTGTTCAGAAAGGAAGTACATGTTCACGTATGCTCATCTTACAAGCTCCATTAGTTATGCTTATTCTGCCAATTTAGAACCTGTCTTCCAAAAAAAAAAAAAGGTTTGTTCCTGTTAAGAGAACCTGACCGATACACTGCCAAGAGGCTGGCTTAAAAAAAACAAAACAAAAAGACAGGCTTTTGATTAAAATATTTTCAGAGAAGTATGTAACTTACTTTTCTACCTCAGCAATGTTAGCACTCATGCCCTGCTGGTGGATAAGGTATTTTTTGACACACAAAAGAGCCTTGAGGTCTCTCTGGTGAAGAAGCAGAGGTCAGGATGTCAGCAGCTCCTGCTTTGTCTTGATCTGAGTCTGGGAAATGAGGAGTTAGTGAGTGGCGAGCACATGCTGATACCTTATGGAGAAGCTGATGCCTTGCGGTTTAATCCAAAGACAAAGAGCACCGCAGTGTCCAGGCTTTCTGCTTTTCAGAGATGATGATGTTACCAGCAGGGGTTGGGGTTTAATCTCAGGCTTGAAGTGGCATTTGCAGTAACCATGAAACAGAGAATGACCAAATCTTGATGTAGTCTACCCCCTTCCTGCCTTACCTAATTAAACTGTGGCATCTTGGCCATGTTACTGACAACCTCCTTGTTAAAATGGTCAAAATGGCTGCTTATGTGAACATAAATATTACTAATTAAAGACATCTAGATAGAGCATGCAGTAAAAAAGCAAGTAGATGGATGCCCTGATTTGTGAAGCACAGCAACACTGGACAAGAAACAAGAAAACTAGATGGCTTTCCAGAAAACATAATACAAAAAAAAATGTTTGATCATCATTTTCTTCTTGTGCTTGTTTTTTTCTCAAGCTTTGTGTGTCTTCTTGTTTCACGTCCAGTGTAGTGTGTTTCACCACAGGGCCAACGCACAGATACCTAACACTATGCATGTTTTAAATTAAAAACAAAGCTCATTGCATATTATGAGCTTATTATTGTCTCTGCTTGCTTTTGCACTCATATTAATGCTACAACAGTTTTTATACTAAACATAGTCTTTTGAATTTTTCTTCAATATAATGATTTTAGAAAAAGGCTTAAATAGGCATCCTGCATAACTCTTTAACCATTTCAATACTTACATTAATTCATATTTGACTTCTTTGGCAGCTCCTGTTTCCTCTGATCAGCTTATATTTGACTTCTACCAGACTCTATAAATATTTCTTAGATATTTGATATATAGTAAACTTCCTCTTTGCTTGTGTGCACCTCTTTTTTTGAGCAGTGGTGGTGTTTCTAGATCAGTAAATGATGAGAGCATGCTGAAAGTGTGCATCCATCGAGTGAGGGAATCGGACAAGAGGCATTAGTTTGCAAAATGTCATCCCTCCCTGCTCCTCCCGCTGACGGATAAGCTGAGCGGTCCTGACACCTGAACAATGCAGCGCTTTACGGGGCTGCCCACACCCTGCTCCACCTTGTTTGCTCTGCCTCTGATTTTTAATGACAAAATGTATTGAAACAATCGGACGGACTTTCCCCACAATCCGACAGCATAGTGAAGGGAGCTTATGTGGTTCCGGTCCCCAGGATTTCAGACGGCTAACAAAACAGCTGTTACTTGCGCTCGACTGGCTGGCTGCAATGCTTTTCAGCCCCACAGGAAAGAGGCTGTGCAAGTCAGCCGGGCTGAATGAGGTGGCATGGCCGCAGCCGCCCGTTCATCTCCCACCACATCAGCCAAGGCCAGAACTTCTTGTTTCCCATATCAGCAATTTACACCACAGGCCCCCTTCTGCAACTTACTTGTGCCTTCTGGTTTCATGTTGTATTCTTCAACTTTGGCTCAGGTAATGATGCCTAATAAAGAACTGCATGTGATATAAAACCTTTTCTAGTTATTTGAATAAGAAAACCCATGAAATGAAACTCAAAAGGCATTAAAAGGATGCTCAAGTTTTATTGATTTAAAAAAACAACTCTCCCTGTTCGTAAGTGATGCAGACTTTGATTTTGCCACAAAACAAATAAACTGTTGTAAGTTACAGCTTTGCCTTTTTGAAGCACTGTTGTTCCTCATTAACTAAAAGAGCTATTAAGACAACTGGAAACAGATCTGCTCGATCTAAAGCTGTGCACTCAGTTGTTTTGCTGAAGCCTTCAACATATAATCCACTAGCTACTTCCACGTTTTTACTCTTAATAGTGGTTTCCACAGTTTTCTTTGGACTTTCCACGACTTTGAAGTAACTTAACCTTTATGGACTACTTTGAAAGGTGAAGGATTGTATTAAGGTGGACAATCTGGGCTGCTTTCAATAAAACACATGGAGTATTTACAGTTCAGGAACTTGATCAAAGACATATATTCCAAATAATTTATAGCTTTTAAATCTGAATACAATGACGTTAGAAAACACTTGTAAATAGTGACTCTCTTTCATCTATAAATGACATAAAGTGCCACGTTCCTCATATAAAAATATACTCTTCAAATTGTTTTGTAAGTTATATAAAGCCTAAATAAACATTTCTGAATACATTAAGGGTGCTGTCCAAAAATAGCTTCGAGGCCTTTGATCCTCTCATACCCCCTTCTGTGTGGTTAGGACACATGCCATCCACCCAGGCAGGCCTAAACCGCGCTGGAAGGCCTTGTGTAAGCAGAGGCCACGATGTGGAATTCCATGTCTCTGCTGTTCATGGGAATGTTGGATGTATCCGAACCTGATTGCACCTCCGTGGAGCTCCAACCAGGCTCGCATGGTTTTCTCTGGAGTCAAGAGCCCTCCAAAAACAAAACAACAGTTGCAGTCAAGATGAAGCGATGTTTAGACTGACCAATCGGGATGCTCAAAACGCTATTCTTGGTAGTCTCTCGGTATCCATGCGATTTTTTTTTTTTGGTACAGCACCAATCCCATTCAATAACTCGTGTCCCATGAAATAAGAAAAAAAAGCAACCATGTGAGTGCAAAATAATCTATAGCAAGATATGGCGCTGATGAAAATAAAAAGAGCATTTTAGTGGCTGTAAATATGACTCCATACAACTACAAAGAAGTTACTCCCCACTTTTAAATGAAGATTGCAAAGAGGGAAAAATGTTAGAGCTGTTGAATATGCTAAAGGTTTAAAGATGTTTTGCATAAATAATATAGTTTCATTTTCAGTGTTTAAACAGAATACAGTGTGAAAGGACAGTTTAATGTGTTTGGCTGCCTTCGTTCAGGCATCTTCAGAGCCAGTTCTGTTTCAAGGCAGTCCAAAGAACATTTCTCATGTAGCGCTTCCTTTTTCTTTTCTCTTGTGCTGAATGTCTGTAAAACACATCTTTGCAAGATGTTGTCTTGATAATGAAGCTTTGTCAAAAGCAAAAGAGGAGCATAAAATCCCTTGAACTTCAGCGTCTTTGTATCTTTGTTTGAATCAGTTCAGAAGCAGATGTGTACCATAAATGTCTTTGTGTTGCTCCCATTGATCTCCAAACTTCATTTATTGTCATTTTCCTTTCTTTATATTGTTCCAAACAGGATTTCAAAATGTGCAAAATGTAATAAATACCTCCGGGTCCTTCATTTAAGATTTTCTCGTTCCTACTTGCAAGTAAACACTTCAGATTTCTCACTGCAGGTGTTGCACTTGACAAAACAGCACCAGTGAAACTTGCAGTTGCACTGCCAGACCCGCGTATAGTGGTGTGTGTTGTAGCCCCGGCCGCAGCACATCACATTACAGCCGTCCGTGTGGGTCGAGGTGCCGTTGCACAGCCTGCCTCTCGTCCCTGTGCTCCCTGTGGCCGTGTCTTCTTCACAGTAGTTGGGTGAGCGCTCCAGGTACACTAGGTCCGTGTCTGTGGGCTTCTGGTAGCCCCTAGCCTCTTTGAGACGTAGGAAGGAGGGCTGGCGAAGCCTGGAAGCTCGGACCGGCTCCACTTGAACTGCTTCGCTGTAGCGCTCCTTTAGCAGGTAACCGATCTCTCTGAACTTTGGTAAGGTGATCCAGCAGGTCTTAGTGGTGCAGGAACCGGACACGCCGTGACACTTGCACTCCAGCTTCATTCTCTCCTCCAGGATCTGATCCCACAGAGTAAAGATTAGATATGTGCATATTAAGAAAGGCAAGTTATGAGCTGAAAATGTGTTCTGTGGCACAGATGTATAGTTATTGAAAATTCACAGGTCATTTACAAACATTTAAAGTGGTTAAGTCTGTCTCTTTTGGTAAGCTGGGATTTCTGCGGCACTTCAACTTTCAGCACAGCAGCAAATTTGCCAACTTTATGTCAAAAACCTGGGGAAAATAACTCATACCCCCAAACTGTAGTCTCTAATTAACTTTACCTTTCTTCAGACCACAGAATGGCGTGACAGCCGGAGAAAACTGACCAGAGCTGTTGTGTAACCATACATGTATAGAATTACATGGCTGTTTGAGCCAGATTTACATTATAATGTCATATAAATATTTTCAGATGAAAAAATAGACAGGTGACGGATTTTGACGAAAATGCATGTTTGATATAAGATTTTTTAGCGACCTAGCCTGTAATAATACACTGCAACTTGTTTGTCCACATCATTAGTCAAACCAGGAACTCTCTCTCTCCCCCTCATGAACATCACAGTTTTGGAAGCTTCCCCTGACTCTCGTTGATTCAGTGTGTGTGCTGATGCAGAAATGTGGTCTTAGATGCTGCCACTGAGAAAGGAAGAGGCAGAGACTTACAATAATATCCCCTATTCTAGCCTAATGCTTAGTTTAATTCACTGAATGGACTGGAAGGGACAACCTCATGGGACAGCTGCATTTTAAAATTTGATTAACAGAATACTTAGATGAGAAAAAGAACATTTTTTAAAAATGTTTATATTCATTCATTCATTCTTCCCAAGCTATTTAACAGACTTTTTGCACATAAACTTTCCTATTTGCACAACTTCTCTACTTTTTAAGATTTTACATACAACCAAACTTTTCTCCCTTGTGTTACCTTTCGGCCTGCCTCGTTGTTGTGGAGGTTCATCAGGCGGCGGGCGTTTTTCTTGATCTCACGAGCATCCACAAAGCGCCGTGAAAACTCCACGCCATACTTTACATCAGCTGAGCAGCCCCCCCATTTCCAGCCCTCCTCTTGGTCATGGTAGCCTTGCTTTTCACGGTCGCAGCCGCACTGGCTCAGGTTGCCTTGGCTACATGCTGCCGTCACTGCGTGAGCAACCCCAGCTGCAGTGATGGCATAAGTGAATGCTGCCTCCCTGCTGCCTAAAGAAAACAAAGCAGAATCAGAATCAGTTGGGTTTGAGCAGTTTAAAGTAATTCAGATATGTGCAGGGCTGTATTGGGTAGCTTTCTTCACTTTTTTGTGTGCATTGCCCCATATTAACGTGTAGAACCTTGTTTGACTTATTACAGCTTGTAAATGTGCTCAAGCAGAAGGTATTTGTTGATGCACAGCTCACTTTAGGTTCTGCTACAGTATTTTAGTCAGGTTAAGATCTGGACTTTGCCTGGAAGCTCGATTCTTATCTTTTTCTTGATCTGTCTATAGAGTTGCTGCTGTGTTTGGGGTCGTTGCCCTGTTGCATGACCCAGTTCACAGTTGACTCAGTGACTGCTTGGTGCCCAGGTCCTGTGGCTGCAAAACAAGCCCAAATCATCACTCTTCCACCACCATTAATGCTGATAGTCTGAGTTTGCTTTTTTCCAAATGTGGTTCTGTGCATTTTTGCCAAGCATCTTCATTTTGCGCTTGTCTGTCCAAAGAACATTGTTCTGGAAGTCCTGTGGTTTGCTCAGATGTAACTTTGCAAACCTAAGCTGCACTGCCATGTTCTTACAGAGAAAAGTATTACTTCTTTCAGTCTTTAGTTTTGCACTTGTACATAAGCTTCCTGACTTGATAATTAAAAACCCTGAATTATTTGGACGCTGCGACAGTCATCACACTTTTGGAAACCACAGTTTCTTCACTGAAATCGCTGCTGATGTCTTTCCTCCTTGGCATTTTGACAGCACACACCTGAATGCCCCAGAGCCGGCAAACTGAGGTGGTCACTCTTGCTGATGATCATTTGAGTCGGTGTGATCAGCTGCTGTCACGCTATTGCTATAAATTCCAAAGACATAAAAGTTTGGTGTCAGAAGTGGTACTTGTGAAGTTTTTATAAAACAGTTTGAGCATCTGCGTAACATCATAATGACTCATTTTTCCCTGGATGTCTCGTTTTATACACCAGTAGTCAGTCACTATTAAAACAACGATCAGTGCAATTAAGGAAACACAAGTGACACCTGCTGGCTGATCAGAGGCGCCTACTGTAATGTTTTTCATCAATGGTGTTTCTCACGCAGCTTAAGTGTCGCCCTGTGTCTGTTTGAGATGGCCCTCATTAGTATGTTAAATGATACTTCTGCGTTGCAGAAGTGTCGACTGATATGTCCTCATTTTGTATGTCACCATCGTAACAAGAATAAAGACATTTATATTTATTGGTTGGAGGGGAAGATGAATTAATTGGCACAACCGTTTGTAATGGGATAGCCTGCCTTCCCAGTCAGGATAATGCTGGGCCTGTGTGTGGCTCAACAACCCAGAGTATTAATGCACGCCGTCTCTGGTAGAGGCGATTCTAATGGCTCCTTTCCAACCTGACAAACTCACTCGCAGAAACCATCAAACTTGCGGTTCCCTTCATCCGTAACTCAAAACAAACTCTGAAGTCGTCTCTCATCAAGCTAAATCTGCGACCTATTCAGATGTGTTGCATGGTGAGCATTTCTTGTATGGTGAGCATTTCTCAAGGCATCAGACGCAAGCAATAGCCAAACAGCCTTCTCTTCATGCTGTGATTTGTTTTGATTGAACAGCAGTGCATGCAGGGTTCCATTGTTGCCATCCAGCTGCTGGAGCTGACTTCAATTAGTGGTTTACATGAATCTCTCTAGTGTTTCTCAATGCTTAATGAGTTCACAGGCCCTGCAGGTCAGTCGAATGAAGTGGTGGATGATGCATTCACCACACAAGAGCGGTGTATGGCCCTGGCTTATATTTATATTTTTAACAAAAGAAGAAAGAAAGGGAAATAGACTTTTTTCCCCCCTTTTTCTTACTACAGTATGAATCATAAAGAGTCACAATTTCTGAACTAGTTCTTATACAGCCTTGATTAAGTTGAGTCTTACAGAAAGTTCTCAATTGTTTCTCATGAAGAGGATATAAGGAACAGGGTCTGGTCTTGTGTGTCTCTCTGAGTTCATATAGCCCCCCCCCCAAAAAAGGGACATTTGATCCCGACGTCTTGTCTGCCCCGTCTCCCGTGTTGAAGAAAATGATCGCTCCCAGAACTGCTAGATTAAACATGCATTCAAACCCACTGCAAGACCGCAACAAAACATTTCAAGCTGAAATACAATTTATAGAAGAGGTTTACGTTTGGAGCAAACTGGCAAATGTGGGAAGTTCAAACTGGGAGGAATATCAAGGAAAAACTTGCGTCGGTTGTAGCAAGAAGTGCCCTGATCCTTCCACTGTGCTTCATAACCAAATCTTCTTTCACTTTGTAATAATGTGTTACTTGCATTGTGATGTCAAACACATGCCTGGAGTGAACCTCCTTCATGGACTCAAATGAGACCTCTGGAGCTGGAGCTCCTTCATTCATTGTGGTTGCATGTAGGCTCTAAACAAATGTCTTTATTAAGTCTTGAACTTTGTCCAATGCAGCTACTTAGGGTGCAAGGAAAATATAGCATCCCACAGAGCAACATACAGACAACTTTAGTTTGACTGTCCACCTGTTGACACCTGTTTGTATCAGTCCACACTTCTGGCATGACTAAAATTTTTAATCAAATTTATTCATTGTCTTGGTTTATTTTAGCTTTAAGTATAAGTGATTTATAATTGTGGCTGAAAGATCCATGGTAAATGTCCCTCCACGTCCTTTCTTTCTTCCCATTTCCTGTCTATTATATAAAATACAAGTGTAAAAATCCATGAGATGACTCTCCTCCTTTTACCTTCCTCTACTTATCTAACTTTTTTTTTCTCCATATCAAGATTTAAACTATTAAAACTAGCTTGATTGATCTAAAGAGGCTGAATTTCAGACAGACTGACCTACTCTCAGTTCTCGTCCGAAGACAGTCCTCTCTCCCAAGGCTGAGCAGTTCCACCGGCCATAGCGGAATTGGTACTGACACTCATTGATGCCCAGCTGGGCACCTTCGCCAATGACAATGATGGCGTCAGGGCGACTCTGACAGAGGGCCCTCTGACGGGGAGCCAGTCCTGGTATCTTGTTGCAGATGATGTTTGCACCCAGAGCTACCACGGAGGACAACGCCCTGTAGGCATACAGAAATGGAGGTCATAAGGAAGTATGATCAAGATGGATTCTTCTTAGATAGCTACAAGTTTTTAAGAAAATATGCGAACATTCTGTCTGAAATCAAGAGAAAGAGTCAGCTTTGGGGTTTACTTTGACATCAATTAATATTTGTCATGAAAGCTGCATTTCTGTACATCTACAATATTATTACTACTAGCTGCTTGCCATGGCAACAGCTAATGGGGATCCTTAATAAAATTACAAAAATTACAATATGGATTATCCCAGACCACATCACTTCATAGAAAACAGCTTCAGATAAAGTTAATTTTTGCCACTTTCTCCTTGTTACATGACCACTACAGCTATTTTAGGTCTCCGGAACAAGAGGAAAGTATGGTGCAGCAATCACTCCTTGTGGAAGTCTGGGTCTTTGTAATGAGCTCTTTCTTATGACATTAAAAGGCCTGCTTCTGTAAGCAGAGCATGAAGTAATAACTTAACAGCACTCTTTTCCATATGCTGGCCCATGTCTTGACGAGGTGCTCCAATGACAAAGTGGTTCTGGTGTAATGTGTAAATCCATTAGAGCAGGTTATCTCATCAGCTGCGCACATGCTCCAACATGTAAAAAATCATGTAGATTAAATATTGGCTGCACTATATCAAGTCATATATAAATTAAAAAGAAAAAGTTTTATGGCTCAGTTCTAGAATTAAATCGCTCATATGATGGAGAAATCCGCAACTCTGTCCTCATTGAGGACTGAAATGGAACTAATAAAAAAAGACACGTCACACATTGCCTAAAAAATCCAGAAAATAATCTCGTATCCGTGAAGAATGAAGATATTGACCTTTTACATTTTTGTTTGATCTTTCTCAGACTTTTGCTTAATAAAACAACCATTTGTGCTGCACACCAAACACAGCCAGGAAAATAAAATTTAAACGATATTAAGACTTTAGTGAACACCTGCTACAAACACTTTTGGGGGGCCAATTCATTTTGCGCGTAAATGGAGAATTTATACGGGAGACGCAACTCGAAGATGGACATAAAATGGACCTGAATTTAATTTGAGCATTCAGAAGAAACGTACAGGTAGCTACCGCTGGTGAGGATGAGGAAGATCTGCGGGTAGTAGACGGACAGCAGCGCACTGCGAGACGAGATGATGAGCATGGTTGCGCATTGAACACGGCTGGATTTACTCTCTTGGTTTAAAAAGAAATTGTGAGAGGGGATTTTAAAAAATAGATGCGAACAAATAAATCCTTTTAAATCTGGAGTCCAGTCGTGAAAATGAAAATTTGTGTCCGTCTCGCCCGCTTTCGAGATTGTTTAGCTAATGGAGCCGAGGCGCTCTGCGGCAGCTCCAAGCTCCGCTGTCCATGTGCTGGAGATGAGAGGCTGCATCCCCCAGCCGATGTGCGCTCTGCCACCTGGACTGAAAGGGGACTAGATGGGTGGAAAAGAGAGAGGAAGAGAGGGTGGGGGCAGATGGGGTTCCGGATTTCCGATACGCCCAGATTATGTCTCCAAAAGTGAGAATGTTGTGGCATTGGAAGGGGAGGGCAGACGGTGGTCTCTCCCGGTGAACCAGCCCTCCTGGGGATGAGTTTGCACACTCCACATCCTCACCTTCTCCCTCGTGCTCTCCTTTCATTCATGACTCCAAAATATGTGAGTTAATTGTAACCTTAAACAAAGACTAAACTTTTTAAATCTCATTATACTAATTAATGATCTTTGTCATTTAAAGCAAAATGATAAAGTTAATTATCATTTCGACAAATATGACGTACCTTTGTTTGTTTTTCAAGTAAACTGGAGGTATTTTGCTTTGAACTGTTGAATAAGAAATTTTATGTGACTGATACAATAACGTATAAACTAATTAGATAATGGCAAAAATAAAGTGCAGGACATCTATTTCATATTCCCTTAGAGTCTCACAGTGGTGCAGCTACTCCATGAAATGTTTCAGATATTTGTTGACTTCTATATTCTGCTGGTTTATATCAAACATTACGCCCTCATGTGGTGACATGAAAGAAAAGCTCATCTGAAATCCTTAAACTAAATATTGCTGCTAGTATCCACATCAGGTTAATTATTAGAAGAGCTTGTTTTCACAATGCTTTTTTTTTTTTTTTTTGCCAATTCTTCAGACTTTATCTGAGTTGTGTGTTTTAGTCTTCTTAAACCCACTTAGTGTTTGAAGTGGTGAAACAATCAAACAAGAGCAAATCTTTGTAAAACAAAAGTCTGCAAAAGCAGAGGAGTTTTTGCGCTGACATTTTAAAGATGCTCCACCGCCAACGGCACCTTACTTCAAGTGCAGGTGCATTTTATGGGGTTGGCTTCACAGAGTAAACGGAGGACAAAGTACATACTTTTCTGGCTTCTTGTTGACATTTTTCAGGACGAAACTGAGATGTTCTGAGCTTTACTTGAACTGAACAAATAACCACGAGGAGATCTTGTTGATAAAATGTTCCAAAGGGAGGTATGAATCATCTGAATGCAAGTAAAAAGCTTCTTTTCAAAGACTTAAGGGTATTATTATGGAGTGGGAACCTCTTAATTTTCATTTCCTGTTACAACCAACAAAGCATTTTGTGAGATAGCAGCAATTTGGGTTATAAAAGTTTATTCTTTGATCTTTTAAGACTGGATTGCTGTTCTTATCCACTCATGTAATAATACCAGGAATGTATGCATCAGTATGATGTCAGAAGCAGCATTTTTGCTTAACTAGTTGCCAAAGAGGACAATACACACGCTGCTTAGGCCTGAATCTTATTTTTTCAGCTTCGATAGCACTCAAACAGCATGGCTTGTCTTTTTTGCCTCACTTTGATTTGATCATTAATCAGCTGTTTTGCTACCATCTGACTTTCATTGCTGAGTCTAATTCAAAAGCTGATTCTCATCCAATCAAACAGCCCGACACAACAAAGTATCACTTGCATAATGTCCTCAATATTGCCCACCAGCAGCAGATGCTGGTTTGTGAATAACCAACAAAGTCTGAATAAAGAAAGAGAAGGGTTGCAGTAATCAACATCCTTTTAAGTCCAGATGTGGATGCATTGCTTTTTTTTATGGCCTCACTTGTTGTATGACTTGGTTTTGGCACAAGCACATACTTTAGCTTAAATGCAACCTTTCAGTGCTAAAACTGTTTAAAAGAGTGACAAATCAAACACTGAGGGCTAGTGTGACATAGTGGGAGTCAGGCCACGCTTTAATTGTCCACTGGTGTGTAATTGTGAATGATTATAAAGAATATAACCACTGATAAACAGCACAGATTTGAATCAGATGGCAGCTAGAAAACCGATGTATCACCTTGCAGGCTCTTTCCACACTTGCATGAAATCAAGACACAGAGTAATTTAGCCTGTCACCAGCATTAATGCATTCATACTGCGATGCTGGACAGTGGGGGGGTTGGCACGAGGGTAGGGTGTGTGCATGTGTGGAGGGGGTGCATGTCCAGGCAATATTAAGCATCAAAGCCTAAATAGTGTCATTTCAAAGCATTAAAAAAAAAAGGATGAAGTCTCCTCATCCCCCTGCCATTTTGCTGTGTCTTTCCACGGCTCAGTGAGCTGAGGAATTGATGAGACACTTCAGACTGCATCACCAGGTCTTAATTAGGGCTGGGCGATATGGCCTAAAATTAATACCACGATATATTGAGCAGTTCAAAAAAAAGGAAAAAAAGGAAAAAAAAAAAAAAAAAGGGGAAGGAGGGAAAAGAAGGAAAGAGAGAAAAAAAAAAGAGGGAGGGCGGGAGAGGGGAAAGAAAGGGGGGACCTTGGTAACGAAAAATGGACGATAACTCGTTACAGACTGGATGGCGTGGAGTCGTGTGGCTACAGACGGTACATGTAGCTCACCATCTTAAAGGGACAGTCTACCTAGAAACAGCCAAAACAGACAACAACTTTTCTTTTCAGTTTATTAAAACACCAAATATACCAACAGCAAAACGACGTTGGTTAGCGCTGTAAATTCTGGTGTCGGTGAATTTTCGGTTTATCACCCAGCATTTGTCTTTATATATCATTTTAAATCACTGATATCACTGATTGCTATATCTTTGAGGCTTAGATTGCACTCACGCACAGCAAAGCAAAAATCCACTCCTCTAAAGAAAAATGTTATTTTAAAACTTTATTTTAGATACAATACACAAACATAACATATTGATAAATGCTGGAAAACTTGACCAGAATGTGGATATCATTCCCATCTAGACTTGACTGACCCTCTCCAGTTTGCTTAACATATCAGTAGATGATGTGGATGTTGCCACACCTCTGCATCACTTCCTACAACACCTGGACAGCAGTGGAACATATGTTAAGATGCTCTTCCTAAACTACAGTTCTGCTTTTAATATTATCTGCCCTGACAAGATGATAGAGAAGCTGAAAGATCTCAGTGTACCAACTCCCTCCTTGAGCTGGATTTTAGATAGAACTCGGATCCAGCATCTCAAAATCAAGTGAAGAAACCAATGATTCTCAGCGGAGAAAGGCTATATTAGGGAGGAACAGAGAGAATATGACTGTATACTTGACACTGCTCAATTGTATGTTAGATAGGAGTCTCAACTCATGTTTAAGAGCCCATTAGGGCAATCATATCAATTCAGAGATATTCTTTGGTTTTTAGGAAACAGAACACCTGACTGGCCTTTACCCATCACAATCTGTGTTTGGGGGGTTGCCCTAGACACCAAAGCAACACATAGCAACCAATTATTCTATGTTTCATTCATGAGATGCAACAATTTCTGTTTCTTTACGGAGTTCAAGGAGCAATTAAGTTATAAGTGAGGCTTGTTATATGTGATTGGCTGATTAGTTAGATTTTTTTTTTCAATCTGACAATACAGAAAATAGTAGTAATTCAGCAAATTCAATCTTGTTATTTATTAATCAGTTGGACCAGCTGGTGATACTAATAATAGAAATTAAATTTCATTTCAGTTTATGGTTCAAATTACGCAACTTCATTTTTTTTTAAAGGGGCATAAGAAAAAACGATGTTGCATTAAAAGAGCTAGAGTCACTGAAGTTTTAAGTTGCTCTATGCATTGTTTTATCAGACTGTCACTACATTGAACTTGCGGAGTTGTAGATCAAAAGTTCTGTGAGAAGGTGCGTCCCAAAAAAAGAATTGGACAAAAGACTTTAAGACCATTTTAAGTCACACTTCTCATCATTAATTAAGACAGAGATACACAAGCTGTAAAATAATCTAATCATCCTGAGGAAATGTTTGCTGTACTTCATAATGCTCACTACACACACAGACACTTTTTCTTTTACTTAAACTGATTGTTTGGCAAGAAAGAAATCGGTCAGATTGCAAATTTTATAATGATGAAATAGTTTTCATCTGCAATCTGTTATCATGGCTCAGTGGCAAAATAAACATCCAACCTGCCTCTTCAAGGTCATGGTCTGAAGTACTGAAGACAAAAGAATTTTTTTTAAAAGTCACGATTGCTCTAAAATATCCCTCTTGTATTTCCTTTTAACAATACAAGCAAACACCTCATTTATGTTTCAACCAAGTAAACAAAGGGGTCCTTCAAAAGCTATCTGAATAATAAGTAAATAAATAACTAAACTGCTTAGAGCGAAGAAAAAAACAACAACAAAGGAAAAGTAAAGCCAATTAAAGAAGCCCCTCTTTTTAAATAATTAGTCTTAACAAATGTATGGAAATCAGTGGAAAAAAACAAGAATACAACACATTTGCATGAGTTTGGCTAAAAGTCTTTCTCAGTAGTTATTATTTAGGCAATAAAACAGTAAGGGAAGTTTTAAAAAAGGCGGTACTGGGAGAAAATAAACCTATTTTATTATGGGCTAAGATCCTTGAATAGTTGAATTTATCTAATTTATAAACAAGAAGTTATTTTTTCTTTAAATTCTGACCAATGACAGACACATGTGGTAGTAAATAAAAAACCCACTTTGAATGTAGTCTATCATCCTGGAATTCAGTGCACTGATGGGAATATGATACTCCCACCTGAATTCATACCCAAGCCATAAAAGGGTTAACAAGTGCAATGGCTCCAAAAGAATTCACATTCTTATAATCAACATAATCACTGAACATAAGGGAACTTTATTCATGTAGGGAAATTGTAAGGTAAGGTAAGGTAGGTATTAAAAATTCACCTGCTTTGTTTTGGCTTTTCTGCACCAAACAAGTAACTTGACATGCGCAAGGGGAACTTACTGATATGATCACAAACACAAAAGATACTAACTTTAACATTTCCTTCCAACAGGTTCTTCTTCAGGATGCTTTTTCTTTTCACATATGATTATTTCTTACATATTGTAATGCAAATATCTTTGTTGCTGCTAATGTTGACTTTTAAACACACATATTTTATTACACATGTTATACAAATATTCCTACTCAGATTAGGTCAGAAAAAACAGCATATTACCATAAATAAGTATTGGCATCCAAACTCTAAGCTAATCTGAAACAGTCTTGAAAGAAAAAAAAACAAACATTTTTCTTTGCCATCAATTATTTTTATTATTGTTACACATCCACAAAAATAAGTACAATACAACATCATGTAGGGAGGTGGAATAAGACATATGAATATAGATTACAGGCTTCCCATTGAGCATTTTTTAGTCTAAAAGACATCTAATAGACGTCTAATGGTCCTTAGACATCTAGGCTAAAATTGGTCTACCACTGGTCTAAAAGTGAACGTTTTTTAGCCGTCTAAGCTTAGACTGAATCTAAACTGCTCTGTACATTGATCGATGACTTGCCAAATGTTTTGACCCAACATTTGACCATCATCTATCCAGCCTACAGTTGTTTTTTAACATAATATTTAATAATAATGGATTGAATTATAATGTCTAGATTCGGGCTTAAATATAGACCAATTACAGTCGGGTGAATTTTTGTCTAAGCTTAGACTAGACATCTTTGGCTCGTGTGGTTCTATCCCGCCAGCCTTCAACCCCATGGTGGGAATTCTGAAACATCTTTGTGCGTAGATGGGTGAAAGTTACAATTAAGACCTCCATGATAAACCTGCATTGGTTCTGTTCTTCACTCTGTCATGGCTTAGATTATTTGTAGGAGCCCAGTTGATGTTGTCTTTGCCAGAACATCCTAAATGAATCACACATTAGGTCATGTAAAGTGTAGAGCTCAGTTTAAGTGTTGTTGTTGGTTCTTACTTAGCCGCCACAACCTTATTGATAAAACAGAAGTAGTTTAGCTTTTATCACCTCATAAGCTTTAATTTACCCACCAAATAGCCAAAGCTAATGAAGAAAGACCCTAATCAACTGAAGTAAAGTGATTCACAAACCCTCAACAAAGTGATCACTGCAAACTCGGGCATGCTTCGACTCACATGCCACTGTTCTCAGCATCTATAAAATCCTTGTTTCGCTCTCCCTTTTTAATGACTTTATGAGCAATCCTGAAGTAACTTCAATCAGTTTCCCATTCTGAACAATTAGAACGGCCAAAACCAAAGCA
This sequence comes from Atherinomorus stipes, assembly GCA_023101725.1. NCBI lineage: Eukaryota > Metazoa > Chordata > Actinopteri > Atheriniformes > Atherinidae > Atherinomorus > Atherinomorus stipes. The sequence goes on from JALJCO010007076.1 coordinate 546,080, forward strand.
AATGTGAGACATTTTCCAGTAATCGAGAATACATTTGCTAATCATGCTGTGGTCTACAATGAGGGAGGTTTACCACCGTTTTATGCTAAGCGCAAGTAATTAGCTGAATGTGATATCATCTGAATACAAGCAACTGATTGGTTTGAATCAATTAGACTGATTAAATGAGGCTGCGTAGTATTTCCAGAAGGAGGCAGTATAAGTGATAGCTAGCAATCGTTCGTTAAAAAAAAGTTATCTTATCTGGAAACAAACAGGGAAAATACAGACAGGGAAAATTAAACCCCCTTCAAGCCGTTCATTTGTCAGTAGGGATTTGGTTTTTTTGTCATCCTTACATATTTGTTCACCTTCTCTAATTCACATTTCTTAATGGAACTCAAAAATCTGTTCACTGTGAATTTCCCAAACATCTGGTCGTGAAGCAAGCTTGGTTAAAAACCAAAGGTGACAGAGCTTTTGCAGCAGTGGCTCTCTCCCTCTGGAACTCCTTTCCTCTCAGATCTGTGGACTCACTGATCTCGTTTAAAAAGCAGCTAAACACACCTCTTGCTTTTGCTTAGTTTTATTTATGTTTCCTGTGTTGTTTTGTGTTTTACTGTAAAGCACTTTGTGCTAATATATAAAGTAAAGCAGAAAAGGAATACTGGATTTTTCTAAAGCTTTCCTTTAGGGATGTTATAAGCTATAAAATAGTGAAATAGTATATCACATTGCACAAAATGGGTCACTAAAAGTTAATTTAGTGTTTATAGAACAAACAAACACGAAGAGCACTGAGATGGGAAGGAAAAATAAACCAGAGCAGCAAGGAGTCGGCCCCATACGTTATTATACCACCTTTAAATCCTGACACTACAAACTACTTTTTAATACATCCACCTGAGGAATATAATCGAGCTTGGTCAGTATCGGGCCAAATATGATGGCCACAGACTTTGTGGATGAAGGACAGGTGGGAGAATTATAAAATACAATTGGTGGCAACTGTATGTTCACAAATATCCCTTCTGATTGAAATTATTTTTGGCATATTTCCTGGAAACTAAAGCGATTCAGTAAGCTGCACATTTGCCTGCTGCAAAGCACCTAATCAGAACTAAACTCTATGAGATAAGTGGGACAATATGGCAAAAGAAGGAAAAAAATCTTGTTTTCACAACTTTATTCCCAAGTCAACAGCACATTAGAGTGAGAGAAGCATCCTCAGTAAGAAATGTTGCGCTTTAAAAAAAAAAAAAAAAGATGTTCAACAAACCTTGCCTTCACAGACTTTGAGTATCTGCAAAGGAGAAAATTATCATTCCAATCAGAGATTGATGTCAGATGAAATGTGTACATGGTGACATTTTCCTGTTCAGATTATTCAAAGTTGACAGCACCCCACTCCATCTGATAGAAACAGATCAAGTTCATTCTGATTGCACCAGATGGTGTCGTATATAAAATCATCAGTTCTCTGCATCCATATAATCATCATTATAATACTTAGAAGCCTCTTCAAAGGAGGATTAAAAAAAAAGGCTACGAGTAGTAACAGAGACGGCAGCAAATGTTTTTTCTGTTTTACAGATGGATCACATTTAAGACACCAGCAACACTTGTAGCAGTCATGCCTGAATCTTTATGTTAAAAGTCAATATTGACGTAAATTGTCGCCTTAGAAATATCGGAATACATCAGTGAAGCACATCTTTGCACCATGTGAAATGTAATTATGTAATGAAGATGAACATGACCACCATAGTCATGGCTATAACTCTGCGGTCTCCAACAAATACACTTTCTTGCCTTTAAGATCTGCTGCACCCAGTTGAAATAACTTTAAGAAAATAACACAACCAATTTAATATCAACTCTGATGCAATTGTGACTTTGAATGCCACAGACAGTGTTGCAACAGACTAACACGTTTTTGGTTTCTTTTTTGTTTTTATAGCATTTGTTGACAATACGAATAATACAGAAAACTAGCAGCTTCATCCTTTGAGTGTGACATTTGAGTTTTATTGAAATGAAGAGAGACAGGCAGAGAAAGGCTCAGTTCTGTACGCTGTGTGAGTCTCTGATCTCTGGAGACATCCTGATGGGTTTTATGTGTTTGGGTCAGACAAGTGCATATGGGCAATTTTAGTGCATAACTATGCACAACTCATGTGGCTTTCAAGCTTAACCGCAACATCAGAGGCATTGTTTGGACTCTAATACAGCAAGACAAACACATGGAGCTTATATGTGTAATGAGGTAAAACGCATGCTGGAATGCACTAAAAATGGGTGCGTGGTTGGTGACATAACCATCGACCACCCCCTGCACAGTAAAGGGATTTCAGATTCCCGAGATAAAGAGCCAAGCTAACCCAGAGGCAAAAGAGTAGACTAAAAGACACTATTTTGTAATCAAATTTAATTTACACTGTTCTGTGTACTCTTGAAACCCGGCTGAGCTGACGGGGGGAAATTGCTTCCATGTTGAGAAACAGCAATTCTGCTTACAGACAATTAACATTTGAAGCATCTTGAACCTTTTTGAGAGTACATAAAGGCACAACCATATTTTTCAACAAATCATGAGGCACATAAATGTCTTCAGAAATGAATCCTTTTATGTGAATAAGATTTATGTTTGTTTTAAAGTACAGATTTAGAGTGATAAATGTGTTGCAGATGTCAGGGAAATGGGTACCCAACAACAGAAATGAGCAGACTTCGCAAATAAAGCTCTTTCTTGTGTGGTCTTAGAGGATGAGAATCACAAAGAAACTGTGACAGTTGAGGGTCCTGTCATTATGCCTCCAGCTGATCATGCGCCCTGGCTGCTTGGCCTCAGGGATGTCCCTCAAGCTGAATGGTCAGAGCTTGGTTCTTACTCTGGAGACTGGGATTCAAACCCCGCCTGGGCTCTCCTTCATCCAGCCACAAAAGTTATAAATGTGTCGCTTTTCTTAAATGAACATTTCCAATCAGTATTATTAATTTAATCCAACATGCTGCATTTATGCAGCTTTAAAATGACACTTTCAATTGCTGAAAGGCTATTTTTTAAAATTTATTTATTTTGCTGCTTTGTGAGTTAAAGTTTATGCACTTCACTTTGTGATTTTAATGTCCTCTATTTATCTTAGTTGAGCTGAAACTGCAGGGGGAGACAAAACACCAGAAAAAGCCTCAGTTTAGGTCAAACCTCTCCAGTTTGAATCTTTTTCTCACCAACGCTCTGGTTTTCATTGCTTGAGAATAAGCAGCTGTTATAAGTTATACCAAAACAGAAAGTGTTATAGAGTTTCAAACAGTTTTTTCCCTAATTATGTACATCTAATTAGATCATTTTCATCAATGTTTTACAAGAAAATTCCATTCCATGATCGAATCAGTTGCACGTCTGGTAAACTGTTCAGTGCTGAACTTGCAAAAAATGAGTCATTCCAACATCCACAAGGGGGCTCTTTACTCCTATGTTTCAAAGCACTGGATTCAAAGCTGTACAAGCACCCGTTGCACCCACAACTCCTCAGTGGTTCCACCATTTTGGTTCCTACCATCGAAAATTTCAAAAGTTAACCGTCACGTTGGTTTTAGCGCGCAGAATTCTGCATTTGCAACATTCCTTTAATCTTGTGGCTAGCAGTGAACATTTATCAGATTATATATGACAGTTGATATTCAAAAGGCTGTAGGACACATTTTCTTGAACACACAAGCACAATGATATATTTTACACAAAGCATTTCCTTCTTGTTCAAACTGTTCATTCACATACATGGAAAATTGGATTTACAGTCTTGTTAGTATCCTTATTTTCAGAAAGAAAGTGAGTCTGTTAATAGTATTGTATGCAGTGTGCAAGCCAGAGTCATACAGTACATGCAAATACCTGGGAAAATTTGTAGCAATGTCAGTGTTCAGTGGTTAATAGGTCCCTGATCCTATTGTTCAACCCAACTTCAGTCGGTTCTGCAACATTTTCACAAGTTTTCCCTCATATAAGGACCCTAAATCTTACACACTTCTTATAAGAATAGCCTTAGCAAATAGTTTGGTTCTCTCTTTCTAGAATTATTTTTGCAGACATAAGGAGTGCCTTTTTTTACTTAAAGAGACCTGCTTAATTGCATACTTAAAAGTCTTTGTTGCTTTGCATCACCAGAATTGTAAATCCGCTGCAGATGATGTGATTCAGTACAACTTGATTTGAGCTGTTGGTAATTCATATGTGAGGAATTATCACGCTTGGGGCTTTTGGGAATCAAACATGTGTTACACGTCTCTAAGTTTCTATCCCCTTGAAACTACTTGGCGCTTAATGGGCTGGGGCCTTTCTGTGGAAACAGTCTAAAACACTCTCTCTGTTCCTCTCTCTCTCTCGTTCACTCACCCACACACACAAATTGATACAACCACAACCTCTTAACCGGTTTTAGCAGGCTCTATTAGCCCAAATCAGAGAAAGTGAAGTAAAAACATCTTTTGTAAGAGTCACCTCATGTTAGTGCTGACCTTGCTGATTGAGTTTGCTCACAATCACATGGGTCAAGGCTGGGGTCAGGCCCATGCATCATTTAGTTTAATGGCTGTTTCCTGCCTGCTCAAATGTACGTGCCTCATTGTAGGAAACGGGGAGATGTAATGTAGTATGAGGCTATATTATTTACAGGACACGATGCAGCAGGGGGGGAAGTAAAGGAAAAAGAAAAGGGGAGAAGAATAAAAGGAGACAGAGGGATTAAGAGAAATGGCAAGAAGCAGAGGGGAAGAAAGAGATGGTGACAAAGCCTGAGGGAGAGAGCTCTTCTAATTTTTGTGGCCTGTCCGTGTCACCAGCACCCTGTTGGGACAACAGATGTGCAGATGATGTCATGTAGAAAGGGGATAGGGCGGGAGGGCGGAGCGATCAGAACGCGGGAGGACAGTTGACAGGCGGAGCTTCGGTTTGAGAGAGGGAAGGGGGAGAGAAGGAAGGGAAAGATGAAGCAGGACTGTATTTATTCAATTTTCATAAGATATGACTCATAAGCTCAAGCTTCTAACTGTGAGTCCTTTTAAACAAAGCTGCTTCTTTTTCTTAACACCTCGCACTGCATTTGCTTTTCTGTTGTCATTTCTTTGCACAACAGGGGCAGCAAATGTGCTGAACTGGTGATTTTAATCACAGGACCTCTCACAAAGCACAGCCTCGCCAAACCACGCTGGCCATCTGAGCTATAATTGCTGAAGTTTACCCTCCTGTCCCCTGTTCAGCCTCAGCATAAGAACTCAATTGTTGTGGTCTGCAGTGACAATAGCTGCTTGTGGTCATCCAGAGAAGTGGAAAATGAGAAAGAGAAAGGAGATCGAAGAGGGGAAAAAGATGGGCCATGCTACTCTGTAATTTGTCCCGCTCACTGCTAAAGACACAGTAGGGGTCAAGCTCACAGGGGGAGGTCACGGTAAGTCGTGTGCGCAACCGGGATCACATCAATGACATGATTTTTCCAACAGTCTACTCCTCCAGGTCTCTGTTAGAAAAGGTTCAGCATCAAGCCTCCTCTGCCCCCCACCTGTGCCCTTTTACGCCAGTTGTGCTGGCATGGCAGAGGGAGAAATTGAATAAATCAGGCAGTCGCATGTTGCCTAATGGATGCGTGGCACAAATAGAACCATTCCTGGCATTGTTGCTCTAGCTCAACAGAGGGGGATTGTGCTCTCTGGGTCATTACTAATAAGAGAAACAACCTGTGGGAATCAGCTGAAAGTGGAGTCCTTCCTGCCATCCCTAAATTCCCATTCTGTTCTCTGCTGTAAGACAGAACTGATGTTTGAAAAGAAGACAAAGTGATTCATGGATCCCGACTGAAAACAACATTTTAAGCTTCAAAATAAAACCAAACAACCCCACAAATAGCCAAACATTGTAACCTCTCTATAAAAAATGACTGAAGTCACATCTCCCTACCCCTGCATACACAAAGCCAGCCTACACAATGCTGCTTTTCAAGCAGATAAGACACACCAATAACCATGCAGGCCTGTAGCTACAGATAGCTGCCGCCCGCTGTTGTACTGCTGACCTGAGCTCAAGAACATCCTTCGCCCTCTTGCTAATCATTGACCTGTTACCTGTGGCAACTGAGCCGCAGCATACTGTACAACCACTGGAGTGCTGATAATAGGGTGATACCACTGACACATTCAGACAGGAGTGGGGGCATGTGTGCTCACACTTTTAATTGATATCAGATTTCTGAAAGGTTAAAATGCATCTGCTGACCTGTGAGAGCCACGTGCTCTGCTATCCTTTCTCTCACTTTCCTTAAACAGGACATTGTTGAGAAACAGGCATGCCTTTACTAGACAAACAAAACTTTATTAAAAAGAGAAAAAGTTGCGACTGCATGCCAATCACAGAAAGAGAAGGTGCACAGGAAGCTTTAAAGCTGCTCTGCATTAACCCTTTAAGCTCAATCGGCCCTGATAAGGGAAGAACAAATTAGACATAAACACTATAGAAAAATAATAAAACAGAACAGTGACATGTAACTGTTGCTCAAAACAAGAAAGAAAGTGTACTTAAGTGAATTTATGTGTATGGTCTCTTTGTCAGGATGGTGTTATCCCCAGACAAGAATAGAAATTTCAGTTGCAGTTTATTTAAAATTTTAAATTGCAACTTATTCAGGCTTGGTAACAGACTCAACACATTGTCCGAGGTCCTAAGATGTCCCGAGATATCAAGAACTTGCATATGAACGTTAATTGTGGAGCACTTCTTTATTTACTTTGGGTTTGTCTTGTGTTTTTTTTTTTTTTACAAAATATGACCAGGGCTTAACAGGTTAAATATAATCTGCTCATGTGCACTTTGAGATGTTCTGTCCAACTTCAACTTATCATTATATAGATGCTGATCTGATCTGTATCTGTTTTCTTTGCTTTTGTAGAACTCGATCAGCTCAAAGAAACTGATTAAGTGGTTTTATTTCAAATGATTTGCTTGATAAAATCAAGGTCAGGCCAGACATTAAATGCAATGCAGTACCCCTCGATGATATAAACTCCATGTGTCATAGTTAAAATGAGCTGTCCGGGAGTTTCACGAACTTCGTGCACTTGCTAACCTAGAATCCAGTTTTGCTTGGACTCAGCGGTCCTGTTAGTGATTGATCTTTGTGGTACAATTTGGGGCGTGGTACCGCACTGCAGCATGTTAGAGGGGAACAGGCCGGGGTACCATCCGAGGAGACCAACGAGCTGCAAGAGGAGGGTAGCAAAAGCCTCCTCCCACATTTTCCACACCTCCCCTCGTCGCTTCTCCTCAGCCTCCTCAGAACTCGCTCCCACCACCTCTCCTCTCTTTTAGGCTGCTGTCTTTGGGTGCTCCATGCAGAATGGTCTGTGTCTGAGAGCAGTGGCCTGAAATAAAACTAAGAGGGGCCCCGGGCGATGGAGAATGCTAGCTTTGTCTCAGCTGCCATCCACACTGTCTGGAGACGTACTAGGAACAGAGCTCAAAGAGAGTGTCTGATTGCAAATTAGCAGTGTCAAATGGAGAACCCACCAGAACCAAACCTGTTTTCTCCTTTTCTGAGTTCACCTCATGGGCTTTCAGATTGGAGAGGGGGGGGGAAACATCCAGTAAACAAATTTCAGGAGAGTCAGAATATTTCTCTTAGCAGAACTGAGCTGGTGTGAGTGAGCGATGGATTGTATGGTTAAAATCTATCAAATGAAAGATAGATGAGGTCTGAGTGCAGACATCCACCTAGATTTTAACTTTGAAATGAAAGGTCAAGTTCTGGAAGTATACGATGCACATATTTGCCACTGAGGTCTCAAAAAATCCAACTTGACAAGATTCTTCACTTCACTGCAATATTTTGATTTTTTTAGTAAATTTGTTTAAACTTAGCTGCTTATAAATGTGGAATTTTTAATGTGTAATATCATAAACTGCCTAAAAAGAAATTAAGAAAAAAAATCATTATTGTATTTTTCCCCCTAATTAAACTCTTCGTTTTTTCAAAATTGAAATTTATTATGAAAAATTATATTTTATTGTCTTTATTATCCTTTTTTTTTCTTTATCATGTTTTTTTGTGAAGCACTTTGTGTTGCATTCTATGTGTAAAAAATTGCTATAAAGATAAAGTTTAATTGAATGATTGAAAAATTAGCAAACATTATCAAAGGATAAAAGATGAAGAAGATAAATTAATTAAATATAATAGTTAATTTCTTTTTGCAAAAGTCTTGATGCACACACACACACACACACACACACACACACACACACACACATACACACATAAAAGAAACTTGGCTAATATTATTCAATAATCACAGATCACATTAAAAGCCAGTAAACTATTTTTGTGCTTACATTGTTTTATTTTGATATACCTGGGTGCATACATGCTTTAGTGTTTGATTTATCATATCTATATATATATATATATATATATATATATATATATATATATATATATATATATATATATATATATATATATATGTAAAGGTTATTGGTGTGTTTTGTAGGTCTGTAATCTTAAATAAATAAATATTTGAATAATTTGTTCAAGCCATGTAAAGTCACAATCAACTATTGTGAGTTCCTTAAAAAAGTGTTTAAAATATTCTCCTTTAAACAAATAATAAGCAGTATTATACTTTCTAAAGTACAAACTGATATAACTCTTTTAAAAAGATGTAGCAGCTTATTCATGAAATACAATAAAAGTGTACACATAGCTCTTTCCAGTGGCTCATTGCAATTATTAAAACTTGCGAACATGTGGCTTTGTTTAATTTTTAAACACTTTGTGTTTGGATACTAAACAACCGTTTGTACGTGTGAACATGGATGTTTGTCTTGAGTCACATCAGGGGATCAATATGAACTTGTGTCACCCTCTAATCCCCATAATCTATCGCCTACATACTCAGCCCATATGAAACACACACACACACACACACACTTACAAGCACAAACTGTCTGCACAAACTCTAATCCTACGGTATATTTCAGTGCCGATGGATATAGGTAGGGCTCGGTCAATGAGTTCAGCTCTAATGTCACTTGTCAATACAGCCTTAACCAAAACTCAATACACTCGCCTCTGTTGCAGGTTCATGGTGCAACTTGTGCTTCAAGTGCACAAAACTAAAAAAGAAAAAGAAAAAACAGAAACATCCTTAATAGACAATGTATTAAGGATAGTAATAAAAAATATAGAATTCCTCATACTGTGTGCTTAACCAAACGAGAGATGGTGAGCTTTTTTTTTTTTTTTACTCACCCTGTTTAACATTTTAGCAGATTTTGATGTGAAACTTTCAAACTCATATAATTTAAAAGGGATCTTACTTGGCTCACAAAAACCACCACAAGTGTATTTTCATTTTTTCCCCACTTATAATTATTGTCACTAACTCAGATTATTTAATATACTGTTTAAATAATTTTATGGCAATATTTCTTTTTGCAGCAGTATGTTCTTGACATTCCAGGGGATTGATTAAAAGTCCATTTTTATCCACATCTTTAAAGGATGTTATTTCTAGTGCAAGCCTAAATCTAAAAACTGATTCACTTCATTTGATATACCCTTTAACATATGCCTCTTGACTATTTATTGATTGTTTTTCTTTCTTCATTATCTATCATCAATTCTTGTCATTTGGGTTTCTCTACAGGATGAATGAAGCATAATGAAGCAATATATATATATATATATATATATATATATATATATATATATATATATAACATACAGTTATATATATATATATATATATATATATATATATATATATATATATATATATATATATGTGTGTGTGTGTGTGTGTGTGTGTGTGTGTGTTTATATGTATGTATATCTCACTCAAAAGTTCAGTCAAAAGCACATCTAAGGGACATAGTGCCTTTTTTTTTAACATTAAAAAAAATTACTGGATTATAATTAGCCCCGGCCATACTCGTCAAATAGTCATATTTTCCTGCTATGCTTTTAAATGCAGCTCTAAAGGACTCCTTTCTTGTCGGTTTTGACAGTACAGGTCCCTTTTCTTGGCCAACTTGTACATTTTTGGATTGCTCCTTTAACGGCTGAGGCTTTCCTCTTCCCCACAGCTGATTAATCAGTAGTGTCTATGAGGAACAAGTCTGGACTTGTTTGAAAGTCACCTGTGGTGGCGAAGTGGGTAAGTAAACCTTTATTAACTCACAAAGAAGGACAAAACTGTGTCGAGGTCATTAACGCAGGGGAAACAGGTGTGAAACGGAGCTAGTGTTTGTTTGCTGGCATGAAAAGGAAATAATTAGCTGTTCGGTTTAGCTTTAGCTATGTGTTTCTGCTCTTTATTTGACAGAAGATCCCTTTTACACTTAACAGACAGTAATAGGCTTCAAAGGTTTTTAGTGTATTTGGTAATAAGTTGCAAGTGTAGGCCTATACTGGCATGAAAAACAATATAAGTAAATTGTGTATGAGATTTGTTGCTAACTGTATGTCAGGAATACAACAAAATGTAAAAAGTATGCTTTTCTAAAACAGTCCAAGATGGAGTTTATCTGTTTATGTTAAACAAGATGTGATTTCATAGTGAGCTCGTGCTTCATTTAATTTGAAAAAATCTCAGTCTTATTAATTTAAAATAAACTTGTAACATTAGTTGTACTTCATAATTTCATAGCGGTATTTTTGGACATTTTCAGCGTTGACAAAAGAGAATTGATTATTATAATCAAAGTATCTTTTTCTTTTAGCTGTTCCCTGAAGTTCACCAGAGCAAATAGTGCTTTTCAGAGTCGCGGAGGGGGCGGGAGAGGCGGGGGAGCGAGGCAGCCCTTAATAATCACCTCAAAGCTGCCTAGTTTTTGTTGATAATTCAGTGATGTGTCGTTTCTGTTTTTTTCTCGTCGCATTTGTAGAGTTTAAAAAGCGACAGGATAGTGCAGTCTGCCTTGCTGCACACCGCGGGTGGTTGTATAACTGGGTTTCACCTCAGCTGAACTTGACGCATCTGGTTCATCGGCAGCGCAGGACGCACGGCGCAGGCTGCAGCCTCCGTGTCCCCACTGAACTGTGCTGGATGACCGGCGAGAGAGAGAAGCGGAGACGCGGAAACACTGTGTTTCGTAGCTGGGAAATCGCACTCGGAGACCGCCTCTCAGCAAATGCAAATGACTTTATCATATCTGAACGTATACATGTTGACGTCTTGTTGTTTTGTAGAATTTATTGCTGGGGTCTTGCCAAATAATAAAAGAAGAGCCACCGTAAGCTGTCGGAAATATAAACCCGCTGACTGGGACACCTCGAAGGAAGAGACCCACCAACTTGAACTTGAGTCTATCGGTGCGTATTAATACCAGTTTTTCTTTGTTGAATTGAGTATATTTTATGTTTGAATTTGCGTCAAGTGTATAAAAATATAGCGATAGTGTTTTGGGTTTTTATCTATTTTTATTTTTTATAGGGCAGAGGCTACACCGCGTTTGTACTGTAGCGATGTATTTCACCCAGACTGGGTCAGCGGATATTGACATTGTTGTGACTGAAACAATCCACACAGTCCTTTGGGGGGAAGTTTCCAGGGTGCCGATAACAAGCGCTTTCTAAATAACAGTTTAACAGCTTAACATGAGCGACCGTAAATTTAAGCACAAGTCCCAGACTTCCCCCCAGCCTTTAGGTGAAGATGAAATGGTCGCCAGACTGTAAATTCTCCCTCTTAATACAAGAAAAGAGGTCGCCTTTTCGTGCCCTAGTTTCTGATCGCAGAGACGCATAATCTTCCCCTTTGTTGTCCCCGATGCAAACAAAGATAGGCTGCCGGGCGGATCACGTCAATCCAGCGGAAAGCATCACCGCTCTGCAAGTGAGCAATTAGTAGGATTTCAGTAAAATGTGCCTTTAATTACTAAAGCAGCGTCTCCCGAGCTGTTCGTCAAGAGATAATCAGTGTATGTAGGACATGAAAACATATGGTTGAGCTGTGTGGCTTTCACTGATGTGTCACTGTGGTTTGCCTCAGACAAGTTTTTTGATTAAATTAATTCAGAGAAATGTGAGAGGAGCTAACTTAGCAGTAGCTGAATGTAATTTTAATAGTTGAAGGGCCTGCATGGCGCTTTCCTGGCCATGTCTCAAGTGCACTTAACATTTTTAAAAGGTGGGAATGAATTCTTGTGATGGTACAGTTAGCATGTGTTTGGGCGATGGTTTGTTTTTATTTTAGTCTGTGGATGTGTGCATATAACTGCAGCATTAACAGGTGCTGCACATTCATCAGATAGCATGTGTAGCCTATTTGTATTGTAAAGAACAGAACAAATTATGGTTAATTTTTCTTTAGTCCTAAATCTTTTTGTCTTGTGGCTCTGGATGATTAATTAAAAAAAATGCCTCTCTTTTTAGAAAAAAATAGGCTCCGGCCATCTTCTTGCTCCAAGACTTGCAATTTAATGTTGCTGTAGGATCATATTTTTGTACTTTGCGTGCATTTAAAGTAAAATGGGCCAGTTTTGCAGAACCTTTGACCTTGTTATTCATCTTAGACAGTCACTTTTTGATTGTTCATGTTTTACAGCACTGCAGTGCATTTGCTCTACTTTGTACGAGTTAGAAGTTTAAAAACTGGCACATACACACCACACTTTTGTCAGGTTATCTTAAGAAGTCTGCTTTCTATGGCATCCTGCACATCTGGTTGTGTATGCTTTGTGTGTGTGTACTCAAGGCTTTGTGAGCTGGCCGGTTGGCCTGTCGGTTAAGAATCTGCTCACACTATCAGTTTCCCAAGAAAAGATCTGTGTTAGCTGTGAAACACGATGACATTCTCTCTGTGTGTTACTTGTTTTTCTCATTCTTTTACTGGAAAAGGAACAGTGATGTCAGAAGCCGAAATATAAACGGGGCTGGATTGACCTTTTGACTGCAGCTCTTGCAATCACACTCTTTTATGTGATGTATTACAACTTCGATATGGCGTGTTTATAAAGCACAGTTATGGCTATAAACAGGAAAATGCTATTGTGCCTTCAAGAAAATGGAACAGAAACACAGGTGGCTTTCAGACAATGGGCTGGGACTCGTTTCTCTTTTGTGAGTCAGTAGGACAGGAGAAAACACATGGCTGCAGAGTGAAAATTGGGGTAATTATCTGCTGATTTACCTTGCTGCCCTGTAGCTCAGGTCTGCATCGTGGACTGCATTGGCAGTGGGAATACAAAAAGGATAAGGGGCTTTGATTCCCCCAAATTTTCACTCATTTGCTTACAGAACAGCTTCACCGTCCCTCTCAGCCTCCCCGCCACACTCACATCTCTCACACAATTGATTGAAACCCTAAACGCAAGATGTGGCCGAGTACAATCCAGCCTTTCTATGAATAGTTGATTGGATGTAATGACGATATGGTGTGTTATTTCTTTAAGGGCATTTCAGGTCAGAGTGCGGGTGGTGGTGGGGTTGGTGGTACAGGGGTTTTTTCGGCAGGCTCATACTGCAGCGTTGTGCTGTCCTGTCTTTAGCTGTGCACCAGAGCTGCACAGAGACTCTTACTGCTCCCCAATCGGGTTGTCTAGGGAAAGTATTGCTTGTGGTGCTTTAGTTATAAAGCTATTTTTCTTAGCTCTTTTAAATTTGTGCAATTGTGTGTGACTGAGCCACCTTGTCTTGTTCAAATCTACACAGATGGATGGTTTATTATCAGGTGGGTGGGCGCCTGTCACTGATTATTTCAGTCTTTCTTAGTATTAATAACGTGGAAAGCCATGAGTTGACAGTTAGTGAACTTGTGTGTGTGTTAAAGTGCAACAGGCGCCTGTTTGCATACATGTTGTCCCAGTGGTGTGCTTTCTCTGTCCCCACCAGACACTTCACATTTTAAATCTCAGTGCAGGGCATTTAAGTGCTTGACCTAATTTCTCTGGCAGCGAAGAACCTACAAGTGAAGGCCTTCCTCTGTGTGTATTTGTGTGTGTGTGTGTGTGCGTGCGCACGCGCATGTTGCTCTGGGTGTTTCCTCCTTGCCTTTCTAACAGGAAGCTGATGTGGAGTTCAACTGAGGACAGGAAAAAGGCCTTTTCTTTCCACTGTGAATCATTTGAGAGCAAAAAAAAAAAAGAAAAGAAAAAAAGGGTAGAGGGAGAAAAAAAGGAGTCCAGGCCGCTGCATTGATTCAACGCTCTGCAATCTGGCCTGCTTCTTTCTCTTATTCCCTCCCTCCCCCTCTTTTCATTCTTTATAACTCATTGTCTATTTCAGCTTTTTCTCTCACTGTGTTGCTGTTTTGTAGTTGTTCTGGTGTCGGATGGACAGCAGTGTTCTGGAGGGAATCTGGGGGTCTGGAGAGTTCATGAGTCCTGTGAGAAGATTAGGAGGTGGGGAGGGCGAGGACCATGGGGCGAAAAGCAAATGAAGCAGGGCTCTGTGGGGAGCAGTGCAGGTTCTTCCCCTGTTCAATTTTAACATACCCATAGCAAACTGAAGCTGACTGCGATATGTACTGAGCAAAAAGACCATAAACACTTACACAAGCTGGCTTTATTAAGGCCAGGAGCTGTGAGGGATTCTGAAACCCTCTTTATTTCATAAAACTGCATAAATACAGAAAAGAAAAATCAAATCATTGAATATTTTTGGGTGAGAGATACAGGGAGCAAATATTTGAATACATAAACAAGACTGATTGCAGGGTAGCATTATATGATATCTTACAAACAGCCTAAAAACTGGAGGAATTTTTGGTACAGGTATATATACTCTGAAGCTTATAGAGTTTATATATGCCCTTAGACATTTTACATGTTACATGAAGTCTGGTCGAGTTGTCAGAAATGTTTAGAAAAAAAAAAAAGAAAGAAAAGGATGACCAAAAATATTAACGTCATTCTAAATGTTTTTGTGTATTTTGCACTAATGGGTGAGTTTCAGGAATTAAACGAAGCCAGACATTCTTACTAGAATGACCTCTTCAGCCCTCTTCATGGATTAGATAAACCTCTTACCTGATTGTGTTCGTCTGTAGATAGAGCATGAAACACTGGAACTAACTGCCGATGCAAGACAGAAATATTCATCCATACGAGTTCAGTAAGGGACAGTGGGGAAGAACACTCCGGCTTTTAATGAAATAACAGAGGAGTCCTTTATTTGTGTGTTTACATGAGTTTGTATTAATATGGCAGAGGGGCTGCCTTGCTCGGGGAACATATTTGCTCAAAGCAAGACCCCAGCAGCATCACATGCTCGTACTTTCACAAAGAGCAGAAAAGGATTGTGTTGAATAAGAAAAAAACTATTGTTAGAAGGTTGTGGTTATGGCTTTTACACTGATCAAGGTGCAATCGTCTGTGGGTGGTAAAATAATGTCTATGTGACTACTTTTTTGGATGAAAATATATCAGCTAATATTACCACTGTAAAATGTACTCTTTATGATTTAATTATGGCATCTATTGTGCCATTAGAAACAAAGCCTATGTTTAATGTAAAGACGGAACAAATTGTAGCTGGTCCTTCGTCTGACAGTGGCAGAGAGCAAGTGCAGAAGTGTTCCAGTAAGAATGTCCTGTTCCCAGCTAATGCTGGCACACTGTGTGAGAGAACAACACGCCACAGAATCGTGCACCATGCGCCCAGATCAATCACCGATCTCGATGGTTTTTCACCGTGCAGGTTGAAATGGAGGACTAATGATGTTGCAGTGTTTCCCTTGTGACTTACGGTGTTTTTTCTCCCCCTGTGTCTTTTTTGGTGCAGGATGGGCGATCAAATAAGTGAGGGAGATATGGAGCCACAAGGCCTCAGAAACACTGCAAATCAGGTGAGCACACTGGAGTTTAAAACAAAATATTGTCTGTCTTACAAATTATTTTTCAAAAGTACACATCATACATATAAATCCTCTCTCAGATAAGTATATTTTTAAACATTTGATCTTAATAGGACAAACTAAAAAAATTGGAAACTAAAATTCAAACTCTGAAAGAAACAATATTTCGTAGGTATTGTTTTAGGAAGAGTTTACTTAATCTTGTGTTACAGGCATCTTTTTCATCTCTTTTGAAAGTGACTACAGAAAATATGCAATAGTTATTAATGTTTCAGTGGCTCTAAATATTGTATTAATAGACTCATGAAAACAGTCAGATTTGAATGATTAAAGTTAGCCCAGCCATTCGGTCGGGAGCCGGACTTTCTTCGTGAACGACAGAGAAGCCTTCAGTTAGCTTAGGAATTACATATTTACTGTACATGAGGAAGACAAAGTGAGAGAAGGAGATTTGGATAAATAATCATGCTGCAGGATTATTGCAGTTTTATTTACATCTTTGACTCCTTATACAATTCATTTTCTTTTACAAGTTTTATTTTTGATGAGCTGTTTAGGGTTTATTAGTCACTTTTCAAATTTGGAAAGCTATTGGTTGAAATACTGCAGTAAGAATTGAAATTTGAAACTGGATTGTCATATTCATTTTAATGGATGTATGCTTGGCTAAACACTAGCCAAGACTCTAGTCTCAAGACACTAACACTCTTGTTTGTTTTAACTTTCATTGAAATTAGGGAAATTTACTGGTGGAGCATAAGTGCCATTAGATCAATATCACTATCTGAAAAGTTCACTGAGTTTGCTTGAACCAAACTAAACTGAGGAACTAAGTGTTCTTCTTAATCTTCTTTTAAGTGAGAAAAAACCTCCTCCACACTGCAGTGATAATTCATACAGCACTGTGCTTTGTAAGCATGTAGAGTTCAGTGATTGTATTGAAGTATTCAGCTCTGAATTGCTCTCCTTTTGTGGTTGCACCATTACATGAAGTGGGCTCAATTTGTGGTTGTTTCTTCTCATAATTCAACATGACAATCTCAATATATTTGGCTTCAACAGAATCTGAAATAAAGTGTTGCGGTTTTGAACAGGGATTGGTAGCTTTGCATACTTTTGACTGACAGAGTGGGACAGAAGTGTGTTTTAGTTTGTTGTGATAGCTCAGTCGGCAACGATCATTTTTCTGTGATCTGTAAGGAGCAGATCTAACCCTGGAACAGTACACATAAGCCCTTTCTATTATTATTTGGACAGGTGCTTAAGATATTCAGATTGTTGGGTGAATAGATAAACACGAAAGTAAAAAGTCACAATGAATCAGCAGCAAAATATTCCAGAAGTTTAGTATTTTTTTTTTCTCCATATATCACTTTCAGGAAATAATGTACCAAATATTAGTTAAAGTAAATTTTTGGAGTCTTTGCAGACCTGGGGGTGGAAAAAATTGTAAATGTAATTCACTGAAGCCAAAGTACAATTTTAAGTATTATAATAAATAAAATTAACAAGGAGTATCAGCAGCTAGATGGCTAGGTGAGAAACAAATAATTACTCAACCCAACATAATAGATGATGTAATTGCTCAAGATGTAACCATTCAAGCCCACAGTTGAACATTATAGTTACATTTTTGATCATTGTTCCTCTGGCTCCAGTCTGGTCTTCTTTTGCTCCGGCACATTCCTAACAGTGAAATGACCCAGACATAACTAAGTGGCTGGCTACGATAAAAGTTGTTCAGATGCCCTAAATACTTAGAAATAAATTCCACAGTAATTCATTTATTTTCTCCTTTGGTAAAGAGAACACAGGAGCATGTCCTTAAAAAGAAAGGAGATAATTTCAGCAACCTACCATTCTTGGTTGCTGCAACTTTCAAAGTAATGCTCAATTGTAATTATCTGGAATTTGTGGCTAAATATGAGGACAAAAAGTAAGAATATTCTGCCTTAGATAACAATATGTTTCACTTTTTAAGTTTTTTTTCTTTTGAGGTTTTAGCTGTAAACATTAATAATTGATCCATATTATCTCATTACACTAATTATTTAAGATATAACCTCAAAAGAACAACACAATGCGGCTGCATTAGACAAAGTTTCTAAAATGATTTTTGGAGAATATTTATTGAACATACATATATGCAGTGTTGTATAAAGTACCCAAAAGCCATACTTGAGTAAAAGTAAAAGTACCTTACTGGAAAATGACTCAAGTAAAAGTGAAAGTCGCCTGCTAGAATATTACTTGAGTAAAAGTAAAAAAGTAGCTAGTATTTACTGTACTTAAGTATCAAAAGTAAAAAGTGCTGTTAATAAAACGCAATCTGAAATTTGAGTTTAACATTTTTTTTTATTTCTGTTCAATTTAGGTTTTAAGTTTTAATTTGCGAAGTGTAAAGGAGTTTCAATACCTCCTTACATAAACCCAACTATATAGAAAAATACTGTACACACAAACACATCCTTACAGACTTGCATGCATGCCTACCAACATTCATACCCACGTGCATTCAATATAAACTCTTGGTGCTCGGACGTGATGCAAACAAACAAAAAACTTGATTGGTTAAACTTTAACATGACTGCAGTGCGACAGCACTTGAACTGTCCATCCAGTCATTACTGAACCCAGAAAAACTTTTTGTTCAACCTCAAAAGAAGTTGTTTCTCAAAATGGCGAGAACTCAATTGCTCTTCTTGGACTGAAGACCAGACCAGCGATGCTGAACAGCCGTTCACCTGCTGCTGAGGCAGGTAAAAGTGTGTTTAGCTTCAGAGACAGCTGCACAAGGCTGCTACTAGTGGCTATTAGTCCCACTACAGCAAAACAAAGATTGTACATTGGCTATTACGTTCTATGTTATTTTGTAACGAGTAACTAAGATGCTCAGGTAAATGTAATGGAGTAAAAGTATTGATTTTTTGGGGGGAAAATGTAGTGAAGTAAAAGTAAAAGTCATCAGAAATAGAAGTAGTAAAGTAAAGTACAAATATAAAAAAAGTGCTACTTAAGTTAAGTAACAAAGTATTTTTACTTAGTTACTATACAACACTGCATATATGTCACGTAGATTCACATTACAGCTTAATGCAAGTTTGATCAGATATTCATAGCAGCATGATCATCTTTCTCCCAAGGCTCAAAAATGTCTCCAGTCACCAAAAGTAGTTAGGAAAAGATGTTAAAAGAAGGTTTATTTCACCGTTGGAAATCCCTTTGATATTTCTCTTCTACACTTCCTCTGCCACTCTGCTTGCAGTTTTAGCTCATGTGTGACCTCTGCAGGTGTCTCTCCATACACAGCACATCTCAGCTGAACACTCACCACAAGTTAACATAGACATCATTTTCCCTTAAATAGAAGATTGTCACATATAAGTAGATTTTTTAAAAATGTTCTTATCAATCCTTTATGGTGTTTTAATAACTTTGACCAATATACAGACCAGTTACAAGTTTTTTTTTTTTTTTTTTTACTTTTTACAATACATTGACTTGTCTTATCAAGGCAAAAGCTGCTATTAAAGAGAAAAAAAAGCATAGAGCATCACCCACCCTGTAAGTTTTGAAATAAGATTTATCTAGTTTCAGTGGTTGGTGTGTTTCCCACTCCATCCCCTCTTTGAAATAAAACCTTTCATTTGATAAATCCAGTTCATTGGAGGTCCAGTGGGCAGCTTCCCTCACAACAGGTGTTGTCCAGATGTGCTGATGAGAGCCATCCTCAGGCTCCTGCTAATCTCCTATTTGTAGAGAAGAGATGGAACAACAAACGCTCTATTTGATCTCCAATGACCTTACATGCTTTATTCAGATGAAAACGCTTATTTCTATCAGTTGAAAACATTCAAAACAAGCAATCACTACATCCTCTGTCCATGGCTTTATGATACTTTATTGTCTTATTAGAAAATCCTTTGATTTTTTTTTTTCTCCCCAAATAGATGTATGCTCATGAAATAAACATTTGCAGATTAGATGTGGGCAGAGAGACTAGATAGAAATGTCCTACTGATAAAAGCAGCTACAGAGGGAATTGCAAACACTTAAGAATACCTCCAACAGTGTTTTGTTGCATTCATTTTTAGCATGCTGAAGAATTTTGTTTTTGTAACCCAGTTTACCCAGTAATGGGTTGACTCACAAATCTCATATCGCAGTTTGAATTATGTGATTATGGAAAATGTCTGTTGGCTCTTGTCTGCCTCTGTGGCTTTTAAATGATTCTCTTACTCGCACTGTAATTGTTGACATTCACCCAAACATCAGCATAGACTTGATTGTGCTTATTTTTACTGTTCCCAATGGACTTATGGTGTCTGCTGATTATTCAGACTGGTGCTGTCTTTTGTTTACTTTTTCATTCATTATTTGTTCTGGCTGTTCTTTATTCCTTTGTCTTCTCAGTACCTGTTTCTTACTGTACACCCAAAGGACTGAACTAAAAAGTAGGATATATTAGTCACTGGGACACGTATGCTGCATGAGTAGATTACCAGTGCGTGATTATCAGGCATGACTGGTGTCATACTTGAATGCGGACAGTTCAGGTCTGGAGTCATCTGGTCAATGTACTACATGCAGACAATTATGGGGTAAAGTTCATGGCAGTGTGTCAGTGTTTGGGATTTGGTAAGGACAGATTTACAGGAGAGGTGTAACGTAACTTTATCATGCGCATGTGTGTGTGTGTGTGAGGAAAAGCAATCAGAGTGGATGATTGCTCTCCACCAGACAACCACAATGAACTGTGCAATGGCAAAAAGAATCTCTGTCTCAGACTGGGGGCTGCCCAGCCTCCACAGAGCGCCCGGCCACTGCTTCATTGTGGCCTGGGGCCTCATTTGAATGGGCCTTTAGTATTTTGTGTGAACAAGTCAGCGCCATTTGCATTTGTTCCAGTCACAAAGGTTTAACAGGTCAATAGGGACTCCCTGGCAGAAAACTAACACGCTAGGGTAACTTTTTTCCCCTCCCTCCCTCACGTCTCCTCCTTTGCTGTGCTTGTCAGACGCCCAGCCAGCTTGTTCTAGTCGTATGTAACTCAGGCATGTTGTGTGTGTGTCTGATGCAGAAGTGTCTGTGTGTGCGATGGGTGACTGCAAGGTGCAAAGTCCGAAAACAGAGGCTAATTCTCCTGGGTGTACTGAAAAGTTTAATTGACATGCAACTTATGGCAGCTTATGGTATTTGTTTGTAAGATGTTTTTAAAAAAAACAAACCACAAGCCCATTTCTTTTGTACACTCCTGTCTCTGTAGCACTTTTGATCAAATGTGAAGCATCATGTGGAATAGTAGATGACGATATGTGGGAGCTGATTGCACCTCTGCAACTTACCACAAGTATGATGGCAGTATTATGATCACTGTGCCATTTCAAAAGAGAATAATACTTACAAAGTTCATTATTTCTCTTTGAATATCAATAAAGATCCAATAGATAATATGCTGTATTTCAATTCAGTGAATTCCAACACAGAGAAGGAGATACTGTTTCTAATGTGTGGTATTACTCATACAAAATCCTCATATGTGTCACATTAGCGCATTGTTTTTATGTGCCTCGGTACTGTGCTTAATATATAATTTGCCCAAAGGTGCTTGTTTAGATGAAAATTACATGACAGTGACAGTGTAAAACTATTGTTTTTGTGCTAGCAAACTTATCTGAAGGGACTATGTAGAAAGAGAAGAGTATCATCTTATTAAATATTTACTGTGATTTTTGGAAAGAATATTTGCAGAATGAATTTTTTATGGCTGTTTTTTCGGGGCCATTTTGTGGCATAGGCCTCAGTCCAAAATCAACAGCGTAGTTTGAAGTATTTTTGTGAAAGACAACATGCTGAAATATGAAAAAAAAAATAGATTAAAAAGATTAAAGTAAAAAAGTAAAGTTATCTTTGTGCAAGATTGGGACGTGTGATTGGAATGGCAGAATTTTGTGTGTCCACATTAGTTTAATTTATCTTTACGTTGGTTTAAGTGCAACAGATGTTCCAAACCTCACAAATACTGTCCTACATTCAAAATATCAAATGCTTCATTCCTCATAATCGCCAGTTTTGCTGTACAGGGGTTGTCAGGCAAGATAGCAACACCCACCTCAGCTGCTGAATGGCTAAAAAACTAAATCCATCTGAGACTGAAGTGCCAGGCGTCATGCACTATGAACAGATATACTGTATGTAATATGTAGCGATGCACGTAATTTACACGAAGAAAAAAATATCTTTGAGTCTGTGAAGAGTAAAACTGTAGCAGAGATCTGGATAGCCCCTAAACATTGATTTAAAGTTATTTCATCCTTAGTTTTGCACAGAAAGCTGTTGACTTTGACCTGAATGAAACTCAAACTCTTAAGCTTTGTATTAGTAAACTTGCACCTTTTCTATGAGGCTAATCTTTGACTGCTAGACTATTACTTGTGTCATAAAACTTTTTTTTTTTATTTTACATTGTTCAATGTGCTCTAACAACATAATGGTCCTGTCGAGATGAGCATATATACACCATAAACCTGAATTTCTGTTACTGGAAGTCACTGCTCGTGGTCTATGTAAATAAGCTTGCCGAACAGCTGACAGAGAAGGAGGAAAATCATTTACATGCTGATACATAAACGGCATTAACCTCTTAGATTTGAATAATTCATGTCGAGTAATGCTACTCTTTGTATGTGTATAGGACATTGTGTAGCTGCATCATTGTGACCAAACGAATTATCCTTCAAAAGATGAAAAACCTGCAGAGTACTGTAGTCAGTTACTCTCTAAAAAGCTGGACTGGAAATGTTTTAATGTGCAGCACTTGCATATTTACAAATTTTCAGTACATGTTGAAATATCTTCAAAATAGGATCTAAACCTAGGCTTTAGCCAAGATTATTCTGATCTACCTCAGCTTAAGCACAGATGTGAAGTGAAAGTGACATCTGTTGATCATTGATGGTATTTACCACTGATACATTTCTATGAAAATTCTGAAGTGTAGATTACATCTTGTTGTGTGAGGTCAAGTCCACAAGAATGTGTTTAATTTAGGCTTTGATGTGTGGGGAATTTAATTGTACCATTTGATCAAAATACTCAGATTCATATAACCTGGTTTAATCACTGTGTAGACCCACATGTACAATATAAAGAACTTCCTGTAGTGACTTGGCACTTACCATAAACATAGCCCTTAGATTCAGTCTTACAAAGAGACAGTATGTAGTATAGAACTATACTTATGATGGAAACATGAACTGGTTGTATTTGTATGAGTACATAGAAAGTTGTCTTGGATGCCATTTTATCAGGATGTTTGACAGATAGCAGAATCATGAAGAGTCAAATATTTTGTGGCAACCTTGCATGGGAGCCCTGCTCACAACCCTACTGATATGCTGATCTGAGTCTGCCCGGCTACGGCTCTCTGCTTCGTTCTGCAATAAATTGCTTTGATTGTTTGTGGTGAGCTTTGTGACCCACTGTTTGGATTTCTGTTCCATTTTCTTTCTAACCCCCCTGCATTAGGGTCTCAAGCAAAGTGAGTCCAACATCAGGTGCTACAAGCTGCTAGCTAGGCCTATAGCCAGGCCCAGAGAGCCAGACCTGGCAGCTCGCAGGCTGCGACGTGTGAAACGCTGCACACAAAGGGGCTCACTCCATCTGTATGCACCCTACATAGGCAGGCTTTTGTTGCAGCCGACAGGCACATGACTGCTAGCATCTTAACCCCTGAGAGCCAGCGTCTTCTTTCCCTCCTCACCACAGTGTACACTGGGATAGAAACCACAATGAATCATTACTTGTTGAGGGGGGGGGGGGGGGGGGGGGGGGGGAGACACAACAAAGAAACTGCAACTGCTTTAATGTTGATTCATGTGTTTTGTGTTTTTGTTTCCCTGTTTGTTACCTTTTTTTTCTCTTAAAAATTGTATTTGAGGTGAAAACATAAGTGAACAGTATTATTAGAGACAATTGAAATATGAATGAAGGCAGGGCTGTGACAGTGTAATGAATGCTCGACATAGAAATATTGAAGGCAGCAAGTTTATTAATATAGTGCATTTCATACACAAAGATAACTCATTGTGTTTGACATAACTAAAAGAAACATTTAAAGAAAACAGATCAAAAACAGTTAAAAGCAATTAAAAAAGGATTCAAATAGTTAAAAGCAAATTGAAAGATTCAAATACCTAAAGTGCATAAAATAACAGTTCGATTAAAGGCATAGGAAAACGTCTGCTGTGAACAGAAAAAATGGAAAATGTTTTCACATGGAGTATACGTATGTATGCTTTATAAAACATGAAATACACATGTCACATCTGACAGGTGATTTTCATATTTCATAAAGATACAGGAACAGTCATGAGACCACAGGCTGGCTCTGAGAGAGCTCTCCGTAAAAATCCACCCAGAGATAAATCACTGCTATCCACACTTTTAACGGCTGCAGCAGTTAGGAGATGCTCTGACCTATTAGCGCTCTTTTCATCTCTGGCATGTTATATGGATGGCCTTGAATAGATCGTCGTACTCGCACGCATCACACACACACACACACACACACACACAGTCTTGAATGGTTTTCTCAGTCAAGTGAACAGCAAAAAGAGAAAAAAGAAAAGAAATTAGAAATATAGCTTCTAAAATTATAAACTTGTGATATAAATGCACATGATTGCATACTGTTAATATCATTTGCATGATTTCTAAAACACACGTGACCCAAAGCTGCAGACGTACTTGTGTGCATGTGTGTCTTGTGTGTGAGACTGAGTTTGTGTATGTAGACTCGTGCTCAAGACAAAATCAAGCAAACTTGTCCCTGAGCCCTTAGTCAGCTAAATGGGATGCAGGAGACAGAAAAGAACGTGTTGTCAGGAATTTTAAAAAATAGGGTCTGATTTTAAGAAACAAAAGAAGAATAAACGAAAGAGGAAAAATAAAAACATGGCTTCACATCATGCAGCACCACCACCCTCTTTGTATGAAACGTGCAACATTTGGTCCCGATGGGGGCTGGGGTGCGAAAGGCTCCTATCTGGGCCGAGCTAGGTCACTCAGGCCCATCCAGGCTGCAGTGGCTCTGTGACGTGGCATTAAACTAGAACCAACAGCAGGTCGGATTGCTTTAAGAGGTGGTACTGCTCTCTGAGAATGCCAGAGAGCTCTACATAAGCTGATGTTTGATAAGAGCTGCTAAGATAATTATTCATTCATGTGGGATGGACCCTGAAATGTGAGCAGTAATTAGTTTAGAATCAAAAGAGGTTTGTGTGTTTTTGTGTGTTAGGAGGAGGGAAGAAGCGGGGTAAGTTTGACCTGTATGAATTGCATCAGAAAATATTTTTTAATTAATTTTTTTTGTCTGTCTGCAGTCTTGTAATTTTACTCTCGGTTTTGCAGAATAAGATTGAAGTTGTTCCTGAGTAGCCATCCATGCAGAAATTACATAAATGCTCGAGATGAAATGTTATCATCTCAAGAGTCCTTGACTTTTCATTCAGTGCTTTTTTCTCATTTATTATGTTTTAAAATACTGCTTAATCGTACCTTGCAAGGATAGCAGTATCAGCTTTGTTTTTAAAATATTTATTTTCTATCTATCTTCTAATAATTATAACAAATAAAAAAGACTGTGACATTTCTTTTTCCCGAATGAATATTAATGTAATTCAATTTTTTTCTAATTCCTTGAAGATTAGCGGTGTATTCTGTTAACAAAATTAGAAACAAAACTTTTCAAATAAACAAAACTGCCGCAAAATGACCCAGAGAGGGGAATCTCACGGTTAACTGAAAGTAGGACAGTGACTGTCCCAAAGCACTTTAATGAAGAAGAGCCGCAGAATAAAAAAGCTGTGAAGCTGTCAAATTACCGCTTACTTGGTATTTATTGTCTGTTTGGCTGTTTTAAAAGCTGTTTAGGACACACTGTAGCGGGTGCAGGTCCATTTCGTCTCTCCTCTTTTCCAACCTTTGCTCTGCTGTGCTGCTGAGTAGACTCCCTCCACTCAGAGAAGCTCGGTTTCAGAGGTGAGTGGCTTAATGATTGGCAAAGAAATACATTTGAAACAAAGTGCTGAGCAAGTTCGCCTGATAAGTGTGAACTGTGTTCGGAAAACATTAGAACATTTTGTAATTTTCCCTCCCAAAAAACACAAAACTTACAGATTTCTAATACTTTGGTTGGTTCTCTTTAATGTCTTTTTTCTTTGCCTTGTACATTTTTTTTATCACAAAGATTTTGAAAATATTTTTTAAAGGAGAAATACAAACACACTTTTAAAAGTTGTAATTTTGAAATGAAATAATCAAAAACATATCCGATTATAAGATCTAAGAAATTTTTAGTATATCATTTTCACAAATAAAAGAATTTCAAATGTCTTAAAGACCAAAGAACAATTAGAATTGGCCACAGTTTGAGTCATTTTTGTCCTTCACATTAAATCTGTATTTTTAACATTAAAGAATGATTTGAAGCTTTTTTTAATATCCTCTCATTTAATTTAAAAAAGCACAGACAGAGACAGAAAGCTCCTTTTCATCTTTCAATCATCTGAAACTAAACCTCAGGTAATTTGCATTTCTGTATTTTAAACTGAAGCATATTTTACTATATAATTCACTCCAGAGTCTAAGTTATATTTATTCTAAAATTCTGTTTAGCAGAATTCAGGAAAACTAAAATTGTGATAAAATTACTGCTAAAACATATTTTAAAAATTCTGGGGTGGAAGTTTGTTCTTTAACAAAAGGTCTTTGCATGAAAACAGATTTAAACTGAGGTTTTGTAGCTCACATTTGAATTGAGCAATTCATTTACACCTCCCTTTTTTAAAGGATATTACTTTATTAAAATGGATCCAATAATTAATGTGTTTGTTAAGTTTCTGTTTTCCTTAAACAGAGGGACGTAATTTAGGTCTTTCTGAATTTGCTTCTGTGATTTCTTACTGCCTGATGATCAGTTACTCACAGTGTGGTATTTATTTTAGGTCTGTCTGAATGAAGTTATATTTAAAGATCAGTGTTCATATAGATATACCTTTTCTCCTGTTTTTCAAATGGTATTTGCTTAAATTAACCTTTTATTAAGTGTATAAATAGAAAGAAAAGCTTTTATATTTGGGACTTTTCATTCTGCAGTAAAAAATTTGGGCTAAGATGTTTTATTGACTGTGTAAAAACTAAAATGTATTTTGACTTCATGTATTTCACATGAAGTGAACAAAGGAAGTGTATTTTAAGAGAGTGTTTCTGCCCTTTAAAGGTGCATGACAAAACCTTTCTGTCAGGTGCCAGAAAGAGGAAAGAAGTTCATAACTTTGTCATGCAGCGTGAAGACCCAATAACTTCCCATGTGGAATTAGTTAAAAATAAATATATATTGCACATCGAAAGGCTCTTTAGTCAATGCCATTTTTTTAAGAAGGGTATTGGCCACGATTTTCAGCCCTGCACAAGTGGCTGCGTCACTCAGGACGCCATTTTGTCTCTTACCCTCCATTTTGTAAATGTTCTTGCTTCCCTGTTACTATCAAAGTTTTATCAAGTCATCTCTGGCTCTTTGTGTAAATGAAAAAAAATTCTTTAGCTCTTGTATGATTTTTTTTTTTCCCCTTTTGATATATTTAACTTCTTTTGTATCACCTTCTAAGCTTCTGTTTTATTACTGGAGCAGCTCACCTTATGGCGAACAACTGCTTTAAATCCTTAAAATATCCCTCGCTTGAAGACTGAAATCTGTTAACCACTGCAACAAGTTGAAAGCTGCCTGAACAGGCACAACTCCTCAAAAGGAGGATTGAGTCCTATTTGACAAGGTGCTTATCTCTTCAAACAATTTGTCCAAGTAATCAGCGGCTCTCGAGTCAGAGGCTGCACGTAACGTTTGGGTTTATAACTCTGCAGCGCGAGCGACTGTGACCCGTAGCCCCATAATGGCCGCCGGAGGTCATGGAGGTTAATAGAGACTGATGTATGAGGCCCCAGAGTGACATCCCAAAGGGGATGGCCCCTTAATCCTTATTAGGCCTCTGTGTTAGTGATCCTTACCTTTCAAAGCAAACAGCACGCTCCCTTTGCCGCGGGGCCCCGGCCTGCCCCCGGCGCTACACTTCTGACCCAAGGGTCATGGCCTTTGTTCAGAACCCTTCAGAGAGTGACCTTAGGGGTCACAGTTGTAACAGAGAAGTTGTTGAGGCGCGTGCTGCCGAGGGGCCCCTCAGCAGACCACCTTGTAGCGGGAGCCAGCCCGCCAATCTGGTCACCGAAGAGAGGAAGAAGCGCGTGTGTGTGTGTGTTTTTGCCGGAGTGTGAATAACCTTCATTCTTAAAGGTTATCTTTGTGAGTATTTACTGTTCACAAGAGCATCTTGAGTCTTCAAATAAAGTCAGATTTTTTTTTTGTTAATGCAGTTATGTGTAATTGTTGAAGTTCACATCAGCGAGGCCCACATTCATCTTAACTGCTACTTACAGGTGGCTCTACTCATTTCACAGCATTGTATTCACTATCAACTAAACAATGGAAGTAATTCACAGAAAAATACAATGTAATAAATTTTATGATGTCTTTTTTTTCATCACATCTAATGAGGAATTTCTGTTTTATATCTAATCTGCAATGACCTTGATAAATGTCTCTGTGGCTGCATTTTTGTTTTAATTTCTACCTGTTTCTTCTTCTTTTTGTTTTGTTCAAAAAGCGCAAGTATTCTTCGTATTACTTTCTGCTCTGAGAAGCGTATGTGTCTGTGTGCTGTTTATTTAGAGTGGATGTCAAAGTTTGTGGCTGTAGTTTTGTGGGATGGCTCACATGGAGTACAGGGGGTGCGAAATGACTCAACAGTTCCACTGTTTGAGCTCAAGAGTGAGTTATAATTCATTTATTCTCTGGGATATTCATTGCTGTGTTGCCATTGTGCAGAATGAGTTGTACATCATTGACAGTTTTACAGTGTTATACTTGTTTCACTTGGTTTTGTTTTTAATTTCCCATTTGTTTTCCCTGATTCATGCAGATTTTAAAGGTTATTACTGCCTAAATTCTTTGGCTTGTTTTCTTCTGCGCTCCGCTTGAAATATACAAATAATCTGCATGTTTCTCTAGTCTTAATGATAAAACGTGCTTTTACACGCTGACATTTAATCTGTGACAGAGCACAGTTTGATTCTAATTTTGAGGTGGAGGGAGTTGATAAGCACTTTTGGTTATAGATTCATAGAGATGTTATAAATGAGGCTGTTAATATTGGATTTTCATCAATGGCAGCATTACGCAGCCCGTTCCTGCAGGGCGAGGCCGTGCAGAGGGCTTCAGTGTCAGAAGTTGGCAGCTGAGCCAAAACCAGAGCCTTATCCTCAAATGAACTCTCCACGACGTACGGTGTAGCAGACTGTGCCAAGTTTTTTGAATTCCTGCCACATGTTGGATGGTAAACAACTGACTCGCAGAAACAGTGTCTTAGATAGAGGATCAGGAGCTAAGTAACCCTACAATTTAAAGATGAACCATGCATTTGTTTCCTCTATTGTTTGATTTATATTCAGCATGCAGTTGAAGTGGCGTTTTATGCTTGGAGCGATTGCAATTGGTTAAAAAACGTGGCGAGATGTGACGTCACAGGATTCAAGCTGATGAGTTCGACCTATTTTTCTCATTAGGGGACAAGAGAGCATTTATTTCCTGATAAAGTATATAAAGATGATCACTTGGCTCATGTTTAACCTTGGTACTTATCTGATTTTGGTCTCAGTTATTAATTTTTAAAAGTTTGTGTTTGTCGTTTGGGTCTTTCTGATTTGCGGATGGTGCGGTTGTATACACAACACAAGGAAGCGAAGCTTTTTCTTAGACTCTGGAAAGCTGAGAGTTGGACAAGTGCACTGTTTTGCTGTATTTTTCTCTCCAAATGTGCCTTGTGAGGCAGAAATATAGGCAGCAGAGTAACGCCTTTTCTTTCACCCTTCAAGACAGAGAGTGAGGAAAAGGAGACTGCTACTAACCAAGCGACCATATTAGTTTGCTGCCCAGTTACTCAGACTCGCTCTGTTCTTCGTCTGCTTCTCTCTGGTCTAAACATGCATGAAAAAAGTGTTCTGTCAATATGTGGAGGGTTTCCCACCTTTCATTCCTTTCTGTTTTTTTCAGTGTCTTCCTAAGACTCTGAGCCGTGAAGACAGATTGAAATCAAGACTGATTAGCTGTGCTCCATGATGTGAGATCCGTCGTTTGGTGGGACAGTTTTCCCTTTCCTCCTCTCTTTTGTATGTCTGCTACTTTGGAGAAAGAGGAGGGTAAAAAAAAAAAAAATTAGCTGCCTGTGCTGAGTTCTGGTTTCATTAGGAAGAGAAGACTGTAAGGGAGGGGAATTGCATCCAAAAGAGAGGAAGTTGTTTTTTGCCTTGGAGAAATCTGTTGCAGCTAAGGGGCATTACAACATTTTTGCGAGAGAAACTTATTTTTTTGAGGAGGTGGGGGGATCGGACGGTAACCAGACGAGTGTAACCTTCAGCATGCTCATGCAAGGGCTGGTAGGTGTGTGTAACGGAGCGCCAAAAGCAGCAGGGTTAGTATCTCTGGTACCAAAAACTTAAAAAAATCCTCCTCATGCACGTTTAAATTAACACTAGTTGGTCATAGCAGAGCTGTTTATTGTAAGCCATAACACTGCTACTGAGAGGACAAGAAAGGGTGGGAGACAGAACAGGCTGGACACTGAAGGGGGAGGTAGAGGGAGGAGGAAGAGGAGGGTGCAGGACACGAGCAGAGTCATCAGCAGAGTCCATTTTATCGTTCGGTTACTGCCCGACATTTCTCCTCTCCTTGTTCGCACGCAGGAGCGCTCCTGCTGCTGCAGTTTGCAGCAGGGCGAGGGTGGCCTAGTAAAGGCACATGGCGGGCGCACTGCGGTAAATATTACAGGATTTTACAGCTTGGTTCACTGTTGCAATCATGGCGGACCGGTCGCACCCAGGTGCTTATCTGACTTTGATTATGTGCCAAATCAGTGCGTGAAGCCCATTTATGTTTCTGTGATTGAGGAGGTGGCACTTATCAAAATTCTAGTCATCATACCTGAAATTCTTTCTGGCCCTTATGAGGGGAGTGTTGTTGCTTCCTTGCTGCCTGAAACTTTTTGTGAGGAAGGACAAATGGCTGATAAAGCTCTCACACTCTCACGGATTCTTTGTTAATATTTCCCCTCAGCCTCAAAGTTAGGTGTTGCAAGTTGTCCCAGAATCATTTAATCATTTCTGAGCGTGTGTCCTCCTCAGGGGAAGCGCAATGCCCCCCACCCCCACTCAACCCCCACCCTGCTTTGTGCGCATGCACGTCGTACAGAGTCGGTGATGAAAACACGTAGTGCGCACACGCTCCCATACGTCCCGTTTCATCATCAGCTGAGCTCTTTTTCCTCCACTCACAGCTCTTCTCCCCTCCCTCTCTGGCCCCCCTCCCCTCTTCGCTCTCGCTTCTTTTTCTATCCATCGCTCTCCTCCTCCTCTTCTCTCCCTGGGTCCCAGCCACATGCGAGAGGGTAGACTAGGACGCTGCAGCTCTGAAAAAAAAGAGGGGAAAAACGCTCTGCTGCTATTTCAACAGGCTGGCCCTCCCCTTCAGTTACTCTGTGCCAAAAGAGGGAGGGATCTTCTACTACTCCCAGTCCCTGGATTTTAACCCTCTGCCTGCTCTCACTTCTCTCGGCAAGATCTGTTCCTCAGTATCATGCAACAAGTGGCTCTGCTTCACTCCCTCTTCAACATTGCTGCACCATTTGTGGAGACATTTTTGGGAAGCCTCGTTTTCACACGCATTTGCTCAGATTTGACTTCGCTTGGGTTGTCAGTACAGAGAAACTGGACTTGACAGAATCAGTGGTTTTTTCTTTATTCCCTACTGAGATGCAAAGACCTTTCGAGCACGTGCTTCTTTATGGCTCGCCATGCTTCCTTTTTCTTGTCCTCACCATAACTGAGGACGAAGGTGATTTTCCAGGACCAGCTGCTTGGCTTTGTGTTGCCTGAGAATTTATCTCGACTTTGGCAGATCATTTCTCTTCTATTTTCCTGCGCTCTTATCTGTTCTCCCCTCCACCTTCCATCTGTGTAAACCTGTCCCTCTTTTGGTTATCTGCCCCACCCTCTCCCTCCTCATGCTCCCTCTCCCTCTCATGGGCAGTCTCCAGTGAAAGGGGAGCAGGAGGGTGGAGCAGCGACGGGGCTTTTTCTGGGACAGGTGCCAATTCCTAACAAAAGACACAAAAAGCCAAAAAAAAAAGAAAAAGGAAAAAAAGGAGAGATTGTTCCCAGTGATGGGGAAGAGGTTGCATGTTTCAAGAACTGATCTGTAGTAATAACACATGTGTTACTATCCTCCTCATGGAGGACTTTTTTTTTATTGCATGAGTGAGCAACAGCAGAAATCTTGACCCCCCCCCCCTCCCTCTATCTCTTGGCTCTCTTGCTCCCGTGAAGGCATTTGAGTTTTGAACGGGGATAAGAGGAGGAGCGGGTGGAGTTGCGAAGGGGTAGAGGGAGGAGGAGCCATTCCACCTCTCCTCCCTGCCGAGTCTTCTGCATTATTCATATGCCCGGGCCAGAGCTGCGATCTGACTGGCTGCCTGGCGTAGCATTCATCCGACATTCAGCAGCTCTGTTTGCTAACATTCCTCATTCAAAGCCTTGTTAACTGCCAGACGGGAGGAACACGCGACTCCATGGGAAACCCACATGGCCTCCCCATTGTGGCGGGTTCTGACAGTCTCAGACTTGGGGGTAGAGGACAGTGGAGAGCGAAATGGGTTGGCTGGTGAATATTAGAAAACAGTTAGCTGAGGTTAGAGGAGGTTACTCGAAGCGTAGAAGACTGGTTTGGGGCAAGGTGGTCAGATTGTCAGGATAAATCCCTGACAGAGGGGTAGACAGACGTATAGAAAAGGCACTGAGGCAGACAGGGAGGCTGATACTTTCTGGGACTCTGAAAGGGTCTCTCGTTGGTGTGCCCGCCTACTCCTTGCAGGGAGTGCAGAGCTGTGTGACTGAAGCCGAGCTCCGTCTATGCCCTTCTTTACAGGAAGGATATGTGGGCATACTGTGTGCAGCTACTCATCGGTCTAGCACGATGAATGGTGAAGATTTTGATGCTTTATCCCGGATAGCTGATTGCTGTGGTGTCCCCCAGTTCCTTCAAAGTCTCAGTGGGTAAGTCAAAGAGTGCGTGTGGGTGGGGAGGTAAGTGTACTTCTGTGTGTGAAGCATGCACATATGCAGAGGTTTTCTTTGACAAAATGAATGCTGGGAACTGCATTGACCTGATCTCCATGTTCGACACTGTGCCTGGTCGTTGTTTCCTTCAGGGCTGCATGACTATCCAGTGAGAGGAGGCTTAACTAAATATAGGCAAACCAGGGGAAATCGAGCTTGACTTTTGAAATTTCGACAAAACCGTGGTCATCTCTTCTTTGCAGTATTCCTACCTTAAGTTTAGCTCTCCAGATCGGCCTTTTGTGGATGTGAAAGACCGTTTTGGAGGGAGCAGACAGTGACTAGTGCTGTAATGTTGGGCTGAGGGCCAGACAAGGCCTGCTAACACAAGGCCAAGCCTAACAACAACGCTCTATCTCTCTATAAGACCCTCTGTGTACCTTTCTTATGACATTTCTCTTCTACGCAGCTTTCAGAAAACTATTAATCACAATTCTCGTAGTGGGGTTTGTCATTAAACCTACATTTCGGTGCATATGCGCAAGGTTTATTATTCATTTTAGAAGGTTAAGTGTTTGCAAATGGGTCTACGCTGACACGTGGCTCCACATAGTTTTAATAAAGGAAGAACAGGCCTTCAGGATATGTCGTTCATTAAGATATTTAAGTACACGCCAGCTTTAATTAGTGAATTTTTTGTTTGCGTTTAAATTATTTTTCGTACGCAAAAGAAAATGCTTAAAGGTTTTAAGCTGTGGTTAATTTCCTCTTTAGTAATAATTTTATACCTATGCGGTTCAACTAACCTAAAACAACAAGAAACTACTATATACACACATTATTTCACATGTGTACTGCGATCGAACTAAAACAATACGCTTTAATACTGTACTGACAAAAACCAAGTTGTCATTAGCATATGTAGCAGACCTCCTTTGTCACAGAGGAAGATTATCAGCTCTAATTTGGCCAGTATTAGATGAGATTTTCTTCATAATTAAAAACTGAATGGTACCACACCCCTCATCAATGCTATCCAGCATAGTGTCTTTTAATTATATCCTGTAAACCGTTTTTTCTAACAGCCACTAATAATCTTGCATTTTCCCCGAAATTGACTGTGGATATGGCTTCATATTGAGCACCTCAACACATCAGAGTCAACCATGACCAAAAGGTAGGAGTGGAGGCAGTGTGAGTCATCACAGATAGCTCTAGTCTTCCCACCTACATCCTACGTTTGACAGGCCTATTCATCCGCCACTCTCACAGTACAGGGCCTGGCACCAGCTCCTCCATCACTGTCACCCTCACAAGAAGTCCTGATGTCGCTTCACACATGCAGTACATCAAAACCGTCTTCTGAGGCCTCCGTTGGGAGGAATTATGACTTAAATCAGCATTTTTTGGACAAGTATTGTTAGAAACCTCACAAAGCGCAGTAAAAACTGCAGGAGAAACAAATATAAGAGGTAACCATTTAATGGTAAGGGTCACCATTATTTCTCTTTCATCTCTCCCCCATGTAATCCGCGGAGCTCTGTTCAATGGATATTTTGACTATACAGTGAAGTACATATACGTATACGCAGCTGTTTTGCAGTTTACAGTATGTGCTTCACGGAAGTGAATAGAAATTCGCTTTGTGTTATTTCTGCTTTGCATCTTCCATACTGACAATTTCATGTTTCAAGTCTGTGCGGATCATCAATAATAAAGAAAGTTTTGCAAGGTATTTCCTGAAAATATTGGCAGGCTAGCATATTTCATTTTATTAAGATTTATTAAGATTAAAAAAAATGTATTGATGCAAGTATGTATGGAAAAATGATTTTGTTAGTTGAATGCACAAGAACTTAAGTTGTTTGTGTACTACAGTGTAACCGAAATAAACCATTCATTCATTCATTCATTCAAGATGGCAACAACAAGCCACAATAGGTATTGAAATTTAAAAAGATTTTTTTCAAGAGGATAATTTTTTTTGTTTTGCTTTTTTATTTTTTTTATCAAAGATTTTGTGCAGCACACGCTGAATTTTTTTCTTTCCTCACAAATAATTGAAGTCCTTTACTGATTTTCTAAAAAGATTGTGAATGTGGAATTGAAGCAAACATCTAATCTACAGGTCAGGTTTCATTAACATATCACTATTGCATATCATTAATAAAAGAGAGACATTAAAACGCAAAGACCATCGCATTGCACCAGACGCATCGGACTCTCCACACACACACACATACACACATACAAGGAGCCACCCAGACGCATTTGATGCTATGTACCCCACAATGAACCTAGGCTCCTAAGATGAATGGGGTTCCCACGCCTCTTCCAAGGAGTGCAGGGCACAGCCTCCTCCTTTGAGCTTTCACATGAACAGACTATCACACACCACACACACACACACTCAGACACACACACGTGCGGAGTGCGTGCACTGCAGAGGGCTACATAGCTTTAAACACACACAGGTGCATTTAAGTATGATAGAGGGGCCACACGTATTAAAAAGGAACAAAAGCACATTTTAGAAAGCATAGAGCGATACATAAAATGATTATTATTCAGAACACATCAAGCAATGATAAAGTGACCGTTTCAAAGGCAGTAAGACAGAGGAATCTTTGTCTCAGTTTGGCATCTAAAAAAGACTTAAAAGTTGTAATGCATCACACCAGATGGGGAATGAGGTGTGATGTGTTCAGCGTGTTTTATATTCAGAGGTCAGTTGCTGTTTTGTTACAGAGAATGTGTGACTTTGGTGAAGTAGAAACGGAATTAGAAATTAAGTTTTTTTTGTAGAAAAAATTTAAATGAAGTAAGTTTTTATTATGAATTAAACATTTTATTTAGATGTTTATAAACTCTTTCCAAGAATTTATAAACATCTGTGTTTGTGTAGGTGTGTGTGTGTGTGTGAGTGTGTGTGTGGTGGTGGTGGTGTGTATGTGTGCGTGTATGCATGTATGAGTGTGTCAAGTTTTCAGGAATGTAGATGGTTGAGTTTCAATTGCGTAAATTGAACTTTAAATTTAGAAAAAAAAATTTAATCTTTGTTTTCTATGATATATATATATATATATATATTTATCTTATAAAAAAAAACGCTTGTAACATGTTTATTTTTTTAAATTTCCACAATTATGCTTTTCTGACATATGTTTAAAAAGTACTGTGTATATTCATGAGCGTTTTTACATGAAAGACAAGATTAATGCGTGACATCATTTGACACAGATACAATGTTGTTATAAATAAAAAGTTCCAAAAAAGATTTAAGTAAACAAATCCAACATTTCATGGTTGGGGCAATTTGCTCTGTGTTTATTTCTAAATCTTATGTTGCTCTTATTAATACTTTGATAGAATAAACACATAAAATTAATGCTCTAGATTTTCAGAAACTAAAAGAAAACTGCACTAAATACAGAGTTAATTATAGAAGATCGAAATAGTCGTTTAAAAAAAAAGGCTAAAGCTGAACTTGTAATTGTACTGACACTGTTATAATAGCTGTATGTAATTTTCTGGAGTGAGAGCTGAATGCAAGCCTCTGCATGGTAATATGACTTCATCCAGTCTAAATTCAGCTGCAGTATTATGAGCCATGATCACTGTAACATATGGGACACCAGCCTTAATGACACACTCAGCTTTATGACCTGTGTGCTACATGGACACCTTGGTGTGTTCTTGGAGACTGTGTATTTTAATCTTTTTGCTTTTCCATTTACAGTCTAATTACTTGGGAATGATAGGTTTTTTTTCTGGTTTGTCATTATTTTTAATATTGGCTCAAGATTTTTCTATTTTCAGTTTATTGTTATTTAAAGCTTAGATATATTTCGGTAATTTTCAAAGTGTGTGTGTTTGTGCGGCAGTGTGTGTTTTTTGCACGCCAACACATTGTTGAATTCTCAAAGTCCACAGTCCCTCTAGACCGCTCCATAAGGAGGAAAATGCACAGTTGGTTTCCTCTTTGAGCACCCTGCAGGCACATAATATAATTTCCAGTTAGTCTTTAGTTTATCTAACAAACTTGCTCCTGGGGAACAACAGCGACTGTGGCGAGTGATGCGTCTTGTCAAAACCGGCTCAGACAACTTCGGTGTCATGCCATCTGAACAAGGAAGTCTGTGCTGAAGTTTTAATGTAATCTCCTTCAAGAAAGTAAGTCAGGAAAAAAAGGGGAAAGGAAAGCTGTCATCTGAAAGGTCAAATGAAGATTAGAGGGAAACCGTACACGAGGGCACACCGGCTGGCACCCCGGAATTGCACAATGGCCTCATTGTCACGGGAGCCTGCGGCTCTGAACACTCTTTTCTGCATGCTTGGAGAGACATGACACCTGTTGGCGGTTTTGGTAAATTGCAGCAGGATAAAGGGATAACCTCACAGGATGAGTGGTGCTCAAGCTTTAAGCTTTGAAGTTGATATTTATGAAAATTATATCATGTTTTTGTCGAATATGTGAAAGTGCTGAGTCATTGTGGAAGAAGAAATGATCAGCAGACTCCAACTAACACGATCACGGGTTGGGTCATGAATTCTTGTCTCATGTTCTCTTTATTTCTTTACAGTGGTGAGGCTGGTATCAAAGTGACAAATCAATTGCTTTCTGCTCTTGTTAAGTTAAAAAGAGCAGTTAGTTTTGCTTATATTTTCTTATTTTTTTTTTAGTCATATTCCTATCCTCCCAGCACACAGGCTCCATTAATGAACGGTCAAGATCAGTCTGAACAGTTAAATGGTGTTGCGATTAATGTCGACCTGAATCCAAAAATGTTGGACAATTTTTCTTTTGGAAATTATATGAAAGTTCACGACCACTAGAAAATCCTTCAGTCACACCTCTTTTTAGTTAATAATATAATTATCTTAATATTTTAAACTATAATATGTAAAAAGCTGCTTTTAATCATACATAGTTCAGTCTAATCATCTTTTTAAAAGTAAGCGTTTACATCTTCACTACTGTAATAAAAAGATAAACAAGCTTAGTTTAATACCTTGAAAGTTTGTAAATTAGCTATTATTAGGCAGCAATGAAAGGTCAGTTCATCAAAACAACTGAACATTTACCCAAAAAATTCATTTTCTTTAAAAATTTCAATCTCAAAATTTGTCTGAATATTCGATGTGATGAGCTGACAAGTTTTCAAATAACTTCTCTGGGAGAGGTAGCTCTAATGAAGGCAGTTTTTGTGAGTAATAAGCCCCCCCCCCCAAAAAAAAATCACTTTTGAATCTTTTGCCGTGTTATTCCTGAATGTTGTTTGCACCAACGATGAGACTGAGGTCATCGTCTTTACATTTGAAAGGAAGTAAAAAATCTCACTAGAACTCATGAGTAATTTACATACAAGCTGCCTTTTAAAGATGTTTTTGCCTTCTTTTATTGACACAATTTACTCAGGTTTGAATGCAATATTTGTGACATGCTTTTGTCAAACAACAAAAAAGAGACACTACAGCAGCTAATTTTTCTTCCATTAATTTACATTTTACTCAAGTGGATCGTTTAAGTAACCCAGGACTTCTTTGTTGCTCCATTTCTCAGGGTTGTGTTCACTTTTTTCACAGCTAACATTAAGAATTTTTTGCGAATATGTTTAGTATTTCACTGATATTGGATTTTTAACAACTTTTATGGTGCTCTATTGATTGGAAACCAGATTATTTAACTTCCAGTTGGCTACAAATAAAATAGAGAAGCTGGATGACATAAATGATTCACTGACTGTCGGATTTTAAGAAATCGGGGCCTAAAGCAAAATTCCAAGAATGTTTTTTTTTTCCTGAGATTTTCAGTTGAGGTTGACTTCCAAATATATCTCTTCAAGCACAGGAAAAAAAGTTTTCCATAATTGTTTGAATTTGTGTTTGTAGGCAGATCAAGTTAGTTTCTTTGATCAGAGTTTATTTGCCGTTCGCAATTCCCCAAATGAAGCAGATTTTCCAGGCAAACAGACTAGGATTGAAATCAATCAGGCTGGTGTGAGTGCACCCTAAATGGTCAATGTGATATTCTACTTACACTTCTGAGCAATGTAAGTAAAGGAGCGAGTAGCAGTCAGGTCTACCTCACAGACTTGGACATTAAGTAGCTCATGGAGATTTGTGTGCATTTATGGGAAAACCGACCTGCAATAAAACAGCCACAAACTGATGCATACGTGTGCACGTGTGTTAGAGGAATTAATGCAGTGAGTCACTTTTATGGGTTCGATCCTACCTCAATCCCCTGTCGCTCTACAGCTCGGGGGAAAACCACAGCGGAGCCACAACCTCCTCTGTCTTACTCAGGAAACTCCCCAAAACCACCACAACCTGCCTGCATGACCTTTCAAACACACTCAGACATACAAATAGTGCTTATTTGCACCAAGATTCAAGAGGTCCTGGCTAAGCCTCACAAATAGTTATAGGATTTAATTAACTAGTTTAAGTTTATTTTCTTTTGCACTGTTTTTTTTTTTTTTTTCGATAATGTTTTTATTCATGGAGTAGTTGAGCTAGCAGCTAACACACAGCCAAACAGGATGTTCATAAATTATACAGACAGCAGACAACTACTCTCCAAGTGTTCACGTGCACGCGTATGCAGGCGTCTACACACAATCCCTGACACAGGCTCAGGTACAGCCTCTACGCCCTTCATTCATGACGTGTGTGAGCATGCAGATTTACTCGCTCATGCGTCTGACAAGAAGTGAAAGTCTGACCTTTGGACACACGGCTGCAGCTCACTCTCTCTTCTCATTTGTCAGCTTCAAGATGAAGAAACCTGAGAAGAGGCGAGCTGACAGACAGCACAGACCTGAGGGTGGTGACCTGCCAACTCCCACTGACACACAGGAAGTACTATAACTACATTATTTAATTTGCAACAAAAGACATCAAAATGATAACATCTGGCTGCACAGTTATTATTCTCACATCAATGTCTGAAATTACAGAATGTTATCTCAGGTTTAGCTTGATAGAAATGAAAAGGTCATATTTACATTAAAATGTTCTGTTTGATTTATCTTAATGTTATGTTATTGTGCTTATATTGCCTCAGTGTAAGGAAAAATAACCACCCATTTTAATGTTTTTTTGGATTTGATAAGAAATTCTTCACATTTAAAATGAACAAATCAGATGACAATGTTTTCTGTTGTTTTTTGCTTCCTCAGGTCAAAGATGGGCTTTGTACTAAAAGATGCTTGGAGCAGATAAACTGTCCTTTGGGGTGAGGTAGTAGGTTGTATAGTTTTAGGGTCATTCCCAAGCTGTCAGATGACTATACAACTTACTGTCTTTCCTGAAGCGACTGTGAAGGCATCGTTATCTTCATCATCATTACTCCAAAAAGAAATATGACTTCAAAGAAAATCTGTTTCTTTTCTTCTTCATTTAAAGTTGGACTCGTCAAACTTTTATTCTAAGTATTACAATGAAATAACCCACAGATTTTGTGGACTTTCTTTTATCACCTGATTATCAGTTCAACTCATTGTTTTCTAATAATGCAGAGGAAAAGCAGTTGCATAGTTAATTTGTAGGGTGTTCATTTTTGTTGCCCATCATTGAGTTTTGTCATAAACAGGCATTTTAAATTATTTTATATAAATTGTTTGTCATTTAAAGCCAAAGATTTTTTTTGGAAAGTTCTGACCGATTAACTGTAAGGCTTAAGTTTCTAACTTCAACTTGTGATGACTTCATGCTTTATAAACATGTGGACATTCATATATTAATTTCTTTTCTAGTAAAGCACACTTGGACCTCACTGTATCTCTGTTATAAGAAAGTAGCTTTGTTTTCCTTTATCCAATGATAACAAAAGTGTTCTGGACAAAACGTCAAGTCTACATCCTCTCCCTACTCGCCTGGGTGACTCATGGTGTTCGCACAGGGTGAGGTAGTAGGTTGTGTGGTTTCAGGGTTGTGATTTTACCCCATCAGGAGCTAACTATACAACCTACTGCCTTCCCTGGAGGGCAGCAATACATCACAGGAGCACACGTACTTCCTGATCATCTCTCTATTGAGGAAAAAAATGGATGGTCTCATTTTCAAGGGCTGACAAAAGACTGGAATTTGATTTCAAAGATTTGAGAAAAATAGGTAAGTTGCACTGAGCTGTAATGTGTACAAAAGCATCACTACTGGCTTAGAGATCTGTACCTTGTACTGTATAGATAGTGTAAGGTTCTGTTTTAGCTGCATATATGCATGTTTTTCCTCGATAATGATGTAAAGACTGAATAATAAAAAATGACAGAACAACTAATGAGTAGAGTTTGATATTTGTGGTGACAACTGGGGTGCAACAAGAGAATATTTTTGAGTATTCTTAAAATTCTGATTTATTCTGTAGTGCCTTTAATAAGCACATTATATGCTGTAATGCTCATCTAATAAGCTTCTGTGGCTTACCCTTATCAGGAAAAGTGCATATATATGTCATTTATGCTATCAAACAAAAGCAAAGAGTTGAGAATGTCTTAAGGAGATTTAAATTTTACACTGGGTCAAGAGAGAGTAACATTCTGTAAAGGGCTAAATGTTTTACAGATCTGCACTAGAATGGTCACAGGCCATGATTTTACAAGCTGCACTGAAACATATACCTTGCTGGTTTACAGCTTAAAAGATGGAGCAGGAACAGGTGCTGAATAAAAACAAAAAAGTAAAATAGTAATAACAATAATGATTATAATAATAAAATATATATATATATATATTCAGAACAACTTATTTGTTCAGTCTGCACAAGTAAACCAAAAAGATGACGGCTATTCACCACAGATGAGTCTTAGGTCAGAAATGCATTAATTTACAGTAGATGGCGCCAGACACTGTCTGTGTAAATGGTGTCTGTTGGATTTTGCTTTCCACAGTCAAATTTTTTACACTGTGCACAAAAAGGCTACTTCTGCTGAAAAGCTGCAGCAGACTCAAAGGAGAAAGATGTTATGACTAAAGTGCCAAAAGCCATTGTTAAAATACATATGATGCAGTCAGAAAGATCTTTTTGTTGTTTGTCTTATATCTGTTACAGGCTTACACATTCATAACTTAAAACTAACTATAAAAAGAAATATGACATTTGTAGTCTGTGTAGCATTTTTGTGTGAAAACTGAAGCTAAATTTCTACAAATATTGTATGTTCTTAATATTTTCCAAACAATAAAGGGAAAATGTAAAGTATCAAAGAAGTCAAGTACTTTTTAAGTTTATGAACCTGAAAAAATGCATGTGAACAATCGCACCAGTGTCTAGCCAATGTGTAAAAACAGTATTTACCTATAACACTTGAAATTTTACACAAAAATCTGACAAGTTGAATGTTTATTTAGAATATAACATTATATTGGATGTTTGCTTAGTTATGAAATCCAAATTATATATTGTGCATTTGAGTGAATTAATACCTCGTCATTGCTCACATGATGCTCTCAGTCGGAGTTAAGAATTAAGATCATTTTATTGTTACCGGCCAGGGTAACAAAAAAAAGAAAAAAAATATAGTCCTCCAATGGGAACTATTTTCCTTTACAAAATAAGTAAAATAAATAAATAAAATTCATAAATAAATAAAAAAATGAACATTTTCTGATCTCCGCGTGCCGATTGGTTTAGATTATAGGTGTGTCAGGATGCGTCAAGACGTTTATGCTTCACGTCCACGTCCTTCGCTACGTTACTTCCTGTGAAGGATGAGCGTAACTTGTGACAGCGCGGAGGGAGACGACGCGTCAAGATCATTACGGTGCCGGTCAGGATCTATATGTCCCGGGACCAAAACACCTCCCCCTGTGATCAAACGTCCAACATGATCTGAAAATGCTTCGAATAACAGACTCGCAGGTAATTTATCAATCTTTGTTTCAAAACAATGCTGCTGTTGCGCAAGCGTGAGTATAAACTCATAAGAGGCTTTCCTCCTTGTTGATTTCACCAAGTTGTTCACTGTTGTAGCGGTAGCTGCTTACTTTTAGGTTCTTGTTTTTGTAGAAAAACAAAGTTAGGCTTTGTATAGAATGTTAGCATCTTGCTCCATATTGACCTAAAGTTCTTAAATGTTTTTGTGAGTTATATGCTGAGACATGCATGTCATAAAACAAGCCAAAAACACTTGTACCTCAAACTGAATCCTTCCTACATGTCAATGATGATTTTAACAACAAAGATGATTTTCAAACTTTTTTTTTTTTTTTTTTTCTAATTTTAATGACACATGGGTGACCTGTTGGGGAGAGATCAAAGATTTAGAGAGGTCTAAACTGCTGATCCAGATTCAGCAGAGGTCACTGACATCTGTAAGATAGTCTATATGATTTCAGTCCAAACTGAGGTTAGAAGGGCGTCTGTGAGCATAGAAGTTGTATTTTTATTTGTTGGTCCCTTGTATCCTGTGTGTCATCTGGTAACATACTTTGTTGGGTTGTCCAGGCATATGTCACAGCAACTCCTGTTTCCACTTCTCCTCTGACCTAAAGATAGAGCACACAGTCTGGGATTAGAGTTCCTCTGGGAGTTAAAACACAATGTCCTTCAAGATGATGGGGAAACATGGGCTGGGTTCGAGTCATCTGTGAAAAGGGAAGTGAAGTCAATTAACACAGTGGAGACAGCTTTTGACCTATTTATTAACATTTCAACTGAGAGAAACCTCAGCAGGACTCTAAACTACATGAGTTTTATGATCTTGTTCAAAACACCACAGAAGATTAATAAATCCTCACAAATTCTTAACTTTTAGAACCCAGATTTCTCAAACGAGTGATGAAATTTTCGCTGCTAAGCTTAATTTAAACAAATATGCAAATCAAAAGTTTGTGATGCCAGAGTGCAGATTTAGAGGGGATTTATACTCTGATGAGATCCCACTAATAGGGAAAATATTTAAGATGCTCCCAAGATATTGGTTTTTGGGGAAAAAAAAAAAATCTGCCCATACACACAAAGAAAAGATATTCACCAACAACTTAATGCAAGTCTAAAAACAGGAGTTTGTTCATAGAGTACTTGACCCCTAATAAATCTTTGCTGACAGTCTTGGGGCATCACTCTGTAAGTGGGCAGATTCTTTACATCAAAGCTGCTTGCCTGACTAACACCAAGTACCATTCTTCATGGCTTCACTTTCATTTCTCACCATAGGTGTGTTGTATGCACCCCATATAGTGCGTTTACACACGCTCACATATCATAC
Source organism: Atherinomorus stipes (assembly GCA_023101725.1). Taxonomy (NCBI): domain Eukaryota; kingdom Metazoa; phylum Chordata; class Actinopteri; order Atheriniformes; family Atherinidae; genus Atherinomorus; species Atherinomorus stipes. The sequence continues at coordinate 590,335 of JALJCO010007076.1, forward strand.
TGACCTTTTACACAATTTTGGTGTACTGTCATGACCTATCTCCTGAAATTCTGCAACACACAGACTAAACAAACAAGAGAAAACATGCATGCATCAATCATGTCCTCGATGCCTGACCACAAGAGTTGACAGAGTGCATATTTGCTACTCAGACAGATAAAGGCAGCATTTCATTTAAATGTCAGTTAAAAGCATTAGCTCAGCAAGCACACTTTAAAGTAGCTTTAGCAAATGAAAGGCAAAGCTTTACTTTTTCTCCATCTCACGTTTCTTTGTAAGCAGCTGTGTAAACTGAGATCAAAACTAAAATGTCTGCAGATTAGATTTGTTAGCATTACACTACAGATAAAGCTGCAATGCTGTCGGAGAAAATGGATGTTGTTTTAAGTGGCTTTATGTTGGTGATCACATGATTTTATCAATGCATTGTGGATGCATGGCCAAAATGCTTTGCAGAGTTCAAAGTCGGCCGCTAACTGTACAACAACACTGACATCTGTTGCCATGAATTACAGGAAGTTGGAGTGAGCGTTGCAGAGCACAAGCATTTACCGTGGTGCTTTTATATTATGGCTCAAACAGATGTCCGTTACCCCACTGGGAGCAGTTGGGAGCTCCACGAGACACCCGCCCACACATTCTTGAAAGATCCACTCTTACAAGTCAACATACCCTGGAAAGACATAAGACATACATCGTATAATGTAAACACTATGTATAGGGTGCAGTATTTACTCAGTAATTGGTTTGTTTATAAATGTGTGTGTGGCATGACTAGACAGGTTGGGATTTTCATGTTTTTTCTTGTACCTGTTGCAGCCCAGTTTTTTTTTTTCACTCTAGCTGAATCATTTTTCACCCAAATATTGGAATATCTTTTCTTTTCTGTCACAATGCAGCTGTTCCGGCCAACAAACATGTTAATTGTAATCTAGAATCGTGCAAATGACGGAAATACCACCATGGACTCCATTACAGAATGAAAGGAGAATTTTCAGTGAAAACCAGAATTTACCTCTGTATGTCTCACCTGGTACAACAGAAATGCAGATGTAACACCACTGTGCAGGAAAGCTCGGCGATTATGACAGTGCCACAATAGGGAAGCAAAACGCTGCTTTACGTTCAAATTCTACAGTAGGTTAAACCTGGTGTGAACTTGAGATCAATTTTACTCGTATATTAAGAAATGGGACACTAACAAAAGAGTTTGCATTCATGGGTAAACAACTCTCTTGGGCACAAACTCTGTTTCTGGGGTAATAAAAAAGTTGTATGATGCTCAGTTAGGTGAATATAGTTCATGTTTTTCTTGGCTAAAATCTTCGTTGGTAAAAGCGCTGTGTGGGCCGGCTCATTATTTCAGTGAAGGATGAAACCATCACCCCCGGCTGTGCTCCTTTTTCTCATCTTTCTCACAGTCTTCAAAAACTGTTCTATTTGTTTTGGGGAAAAAAAATGGAAATACAAGTTCTCTTCAGCAATGTTAAGCGACAGCTTTATTCTCATCATTAAAAAACCACAACTCGGTCATACATCTGATTTAAGGATATGAGCTAATTAGCCAGACAACCGGGTCAAAACATACCAGAAGCTGCAGGATTATGAGTGTTTCCTGTGGTGGGTATCTCCCCAAAAGTGGTCCAAGAAAGTATAAGTGTAGGGAGTTAAAGATGACTCATGTGGTTCAGTTGCACAGTTTTTAACCCCTATTCCTTCCTTGGGACACTTTTGTCCATTTTGGTCACTTTTTTTATAAAACTTCTTGATAATTTCAGATGTGTTGTGGCAAGGGGCATCAATTTTTGCAGTAACTTATCTTTTTAGACAAACTTTTGAAAACCAGTGTCTTTTTTCCTCACACGTCTATACTCAGTAGAAGAATTTTGCACCCTCTGGCCATCCTCAGGACAAAAGTGTCCCTGCACACAGGAACTGTCATAAAATTCTCATACATTGATATTTTTTCTACTTTTTTCATAAATAATCAAAACAATTTAAGTCCAGCTCAAAACAATCAAGCATTCAGTGTTTTTCAGAAGTTTAACCCTTTAAATGCTGGCTTAAATATTTAAATGACTGCATCATTCATTACAAAAAAAACCCCGAAACAAAACACAATCTTATTTATTTTTCTTATACTGTAACAAATAGTAGTTGGATGGAGCTTTGGTGGTCGATAGAGCCTTGGATATCTAAATAAAAAAAATGTATTTGATTCCATTTATATTGTTTAAGTAGCATCAGATACAGTACAAATGCTGGTGACCCTCGTGGCCAAAAGTGTCCCATTGACTTCAATTGAAAACAACAGTTTTTGATTATCAGTTGTAATAGTTTAAAACAATTCATTCTTTGTTACCAGCATTTCATTTGAAAGAGAAATAGTCATATCTGACGTCTTTACAGGATTCCTTTAGATTTAACTGTTTTACCATTGTAGGTAGATGCAGAAAATTCCGGTATTTTTAAAGTTATATTATGGTGCTGTGCCGACCCGGATCGGGTGCGTAGATCCTGGTCCATTGTGCCCATAATGACCAAGTGAGCCTCAAAACTACACCGTGGAGCAACAGATGATGTGTTGTTTGTCTCGTGAGTCATTTGACTTTTGTCAGTGTATTGCGTACCTGAGGAATAGAAAAAGGCAAGCCAGTGGAGGCATTGTGATGCTTTGGCTGATACTCTGCAGGGTACTAGCATTCATAAAAATGCTACTTTTGATTTGTAATTTTAGCATTGTTAAAAGAGGGCTTACACCCCTTCAAATTGATGAAATTCCCTGATGGCAGTGGCCTCATTTAGGAGAGTTATGCACCCTTGCACACTTCAAAGGCTGCTCCTGAATGATTTGAGGAACATGACAGAGTTCAAGGCGTTGAAGTTAATCTGATCAAGCATCTGTGGGATTTGCTGAAAAATATGTGCGATCCAATAGACCCCGCTCCTGATATCTTAGTATCAATTGCCACATCTTTAGCAGTTTGTTTTATTGATTTTTTTTTTGTTATGTAGATAAAAATGACCTTCTGAAAATGAAAAAGTTTGATGAACCTTCTGTATCCATGTTAACTTTGTCTTCCTATCTCAGTCAGGTGAGTGAGGGGTCATCCCCTCATGTTTGGGCCCCTGATCACTACGATGGCAGCGGATCTCTACGGTCCCCCATCCCCCCTGGGGGATTCCCTACTAGACAGTCCACTGTGTGGTGACCTGATAGAGGACCTTCCTGACATCTCCCAGTCTATCGAAGATGACACACTGGGATTTGATTTTCCAGAGTACCAGAGCACTGGGGGCGAGTTCAAGAGCTCCATCACATTGGGTGAGTCCAAGTGACCTCATGGTTGAAGGAGCATAAGAAGACTTGTTTAAATCTAAGTAATACTAAAGATGCATCGATCCATTTTTTTCCGATCTATCCAATACCGATACCTGGGCTGAGCATATCTGCCGATACCCGATACTGATCCGATATTACTTTTGAATGAATGAACTGTGTACCCTACCGTGATGAAGGCATCAAGCTTGACATAAACATTTAACCTTTTTTTTTCAAGAAAAAAGGTAACAAATTAAGACAGATATAAATTAGAGGTGGGAAAAAATATTGATACACTGAAATATTGTGATATTTTCATATCCCGATTTCATATTGATATTTCAAAGATTTCATTCAGTTCAAAAACTGCGAGAATTCTTAACAGAAAGATGAAATCTCGCGAGATTTTGTTAGTAAAATAGATCGATACCGTGTTTTTAAATATCAATATATCAGATATGATATATTGCTATAAATCTACTTAAAATTATTTATTTACAAATAACAAAGTGTACATTTATTATGATATTAATAAAAACAGAAATGACTGGATCGAAACGCTGGATCAGCCACATTCATCCGATATCCAATCCAGCTAATTTGTAAGTATTGGAGCTGATATCCGATCCGGATATTGGATTGGTGCATCTCTAGTAATTACCTTGTAAATTCAGAAATTAACAAGTAAAATAGATCATAACACTGACCCTTTAGCCATATGTCTTCAAGTAACAGTGATATGTAACAGATTAGTTGTACCGCTTCAACCCTGTGTCTCTGTGATGTCATCAACATATTATTTACCAAAAGCCTTAAGAATCTGGTGGCTACTATTCTTTAAAAATGAGCATTTAAACTTCAGTCTCCAGAGGTTGGAGTGATTATTTGTTTGAAGGATATTCTAGTAAATTTTATACTGTTATGTTCTCTCTGCTGTAGACACGCTGACCCCAGCCTCCAGTCCATTGTCGGAGGTCAGTGGAGCAGCGGCAGGCCCAGAGGAGAACCTCAGCTCCCTCAACCTTGAGTGTCGAGTGTGTTCAGACAAAGCTTCAGGTTTCCACTATGGAGTGCATGCATGCGAAGGCTGCAAGGTGAGAAATGCAGAAATACAGCTGCCATAGTTCAGCAGCACCAAGTGCATTACACTGCAAACAGATAAGGGCCTTACAAATATATAAACATTAAGGCAGATAATGTGTGTTGCCAAGGAAAATGTTGTCTTTAGTGTCCCTGTATGTTGCTCTCCAACTATACCAAAGGGGAGAAGGTTCAAAAACACACATTCGTGCAATGCAAAAAAACCAAGCATGAACACATGCAAAGGTTGTCATACAGAGGTGCCTGACCTCGAGGCCAGTGGAAAGTTTTTGAGACATGCAGCTGGGTCATGTGAGGTGGGGTACACACTGACCTTGGTTCTCACTGGCACCTCTTACATGCTTACACAGATCTGAGACTGGCACACAACACTGCTGTGTTTATTATATTACCCTTCACTCTGTCACTTTTAAAATAAAAAAAATGCTGTTTTATCAGCTCAACATAAGGTTTTAATAAGGTTAAAAGCAGTTTGTCTGAGGTGGAATTTTTTTTTTTTTTTTTTTTTTATTCTTGAAATTTTAAAGAGCATAAGAATGCTTATTCCAAACTTTGAGAACATTGTGCAACTAAGACCAGAAACTGCAAACATCAGATCTGAGTGTGTTAAAACCATTGAGGATTATCACTGCAATGTTTGTATAGTCATGTGACCTTGTCGTAGAGTATACCTCTGTAAGCAGACCGTGGGTTGTCAGTGCTAATCTGAGCCTTTGTGTGCTATATTTGTATGACTTTCCGACCTTATGTTCACTTCTTTAAAGTTTCTCATCAGCACCAATTATCAAGAAATCCAGAGTTGGGTCAGATTACTGAAGTTACTCACTGGTGCAGTAACTGCAAACCCCCCCCCCCTTGTTTTGGCATTTTGTATTTTCTCAGATGGACACAAGCAGGAGAATGTTTCACAATTTGAATCTATCTGTCCAGGTTTTTGCGCAATGTTCCCCTCTTCACACAATGCACATCTGTGAGATTTACAATAAAACTATGGACCTTCCCTCTGGGTTTGGTTTATGACTCGCTTCTCATTCATCAGAATCACTACCGGTAGTGCTCATCTTTCCACCAGGGCAGCTGCCTGTGTTGGCATGCAGCCACTGTTGTGTCAGAGAGCTGCTGCTTTAAATTACAGACATGGTGACGTGGAAGTCCTGGGCGCAGCACTTGTTAGAGGTGTGCCCTGATGACACTCTGTTCCTTTGGTCTCCGAGTGTTGATAGTGTGCCCCATCATGGAAAAATCCTGCATGCTGGATGTGTTCTGGTTATCATTTTTAACAACTCAAGTTAAAGAGAGGCGCACTCAATGCTGGGAATGTGAGGGCTATGTGCTGTGACTGGTTGGGATTAATGCTTAAGTCTTTGCTGGTGATATGAGATATTTAGACCAAAGAAGCTGTCAGTATAGCCTAGTATATTAATCTAATTACAGGTAAACCACAAAATCTTTATCCAAACTGCAAGTTAACACTGGTTTGACTTTTCCTTGCTTTAAATATTTCTTCCTGTATTGCTAGAACATATTTTCTCTAACTTAAATGTTTCACAATACCCTTCTTTGCTTTCATTGCCAGTGCTGTTACTTATCCCACACAGAATATATCTTTACTGGCCTCTGGCTTTGTTTGTTCTTCCATACACAGACATGCCAGGACATGTATGCTGTAAACCTGACACATCTGTTTTTCCTCCTCTGTTTACATGCAGTGCATTTCGTATTACTGTCATATGGTGCTTTATCACACGCCTTGGCCTTCAGAGTTCCCTATTAACCCTGTTCATGAAGATTCCTCCCAGTTCTCCCACAAGACCAGATGCTTTTGCTTTAAAATGACACATACTGTACAGTGATATGCGACACATAACAACCTTTAATAGTAATGTGGCGAAACTGCTCTTCAACATAAATGCAGCCAGGATGTTGTGCAACACGAAGGCTGATGAATTCCATGACCATGTGGCTTAAGATATATTGCCAGAAAATTCATATTTCCTACTTGACAGCGAGGGCTGAAAAGTGTCCCGACAGAAGTCTCATTAATGTGTGTGTGGGTGAGTGTACATCAGAGGATCATATGTTTTGGCACATGTGTGACATCTGTTAGCTTGTGTTGGCTTGGCGCCCTCGGTGTCTGTCGGAGAGCTGTAGGCTGTCTCGCCTAATCAGGGATTTTCCTTGAAAAGATTGAGATTTACTGCATGATCTTAAGTGCATGTCCTTCTAACGCATGTGTAATGAAATTTAAAATCTGACATGTTTGTGTGCATTTGACATATTCACGGCTATAACATTAGCGATTTTAAATTCCCCAGCCAACCATACAAAAAGTTTATCAACCCCCTTTTCATGCTGCAAAGTCTGGATAAAAGGATTGTCTTTTGCTAACTTTAAATAATGGATTTATCATTTAGAGTTAAGGTAAAGCAGACCTATTCCATTTGTTTTGTAATGTAAAATATAAGCGCTCATATTAAATGTGATATCTAAAGCTCAAATTTTAGACAGAACTCCAAATAATAAGTTTCAAAAAATGTTATGTGTATGTTTTTTCTTTTCTAATTTCACAAGAGCCTCTTTGTATACACTTCTTAGAAACAGTAAACTCCAGGATTTAGTATAGGAAAGTAATACACTACTGCATATAAATGATACAACCCCAAATTCCAATAAAGTTGGGGTATTGTGTGAGATTATGAATAAAAACAGAATGCAATGATTTGCAAATCTCATAAATCTATTTTATTCCCAACCAAACATAAACAACGTATCAGATGTTGAGACTATTTTTTTCTATTTTTCTCTAATCTTTATCTATACAGGTAGTCCCGAGTCATGCAGTCTCATTTGCAAGAGAGACCTGTTAACCAATCTGTGACATACTTTGTCTAATGATTGTAGAATAATTTCAGAAAAAATGTTATGTTTGTAAATCTTCAAAGACTTTGAAGATTCCACCATCTGCAGTGTTTGATATCATCAAAAGATTCAGAGAAGGAGGAACCTCTGTATGCACTGGAAAAGGCTGAAGGTCAAAACTGGGTGCTTGTGATCTTGGGGCCCTCAGGTGGCACAAATTAAAAACAGGCAGGCTTCTCTTCTGGAAAACACTGCATGGGCTCAGGTGCACAGTCCACAAATGCAGGTTAAAGCTCTGTCATGCAAAGACAAATCCATATGTGAACAGGATCCAGAAACCTGCTGTCTTCTCTGAGCCAAAGCTTATTTGAAATGGTCTTGAGGCAAAGTGGAAAATATTTCTCGAGTGGAGAATTAAAATTTTTAATTTGTTTTGGATGCCATGTTATGTGGACCAAAGCAGAGTAGGAGCATCCAGCTTGTTATCAAGGGACCGTTAAAAAGCCTGCATCTCTGATGATATGTGCTTGGATTAGTGCAGGGATGGCCAGGTCTAGTCCTCGAGAGCCACAATCCTGCAACTTTAAGATGCGTCCCTTCTCCAGCACACCTGAATCAAATGAATGGCTCGTTACCAGGCCTCTGCAGAGCTGAATAACACGCACCTTAAAAACGGGGCTCTCAAACTCGTTCCAGAAAGGGTCGTGTGGCTGCAGGTTTTAATTCCAACCAAGTAGCAGCACACCAGACTCCACTCATCTCATCAAGTGAGTCCAGTCTTAACCTGAAGACTTGATGAGATGAGTGAAGTCTGGTGTGTTTCTACTTGGCTGGAATGAAAACCTGCAGCCACACAACCCTTTCTGGAACGAGTGTGAGGCCCCTGAGCGAAAGTTTCCATATCTGTGAAGCTCTGTTTCATAAAAATATCTGCTCCCATCCAGACAACATCTCTATCAGAGAAGGCTTTTGAGATTTTAGCAAGACTGTGCTAAACCACATGCTGCATCCATCACAACAGCATGGCTTCACAGGAGAAGAGTCCGGGTGCTGAACTGGCCTGCCTGCAGTCCAGACTTTTCACCGAAATGCGATCCTGTATGGACCCCAGGAAGAATAGTTTTGGCATTGCCACAGCTAATGAGGATCTGAAATATATGATAATTAGAAAAACAAATCTAACTTTTTAGATGTTTTGCTGCCATCTAATTAAAAATGGACATATATTTGCCATGAAATAATATAAGGTCTCAGTTTCAACATCCATTATGCTGTTTATGTTGTGTTGGGAGTAAAATATGGAATTATGAGATTTGCAAATCATAGTTTTCTGTTTTTATTTACATTTTATACAGTGTCCCAGCTTTTGGGGAATCGGAGTTGTAAATTTTGCCATTTAACAGGTACTACATTTTTAGTAGTTTTTGTTTGAACTACTTACGATTTAATGACCTTATCCATGTTGCAAAGCGTCATACAATAAGGAGATAATGCGTATTTCTGCAGATGTTCATGGTTTCCGCTTTCATATCCTAGACTGGATTCTGGCTTGAATGTGCACAGATTGATTTAAGAAGATTGCTCTCCTCTCTGAAATTGGAAAAAAAAAAGAGATGTCCTGTGGTTCAATGAGTTCAGCTCAGCGATATGGCCTAAAATCAATATCAGGATACACAAAAGTTTAGGCCGCACGGTTGCCCAAGTCTGGTCCTTGAGAGCTACTATCCTGCAATTCTTAGAGCATGACCCTTCCAACACACCTGAATCAAATGGTTAATTTCCCATGCACATATCGTTCAGCTCTGCAGAGACCTGATAACGAGCCATTCATTTGATGCAGGTGTGTTGGAGAAAGGATGCAACCAAAATGTGCAGGGTAGTAGCTCTCGAGGACTGGACTTGGGCACCCTGGGTTAGGGATATTTGGCTTTTTGTATGATGTCAGAATGAACCTAAAATCCACCACAACCTTTCCAGGTGAACTGAAGACTTTCTCTAAACTTTTCAATGCACATGTACATTGTTCAGTGGTAAAATATTTATTGCACATCATGCTGTTTTCCAAAAAGATGACTAACCACAAAAAATATAAATGTAGTGTCTAAACCATGACTTGACCTCTAGATGTTGCGGTTTAATGACATCTTGTTTTTAAACAATCCTCTTCATAATCCTGTTCAAATTTAGACATCATCAGATCAAGACTACACCGAACCCATGACAAGTTATTGAGACATTGTCATGTTTATGTTGATGGAGAAATTATCACATCATAATTTCAGTTATTTGCCACAGACCATAGACGGTACATGTAGCTCAGTGTCTTAAAGGGACATGAGCACAGCCCACCCATAAACAGCCAAAACAGCCCAAAACAACTTTTC